>JARQOD010000001.1:290194291-290359697 GCA_033576555.1 Oophaga sylvatica
TTTTCTCCATTTTTCAATGACCCCGGTCACCATAACACAGACTCCTGTCTGTCACCACTGTTTAACAGCTTCTTCAGATACCTCATATCTTCAGAGGCACCACATAAACATACACACAGTTTTTATTCGTGACCACTGGTCACACTCACGGTTTTCACAGACCGCCCGTTCCTCCTCTGGTTCATGATTCCCAGTCCTGGAACATGTGCTCCTTGGGTCGCTGCCAGCATTCCATCCACCAATTGTAAGGTTTTCCTCACTCGGCTGCTTCAGAGGTAAATCAGGAGACACTTTCTTATGCAAAAAGTCCTTAGGTTTATTGCTTCATAAACCACATAGTAACAGGCAATACAAATCTTCAATGTTTCAGCTCCTGCCTGGAGCCTCACTCCTCAGTCACAGAGTCCTCTCTGTAAAGTCCCACATGGAAGTCTGTCCACACTGGCAGACTCCCACACACTCTCTCAGGTGTCAAGCACACTTCTGTTACATAGATGTAACCCCACCCACCAGTGAGGTCAGAATCACATGGTTAGGTCACCTGGTCATGACCTCATCACAGGTCCTTTACCACAACACACTATTACATACGGGTTTTATCCCGGGTATACAGACACATACCCCTTGGGTGGGTTTGTAGGTGACTGGACCCGCCCAGCTCTCCAAGTCACCTGGAAGCCTCCCAATGTATAGCACAACTCTCAGCAGTAGATCTGCTGAACAAAACACGCTCAGGCTTCCATCACAGGGCCACCCACCTCTGCGATACATACCGTCCATCCATGACATGCCTCCATGCATATCCTGAGGAGCATACACAGTGCCCCCTAGCTGCATCAGGGGTCACTACACCACACCCCTCATTACCATACTCCTGCCCCCACTTAAACCATCCAACCCCCCCGTCATGTAGGCCTCCGCCCACGCCTCTTGGGGAGGGGAAGGCTCAGCTCCAGCCATTCCTGTCACTTGGCCTGCCTTAGACGGCACGCAAGCAGTAAACACCGGCCTGGAGTGTTTCAAACTTTCGGTCACAGCAGTCAGTGTGCACACGGCAGATTGCTGTGCACAGTCTGCATACCCGGATGCAGGAAATATACAGTGTGGGCCTGCGCTACCACGATGCTCAGAAGGCAGAGCACAGACCTTCCCCTGCTGCGCGCTCTGTCTTCCCACCAAGTCTTTCCTCGCTTTCCCGCGCACAGCGCCTTTTAACCAAGTCATGCCCCTACTGTCAAGTGCAAAGGTCGGTCTGGGTCAGAAAGCTTTCCCCCTGGTAAGACTGGTGACAGCCCCAACAGTTCTGGAACCAATGCAAGAGAGGTACCCCCGGTCCGGTCCATTTTCTTACACTCCTTTTGCTCGCCATTCCACAGGCGAGAGCTCTTGTAATACGCATTGACATTCTCCTATTCCTTGAACGATTTGTTGCCAAATAAATTGGTCTTGATGGTATCAGTTGGGGGATATCCCGGTTGTTGTTCGTTCGGAACGCCGTAAGTCAGAAGGAGTAGCTGAGTCAAATTGGGCAGTCGAGTCAGGTTATACAGGTGAGGGCGGGGACGCGCCTGTTTCCACCGGGACAGCCACTTCGGGAACTTCAGGCCCTTGCCCCTCTCTTAAATCTACAGGCGGCTGTTCGGGGCCTTCTTCTTCACAATCAGCAACGACTAGCGAGGGTATTTCAGGAGCATTTTGCACCTCCTCAATTTGGTCAGGATCTCTTGATAAAAAGGGTTGTAGCATATTCCAGTGAACTATTCGGGTGGAAGCGTTCTCTTCCCCTTCAGGTTGAATTTCATAAACGGGCCCTTTGGAGTTGATTCTCTGCTTCACCCGATACTGGTTCTTCTCCCACCGGTACTCCAGTTTATCTCGAGGATGTTTATCCCGAACCGACACACGGTCGCCAGCTTGGAGGGCTGTCTGTTATGAATGTGCTAGAGATGGTTTCTGAGCAGAGGCTCCCTCTGGTGCTTACAGACAGTACTGAACCTTTCAGAGAGGAATAGCAATCTGGGTTCACTGACTGGTCTGATATAAGGGAGGTTCTCTCCCATGATGGTTGCCGGTGATCAATTGTTCTTGTCTCAATTGTGGCTCCTGGTTCATTTGGAAGTTTGCTGAGTCTTGCCTGCATCTTCTGATATCAGATAAGATATTTTCTGCTTTTATTTTTGTGCTTGCTTTTTGCATTGTTCCCTGCGCTTCTGTGGAGGTCAGCCAGGTCCCCTCCCGGGGGCTTGTGCTCCTCTCAGTTTATCTGAAGCCACTGTTATTTGTTCATTTGCTTTTTCCTATTTTTTCGGTGGCTGCAGCTTAGTTTTGTTACACCAGAGATCTGATATAGGTGGTAGAGATCGTGTGATCTCAGGTGTTTTTGCAATCAGAAGAGTTGGTATTTTTTAGGGTTTTTTTTGGATTGCAGTGAGTATCCTTTCCTGTACTTTTCTGTCTATACAGATTGGGCCCCAGCATTTGCTCATTCTATTTTCTGTCTGTGTCCGTGCTTCTTCTTGTCTAACCACCATTACATGTTTGGGGGCTTCCTATTTTCTTTGGGGATCTGCTCCGGGGCAGATAGCTTTCCTCTTTCTGCCTTTAGGTGTAGTTATCTCTCAGGCTGTGACGAGGCGTCTAGGATCAACGTAGGAACGCTCCACGGCTACCTCTAGTTGTGTGGTTAGTTCAGGTTACTGCAATCCAATAGGTTCCAGCCTCTCTGGTGTATTGCCGTTTTTGCTTATTCTCCTCAGCTACCAAAACACAACAGCTGTCCCACACAGAGAAGTTGTCTCTGGATGCTCTAATTCCTGATATCTTGTCAGCACCAGACGATGTAGAGTCTGCAGACGATGACAATGTTCTCATAACCAGGTGGACACCCCCATCAGTGGGTAGTCCTCCTCTGGATCCAGCTCCAGCTCAGTAATCTCTCTTCCTGGATGGCTGAACAGCAGGGTATAAGGAGTATAACCGGTGGTGCGATGTATTCGGTTGTTGTACACCCACACTAACTCAGCTACGAACTCGGGCCACCGGGCCTTTCGATCTTCCCCCAGCATTCTTAACATCTGAATCAGGGTGCGGTTAAACAGTTCACAGGCCTCATTTCACTGAGGGTAGTGAGGCGTTGTCCGAGATTTTACGATCTGGTATAGACGGTGCAATTCTTCCATCACTTTCCCAAGAAAACAGACGCCTTGATCAGAGTGGATTTGCTTCAGGCAGCCGTACACCTGAATGAAATTCTTGCAAATGGCATGTGCAGCGGATTCAGCAGTCTGATCACATGTCGGGGTCACGACGGCAAACTTCGTGAAGTGGTCCGTCATCACCAGACAATGTTCATGTCATGATCCAGACCGGGTTTTGAGTCCTGTTTTCCCTTTTTCTCGGACTGGTCATGTCAGGGGTTAACATTTCTCAGCCTCTTTCTGGGCTCAGGTTGGCTATTTATCGCCGCTGCTTACTGCAGGTGATGTCAGTTATAGTTTGCCTAGGGCTGCTGTAGCTGACTCTGATTGCTCTGATTGGTCCTGCTACGTCTGCTATCTGATCCCGTGTCTCTGTTTTCCCTATTCCTGTCCTGACTCAGTGTTTCTGTTTAGTGTGCTGACTCCCTGGTTTTGACTTGGCTTGAATCCTGACCTGCTTCTGTCTTGTGTCTTTTGTCTTATACGCTTCCGACCGTTGCTGATTATCTGGCTTGTCTTTGACTGTGAGTTTGCTTATTCCTTTGGTACTGCGCTACAGTCTACTATTTGACCCGGCTTGTTTGACTATTCTTCTGCCAACTGTGGTAGCCTTGCTGCTGCACTGAGGCCAGCTCTGTTTAGGTGCAGTACTGCCTCCACTCTACTGCCATCTTGTGGAGCCTGCACCTACCTGCATTGCAGCAGCAGGATATTATAACTGACCAGAAACAGACAGTTTTTTTTTCTCTGCTCTACTTTCTATGGATCCGCTTCATACCTAGGTGGATCAAATGGATAGTTTGACACAAATGATGTAGGATCTGTCTGTGGAACAGAGTGTCTTGGCATCGTGTCATAACCACCTGCAAAGGGAACTTTGTGACACAGTAAAATTTTTGCAGGGATTTTTTTCCCAGTCTGTCTGTAAGCACTCTAACACTGTTGATGTCTCATTGCACTCTCCTGAACCTCCTGAATCTTGGGCTTTCTCTTTACCTGCTTCTGCCCCTGAATGGGTGTCTGTGGATAGGTTCTTTGAGGTCTTAGGACTTATTTTTGATGAGCCTCACCGGGTCAGAGTGGCAGAGGACACAATCATGAGTCTCTTTCAGGGCAAGCTCTCGGCTGAATGGTATTGCTCCGAGTTCCGTCGATGGTCCACTGATGTGTCCTGGGATGATCTGTGCTGAGATGTCAGTTCAGGAGAGGACTGTTGGATCACCTGAAGGATGCTCTGGCTCTCCATGGAAAAACCCAGCTCATTGGAGGAGGCTATGACTCAGGCTATCCGTATGGATCAGATGGTATGGGAGAGAGGTGTTACACAGCAAGAGGTTTAGTTACTGCCTGCTAATCCTGTTGTTTTGCCACTGTCTTAACCTATGGAGGTGGGGGTCACCAACCTCAAGGAGAAGGAGAGGAGACGGCGACGTGAAGGAAAGCTGTGTTTTATTGCAGAGATCCCGTAGATTGGAAAAAGGACTGCTCCTCCTGCCCACCGACTAACAAGTGGCTGAGTCTGGGTGATTGTCGTGGAGGTCACCCAGACTCTCAGGTAACTTTTTCTACATTTTCAAAAGTATTGTTAAAAGTGGAGCTTAGTTGTGCGAGTTGCTTCACATCCACTTCTCCTTTCGTAGTCTGCGGGTCGTCCATGAACTTTATTGACTCCAACTTGGTGACCAAGTGTAAGACTCCTATTCATGTTGTTGCCATTGACAAAACACCACTGGCTAAGAATGTCATCAAATTTGTCTCAGAGGAGTCTCTCCTTAAAGTGGGTTCCTTGCACCAGGAACATATTTCATGTTTTGTTCTGGACAATCTGCCAGCAGGACTGGTGTTGGGGTTCCCCTGGTTACAGTTACATAATCCTGTAATAGACTGGGAATCTCGCGACATTGTTAAATGGGATCCTAATTGTAGTAGAAGTTGCCACTACTGTACTTGTGTCATCCATTAATCTAGAAGGTATTCGGGAGTACCTGAAGGATTTTGAGGATGTTTTTTACGAAAAGGAGGCTGAGGTCTTACCATCACAATGCCCTTTTGATTGTACTATCAATCTGATTCCGGGTGCAAAATTGCCCAAGGCCCATCTGTACAACTCTCTGGCCCGGAGTGAACCACTATGAAAGAGTATATTTCTGATAGCCTACTGTTGTGAACGCTCTGGATTCTGAATTGGGGCTCCCTCTGGTGGCTGCAGATAGTAATGGAGCTGCCTTGACTGACAGAAGCCCTTCAGCTGAGGATTCAGCTACGGACTGTGACGTCCGCCCACTGCAGATCTAAACTGCAGGTAAGACAGCACCCCGAGAAACCCCGAGACCCTTTACCCCTATAAAGGGATCTGGAATTACAGCAAAGCCCAGAGGGTAGCTGCCTATGAGAGCAGTGGACCGGAGTAGGAAGGACGCTAGGAAAGGAATAAAAAGCGAGACCAATGCGTAGTCAGAAGTCCAAGGGTCAAAACCAGGAGGGAAGTTTTGCTTGTACAAAATCGGCAGGCAGTAGAAGGGTCAGAAATTCAGGCTAAAGTTAAAGTCAAAACCAGGCGGGCAGCAAAGGTACAAAATTGGCAGGCAGTAGAAGAGTCAGAAATCCAGGCAAAGGTCAGAAATACAATAGCAAAAAAAAACTAGCACACTGGGGAAACCAAGACTATATCTGGCGGCCTGTAAGCCAGGCTCCAGGGCATTTGAATGGCATGGCTACCTCTCGCAAGCTCACAGTCTGATGACCTCATCTGGATCGCTCCCAGAACCAGGCCAGATGGTGATGCATGACTGACACCAATCACTTCACCTCTGACAGAAGAGCAAAGCCTACGCCCATCAGACGCTTGTGCAGGGACCCCTTTTCTGTCGCCAACATTACCCACAGGCGAAACATGGCGATGCGCAGCGACAGAGGCCGGTGTCAAAGGAGCGGAACCATATGAGGATACCGCTCTCCTATCACCGGTGTTGTGAATGTGTTGGAGATGAGTTCTGAGCAGAAGCTCCCTCTGGTGGTTGCTGACAGTGCTGAACCATTTAGTGAAGATTGGCAATCAGGAGTTACAGACTGGTCCTATATAAGGGAGGTTCCCTCCCATCAGGGTTGCCGGTGATCAATTGTTCTTGTCTAACTGCTGTTGTTCCTGGTTCACTTGTAAGCCTGCTGAATCTTGCCTCTTCTCCTGCTCTCAGATAAGACATTTTCTGTTTTTATTTCTGTGCTTGCTTTTTGCATTGTTTCCTGCACTCTTGTGGAGGTCAGTCAGGTCCCCTCCTGGGGGCTTGTGCTCCTCTCAGTTTATCTGAGCCTCTGTTATTTGTTCATTTGCCTTTTCCAGTTTTTTCAGTGGCTGCAGCTTAGTTTTGTTGCACCAGAGAACTAATTTAGGTGGTAGAGATCGTGTGATCTCAGGTGTTTTTGTAATTAGTAGAGTTGGTACTTTTTAGGGTTTTTTGGGACTGCAGTAAGTGTCCTTCCTATCCTTTTCTGTCAAGGAAGATTGGGCCCAGCGATTGCTCATACTATTTTCTGTCTGTGTTTGTATTTCCTCTTGTCTAACCGCCATTACATGTTTGGGGGCTTCCTATGTTCTTTGGGGATCTACTCCGGGGCAGATAGTTTTCCTCTTTCTATCTTTAGGTGTAGTTAGCTTCTCAGGCTGTGACGAGGCGTCTAAGACCAACGTAGGTACGCTCCACGGCTGCCTTTAGTTGTGGTGGTTAGTCAGGGTACTGCAATCCAGTAGATTCCAACCTCTCTGGTGTATTGCCGTTTTTGCCTGCTCTCCTCAGCTACCAAAACATAACAGTATCACCGGCCAAACTGAAAATTATATGGTACTCACAGAAGGGAAAAATAGTGTAAAAAAAAAAAAAAAAAAAGTTGTCAGAGTTGTCAGAGATTTTTTTTTCTGTTTGTTGCATTTTTTTTTCCTCTGTTTCTCTGAGTGCTGAGGAAGATTTTTTTTTTTTCTCTCAATGGAGCTTGCACAGTTGTCTGGCCGTGTGGATCAGCTTGCCACTGAAGTTCGGAGTATTGCTACCTATCTTGCTAGGTTGCCGGTTGTGGAACATAGGATCCCCATGCCAGATTTATTTTTGGGGGATCGAGCTAAATTTCTGAATTTCAAAAATAACTGTAAGTTGTTTTTTGCCTTAAAACCTAAGTCCTCAGGGAACGCAGCACAGCAGGTTCAAATTGTCATCTCTCTCCTGCGCGGCGATCCTCAGGATTGGGCTTTTTCCCTAACACCTGGGGACCCTGTTTTGAGTAATGTCGATGCATTTTTTCTGGCTTTGGGGTTATTGTACGATGAACCTAATGTCACTGATCAAGCTGAAAAAACCTTGTTGGCATTAAATCAGGGGCTTGAGGACGCTGAGTTATACTGTCAGAAATTTCGTAAGTGGGCAGTCCTGACCAAATGGAATGATGATGCTTTGGCAGCCCTTTTTCGGAAGGGTCTGTAAGAGAATGTAAAAGATGTTATGGTGGGTTTCCCTGCTCCTTCTGGTCTCAATGATTCTATGTCATTAGCGATTCAAATTGACAGACGTTTGCGTGAGCGTAGAGGTATGCGTGGAATAGTGTTGCCTTGTGAACCAGCTTCTGAACCCATGCAGTGTGATAGAGTGGATTCTGGGGCACAGCGTCATGAGTTTCGAAAACGCAATGGGTTATGTTTCTACTGTGGTGACGCCTCTCATGCTATTTCAGTCTGCCCTAAGCGGGGAAGACGTTTTGCACGCTCAGTTGTCTTTGGTAGTGTTCAGACTAAATTTCTGTTGACTGTTACCCTGATTTGCTCCCTGTCCACATTTTCTGCTCAGGCTTTTGTTGATTCGGGAGCAGCTATTAACCTGATGGATTTTGATTTTGCTAAACGTTGTGGGTTTCCCTTGATACCCCTACGGAAGTCTATTCCCCTACTGGGGGTTGATTCTACCCCTTTGGCTGAGAATAAACCCCAGTTCTCTACTCAGGTGATAATGAGGGTTGAACCTGATCATCAGGAGAGTTGCAAATTTTTGGTGCTGTATAATCTGCATGACATTATTGTACTAGGTTTCCCTTGGTTACAGTCTCATAATCCTGTTTTGGATTGGAAATCTGTGTCTGTAACCAGTTGGGGCTGCCAATGTGTTAATGCCAACACTCCTGTTTTTTCTGCCTCTCCCCAGGCTCAGGATATTCCTGACTTTTTGACTGATTTTTCTGATGTGTTTAGCGAAAGTAAATCTGCATCCTTGCCCCCCCATAGGAGCTGTGACTGCGCTATTGAATTAGTGCCTGGTAGTAAATTCCCTAAAGGTCGCCTTTTTAACTTGTCTGTACCTGAACATGACGCTATGCGGTCTTATATCAAGGAGTCATTGGAGAAGGGTCATATCAGACCATCCTCTTCACCCTTGGGTGCCGGTTTTTTCTTTGTGGCCAAAAAGGATGGTTCATTAAGGCCGTGTATTGATTATCGTCTCTTGAACAATATCACTGTGAAATATCAATATCCGTTACCCTTGATTTCTGACCTGTTTTCCAGGGTGAAAAGTGCTACTTGGTTTACCAAGCTTGACCTCAGGGGGGCGTATAACCTTATTCGCATTAAGCACGGGGATGAATGGAAGACAGCATTCAATACCCCAGAGGGGCATTTTGAGTACCTAGTGATGCCCTTTGGGCTCACTAATGCTCCTTCTGTCTTCCAGTCCTTCATGAATGACATTTTCAGGGATTTTGTGGATAAATTTCTGATTGTTTATTTGGATGATATCTTGATTTTTTCCAATGACTGGGACTCTCATGTGAAACATGTTCGGACTGTGTTCCAGATTTTGAGAGAGGAATGCTCTGTATGTGAAGGGATCAAAGTGTCTGTTTGGCGTACAGAGGATCTCATTTCTGGGATTCATTTTGTCCCCATCTGTTATTGAAATGGACCCGGTCAAGGTTCAGGCCATTTCTGATTGGGTCCAACCTACTTCATTAAAGGCTCTTCAGAGATTCTTGGGTTTTGCCAATTTTTATCGTAAATTTATTGGTAATTTCTCTGTTATTGTTAAACCATTGACTGATTTGACCAAGAAGGGTTCTGATGTGGTGAATTGGCCTCCTGAGGCAGTCTCTGCGTTTCAGGAACTTAAGCAGAGATTCACTTCTGCTCCTGTTCTACGGCAGCCTGATGTTTCTCTGCCATTTCAGGTGGAGGTTGATGCCTCTGAAATTGGGGCAGGTGCCGTTTTGTCCCAAAGAGATCCAGAGACCTCTAAAAGTAACCCTTGTGCCTTTTTCTCTCGAAAATTTTCTCCAACTGAACGTAATTATGACGTGGGTAGTCGGGAGTTATTGGCCATGAAGTGGGCTTTTGAAGAGTGGAGACATTGGCTGGAGGGAGCCAAACATCAGGTGGTTGTCCTCACGGACCATAAGAATCTGGTTTATCTGGAATCTGCCAAGCGACTTAATCCTAGACAGGCCAGGTGGGCCTTGTTTTTCACACGTTTTAATTTTGTGGTTTCCTTTCTTCCTGGCACTAAGAATGTTAAGGCGGATGCCCTATCGAGGAGTTTCCTTGTGGACTCTCCTGAGATATCTGATCCTGCTGTTATTTTGAAAGAGGGTGTAGTTCTTTCCGCCATCTCACCCAATTTGAGACTGGCTCTGGAAGGGTGTCAGGAGGATAAACCCGAGCACTGCCCTATTGGGAAATTGTTTGTCCCAGACCGGTGGAAAAAGAGTGTGATGTCTGAGATTCATTGTTCCGTGTTGGCCGGTCATCCCGGAATTTTTGGTACCAGAGACTTGGTTAGTCGGTCCTTTTGGTGGCCTACTTTGTCTCGTGACGTCAGGGAATTTGTGCAGTCATGCGGGACTTGCTCTCGCTCTAAGCCTTGCTCTCGCTCTAGTGGTTTGTTGATGCCATTGCCTGTGCCCAAGAGACCATGGACCCATATCTCTATGGATTTCATTTCCGACCTCCCTGTTTCTCAGAGAATGACCGTTATCTGGGTGATTTGTGATAGGTTTTCCAAAATGATACATCTTGTGCCATTACCTAAGTTGCCTTCCTCCTCCGAATTGGTGCCTTTGTTCCTTCAGCACGTGGTTCGGTTACACGGCATTCCTGAGAACATTGTGTCTGACAGAGGAGTCCAGTTTGTTTCCAGATTTTGGAGGACTTTTTGTTCTAAACTTGGTGTTCAATTGTCTTTCTCCTCGGCTTTTCATCCTCAGACCAATGGACAAACTGAGAGAACAAACCAGATATTGGAGACCTATCTGAGATGCTTTGTGTCTGCTGATCAGGATGACTGGGTCTCTTTTTTGCCTTTGGCTGAGTTTGCTCTTAATAATAGGGCTAGCTCTGCCACTTTGATGTCTCCATTTTTCTGCAATTTTGGGTTTCACCCTCGATTTTCTTCGGGACAGACGGAGGCTTCTGTCTGTCCGGGTGTTGACTCTGTTGTGGAGCGTATGCAGCAGATTTGGGACCAGGTAGTGGAGAGGTTGTCCCTCTCTCAGGAAAGGGCCCAGCGGTTTGCCAACCGGCATAGGACTGATGGTCCTCGATTTGAAGTGGGGGACTTGGTCTGGTTGTCCTCAAGAAATATCCCTATGAGAGTTGCATCTCCTAAGTTTAAGCCTAGATTCGTTGGACCTTATAAGATCATGGAGATTCTTAATCCTGTTTCCTTTCGTTTACTTCTTCCAGGGACATTTAAGATCCATAACGTGTTCCACAAGTCCTTATTGAAGAGGTTTGTCGAGCCAGTGGTTTCTATGGCTGCGCCTCCTGACCCTGTTTTGGTTGAGGGCAATCTGGAGTATGTGGTTGAGAAAATATTGGATTCTTGTTTTTCTAGACGGAAACTCCAGTATTTGGTTAAGTGGAGAGGTTATGGTCAGGAGGACAATTCTTGGGTGTTTGCTTCGGACATCCATGCTAGGAGACTGATCCGTGTGTATCACAGAGCTCATCCTGACCGAACTGGTTGCCCAAGTGAGGGTTCGGTGACCCCTCCTCAAGGGTGGGGTACTGTTTTGAATGTGTTGGAGATGAGTTCTGAGCAGAAGCTCCCTCTGGTGGTTGCTGACAGTGCTGAACCATTTAGTGAAGATTGGCAATCAGGAGTTACAGACTGGTCCTATATAAGGGAGGTTCCCTCCAATCAGGGTTGCCGGTGATCAATTGTTCTTGTCTAACTGCTGTTGTTCCTGGTTCACTTGGAAGCCAGCTGAATCTTGCCTCTTCTCCTGCTCTCAGATAAGACATTTTCTGTTTTTATTTCTGTGCTTGCTTTTTGCATTGTTTTCTGCACTCTTGTGGAGGTCAGTCAGGTCCCCTCCTGGGGGTTTGTGCTCCTCTCAGTTTATCTGAGCCTCTGTTATTTGTTCATTTGCCTTTTCCAGTTTTTTCAGTGGCTGCGGCTTAGTTTTGTTATACCAGAGAACTAATTTAGGTGGTAGAGGTCGTGTGATCTCAGGTGTTTTTGTAATTAGTAGAGTTGGTACTTTTTAGGGTTTTTTGGGATTGCAGTAAGTGTCCTTCCTATCCTTTTCTGTCAAGGAAGATTGGGCCCCAGCGTTTGCTCATACTATTTTCTGTCTGTGTTTGTATTTCCTCTTGTCTAACCACCATTACATGTTTGGGGGCTTCCTATGTTCTTTGGGGATCTGCTCCGGGGCAGATAGTTTTCCTCTTTCTATCTTTAGGTGTAGTTAGCTTCTCAGGCTGTGACGAGGCGTCTAGGACCAACGTAGGTACGCTCCACGGCTGTCTTTAGTTGTGGTGGTTAGTCAGGGTACTGCAATCCAGTAGATTCCAACCTCTCTGGTGTATTGCCGTTTTTGCCTGCTCTCCTCAGCTACCAAAACATAACACACCGGCACCACCAGCCGAAGGAGTCTGGCGCCTCCCAGCGGCTGAGGCAGGAACACCAGCCACTGAATCCAACGGCGACGTGACACGGACGATTGGACTTATTTTCTGCTTGTTTCTGTGGTTTTGTTTTCTTTGTTTTTCTGCACTTCTGAGTGAGGTCAGCCGGGTCCCCTGCTGGGGCCTGTACTGTTCTCTGTTTCTCATTTATCTCGGTTTATTTGTTCAATCCCTGTTATTTCAGTGGCTGCTGGGTAGCTTCCTGTTCACACCAGAGTTCTGATCTAGCGGGGGAGAGATCGTGTGGTCTCAGTATTTTTGGAATCAGAAGTGTTGGAATTTTTTCTAGGTTTTTGCTGAATTGCAGACAGTATTCTTTCCTGTCCTGTCCTATCTAGATAGTTTTGGGCCCCAGCATTTGCTTACTCTATTTTCTGCCTGCGTTTGTATTTCATCTTGCCTCACCGCCAATATATGTGTGGGGGCTACCTATTCCTTTGGGGCGCTGCTCCGAGGCAGTTAGCTTTCCCCTTTCTATCTTTAGGCTTAGCTAACTCTCCGGCTGTGTCGATGCGTCTAGGTCATCGTAGGTACATCCCACGGCTGCTTCTAGTTGTGTGGTTAGTTGAGGGGTCTGCAATCCATTAGTTACCAACCTCTCTGGGTGTCCGGCTGCCTTGGCTATTTTTGTTACTGTCCTCCTCGGCTACCAAATCATAACAGAATCACCGGCCTGACTGTAATTTGTATGGTACTCAAAAGAAGGAAGGAATAGGAAAAAAAGAAAAAAGGGGTTGTCAGAATTTTTTATATATTTTTTCCTCTTTTTCTCTGGGGGCCGTAGGAGGACTTTTTCTTCAATGGAAATTATGCATTTGTCCGATCATGTTGAGCAGCTTTCTGCTGAAGTTCGGAGTATTTCTACCTATCTCACTCGGTTGTCTGCTGTAGAACTGTCACGCGGTCTTATGATATGTGTACGATGTCAGTAAACTATTCTTAAAAGAACAACACTCTATACAACATATAGATTAGCAACATCAGCATGTAAATATAGAATAGATTTACCTGACACGATATCCGTTGAACTCAGGGTTAATCTTGAGGACTTGATACACTGTCACAGGAAAGAGGAGGACCGGGGGTCTAACCTGACCCTAAACTGGGGTCCTAACTAATCCCTCACCTTGGAGGTACTGATAATGGTTCAGAGGTCCAAGTCTCCAGCCTAACCCTGTCTCCTATCAGTCCCTGAACCCTGTAATCAGTCCTAAGAAGGATACTGATTACCACCAAAGGAATATGGGCTGATCTCTGCTAAATACACAGATTAGACATATTAGACAGACTGGAGAAAACACAGACTTGCATACACACTCAAACACAGAAGGAACATAAATGATCTGGGATATTAAACTCTAAGCAAGGTGAGCTTAAAACAACTAAGGAGCTCTTTAACTTAAGTCTATACAGATACAATCCTATCTGTGGTCTGCATGAAGAATTTCACTGGCAACTCCCAACACAGACAACCAGAGATTTAAAGGAAACCAATCAACAAATAATTAATTGCAGCCGGGAGAAAACTGCACCCAGTCCCAGAACTGAGCACAGACAGAATTAACTCCCTAACTGCCAAACACAAAGAAACAGCAACTCAGCTGTGAGAAGTCAGAATGTGCAACCGCGACGATCTTCGTGGCGATGCACACATGACAGTACCCCCCCTTCTACGAGGGGCCTCCGGACCCTCAGGGCCAGGTTTGCCCGGGTGAGTTCTGTGGAAGGTCCGCACCAAACGATCTGCGTTAATGTCAGACGCAGGAACCCACGTCCTCTCCTCTGGACCATACCCCTTCCAATGCACCAAGTACTGAAGGGACCGGCGATTCAGACGTGAGTCAATGATCTTTGACACTTGAAACTCCAAGTTACCATTGACCACCACTGGAGGAGGAGGTAGAGGTGATGGTATGACTGGTGCCACGTACCTCTTAAGTAATGACTTGTGGAACACATTATGAATTTTAAACGTAGGAGGGAGGTCCAGACGAAATGCCACAGGATTAATTATGGAACTGATCCTGTACGGCCCGATGAATCTGGGGCCCAGCTTCCAGGAGGGAACTTTAAGTTTTATATTCCTGGTAGACAACCATACCAGATCGTTCACATTAAGATCTGGACCAGAAACTCTCCTCCTATCAGCCATACGTTTATAACGGTTCCCCATAGCACTCAGATTATTCAATACACCTCTCCACACTGAAGCAAGTGACGACGAGAAACGCTCCTCCTCAGGAACCCCAGAAGGGCCCCCCCCATTGAATGTACAAAACTGGGGATGAAAACCATATGCCCCAAAAAACGGGGACTTACCAGTGGACTCGCTCCGCCTGTTGTTAAGAGCGAACTCTGCCAGAGGCAAGAAAGAAGACCAGTCCTCCTGGTTCTCTGAGACAAAACACCGAAGATAAGTCTCTAGGCTTTGATTCAGACGCTCTGTCTGACCATTGGTCTGCGGATGAAAAGCCGAGGAAAATGACAATTGCATCCCCCGACGTAAACAAAATGCCCTCCAAAACTTGGACACAAACTGAGACCCCCTATCTGACACCACATCAGAAGGCAACCCATGAAGTCTCACAATCTCCCCAATGAACACCTGCGCCAGAGTTTTAGCATTAGGGAGGGCAGGAAGAGCAATGAAATGTGCCATCTTACTGAACCTGTCAACAACCACCAGTATGACAGTCTTCCCTGACGACTGAGGAAGGTCCGTGATGAAGTCCATAGACAAATGAGTCCATGGACGCTCCGGAAGTTTCAAGGGTAAGAGGTCCCAGACGGACGGGTATGAGGGGTCTTAGAGCGAGCACAAACCCCACAGGATGCGACAAAAGTTAAAACATCTTTATTAACGTTAGGCCACCAAAACCGGCGAGAAAGGAGATCTAAAGTAGCCTTACTCCCTGGATGTCCTGCTAAAGCAGAATTATGATGTGCCTCAATAACCTTTTGTCTCAACTGATTTGGGACAAACAGTCTCCCTGGAGGTCCTGCAGGGGCGTCCCCCTGAGCCTCTAACACCTCCTCCTCAAGCTCAGAACATACAGCCGACACTACCACCCCCTCCTGAAGGATAGGAATCGGGTCATCCATTTTCCCGGCCCCTGGGAAACTGCGAGACAAGGCATCCGCCTTAACATTCTTAGATCCAGGGCGATAAGTGACAACAAAATTAAACCTGGTAAAAAACAACGACCATCGAGCTTGTCTGGAATTCAGACGCTTAGCAGATTCCAAATACAGCAGGTTCTTGTGATCAGTAATGACGGTGACCGGGTGGACTGCCCCCTCCAAAAAGTGACGCCATTCTTCAAAAGCCAACTTAATGGCCAAAAGTTCCCTATTGCCGATATCATAATTCCTTTCGGCGGACGACAATTTTTTAGAAAAGAAAGCGCACGGATGCCATTTACCAGGGGACGGACCCTGGGACAATATTGCACCCACCCCTACGTCAGACGCGTCCACCTCCACAACGAACGGCTGTGATGCATCTGGTTGGATGAGAACGGGTGCCGAAGCAAAACATTTTTTCAAAGAGGAAAAAGCTTGGCAAGCTTTGTCCGACCATTTAGAAAAATCCGTCCCTTTTCTTGTCATGTCAGTGAGAGGTTTGACAACAGATGAGAAATTACAAATAAATTTCCGGTAGTAGTTAGCAAACCCCAGAAAACGCTGCAGAGCCTTAAGATCCTCTGGCTGATCCCATTCAAGCACTGCTCTCACCTTTTCAGGGTCCATACGGAAACCGGAGGCTGACACCAAGAAACCCAAAAACTGAAGTTCCTGTACGGCGAATACACACTTTTCCAGTTTGGCGTATAGTTTATTGTCTCGCAAGATCTGCAACACCTGTCTCACATGCTCCTGGTGAGACACAAGATCTGGTGAGTAAATTAAAATGTCATCCAAATATACGACCACAAACAGCCCCACCAGATGACGAAAAATGTCATTAACAAAATGTTGGAATACTGCTGGTGCAGTAGTCAGACCAAAAGGCATGACAAGGTTCTCATAATGTCCCTCCGGCGTGTTAAACGCCGTTTTCCACTCATCCCCCTCTTTTATCCTAATCAGATTATACGCCCCCCTGAGATCCAATTTAGAGAACCATTTGGCGCCAACAATTTGATTGAAGAGATCAGGAATCAGAGGGAGTGGATACGGATCTCGAACAGTAATCCGATTAAGTTCGCGGAAATCCAAGCAAGGGCGTAGGCCTCCATCTTTTTTCTTCACAAAGAAGAACCCCGCGGCCACTGGGGAAGATGAAGGTCTAATATGCCCTTTGGCCAGACTTTCCAAAATATAATCTTTCATAGCCTGCCTCTCAGGACCAGAAAGGTTATATAACCTAGCTTTAGGTAACTTAGCATCAGGAAGTAAATTAATAGAGCAGTCATACACGCGATGAGGAGGCAACTCCTGACACCCCTCCTCAGAAAACACATCCCCAAAGTCCTCCAAAAAAGGAGGCAAAGTACTAGGCACGACCGCACTGATGACTGTGTTCATGCAGTTACTTTTGCAAAACTCCCCCCATTGGCTTATATCTCTGGACTGCCAATTAATCACAGGGTTATGTTTAACCAACCAAGGAAGTCCCAACACAATAGGAGTAGGTAGACCCTCCAACACATAACAAGATAATAGTTCCCTATGTATTGCCCCTACCCGAAGGTCAATGTTATGAACCTCATGAACAAAGCTACCTTGGCCGAGAGGCCTGGCGTCAATGGAGAATATAGGGATCGGTTTGACCAATACACTCAGATGCATACCTTGAGCCTGAGCAAACTGAGCGTCAACCAGATTAGCCCCGGACCCACTATCAAGAAGAACAGAAAATCTCTCCACTCTCGTACCAACCACCACCTCCACTGGTACAAGGAACTGAGAAGAACTAGCGGACGAAATACATACTCCCAGGTTGTCGTCCACCACACAACCTGGGATTAACAGTTTTCCGGCGACTTTTTGCTCAACAAGGCACGGGATGGACATCCCCCAACAAAATGTCCCTCTTTCCCGCAGAAGAAACACCTTCTAGTCCTGCGGCGTACCGCCAATCCCCTCCTACGAAATGATGTCCCTCCCAACTGCATATGTTGTGACCACGCACCACAATTGTGGGTTACCAGGGCAATGGGGTACCCAGAACCGAGCCCATGGAAGTCTATGGGGGTTGTCACAGGTAGCGGTGGCTCGGTCTGTGGCCCTGGCGGTCAGGCGTATGTTGGGGGGTATATTTACAGGGGATAGATATATTTACAGTTCGTGACGCCACCTGTAGTCTCTGGTAATTTGTACCAGCGCTGCTGTAGATCTCTGAGGGGATGGTGAGGCAGCTAGATGTCGGGTCCCCTACAGGTGGGACTCTTCCCTCAGGTCGATGGTTATGGTGGGGTTGTGCAGGCATGCAATTAAATAACTCAGTCTCACACCGTCAGCGTCTTTCCATACCTTTTACTTGTAAGATGGTAAGGCAGGTCCCAGGGAGGCTGATCCAATGGAGAATGTGTTTTGAGGTAGCAGCTGGACAAGTTAGGGGCCTCCTTTACGTTCACAATGATGAGTCCAACCAGCATAAAGCGTAGTTCCCTCTATAAACTCCAGCTATTTCAAAGCTGTACTGCCCGGTCAGTTTTGTGGTTGGAGCCTTCCTATGAGAGAGCTGAGTTCCTATTCTTGCTGATCAGGCTCAAGGTTCTCACTCCCCCTGACCCCAGTTACGTACCGACACTCCAAGGGCTGCTTTCTGTTACCTAAGGTCCAGTAAGCCTCTGGTTTTTCTACCACTATGCGTGAAGCTATAGTGATGCTTCGGTCCCCAGTGACCGGTGACAATGTGCAGGACTTCTCCAATCCTATAGCACTCAGAATTCCTACCACTGTGCCTTTCGCCTTGTCCGCGCTTGTAGCATAAGCATTCCTCACTTCCAAAGGTTATATAAGTCAGTCCCTTTCTTAACTTCTTTCTTGAGCTTGTTGACAGAATCTCAGTAATCCTCTAGGCAGGAGCACGTCTCTGAACCTTCACTGTCCTTGGGACAGGAGACTGAAGTATCTGCAACTCACTCTTCCCTCCTCCTGCACAAACTTCACACTGTCTGCTCTGTCCGAAGACAGGAAACTGACTGACTGGCTGCCTGCCTGACACTGGCTTATATCCCTATGGGTGTGTCTAAGTGCGTGGTGGAATGAATGTTCATTGAGCATTGAACTGCTATCTCTCCACACATCCTCCAGGGTACTGCGTGTGCCTTCACACCAGGGCTACACATTCCCCCATGGTAAAAGACAGCACTCCCGGGCTGTGAAATACAAAGAGACAATTTTTGTTTATGCATTAAACATTAACATTAACTCTTCCCATCCGGGAGGTAAGGATTTCTTGAACGTTGCAAACAAAACATTAAATATAGAAAAATACAAAATATTAAATAGACATGTTCATATAATAAACGGCAAGATTCTTGTGAAAGACCCGCACCAAACCTTCAACGTGGGTCCTGGGTGGGCTGCAGGACATCTGAATGCAGACCTCACTCAGTGCCACACCACACGGGTTTTTGTATTCAGAGGTAGTTAAGGTGGTTTCATGTAAAACCAAGATAATGCACAAGTGCAACTATATACAAGATCAGTTCTTGGGCTGGCTCAGTCCTCAGCCTCAGAGTCCATTATAAGACAAAATAAGGAAAAGGCACATATATATATACACATCACAATGAAGTGCAAAAACTCTTTACCTCCTTACCCAGCCGGGCATTCTATTTTTGGGCAATATATATAAACATTATATACTCATATCAACAGTGTAAACTATTTTCACTTATATAAAAACTTATACACATCTTCTTTGTTGCGGTAAACCCTGTCTGGGTCCTACCGTTCTTCACATTTCTTTGTTAACTTCGGTTACACTTTCCATCCCGGGGGCTGGAACAATGCGATGGTCCTTAGATCCCATGACTAACAAGTCGTGACCTGCTATCGGGGTTTGAGTCGCTACAGTTCTTGTACGAACCTCTAGGGGCGCAACGGGTGCTTTCGCTTTATGAGACGCTGTTTGCGTTACTGTAATGGCCACTTGCTCTCGCGATGCAGAAATAGTCGCTGTGCGCGTCGTCGTGTAAACTGCTGATTGCGATGTAGAATGAATCGCAGGTTGCGATGCAGCAGGACAAGATAATGAAGAGTATGCAGATGTTGCTTCCATTTGCGAGGAGCCTGCAGGGGCGATGCTGGGGCACGGCCTGGCGCTGTTTGAGCTGGAGACGGGGACGCTGCGGTAGTGGTGACGTTACCTGCGTCGGGGACGGGGTCACGGACGATTGTGACATTAAGGGCATACCATCCCTTCATACCCCAGTGTCGTGTATAGGTGACAATGTCTCCATTAATTAGGTCCCTCCCGGGATGGCCTTGCGGTAGGTGGGATTCTACGTCACGTCTGCTGACAAAGACCCCTGGGTAGAGGCCCGGTTCTCTGATGAAGCCCCAGCCCTTTCGGAGCTGGAACTCTGTCACACACCCCTGCCGCCGCGGTTCCCTCAGAGTACCTTTTTCTCTACGGACACTTTCCTTGTCCGCGATCAGCTCTGCATGCTGCCGCTGTCGGTTGCGCTGAGCTTCCCGCTCTTCTTCCTGCTGGCGTTGCTGTTTCTCTTCGCGACGCTGCCACTCACGTTCCCACTGGGCGGTGTAGGCGACGTCATCCAGGCGCGCCATCTCGTCCCAGTCCACGTCTGGTAATGACGGACAGGACCCCTCCGGTGTCCCTATCGGGGATCGATCATCTGCTGCGGCCTCCTGGCCGGGCGGGCGTTCCGGAACTGGCGGTACCTCCTCAACCTCCTTCGCCTCCACCGCTTCACCGGTGGGATCAGGGTTGGTCCTTTTGAGGGTAGCCTCCGGTTGCTCCTTAGCCTTGGGCAGCAGAAATTTTGGAAGTTCCAGACGTGAGGGGTCATCGAAGGAGAGATCACCGCGTCCCACAGCCGCCGCTGCATCAGGGTACGCCGGCGTCTCTCGATCTCTTCAAATCCAGGTTGGTGCTGGACCATCTTTTTCAGTCGTGCATTCTCTTCTTTAATTTCCAGCAATGCTTGCTGCAGGTGCAGGACCACGGATGGTTCCGGTTCCAGTGGCAGCTTGGCTGGGGAGCGGGGCCTGCCTTCCACCGCTTCCCTGCTCGGCTGCACACGTCCTGCTTCCATGATGTTCCAGAACCGTCTCTCTTCTTCTACCAGAGATGTCCGGTCTCTTCCGTGGAGGCGGGGTTTGCGTCTCCTCCTCTTCGCAGGAAGGTGAAGAGGAGGCGGACCTCCTTTGCTGTAAGGCAGGATCGCATATTGTAATAGCACTTTGAGAGGGCAGGCATTCTCTTCGCGCCACAGGGGGGTACACGCCCACGAATCCACGCCCACCTTCATCTCCAGCGCCTGAGGGCGCGAATATGGCGACAAAGATGGCGATTTTAGCGCCAAAAATAGCAAACAGTCCTTTTCCACAAAACACCTCCACAGGCACACAGGGCTCGCAATTTTGCGAGTTTCGCATCCTGTTCGTGACGCCAAGTTTGTCTCGACCACGCACCACAATTGTGGGTTACCAGGGCAATGGGGTACCCAGAGCCGAGCCCATGGAAGTCTATGGGGGTTGTCACAGGTAGCGGTGGCTCGGTCTGTGGCCCTGGCGGTCAGGCGTATGTTGGGGGGAATATTTACAGGGGATAGATATATTTACAGTTCGTGACGCCACCTGTAGTCTCTGGTAATTTGTACCAGCGCTGCTGTAGATCTCTGAGGGGATGGTGAGGCAGCTAGATGTCGGGTCCCCTACAGGTGGGACTCTTCCCTCAGGTCGATGGTTATGGTGGGGTTGTGCAGGCATGCAATTAAATAACTCAGTCTCACACCGTCAGCGTCTTTCCATACCTTTTACTTGTAAGATGGTAAGGCAGGTCCCAGGGAGGCTGATCCAATGGAGAATGTGTTTTGAGGTAGCAGCTGGACAAGTTAGGGGCCTCCTTTACGTTCACAATGATGAGTCCAACCAGCATAAAGCGTAGTTCCCTCTATAAACTCCAGCTATTTCAAAGCTGTACTGCCCGGTCAGTTTTGTGGTTGGAGCCTTCCTATGAGAGAGCTGAGTTCCTATTCTTGCTGATCAGGCTCAAGGTTCTCACTCCCCCTGACCCCAGTTACGTACCGACACTCCAAGGGCTGCTTTCTGTTACCTAAGGTCCAGTAAGCCTCTGGTTTTTCTACCACTATGCGTGAAGCTATAGTGATGCTTCGGTCCCCAGTGACCGGTGACAATGTGCAGGACTTCTCCAATCCTATAGCACTCAGAATTCCTACCACTGTGCCTTTCGCCTTGTCCGCGCTTGTAGCATAAGCATTCCTCACTTCCAAAGGTTATATAAGTCAGTCCCTTTCTTAACTTCTTTCTTGAGCTTGTTGACAGAATCTCAGTAATCCTCTAGGCAGGAGCACGTCTCTGAACCTTCACTGTCCTTGGGACAGGAGACTGAAGTATCTGCAACTCACTCTTCCCTCCTCCTGCACAAACTTCACACTGTCTGCTCTGTCCGAAGACAGGAAACTGACTGACTGGCTGCCTGCCTGACACTGGCTTATATCCCTATGGGTGTGTCTAAGTGCGTGGTGGAATGAATGTTCATTGAGCATTGAACTGCTATCTCTCCACACATCCTCCAGGGTACTGCGTGTGCCTTCACACCAGGGCTACACACATAGGCTCCTCCGAACAGACAAGGGGAACCTCAACATAAGGGACTTTAGTAGTAGGTGGAGTAACAACAGGGGGCGGAGTTACCTCGCACCTCTCCCGGAGCCGTCTATCAGTACGGATAGCTAGGGCCATAGCAGCCTCCAGTGATGGAGGAGAATCATACTGAGCCAAAACGTCCTTTAATTTGTCAGAAAGCCCATGACAAAACTGGCTCCTAAGAGCTGGGTCATTCCACTGAGTATCTGTGGCCCATCTACGGAACTCAGAAGCAAATTCCTCCGCCGGACGATCTCCCTGCTGTATCTTACGTAATTTTGTCTCAGCAAGAGCGACCCGATCTGGGTCATCATATACCAAACCCAGGGCAGTAAAAAATCGATCTACTGACTGTAGAGCCGGGGATCCCGGAGGAAGGGAGAAGGCCCAGGATTGAGGGTCCCCTTGTAGGAGCGAGATAACAATTCCCACTCTCTGCTCTTCACTCCCTGATGATCGAGGCCGAAGCCGAAAATACAATTTACATGCTTCCCTGAAGGTAAAAAATTTGTCTCGCCCACCAGTGAACCTGTCCGGGAGAGCTACTTTAGGTTCAAATCTGGTTTGCTCCGAGGGAGACAAAACTTTGGACTTAATGTCCGTCAGCTCCATGGATAATCCCTGCAACTGCAGAGCCAGCTGGGCTACTGGATCCATGGCAACTGGGAATAATTTTATAGGCCAGTGAAAATGTCACGCGGTCTTATGATATGTGTACGATGTCAGTAAACTATTCTTAAAAGAACAACACTCTATACAACATATAGATTAGCAACATCAGCATGTAAATATAGAATAGATTTACCTGACACGATATCCGTTGAACTCAGGGTTAATCTTGAGGACTTGATACACTGTCACAGGAAAGAGGAGGACCGGGGTCTAACCTGACCCTAAACTGGGGTCCTAACTAATCCCTCACCTTGGAGGTACTGATAATGGTTCAGAGGTCCAAGTCTCCAGCCTAACCCTGTCTCCTATCAGTCCCTGAACCCTGTAATCAGTCCTAAGAAGGATTCTGATTACCACCAAAGGGATATGGGCTGATCTCTGCTAAATACACAGATTAGACATATAAGACAGACTGGAGAAAACACAGACTTGCATACACACTCAAACACAGAAGGAACATAAATGATCTGGGATATTAAACTCTAAGCAAGGTGAGCTTAAAACAACTAAGGAGCTCTTTAACTTAAGTCTATACAGATACAATCCTATCTGTGGTCTGCATGAAGAATTTCACTGGCAACTCCCAACACAGACAACCAGAGATTTAAAGGAAACCAATCAACAAATAATTAATTGCAGCCGGGAGAAAACTGCACCCAGTCCCAGAACTGAGCACAGACAGAATTAACTCCCTAACTGCCAAACACAAAGAAACAGCAACTCAGCTGTGAGAAGTCAGAATGTGCAACCGCGACGATCTTCGTGGCGATGCACACATGACAAGAACCTAAGATCCCTATTCCTGATTTATTTTTTGGGATCGGTCTAAATTCTTGAACTTTCAGAATAATTGTAAATAGTTTTTTGCCTTGAAAACGAATTCCTCAGGGAACTCGGTGCAGCAGGTTAAAATTGTCATCTCCCTGTTGTGCGGCGACCCTCAGGATTGGTCATTTTCACTGACACCTGGGGATCCTGTTTTGGCCAATGTTGATGCATTTTTTCAGGCTCTGGTGTTATTGTATGATGGACCTAATGTGATTGATCAAGCTGAGAAAACCTTATTGGCATTGAACCAGGGTCTGGAAACAGCAGAGTTATATTGTCAGAAATTCCGAAAATGGGCAGTCCTTACTAAATGGAACGATGATGCCCTAGCGGCTCTTTTTCGGAAAGGGCTGGCAGAGATCATAAAAGATGTTATGGTGGGATTTCCTGTCCCCTCGGGGCTCAACGATTCTATGTCATTAGCTATTCAAATTGACCAACACTTGCGTGAACATAAAACTATGCGAGAGGTGGTGTTGCCTTTCGAACGGGCCCCTGAGCCCATGCAGTGTGATGGGGTTGTTTCTGAGGCTCAGCGTCGAGAATTTCGTAAGTAATAAGCGTAATAAGTTGTGTTTTTATTGTGGAGACGCTTCTCATACTATTTCCATCTGCCCTATGCGGGGAAGACGTTTTTCGCGTTCATTTGTTTTGGGCAATGTACAGTCTAAATTTCTCTTGACTGTTACCTTGATCTGCTTTTGTAGATTCAGGAGCAGCTATGAACCTGATGGATTTTGACTTTGCCAAACGCTGTGGTTTTCCCATGGTACCCCTGCTGATACCTATTTCTTTGCTGGGCATTGATTCTACCCCTTTGACAGAGAATAAATCCCAGTTTAGGACCCAGGTGATAATGCATGTAGCCCCAGACCACCAAGAGAACTGTAAATTTTTGGTGTTGCATAATTTACATGACATTATTGTACTGGGTTTTCCTTGGTTGCAGACCCATAATCCGGTTTTGGATTGGAAGTCTGTGTCTGTGGTCAGTTGGGGTTGTCAATGTGTTCATGGTGACACTCCTGTGTTTTCTACTTCTCCCCAGTCTCAGGATATCCCCGACTATTTGACTGATTTTTCTGATGTGTTTAGTAAAAGTAAGTCTGCATCCTTTCCTCCCCACAGGAGTTATGATTGCGCGATTGAGTTAGTACCCGGTTGTAAATTTCCCAGGGGTCTGCTCTTCAATTTGTCGGTACCTGAGCTTGAAGCTATGAGATCTTATAACAAAGAGTCATTGGAGAAGGGTCATTGTAGACCATCCTCTTCACCTTTGGGTGCCGGCTTTTTCTTTGTGGCCTAAAAGGTTGGTTCATTGAGACCATGTATTGACTATCGTCTCCTTAATAAGATCACTGTTAAATATCAGTATCCGTTACCCCTGATTTCCGATTTATTCTCCCGAATGAAAGGTGCTAGTTGGTTTACCAAGCTTGACCTTAGGGGGGCGTATAATCTTATTTGCATTAAGCTCGGGGATGAATGGAAGATGGCATTTAATACCCCTGAGGGGCATTTTGAGTACCTAGTGATGCCTTTTGGGCTCACTAATGCCCCTTCCGTCTTCCAGTCTTTCATGAACGATATTTTACGGGATTTTGTGGATAAGTTTTTGATCGTTTATTTGGACGATATTTTGATTTTTTCTAATGACTGGGATTCTCATGTGGAGCATGTGCGGATGGTGTTCCGTATTTTGAGTGAAAATGCTTTGTATGTCAAGGGATCAAAATGTCTCTTTGGCTTACAGAAGGTTTCATTTTTGGGATTCATTCTATCTCCATCCGCTATTGAAATGGACCCGGTCAAGGTTCAGGCCATTTCTGATTGGGTTGAGCACACTTCATTGAAGGCTCTTCAGTAGTGTTGAGCATTCCGATACCGCAAGTATCGGGTATCGGCCGATATTCGCGTTATCGGAATTCCGATACTTAATTCCGATACTTTTTCCATATCGTATACCGGAATCGGAAGTTCCCATAATTCTTTGAGAGGCAATGTGATTTTAGTCAGCCAATGAGGAATCCTACGAAGTGTGGGCACATCCTGTAATGCTGCGGTCATCTTAACTAATGGCATGGCTGTGATTGGCTGCTGAAATGATGTCAGAATGCACTATAAAAGGCGCCGCCGCCATTTTAGCGTCACTGTGCTGTGAACTCAGTAAGGGACAGAACGCTACTCTGCTCACTCTGAGGGACAGTTAGATATTGCGATTTTGTGTACTACTGTGCTTGAGGCAGGCTAGTTTACCAACCGCTGTGTAAAGCTTCATTTTGCCAGTGTTGTTTTAACAGCTCTGTGCAAGGTGTGTGTGTGACAGTGCAGGTGACGCTGCAGTTTGCTCTGCATCCACCGCTGTTTGTAGGCATCTGCACGTGTCACTGACTCTTTTTTTTTTTTTTTTTTTTTTTATTTTGTGGAATTGGTGCAGCTCCATTATATTAGAAAAAAAAATCAAATCTATTAGTGTGACGTGCTTCCATCCGTATACAATACATTGGTTGCAAACACTATAGAACTACACAAAGGAGCTTTTCACAGATTGTGGACAGTTGTGTTTCAGTGTTCACTTCAGTCTGTGTTTTTTACTTTTTTTAGTGCAGATCACGCTCCAGTTACATGTTCAAGCACTGCTGCTTGTACTCTGCTGAGCGTGTCTCAGTGTCTCATCCTTTTCATTTATCTCCAATTGGTTCTGCTACATTCCATTTAAAATAAATCTAATCTATTAGACTAATAGATTAGATTTATTTTAAATGGAATGTAGCAGAACCAATTGGAGATAAATGAAAAGGATGAGCCACTGAGACACGCTCAGCAGAGTACAAGCAGCAGTGCTTGAACAAGTAACTGGAGCGTGATCTGCACTCAAAAAAGTAAAAAACACAGACTGAAGTGAACACTGAAACACAACTGTCCACAATCTGTGAAAAGCTCCTTTCTGTACTTCTATAGTGTTTGCAACCAATGTATTGTATACGGATGGAAGCGCGTCACACTAATACTATTAGTGTGACGCGCTTCCATCCGTATACAATACATTGGTTGCAAACACTATAGAAGTACAGAAAGGAGCTTTTCACAGATTGTGGACAGTTGTGTTTCAGTGTTCACTTCAGTCTGTGTTTTTTACTTTTTTGAGTGCAGATCACGCTCCAGTTACTTGTTCAAGCACTGCTGCTTGTACTCTGCTGAGCGTGTCTCAGTGGCTCATCCTAATAGTATTAGTGTGACGCGCTTCCATCCGTATACAATACATTGGTTGCAAACACTATAGAAGTACAGAAAGGAGCTTTTCACAGATTGTGGACAGTTGTGTTTCAGTGTTCACTTCAGTCTGTGTTTTTTACTTTTTTGAGTGCAGATCACGCTCCAGTTACATGTTCAAGCACTGCTGCTTGTACTCTGCTGAGCGTGTCTCAGTGGCTCATCCTTTTCATTTATCTCCAATTGGTTCTGCTACATTCCATTTAAAATAAATCTAATCTATTAGTGTGACGCGCTTCCATCCGTATACAATACATTGGTTGCAAACACTATAGAAGTACAGAAAGGAGCTTTTCACAGATTGTGGACAGTTGTGTTTCAGTGTTCACTTCAGTCTGTGTTTTTTACTTTTTTGAGTGCAGATCACGCTCCAGTTACTTGTTCAAGCACTGCTGCTTGTACTCTGCTGAGCGTGTCTCAGTGGCTCATCCTAATAGTATTAGTGTGACGCGCTTCCATCCGTATACAATACATTGGTTGCAAACACTATAGAAGTACAGAAAGGAGCTTTTCACAGATTGTGGACAGTTGTGTTTCAGTGTTCACTTCAGTCTGTGTTTTTTACTTTTTTGAGTGCAGATCACGCTCCAGTTACATGTTCAAGCACTGCTGCTTGTACTCTGCTGAGCGTGTCTCAGTGGCTCATCCTTTTCATTTATCTCCAATTGGTTCTGCTACATTCCATTTAAAATAAATCTAATCTATTAGTGTGACGCGCTTCCATCCGTATACAATACATTGGTTGCAAACACTATAGAAGTACAGAAAGGAGCTTTTCACAGATTGTGGACAGTTGTGTTTCAGTGTTCACTTCAGTCTGTGTTTTTTACTTTTTTGAGTGCAGATCACGCTCCAGTTACATGTTCAAGCACTGCTGCTTGTACTCTGCTGAGCGTGTCTCAGTGGCTCATCCTTTTCATTTATCTCCAATTGGTTCTGCTACATTCCATTTAAAATAAATCTAATCTATTAGTGTGACGCGCTTCCATCCGTATACAATACATTGGTTGCAAACAATATAGAAGTACACAAACGGGCCTTTCACAGCTACTGAACATGGGTTTTTAATTTTTAACTAAAATATGTATTTTTTCAAATGACACAAATATAAGTAATGTTGAAGAGGAATAGTCCTACATCCATTGTTTGCACAATATTACAGGTGTACATCATGTCCCTTAATCAACAATGTATTATTATATTTACTTGTATGCTTTTATTTAAAAGCCAAGAACACAGAAGGATAACCTTCGCACTGCAGCTGTTGTCAAAGTTCAACCCACATTATGCACTTCCAACATTGCAGCATTTGAGGCATGATGTGAGTTGGATTGGTCAAAGTTATGGAGTGAGAAGGTTCACCATCAGTACCCTATAGCATAAGTATGCTTTTGTGTTAGACATGTGGATATCTGCCATAATATGTCACAATTATTTAGTTACAGATTTGTTACCAACACTAATCATTGAATGGTTTAAATTTGACGTTTCACTTGTTTACAGCTTAGAAATAAGGGTGTAGCCTGATATCTATGTGTAGCACTAGCCACTTTAACATGTCATGTTTTTTTAAACATGTGTAGCTAGGTAGCAGTAATTTTTGCCGGACACACAGCAGGGGAACAGCAGGCGTTACTGAACCCCACTATTACTATAGCTTGTGTATTGGTCTGTGGACACGACACTTCTGAGCAGCAACTGGCAGTGTTGTAGCCCAGGGAGTATAGCTCAGGTGGTAGAAAGATGAACATAACAGGAGACATGGAAAACGTTGTCAACCAGTTAGTTAATCTGAAACCGGACAGGCAAATTCAGGCGAGATCCATGCCTAGTTCATTTTCAGAAAAGTAAGCCGTTGTACATTATCGTAGGATAGTCGCATGCAACGGTCTGTTAGTACACCACCTGCAGCAGTAAAGACGCGCTCCGATAATACACTGCCAGCAGATCAAGCCAGCACCTCCAATGCATACTGGCTAAGCTCTGGCCATGTATCCAGCTTAGAGACACAAAACTTGAATGGGGAAGAGCCATCTGAGAGTACACTGAGAGGGCAAGACATGTAGTCTGTAACCATCTTACGGAAATGTTGCCTCCTGCTGACTGGAGCCGTCTCGGATGGTGTAGACATTGGTGGCGCTGCCACAAAACTTCGACACATTTGGAACATACTGGTCTTGCCCTGTGCAGAGGCGCTGCTTGTGCTCCCTCTTGTTGCAGAGCTGTCTCCACTGCCTCGACGCACAGAGCTGCTTTGTAAATCAGTAGCAGCAGCAGTGCTCTCGGCTGGAATGGAGAACATTATGGATTGCACCAGTGTGTCTTGGTACTTCCGCATTTTACGCTCCCGGTTCAACGGTGTGATGAGGCTTTGTAAGTTGTCCCGGTAGCGAGGGTCTAGGAGGGTGTACACCCAATAATCAGACGTGGTGTGAATGTGTTCGATGCGGCGGTCGTTTCTCAGCCACTGCAGCATGAAATCAACCATGTGCTGCAGACTCCCAACTGGCCAAGAAACGTTGTCCCCTGCAAGAGGCGTCATCTCCGCCTGCTGTGCATCACCCCACCCTTGGTCTACATACTGACTAGAGCATTGTCTACCTCCCTCTGGAGCGATGTCTTCCTCCTCCATTGACTCCTCCTCACAAAGTCCTTCAAATACATATAAATTTACAAAATTTAAAACTCAAAATTTAAAAACTTTGTATCATAATTCTGTAACATCAGTTTATGGAAACACAATAGCATTACAAAAGGATAGACAAAAAATGTACATTATGTGCTTTGTAAATACATTAAAAGTTTGTAATGGTTATGAAAATATAGACAGCGACTCTGGAGGTTCAATTGTTGATACAGCATGGTACTTTGAAAGTCCTCCAGCCCTTTGTGAAGAACCACGTTGCGCTGACTGTCCAGAAGGTGATGGAATTTGTGACTCCTCATCCTCCTCACAAAGTCCTTCAAATACATATAAATTTACAAAATTTAAAACTCAAAATTTAAAAACTTTGTATCATAATTCTGTAACATCAGTTTATGGAAACACAATAGCATTACAAAAGGATAGACAAAAAATGTACATTATGTGCTTTGTAAATACATTAAAAGTTTGTAATGGTTATGAAAATATAGACAGCGACTCTGGAGGTTCAATTGTTGATACAGCATGGTACTTTGAAAGTCCTCCAGCCCTTTGTGAGGAACCACGTTGCGCTGACTGTCCAGAAGGTGATGGAATTTGTGACTCCTCATCCTCCACCTCTTCCAAAACCTCATGCCTTAGTGCTTGCAGTGTTTTTTGAAGCAGGCAGATAAGGGGGACAGTCAGGCTGACTAGTGCATCATCTGCACTCGCCATCCGCGTTGACTCATCAAACGCACGCAAAACGTGGCAGATATCCTTCATAGAGTTATTCGCCACTCATTACACTGGCAGTGGCTGCCCATTCATTATAGGATCCAATTCTAATTACTGGTTCTCACCAACATAGCTCTCCACAGCGCAGCACCCCCCTACATCTCCTCCCTTATTTATATTTATCGGCCTAACCGACTGCTGCACTCTGCAAACGACCTTCGACTAACCTCTGCACTAATCCGTACCTCCCACTCCCAACTCCAAGACTTCACCCGCGCTGCGCCAATCCTCTGGAATGCTCTACCCCAAGAAATTAGGACTATCCGCAATTTGGATGGTTTCAGGCGCTCCCTCAAAACACATTTGTTCACAGTGGCCTATCACATTCTCTAATCAAAGTCATTCTATGTGTAATTCTGTGTGTGTAGCCCATTCACTATCTCCATGCATCCCTCACTTCCTTAAAATGGCTGGACCATCATTGTAAAAACACCATTGTATATAAACACCTGTACTTTGTATCTCCCACACCTCATTGTAGATTGTAAGCTTTCACCAGCAGGGGCGGCTGATTTTGCTTTAATTATTGTATTGTTAACGTTGTTACTTATGACTCGTGTTTTGAAACTGTTAAACTGTAAAGCACTGCGGAATATTATGGCGCTATATAAATAAATAATATTATTATTCTTATTATAGAGGCCCACTCAGTAGTGGTGAAGTGTGAACGCCGCAAATTGCGAGTTGACTGCGCCTGATGCAGCTGATACTCCATTACTGTTGGCTGCTGCTCACACAACCGCTCCAACATATGTAACGAGGAATTCCACCTGGTGGGTACGTCACATATAATGCGATGTTCATGAAGGTGAAATCTGCGTTGCAGAGCTGCAATCAGCGATCTGGCCATGCTGGAACGTCGCAAGTGAGCGCACTCTAGGCGGACCTTGTGCAGCAGTGCATCAAGATCCGGATAGTCCCTCAAAAAACTCTGCACGACCAAGTTGAGCACATATGACAGACATGGTATGTGAGTGAGGTTGCCAAGGCCCAGAGCTGACACCAGATTTCGGCCATTGTCACACACTACCAAGCCTGCCTGTAGATTCTCTTCCAAAAACCACACGTCGCTCTCCTGCTTTATGGCATTACAGAGCTCCTGCGCTGTGTGGCTAAGATTCCCCATGGAAATTAATTTCAGGATGGCCTGTTGACATTTGGACACGGCTGTGCTCATATCGGTCGCAACAGGTAAACGTTCACAGGTCCATGTGGAGGTAGACCGTGACGGCTCCTGCAGCGATGATTGTGAGGAACTGGAATAGGAGGAGGAATCAATGTGTACAGACTTGATTCCTGCAATCCTTGGAGTTGGCAGAACACGTACAGCGCCACTCGCAAGATCAGTACCCGGCTGCACAACATTGACCCAATGGGCAGTGAGGGAAAGGTATTGTCCCTGGCCATGGGTGTTAGAACCCTCTTGTTAGGTTTTGTTTCAGTTTGCTGGTCACATGACCTTTTTTCCCTATTTAGTCTGGCTCCGCCCTTTTGGCTTTGCTTGACTTCATTGTATTATCTACTGTTAAGCTAGCCGGGTGCTTAGGTGCCTTAATCTGTGAGTTTTGCTTGATGTTAGGATCACAAAGTATTTATTTTTCTGTTTAATTATCCATGCTACAATTTATGTTAGGACTAGGAGGTGTCCACCTTTTCTCCCAGTCCCTAGATCTTGTAGGGATTACTCCCTCGCAACTATAGGTCTTCGTTCACACTAGATGAGGACTTTAGCGGGTCTGGTCGCAGGATCAGGTTCCCCGTTACATCGTAGGGATTCAACTTAGTTGTATTGTAGGGACAGAATTCCCTTCTTTCCTTACTGGTTGTAGCAGATCATAACAATGGGTACTGGTCCACGCATCGGTGGTCAGGTGGACCTTGCTACTGAGGGCTTTTAGTAGCGCATGTTTAATTTTTCCCTCAACATGCTTTTGCAGACCAGGGACGGCTTGCCTGCTGAAATGAAATCGGCTTGGCACATTGTATTGTGGGATTGACAATGATATTCAGTTACGGAAACTGTCTGTCTCCACCAGCCTGAATCACAGCATTTCAAGGGACAGGAGTTTTGCAATGCCAGCATTCAGAGCCTGTGCTCGTGCATGGTTTGCGGAGTATGGCCGTGTTTTATCCCATGCCTGTGCTACCGCTGGCTGTTTTGTGGCCTGGGAGTGTGAGGATGACAGGGAACTTGCTGCTGTGTGTGGAATAACAGTTTGTCTCTGGACAACAGTGGCCGAGGTTCTTCCATGGCGATCCTGTGAGGAAGCATAACCAGCTGTGTGTGAGCTCGATGAAGAGGCTTCAACACAACCTGAAGATGTAGGTGCTGCTGTAGGTTGGCCTACATCTCCAGTGTGTCTTTGTAACTCAACTACGTGCTTTGTCCGCACATGTTTCCACATATTTGTGGTATTGAGGTGACTGACACTTTTAGCTATTTTTAATTTTTGATTACACAGCTTGCATTTCACATAGCAAATATCATGTGCAAGTGTGTGAAAAAAGGACCACGCAGTGCAAGTCCTGGGAGCGCACGTTTTGACTTTTGGAACACAACTGCTCCGAACAGGTGCCAAACTGGAGGCTACAGGCAACCGAGTCTGCAGCCTAACTCTCCCTCCTGTTTGTACCGTTGGGGCAATGTCTTCCTCTATCTTCCTTCTATCACTAACCATTTCTCTAGGCCTCTCCCAGCTTTCAACCAAAGTACTGGTTCTCACCCACAAAGCTCTCCACAGTGCAGCACCCCTCCTACATCTCCTCCCTCATTTCTATCTATCGGCCTAACCGACTGCTGCGCTCTGCAAACGACTTTCGACTAACCTCTGCACTAATACGTACCTCCCACTCCCGACTCCAAGACTTCTCCTGCTCTACGCCAATCCTCTGGAATGCTGTACCCCAAGAAATTAGGACTATCCACAATTTGCATGGTTTCAGGCGCTCCCTCAAAACACATTTGTTCAGAGCGGCCTATCACATTCACTAATCAAAGTCATTCTATGTATTCTGTGTAAGTGTGTGTGTGTGTCTCTAGCCCATTCACTATCTCCATCCCTCAGTCCCTTAAGATGGCTGGAACATCATTGTAAATGCACCATTGTATATAAACACCTATACTTTGTATCTCCCCCATCTCATTGTACATTGTAAGCTGTCACGAGCAGGGGCGACTTATTTAGCTTAAATTATTGTATTGTTAACGTTGTTACTTATGACTTGTGTTCTGAAACTGCTAAACTGTAAAGCGCTGCGGAATATGATGGCGCTATATAAATAAATATTATTATTATTCCTCTGAGCTGCTCCCACCACCTTCCTGTTCTTCATGCCATGTTGGGTATTGGACCTCATCATCTCCACTACCCTCTTCCAACACCTGCTGTTGGGTGGTCTGGCCAGCACCATGCTCAACAGAAACTGGCACCTGGGTCTCATCATCATCATCAGATGCGTTCTGCGGTGTGCTGACCATCGGCACTGTCTCACCCGCCTCTTCAGATTCAGAGAGACACAGCTGTTGCGCATCACTGCATACTCCCTCTTCTTCACATTACAGAATGCTGCTTGGCTGGGCCCCTGTTTGCAAGCCAATAGATTCTGAGAACAGAAGCAGACACTCAGCTGGCTCCTGTACAGAACTCTCTGACTGCCTGGGCAATTTGCCAGGCGGTGAAGAGACAGATGGTTGCCCAACAGTGCTGTGGTCCTGAGAGGAGGTGGAAGCAATTGAAGTCGATGCATTGGCTGAGATCCAAACAACAACGGCTTTAATTTGTTCTTCCCGCAGCAGGGGGGTACTCCGAGCTCCTACAAAAGTGCGCATAAAGGAACGCTCACGGCCCGGGGAAAACTGGTGGATGCTGTGTCACTGGGGGCCGCAGCAGCCACAGAATCCCCACGTCCTCTCCCTGAAGAAACTCCACGACCACGTGCCTTACTCCCTGCCTTCTTCATCTTGGTAGATTGATAAAGAAAGTCTGAAAAGTTATAAGGCCTAAGTGTGGTTATTCCGCAGAGACTGCAGTGAACACTGCACACAACTGTTCAGTAGGTGTGAAAGGCCCCTTTGTGTACTTCTATAGTGTTTGCAACCAATGTATTGTATACGGATGGAAGCGCGTCACACTAATAGATTTTATTTATTTGTAATAGAGTGGAGCAGCAACAATTAGAGAAAAATTTCAAGGATGTGCCAGTGACACACGCTCAGCAGACTACAACCAGCAGTGGTTGAAGAACTAACTGGAGCGTGATCTGCACTCCAAAAAGGAAAACCTCAGACTACAGTGAACACTGCACACAACTGTTCACTACCCAACGCGTCTCAGCAGGAAGGCAGTCTGTGCGTCAAAACAAAGGCGCAAGCATACATCCACGTACCCTGTTTATAAAGCTATATAAAAAAAATTATGTAGTAGTGACGCACACTTTATTGAGGTACAGTATTACATCGCCATTCACCATCTGTGGCTATGCAGTCTCATCTATATATACCTTATCTATCCGTTGTCATGCTTGCAAGTCGACAGTCAGGCATAAATAGCAATTTTCACTATGCACTATGCACTTTTTAAAGGTTATGTTTGTTAATAAACATGATTATTGCCACATATTATGAGTATTACATGATGGAAATTGTATAATTTTGTATAAACTGTTTAGTGACATTATTCAGCAAATGTAACATTTTAGTAATGTCACAGATAACTTGTAATGCTGATGATGTTTTGAAGTCAGACATTCATTGTCTATACAATAAAAATGGTGTACATACTGTTACTTATCCATCATTAATGGATTCAGATATGTACTTGTATGCTTTTATGTACAACCGTATAGCAGATTCCTTAACTAATTTATTTTGTGGTTTGCATTGCTGTTCAACATGTTAATGTATGTGTTTATGTTTGTCAATTCTTTATTTATCTAGATATTAGTTTAAATGAAATCATCATCTTATGGTAGTAAAGGTTATCTTTCTCTTGTTTGAAGTATAGACATTTAAAATTGACAGGTAACAAGGAAATTACTTTATCTAGTATTTAAACATCCTCCTTGACCCTGGGCTCCAACACCGCCAGTTGTTGCTCGGAAGTGCTGTTAGCACAGTCAACACTTGCTCCTGTGTTACTGGGGTTCAGTAACGTCAGCTGGTCCTCGGTTGTGCCATTGGCTCTTTTCCTTCTGCTGCCCCTCCGGGTTCAGTAACGTCAGCTGGTCCTCGGTTGTGCCATTGGCTCTTTTCCTTCTGCTGCCCCTCCGGGTTCCAGTACCGTCAGCTGGTTCTCCGCAGTGCCTTTGGCCTAGGTGCCTCCATCTTGGTATCCGAGTTCCAGCAACGTCTGCTGGTCCTTGGTAGTGCTTTGGAGCACAGGTACCTCCTGCTTAGTAACCGTGTCCCAGTAACGTCAGCTGGTCCTCGGTTGTGCCATTGGCTCTTTTCCTTCTGCTGCCCCTCCGGGTTCAGTAACGTCAGCTGGTCCTCGGTTGTGCCATTGGCTCTTTTCCTTCTGCTGCCCCTCCGGGTTCCAGTACCGTCAGCTGGTTCTCCGCAGTGCCTTTGGCCTAGGTGCCTCCATCTTGGTATCCGAGTTCCAGCAACGTCTGCTGGTCCTTGGTAGTGCTTTGGAGCACAGGTACCTCCTGCTTAGTAACCGTGTCCCAGTAACATCAGCTGGTACAAGATTGTGCTACAAATACAAGATACGGAACAAGAGACACAAGAACAATAAGCAGAAGATCTAAAAGCAGAAGAACATGAAGTATAAGACCAAAATGAAGAGCAAAATATATGCTCTAAATTCTAAGCAGAAGAAGACTAAGCAGTGTATGGGGGTGAGTCCGTTCCTCCTCGTGGTGCCCCTGGAAAATGCCTGCTGCTGCAGGCTAAACTGAACACGGACAAATACTGTTGTAATTTAAATCTTTTGTGACAGCAAGAACGGAAGGATGAAAAATTCATACTTTGACAGATTACAAGTACAGGATTCTCTGTCACAAATAAGAATATGATGAAGAAGATGAAGCAGAATATGAATAAGAATAATAGTTTAATAAGAAGAATATGAGTAATGTTAACAAAGATGAATAGCAAGAAGTTTAAGAAGAAGATAAAGAAGGTGAAGATGAAGAATAATTTGATGAAAAAGATGATGCTGCAGAAGATTATGAAGGAGAAAGTGTGTGAAAAGTTAAAAAGGTGAAGATGAAGAGCATGGAAGTTGTGTAATATACATATTTGCCAAAATATAAAAAACGTTAACATTGTCAATTTCTTCGTCAATCCGAACATCTTTAAAAAAAAAAATATTTATGCTATTCCATTTGATTGGGTTAAACATCTATGCCTTTAATGTCTCCTCAACCTTCCACAATACATTCTACATTACTCTTTCTTGTTTTCCTTCATGTACAATTAACCAACAAGGCAAGAATGGGTTTTTTTTAATTTCGATATTTTGTTCCCATAGACTTACATGGGACTTCCGGTATCGATATCGGGTATCGCCGATATTTTAGTGATATCGGCGATACCATTCCGATTCCGATACTTTAGGATATCGGAAAGTATCGCTCAACTCTACTCTTCAGAGATTTTTGGATTTTGCTAATTTTTACCGTAAATTTATAAGTAATTTTTCTGGTACTGTAAAACCACTGACTGATTTGAACAAAAAGGGCTCTGATGTGGTAAATTGGTCTCCAGATGCAGTTTCGGCTTTTCAGGAGCTTAAGCGGAGATTCACTTCTGCTCCGGTTCTGCGGCAACCTGATGTTTCTCTCCCATTTCAGGTGGAAATAGATGCTTCTGAGATTGGGGCAGGAGCCATTTTGTCCCAAAGGGATCCTGTAACCTCTAAGATTAACCCTTATGCCTTCTTCTCCCGAAAGTTTTCCCCAGCTGAATGTAATTATGATGTGGGGAATCGGGAATTATTGGCTATGAAGTGTGTTGTGAACATGTTGGAGACGACTTCGGAGCTGAAGCTCCCTCTGGTGGTTGCTGAGGGTATTGAACCTATGTTGAACAGCAAAAGCCCAACACCTGTTAGTGACGAATGGTTGTCAGGTGATAGGGACTGGCCTGATATAAGTGAGCTGACCTCCCATGATCCTCCCCGGTGATCAATTGTTCTTCCTGGTCTAGGTTGGAATTCAGCTTGCTTTTCTGCTGTCTCTTGCTTGCATTCTGATAAGTCATTTTCAGTTTTTTTTACTGTGTTTGATTTTTCTTGCTTTTTGCTTCATTGTTTTTTGTCTTCAGCCGGGTCCCCTTTGGGGGGCTTGAGCTGGTCTCCGTTCGCTTTTTCTATTTGTTCATTTGCTCAGTTCTTGTGATATTTTATTGCTGGGTAGTTACTTGTCCACACCAGAGATCTGATATAGGTGGTCGAGACCATGTGGTCTCAGTATTTTTGGATTCAGAAGTGTTGGAGTTTTTCCTAGGGTTTTTCTGGGTTGCAGACAGTATTCTCTCCTGTGCTGTCTAGACAGTTTTGGGCCCCAGCGTTTGCTCAATCTATTTTCTGTCTGTGTTGATGTTTTCATCTTGTCTAACCGCCATTATATGTTTGGGGGCTTCCTATTCATTTGGGGTCTTCTCCAGGGCAGTTAGCATTCCTCTTTCCATCTTCAGGGATAGCTAATCTCTCCTGCTGTGATGAGGCATCTAGGGTACCGCAGGAACGTCCCACAGCTGCTTCTAGTTGTGTGGTTAGTTTAGGGGTCTGCAACCTATTAGTTTCCAACCTCTCTGGTGTTGGGCTACCTATGCGGTTTTTTGCTCCTGCCTCCTCAGCTACCAAAACATAACAGAAGTTGGTGTTCGAAGAGTGGAGACATTGGTTAGAGGGAGCCAAACATCAAGCTGTGGTCCTCACTGACCACAAGAACTTGATCTATCTCGAATCAGCCAAGCGATTGAATCCTAGACAGGCCAAGTGGGCCTTGTTTTTCACGCGTTTTAACTTTGTGGTCTTCTTTCTCCCGGGTACTAAGAATGTTAAGGCAGATTCCCTCTCGAGGAGTTTCTCTGCGGATTCTCTTGATGTGACTGAACCTACGGCCATTCTGATGGAGGGTGTGGTTCTTTCCGCTACCTCACCCGATTTGAGACTGGCCCTGGAGCAATTTCAGTGGGATAAACCTGAATGTTGCCCTGCGGGGAAATTGTATGTCCCAGACCAATGGAGGAAGAAAGTTATGTCTGAAGTTCATTGCTCTGCGTTGTCTGGTCCTCCTGGTATTTTTGGTACTAAAGATTTGGTGAGTCGGTCCTTTTGGTGGCCTACTTTATCTCGTGATGTCAGGAATTTTGTGCAGTCCTGAGGGACTTGTTCTCGGTCCAAACCTTGCTCTCACTCTAGTGGATTGTTAATGCCATTGCCGGTGCCCAGGAGGCCATGGACCCATATCTCTATGGATTTTATTTCTGACCTCCCTGTCTCTCAGAGAATGACTGTTATCTGGGTGATCTGTGATAGATTTTCCAAGATGATCCATCTTGTGCCACTGCCGAAGGTGCCATCCTCTTGGTGCCCTTGTTTTTTCAGCAGGTGGCTCGGTTGCACGGCATTCCGGAGAACATTGTGTCTGACAGAGGAGTCCAATTTGTTTCTGGATTTTGGAGGACCTTTTGTTCTAAACTGTGAGTTCAGCTGTCATTCTCCTCTGCGTTTCACCCTCAGACCAATGGACAGACTGAGAGAACAAACCAGACCTTGGAAACTTATTTGAGATGTTTTGTGTCTGCTGAACAAGATGACTGGGTCTCTTTTTTGCCCTTGGCTGAATTTGCTCTAAATAATAGGGCTAGTTCTGCCACTTTGATGTCCCCTTTTTTCTGCAATTTCGGGTTTCATCCTCGTTTTTTTTCGGGAAAGGTGGAGGCTTCTGTCTGTCCAGGTGTTGACTCTATGGTGGAGAGAATGCAGCAGATTTGGGATCAAGTAGTGGATAAGTTGTCTCTCTCTCAGGAGAGGGCCCAACAGTTTGCCAACCGGCATAGGACTGATGGTCCCCGGTTTAAAGTGGGTGACATGGTTTGGTTGTCCTCAAGAAATATCCCTATGAAGGTAGCGTCTCCAAAATTTAAGCCAAGGTTCATTGGACTTTATAAGATCTTGAAAATTCTTAATCCCTTTTCCTTCCGTTTGGCTCTTCCAGGGACGTTTAAGATTCACAACGTCTTCCACAAATCTTTATTGAAAAGGTTTGTTGAGCCAGTGGTTCCTATGGTTGCGCCCCCTGAGCCTGTTTTGGTTGAGGGCAATCTGGAGTATGAAGTGGAGAAGATACTGGATTCTTGTCTGGCTAGATGGAGACTCCAGTACTTGATTAAGTGGAAAGGTTATGGTCAGGAGGACAATTCTTGGGTGTTTGCTTCTGACATTCTTCTAACAAACAAGTCCACATCGATCATCTACATGCCTTTCTCCAGAGGTTACGGGAGTACTCGCTTTTTGAGAAACCTGAAAAATGCACATTTTTTTGTCCAAGAATTATTCTTTCTGGGATTCACTCTGTCTGACAAGGGGTTTCGTATGGACTCTGGGAAGGTTGGGACATTGTGGATTGGGTGCAACTTAAAGGGTCTTCAACTTTTTTGTGGTTTGCAAACTATTATAGGAAATTCATTAAGGGGTTTTCACAAGTGGTCAAGCCCCTCACTGATCTGACTCATAAGGGGGCTGAACTCAAAAACTGGTCAGCTTCAGCTATGGAAGCATTTGCTTTATTAAAGAAATGCTTCATGTCATCCCCTGTTTTAGTCCAGCCTGATCCGTCTAGACCGTTCATCGTTGAGGTGGACGCATTGGAGGTTGGGGTGGGGGCGGTGTTGTCGCAAGGACCCGCCACATTGACTAACCTGAGGCCCTGTGCCTTCTTCTTGAAAAAATTCTCTCCTGCAGAAAGAAATTACAGTGTTGGGAATTGGGAGCTTTAAGCTATCAAGTTGGCCTTTGAAGAATGGAGGCACTTTTTGGAGGGGGCTGTTCATCGGATCACAGTGATTACGGACCACAAGAATCTGTCTTATATTGAGTTGACCAAATGGTTGACTCCCAGACAGGCGAGGTGGTCGCTTTTTTTTCACGCTTTAATTTTTTCTATCACCTTTCGGCCTGGTTCCAAGGGGGAAGACTTTCAGACAAGGGCCGACCCTTGCATGTGACTGAGGTAGGCGGGGCCACATTAAAAAGCGCTGCACGCGGGAAAATAGACAGAGTCCAGGCGGGAAAGCTAAGCGGACAGTCGGGTGCAGTGTCGGCTGTGATAGCAGAGCACCCCGTGAGCACTGGGCAACTTGACTCATCTCCTGCATACAGGTCCACTGTAGAGAAGGACTGCAGACTGTCAGTTCCCGGCTATCCTCCGTGCCGGGAGGTGACTCACAGTGGACACCAGAGACTGTAACATGTGCGCGGCACACTAAGCAACAGGTGACTAGGCCAGAGCCTGTTAAGCATGTACCTGTATACACTGCGGAGCGAAGCCTCGCTCTGGTGGTTCTCTGTACTAAACTGAGCACAGTTTTTGGCATTCGGGAGTACGAAAAGTCCACGCATCCTTCAAGGACTCTTTCCCTGCTCCGTGGATTGGAACCTCATTCCCTACAGACACCTTCGAGGCGTCATGTGCCGCTGTTGTCGGTGCAACCGTTGGAGTACCGAGACGCTGCAATCAAGACAACTACAGACTGATAAGTTTTTCTGCCTTTTACCTATTGAACTATCGTTCATCCCTGTCCTACCCCTACCAAGCTCCCAGTTCTGCCCAACCCCCCTATCACATCCCCATGTCCTGTCACTCCCTGCGTGGAATATACGAGTTCTTAATAAACCTGTTAACTCTTGATCTGCCTCCTGTCCATGACAACATCTCATGTTCCTGCGAATACTTCATGTGTAATAAATATGATTTATTAGTGGTGCACGATTTTGTCTCAGTTAGTACACTATATACTATAAATAAAAGATAACGTTAACGCATCAATAATATTTGCATATTAATTATTAATAGTCAAGTTTGACATTAATATCGAACCTCAATAGAGTTGTAGGAGTCTTCCTTTTAATAACTATTATGTTTGGGGGGGAACTTGTCTTATTTCATAATTGCGAGTCCGCCCCATTGTTGAGATTTTGTTTTTCGTGTTTTGCTCTGTGATTATCGGTAGTCATCATCTGTGAACTGATCAGGCCAGAGGGACATGGACAGATAGCATTGATACACCGTCTGGCGTTGTGTTATTCTGTGCATTCAAAGCGCTGATAGTTCAGACGGCTGACGCAGCTTTTCAACACGATCTATACACAGGAGAAAATCTATAACAAAGAACCTATTAATAGTTTTTACTTTTCTCTGCAGTTTGGATTGGATGTTGCATCAGCTAGGACAGGCAGAGAAGCATGGACAGATAACAGAAGTACATTGTGGAGTGTCGTGTTATACTGTGTTATATTGTATGCGTCTAGTTTGACGGTAATAATTTATCAGACTTCAATAGAGGTGTAGGAGTTCCCCCTCTTTAATAACTATTATTTTTGGAGGGAAACTCGTCCTTTCACAATATGTTACAGAGAAATCAAACAGAGTGAAAAAGAGGGCCCACCAAACCTTTCTAGAATTCAAGCACTTAGCTGTGTCAACATACAGTACATTTTTGTGATCAGTAAAGACCATTACTCTATGCCTAGTCTATGCCTACCAATGCCTCCATTCCTCAAAAGCTCTCTTAACAGCCAAGAGTTCCCAATCTCACAATCAACTTCTGAGATAAACAAGCATCTGCCTCAACCACAAAAGGCAAATCAACATTGAGTTCACTGAGGACAGGAGCTTTAGAAAGGCTGTCTTGAGAGCAGCAAAAGCATCAACAGCTTCAGTAGACCAAGAGGAAAAGTTAATATCCTTCTTGGTCATATCAGTAAGAGGTTTGACTATGACTGAAAAGTTCTTAATGAACTTATGATAATAATTAGCAAAACCTAAGAATCTCTGTAAAGCTTTAGGATTAATAGGTTGTACCCAAACCGAAGTTGAAATTCACCGCAGTGAAATTTTCCCAATTAACTCGCTTCTGCATCGTGCGACTTTCTCACGGTGCTAGCTGGAATCTCATTGGAGTCACTGCAGTTCAGCCCGGCTGAGAATGGAGCCTCAGTGACGTCACCGCTAGTGGTTCCCAGCCAGTCATGCTGAAGGATGTTGCAGGCAGCAGGTTCACACTCAGCACATGTGACAGATGTGACAGATTCTGGAGACGCTGTGGAGAGCGATCTGCTGCCTGCAACATCCTTCAGCATGACCGGAGAGGTAGCCTGGCTGCCATTAGATACCGAGATGAGATCCTTAGACCCCTTGTGAGACCATATGCTGTTGTCGTTGGCCCTGGGTTCTTCCTAATGCAGGACAATGCCAGTCCTCATGTGGCTGGAGTGTGTCAGCAGTTCCTGCAAGATGAAGGCATTGAAGCTATGGACTAGCCTGCCCGTTCCCCAGACCTGAATCCAATTGAGCACATCTGGGACAGCATGTCTCGCTCCATCCAGCAACGTCACGTAGCACCACAGACTGTCTAGGAGTTGACAGATGCTTTAGTCCAGATCTGGGAGGAGATCCCTCAGGAGAACATCTGCAACCTCATCAGGAGCATGCCCAGGCATTGTAGGGAGGTCATACAGGCACGTGGAGGCCACACACAATGCTGAGCATCATTTTGACTTGTTTCCACTTTAGTTTTGTGTTGTTTTGATTTTCAATTTGACTTGTTTCGACTTTCATTTTGGGGGTCTCTCCAAATCCAGGCCTCCATTGGTTCAAAAATTTGATTTCCATTGATGATTTTTGTGTGATTATGTTGACAGCACATTCAACTTTGTACAGAACAAAGTATTCAATGAGAATATTTCATTCATTTAGATCTAGGAAGCGTTATTTGAGTGTTCCCTTTATTTTTTTGAGCAGCATATATATATATATATATATATATATATATATATATATATATTGTAGCCTTTCAGGGGATTTAGCTCTAGGATCGCTGTCTGGGTAGACAGAATGGCATGAAAACAGTTCATTCAGACAGCAGTTCTGGTGCAAAACTGGCCGCAACCAGCTTTATTAAAGTCCACAGCAAACAGATTAAAACAAAGCATAAACAGAAAACCTGGGCTTGTCTAGCCTCTAATTACACTTAGATAGATGGCCCTCTCTATCCGGGACCCAGACTCTACCAGTCTGTGCCCAAAACAACACATATCACATATGTTACCAGTATGGAGCTTCACAGATACTCCTCCTTGTGTCTGAAGGCACCTTCCTTGTCCAGACTTGAGAGAGATCCACTCCTATTCGGCCGCTCTTCACACGGATTCGCACTGAGACTACTCCTATGTCCGGGGTCCTTCCTGCACCCAAACTGAGATAGCTCAAACACTCTTGGAGACTGCTTCCTTGTGCCAGGACACCTCTCTGTGTCCAGGCTAAAGACAGCTCTAACACTCTTGGAGACTGCTTCCTTGTGCCAGGACACCTCTCTGTGTCCAGGCTAAAGACAGCTCTAACACTCTTGGAGACTGCTTCCTTGTGCCAGGACACCTCTCTGTGTCCAGGCTAAAGACAGCTCTAACACTCTTGGAGACTGTTTCTTGTGCCAGGACACCTTCCTGTGTCCAGGCTAAACTAGCTCTCAGATTGTGTTTGCAGACACCTACTTCTGGTCTCCTAATTAAGACCTGAGTAGTTTCAGGCTTGTGCTGCAAGTGTGTGCTGAATGTGAGGTGTAGTGACCTTTCTCTACCACTAGGTTTACAAAGCCACACATTTCCCTTATACCTAGGTGAAATGTACACCCCATTCATCACATATTCACTCACTGTCTCACATATCCCCTCCCTGTTCTCCAGACCGGAGGGCTGGTCATCCAGACCGGAGGGCTGGTCAACAATCCAACAGAGACAGTAAACTCTGGACCAGTCATGGCCCTCATCAGCTTCATCCTCACCACTGTCATAGCCAACATCAGTTTTCTCTTCATCTGAAGCATCCGCACTACCCTGTACCCTCCCAGGCCTATACTCTCTGCGGGCCTCGGGTATCCTGCACGGTTTCATCTTGACCTTAGGGCCGGGCTCAGATTCAATATAGTGCCTGGCCAAAGTAGTACGACCCGACACATCAGAACACTTCTGCTGACTCTTCCTCAGAAACTCACGTACCTCCTGTCCCTGGTGCACTAACCATGTGTCACCAACTATCACAGAAGGTATAGGGGGTTTTTCACTTTTCTCCAGTTCCCCACTTTCAGACTCTTCTGGCAAGACATGCCCAGAAGCCCCACCGTCCGTCCCACACTCTACTTCTTCAGTCACATCTGGCTCACTGTCAGGGCTATACCCTTCATTTTCATTCATATCCTGCTCACTGTCAGTGTCACACAATTCATTTTCACTCACATCCTGCTCACCGTCAGGGCTATACAATTCCTTTTCATTCATATCCTGCCCACTGTCAGGGTCATACAATTCATTTTCATTCACATCCTGATCTGGAACCTTAGTTAACATGTCATCCACAACATTAACTTCACCATCTGGTCCCTCAAGTATGTGACTATGTGACAACCCAGCACTATACTTCTATATAGCTCAGGTACTAGGAGTTGACTCACTACCTCTCCCTGGACTTCAGTGTTTATGGCAACATGAGAAAACCTCTCCTCAGAGTCAGGCTCCTGGGAAACCTCATTTAGAACACTCATATTTTCCTGTGCCGTCCCAAGAGTGGGGTCTCGCCACTGCTCACTCCCAAAACTGTCACAGGACACAGGTAAGTAAGGGACACTCGGTTCCCAGGAACCACCATCCTCGTCTCCCAACATCACCTGCAAAGGAATTTCATCACTATCACAGTCATCATTATTATCAACATCATTATCATGACTATGATCAGTATTATCATCACTATCATGATCATCATCATTATCATTATCAGCATCAGCATCATCATGGTCATCATCATTATCATGATCATCATCATCATCATATAAGTTTAACGGCCCACTAGCATTGTGTTCCGCCCCTCGGGACTGCGCACCCTCAATAGGAGCTTCATCACACTGTCCATCAGAAACATTTCTCCCCCAGAGATCCTTAGACCGGGAAAGTCATTACCCAATATGACGGGGTGCACCAGGCTCTTCACTACCCCCACTTCATATGAAACCTCCCCGAGTTTGGGGACCAAATCCACGGCAGTCTCTGGGTAGACTTTGGTGTCTCCATGGATGCACACCACACTCAGGTGCTTATCAGGGATGAAGTCCCTATCAATCAGGCTGTCACATACGGAAGTCACTGGACTCTCTGAGTCCAAGAGGACTTGTGCTGGGCAGTCATTTACAACCACCTGGGACACCTGTGGTCCAGTCTCTTCGGCTGAGGTGGACACACACACAGGTTCTGCGCAGGGAGAGAGAGATCTGCCAACATCACAACACATAGGCTCCCCCTCTATTGGACAGTTGGCTGCAATTTCACGACATCTCCAACCCTGTCCATCACACTTTTCCACCCACATGTCCCCTCGGGCCTGAACCCGCTTATCAGCATACCCCATGTCCCCAACAGCTGGAACGCTCTTACCGCGAGAGTTCAGCGTCCGGGAACTCTGAAGTGACGACCTCTCAGACGGCTGGTCACGGAGACAGTCTTTGCTGGCGAAGGCCTTCTCCAACAGGCTGACCAGACGATTGGCGTCCTGGTGGTCTCCTTGTCCGACCTCTGGCTGTACCTCAGCAGGACGTGCTCGGGTGTAGCGGTTCACCATCACCTTTTCAACTCCATAATCAGGCCTGCTGACTGCAGACTCCCAACTCCCAACTGTATCTCCAGTCACGAACTCCCCTGGCACGGGCTGTCACCGTAACACCCAGCCGGGTAAGAATCTCCACTTTCATCTTAGCATAGTCTTGGCTGTCCTGCTCGCTCAGGTCAGCATATGCCCTTTGGGGCTCTCCAATCAGATATGGTGCGACCATCATGGCCCATTCAGATAGGGGCAGATTCTCCTTCTCTGCCAGTCTCTCAAACCTAGTGAGATATACCTCCACATCATCACGAGGTGTCATCTTTTTCAAGGACCGTCTTACCGCCTTCTTTACAGCGGACAAGGCAGGTACCTTCACAACATTACTCTGGGACGCGGCACCGAAATCCTTTTCCTGTGCTGCCATCTGCTCAACAAATAACCGGTTATTCTCCTGCTGCTGCTCCATGCTCTGCTGCATGCTTTGCTGGGCCTGGACCAGGTACTCAATGAGCTCCTCCATACTGCCGGACTCATCTGTCTCAATCACAGCAGTCTTATGTTGCACATTAACTTGTGCTATTTGTTCAAACAGCGCCTCCATGCTGTCATCCATGCTGTCAGACTTCTCTGTCTTAACAACGGCAGTCTTCACTCAAGACATACACACTCTTCAGTCTTTTCCATAGAAAAATTCAGCTCTGCTGTGCAGACACCTTTTTTTTTTTTTTTTTCCTTTGCAAAGTCTATTAGGGCTCCTGTCTCTTTAAGACTGCTCCACAGACTTTTCTTTTGCTGCTGCACATTCCACAGTCATTTTCACAACAAGTTCAGCTTTGCTGTGCATACATTTTCTCTCTGCAGACCCTATCAGGGCCACTGTCTCTCCAAGATTGCTCCAAACAGACGTTTCTGCTGACACACTTTTTTTTTCTCTGCTGCTATTTCAACAGACTTCACCTTTATTGCTGTCTCTAAGCCTCTGTGCTGCATGCACACTCCAGCACTAACTGTATCAGCCACTGCACTGCCCCAGCATTCTCCGCCAATTGTAGCCTTTCAGGGGATTTAGCTCTAGGATCGCTGTCTGGGTAGACAGAATGGCATGAAAACAGTTCATTCAGACAGCAGTTCTGGTGCAAAACTGGCCGCAACCAGCTTTATTAAAGTCCACAGCAAACAGATTAAAACAAAGCATAAACAGAAAACCTGGGCTTGTCTAGCCTCTAATTACACTTAGATAGATGGCCCTCTCTATCCGGGACCCAGACTCTACCAGTCTGTGCCCAAAACAACACATATCACATATGTTACCAGTATGGAGCTTCACAGATACTCCTCCTTGTGTCTGAAGGCACCTTCCATGTCCAGACTTGAGAGAGATCCACTCCTATTCGGCCGCTCTTCACACGGATTCGCACTGAGACTACTCCTATGTCCGGGTCCTTCCTGCACCCAAACTGAGATAGCTCAAACACTCTTGGAGACTGCTTCCTTGTGCCAGGACACCTCTCTGTGTCCAGGCTAAAGACAGCTCTAACACTCTTGGAGACTGCTTCCTTGTGCCAGGACACCTCTCTGTGTCCAGGCTAAAGACAGCTCTAACACTCTTGGAGACTGCTTCCTTGTGCCAGGACACCTCTCTGTGTCCAGGCTAAAGACAGCTCTAACACTCTTGGAGACTGCTTCCTTGTGCCAGGACACCTCTCTGTGTCCAGGCTAAAGACAGCTCTAACACTCTTGGAGACTGCTTCCTTGTGCCAGGACACCTCTCTGTGTCCAGGCTAAAGACAGCTCTAACACTCTTGGAGACTGTTTCTTGTGCCAGGACACCTTCCTGTGTCCAGGCTAAACTAGCTCTCAGATTGTGTTTGCAGACACCTACTTCTGGTCTCCTAATTAAGACCTGAGTAGTTTCAGGCTTGTGCTGCAAGTGTGTGCTGAATGTGAGGTGTAGTGACCTTTCTCTACCACTAGGTTTACAAAGCCACACATTTCCCTTATACCTAGGTGAAATGTACACCCCATTCATCACATATTCACTCACTGTCTCACAATATATATATATATATATTGTGAGACAGTGAGAGTATGTGTATTGAATGGGGTGTATATTTCACCTAGCTACTTTACTGACTGGTATAAGGGAGATGTGTGGCTTTGTAGACCTAGTGGTAGAGAAAGGTCACTACACCTTACATTCAGTACACACTTGCAGCTCAGGCCTGAAATCACTCAGGTGTTAATTAGGAGACCAGAAGTAGGTGTGTTGGAACACAGTCAGGGGGCTGGCTTAGTCTGGACACAGGAGGGTGTCCCGGCACAAGAAGCAGTCTCCAAGAGTGGGAGCACGCTTAATCTGGACAAGGAGTCCAGGTACAGAAGGTGTCTCCAGGAGTGTGAGCTATCTCAGTCTGGGTGCAGGAAGTACCCCGGACACAGGAGTAGTCGCAGTGAGAATCCGTGCGAATAGCGGCTGAATAGGAGTGGATCTCTCTCAAGTCTGGACATTGAAGGTGCCTTCAGACACAAGGAGGAGTATCTGTGAAACTCCATACTGGTAACATATATCATATGTGTTGTTTTGGGTCAGGCTGGTAGAGCCGGGACCCGGATAGACAGGGCAATCTATCTATGTGTAATTAGTGACTAGACAAGCCTAGGTTTTCTGTTTATGCTTTATTTTTATCTGTTTGCTGTGGACTTTAATAAAGCTGGTTGCGGCCAGTTTTCACCAGAACTGCTGTCTGAATGAACTGTTTTCGTGTCACTCTGTCTACCCAGACAGCGATCCTAGAGCTATATCCCCTGGAAATGTTCCAATTGGCGGAGAATGCTGGGGCAGCGCAGTGGCTGATACAGTTAGTGCTGGAGTGTGCATGCAGCACAGTGGATTAGAGACAGCAATAAAGGTGAAGTCTGTTGAAATAGCAGCAGAGAAAAAAGGTGTGTCAGCAAGGACTTCTGATTGGAGCAGTCTTAAAGAGACAGTAGCCCTAATAGAGTTTGAAGAGAAAAAAAAAAGTGTCTGCACAGCAGAGCTGAAGTTTTCTGTGGAAAAGACTGTAGAGTGTGTATGTCTTGAGTGAAGACTGCCGTTGTTGAGACAGAGAAGTCTGACAGCATGGATGACAGCATGGAGGCGCTGTTTGAACAAATGGCACAAGTTAATGTGCAACATAAAACTGCCGTGGTTGAGACAGATAAGTCCGGCAGTATGAAGGAACTCATTGAGTACCTGGTACAGGCCCAGCGAAGCATGCAGCAGAGCATGGAGCAGCAGCGCCTGCAGCACCAGCAGCGCATGCAGCAGGCCCAGCAGCAATTCCTGCAGCAGCAGCAGGAGAATAACCGGTTGTTTTTTGAGCAGGTTGCAGCACAACAAAAGACTTGTGGCGCATCGTCCCAAAGTAATGTTGCAAAGTCACCTGCATTGTCCGCTGTAAAGAAGGCGGTAAGATGGTCCCTGAAAAAGATGACACCTCGTGATGATGTGGAGGTATATCTCACTAGGTTTGAGAGATTGGCAGAGAAGGAGAATCTGCCCCTATCTGAATGGGCCATGATGGTCGCACCCTATCTGATTGGAGAGCCCCAAAGGGCATATGCTGACCTGAGCGAGCAGGACAGCCAAGACTATGGCAAGCTGAAAGCGGAGATTCTTACCCGGCTGGATGTTACGGTGACAGCCCGTGCCCGGGGAGTTCATGACTGGAGATGCAGTTGGGAGTCTGCAGTCAACAAACATGATTATGGAGTTGAAAAGGTGATAGTGAACCGCTACACCCGAGCATGTCCTCCTGAGGTACAGCCGTCTGAGAGGTCGTCACTTCAGAGTTCCCGGACGCTGAACTCTCGCGGTAAGAGCGTTCCAGCTGTTGGGGACATGGGGTATGCTGATAAGCGGGTTCAGGCCCGAGGGGACATGTGGGTGGGAGAGTGTGATGGATAGTGTTGGAGCTGGCGTGAAATTGCAGCCAACTGTCCAATAGAGGGGGAGCCTATGTGTTGTGATGTTGGCAGATCCCTCTCTCTCTGCGCAGAACCTGTGTGTGTGTCCACCTCAGCCGAAGAGACTGGACCACAGGGGTCCCCGGTGGTTGTAAATGACTGCCCAGCACAGGCCCTCTTGGACTCAGAGAGTCCAGTGACTTCCGTATGTGACAGCCTGATTGATAGGGACTTCATCCCTGATAAACACCTGAGTGTGGTGTGCATCCATGGAGACACCAAAGTCTACCCAGAGACTGCCGTGGACTTGGTCCCCAAACTCGGGGAGGTTTCATGTGAAGTGGGGGTAGTGAAGACCCTGATGCACCCCGTTATATTGGGTAATGACTTTCCCCGATCTAAGGGTCTCTGGAAAAAAAATGTTTCTGATGGACAGTGTGATGAAGCTCCTATTGAGGGTGCGCAGTCCCGAGGGGCGGAACACAATGCTAGTGGGCCGTTAAACTTTTATGATAATGATAATGATGATGATGATCAAGATAATGATGATGACCATGATAATGATGATAATGATAATGATGATGATGATGATGATGATCATGATAATGATGATGACCATGATAATGATGCTGATGCTGATAATGATAGTGATGATGATCATGATAGTGATGATGATACTGATCATAGTCATGATAATGATATTGATAATAATGATGACTGTGATAGTGATGAAATTCCTTTGCAGGTGATGTTGGGAGACGAGGATGGTGGTTCTCGGGAACCGAGTGTCCCTGACTTACCTGTGTCCTGTGACAATTTTGAGAGTGAGCAGTGGCGAGACCCCTCTCTTAAAACGGCCCAGGAAAATATAAATGTTCTAAATGAGGTTTCCCAAGAGCCTGGCTCTGAGGAGAGGTTTCCTCATGCTGCCATGAACAATAACCTATTGTATAGGGACACTGAAGTCCAGGGAGAGGTCGTGAGTCAGCTCCTAGTACCTGAGCTATATGGAAGTATAGTGCTGGGGTTGTCACATAGTCACATACTTGAGGGACCAGATGGTAAAGTTAATGTTGTGGATGACATGTTAACTAAGGTTCCAGATCAGGATGTGAATGAAAATGAAGTGTATAGCCCTGACAGTGAGCCAGATGTGGCTGAGAAAAAGGGGTCAGACAAGGATAGTGATAGTGATAGTGAATCATCTGATGACCATAAAGCAACCAGTGCAAATGAGGAAGGCATGGTAGCAGAGGAGGTTGAGAGTCCTGAGAAGAAAGCTGATGCTGACCTTACAGCCAGACAGAAGATGGCATCTGAAGATGTTTTACAGTTGGCCGGTTCCCTGGCGAAGACTAAGGTGAAAGGAGAGCTGAGCTTTAAAGGCAGGACTCTGAAACTGAACACAGCACAAGTGGATGCTGTTGTAGATGAGAAGTTATCAATGTATGGTATGGAGCAGCATCATGCCCAGGACTCTGAAGGTAATGCTGCAGAGGTGGAAAAAGCCATGGAAGTGGTGGTCACCAAGCCAGATGCCTCATCAGAAGCTGAGGTTTCAAGTGAAGCTGTGAGGAACAAGACTGAAGATATGGGGACTGACTCTGTCCAGGAATCTGTTTCTGCCGAAGACAGCGGCGTGGACGGGTTACGGTCCGGATCAGTAGCTGGCATTGGTGAGCTCAAGCGCACTTTCATGGAGTCTACATCGGAGCCACGTCCCAATAAATGGGAAAAGCGGTGTGTCACTCCGTTGCCGCTGCAGACACACGGGAGCTCAGACGGGATGCCGAACGTGGTGGAAGAGAAGAATCCGGCGGGTTCTGAGTATACAGATGCAGCTATCAAGGAGAACTTGAAAGCTGGAATAAATGGAGATATTGGAGACCATAATGATGTGAATGAAGAAGTAGAATGTAAGACTGACGGTGGGGCTTCTGAGCATGTCCTACCAGAAGAGCCTGAAGAAGGGGCTGAGGACATGAAGGACGTCCAACGGGTACCAGATGAATTGATTGCTTCTCGGAGAAAACTCCAATCTGTGATGAAGGAGCGTGATGAGAGACATGAGCATCTTCTGGAGAAGCTCAATGAAGTAAAGAAGGTTCAAGGGGAACTGGAGAAAAGTGAAAAACCCCCTATACCTTCTGTGATAGTTGGTGACACATGGTCAGTGCACCAGGAACAGGAGGTACGTGAGTTTCTGAGGAAGAGTCAGCAGAAGTGTTCTGATGTGCCGGGTCGTACTTCTCTGGCCAGGCACTATATCGAAACTGAGCCCGGCCCTAAGGTCAAGATGAAACCGTGCAGGATACCCGAGGCCCGCAGAGAGCATAGGCCTGGGAGGGTACAGGGTAGTACGGATGCTTCAGATGAAGAGAAAGTTGATGTTGGCTATGACTCAGGTGAAGATACAAATGACAGTGGTGAAGATGAAGCTGATGAGGGCTATGACTGGTCCAGAGTTCACTGTCTCTGTTGGATTGTTAACCAGCCCTCCGGTCTGGATGACCAGCCCTCCGGTCTGGAGAAGAGGGGGGGATATGTGAGACAGTGAGAGTATGTGTATTGAATGGGGTGTATATTTCACCTAGCTACTTTACTGACTGGTATAAGGGAGGTGTGTGGCTTTGTAGACCTAGTGGTAGAGAAAGGTCACTACACCTTACATTCAGTACACACTTGCAGCTCAGGCCTGAAATCACTCAGGTGTTAATTAGGAGACCAGAAGTAGGTGTGTTGGAACACAGTCAGGGGCTGGCTTAGTCTGGACACAGGAGGGTGTCCCGGCACAAGAAGCAGTCTCCAAGAGTGGGAGCACGCTTAATCTGGACAAGGGGTCCAGGTACAGAAGGTGTCTCCAGGAGTGTGAGCTATCTCAGTCTGGGTGCAGGAAGTACCCCGGACACAGGAGTAGTCGCAGTGAGAATCCGTGCGAATAGCGGCTGAATAGGAGTGGATCTCTCTCAAGTCTGGACATTGAAGGTGCCTTCAGACACAAGGAGGAGTATCTGTGAAACTCCATACTGGTAACATATATCATATGTGTTGTTTTGGGTCAGGCTGGTAGAGCCGGGACCCGGATAGACAGGGCAATCTATCTATGTGTAATTAGTGGCTAGACAAGCCTAGGTTTTCTGTTTATGCTTTATTTTTATCTGTTTGCTGTGGACTTTAATAAAGCTGGTTGCGGCCAGTTTTCACCAGAACTGCTGTCTGAATGAACTGTTTTCGTGTCACTCTGTCTACCCAGACAGCGATCCTAGAGCTATATCCCCTGGAAATGTTACAATATATATATGTATTTTATGTGTATATATCTATTCTATCTATTCTATTCTAACCTGTTATTTTACTAAACGCGGCTCATGTATTGCCTGCTTTTATTATATCTTGTACAGATTGTTACCGACTTTTCCGATTTTAAGAAAAATGCTTGTGTTAGGCTACTTTCACACATCAGTTTTTTTACGTCAGGCACGATCCGGCGTGTTTTTAAAAAAACGGATCCGGTACTGGATGCGTTTTTTGTAATTGACTTTCATTAGCGCCGGATCACGCCTGATGTTATTACGTTGCATCCGTTTTTGGCCGAATCCGGCGGAAATGTACATTCTGGCGGCCGGACAAAATGGTCACTGCAACGTTTTTTTTTTTTTTCCGGACCCGCCTGATAGTGCCTGAAACGGTGCATCAGGCATCCGGAAATAATACAAGTCTATGGAAACGGACCAGTCTTTTGTGCAATCCGTCAAAAGACTGATCCGGATTCTAGAAATCAAGGACTACTACTACTACTACTACATTTTCCAATCTCTCTCCTCGGTCCGGACATGCGTACCTGCATTTTCCGGCTGCAAAACTTCTTTTTCCGGGTTCAAAAGTTCAGGTCGGATCCAGCAAAAAAACTGATCTGTTGCATCAGTTTTTTCATTTCAGCGCCGGATCCGTCCTATCAGGTATTCGACGGATTATGCCTGACACAAAAAAACTGATGTGTGAAAGCAGCCTTACTGATCACGAATCCGAATGTACCATATTTGTGCCGAATTTATGTTTGGCGATTGTTTTCCAAACATATTTGCTCATCTCTAACAGGGAGCACAAACCTCACTTGTTGAAGGTTTGTCTGGCAGTGGTCTGGGAGATGCTGCTCAGTTACGTAGGCATGGCAGTCACCCAGGATAGTGAAAACTTGGAGACAGCTGACGCCTCCCAGTCACAGATTGGCTAGTCGAGCTGTCAATCAACACACTCTCAGCTCAGCACGCCCCTGAACCAGATTGAATGGCCATGCTGTCAAAGTACTGACAAATTCAGCACACCTCTGTACCAGATTGGACAGCCGAGCTGTCAGTAACTGCATCACAGACACCCTGAGGGGTGGAACCGTGACACTTATACACTCATAAAGGATTTGCAGAAAGTTCAAAGCCAGTAAAAGATTATAAGGATTTATAAGGTTATTATAAGGTTTTAGGTCATCCTAAAACCCCTGAAAGGCAACAACTGGTGGGCCTCATTAAAATATGAAATATTACAAACACTTTTTGTGCTGCTGCCATCTGGTGGTGTGGAAAAGTGTGGGCAAATCCAGACTTTGTTGATTTTTATGAGAGTGAGCCTGTCTGCATTCTCTGCTAACAGGCGAAAGCGCCTGTCTTTTATGACCCCCCTCAGTGGCACTAAAAACCCACTCAGACAAGTCATAGCAGAGCAACACAACAACTCCAAGGCATAGAGGTACAGTTCATGCTAGATGCCCAGCTTTGAGACCCAATATTTGAAAGTCACAGAGGAATTATTGAGTGCACTGGTTTCGTCAGCCAGGTATTGCTTGATCATCTTTAAAAACTTTCAGACCTCACTGAAATATAGAACAGTCATCCATAGACCTCTGAAAGGCAACAACTTGCAGAACTCATTGAAATATTTTTAAAGTGTAGTTACTGTACTCATACATTCATAAAGGCTTTGCACAAAGGACATAGCCAGTAAAAAATGATAAGAAGAGTAATAAAGTAATCCTCTTCAGGTGTCTGCTTCTGCTTCTCCTTCCTCTTGATGCTGGGACCTGCCTTCACCTGCTTCTTGGAGCCCGATTTCCAGTTTCCTGGGCTGTAAGTGACCCGGCTTCAGGTAGGACCGGAGCCCCCGGCATATTGAAATTGGCACCAGTCCTATGTGTCACCTGCACCATCGGCTGGTCACGCGAAGGAGGTGGGAACCCCAAGGAAAGTACGATATCTTAGGGGTAGTAGGAGCCTCTCGCAGGCCTGTTCATTCCTTGAAAAGGGTTCATCATGCTCCATTCCTTTATGGATCACACCCACTGCATACCAGCGATGTTGCCCCTTCATTTTGAGGACCGTGACTCTAGCTCCAGCCATAACCTCTTGCAGTTTTCGGGGCAAGTGTTCCATCTCTAGTGCCCGATGGTTGAACGAGATGTTATGACGAGTCACAAACTTTTCAATGGATCCCCTTCTCCGCTGACGGTCATAAGCAACTACCACCTATCGAGATGCCAACTCTCGGTACCTTACAGCTAGCTGGCCCAATAACATTGTCCATACCTGGTCCTGGCCCGCCTCCATGTCTCTTCCAACCAGCCTGGGCCTCGCAGTCCACTCACCGGTTCCTGAATCCAGGCTCTCCCGTCTGCAGTCTGCAATAACACCCAGCGGTAAAGGATGCATCCTGGGCTCGGGCCTTGATGGGTCCAGGATATCGGCTGGATCAGAACCACAAGCTCCTGCCATCTCTGCTGCTGCACCAGCTTCCTCTGGCTCTGATGTTTCTCTGATGTTTCTCTGGTCACTCCCTCGGGAGTATCCCGGTGCTTCTGCCATCTTTGTTGCCCACTAAGCATGTTACACTGTATGGATGACTAATTGAATACAGTAAAAATTGTTAACACTTTTTTGGAGTGTTATAAATCACAGAAATAAACCCCAGATCATGTAAGCCCTAAAAAATTTTTAAACTTTTTTTCCAGTTTTAGAGCTCACAGAAATGTACCCAGAACACGTAATACTGTATGGCTGAGAAATGTAACCTTACAAAGTTTTTAAACGTTTTTTTCTCAGCTTTATAGATCACAAAAATGTATCCAGACCACGTAATACCGTATGGCTAAGAAATTTAGTCCTACAAAGTTTTTAAACGTGTTTTTTCACTTTTAGGCTATGTTCACATGTTGCGGATTGTTAGCGTTTTTGCCGTGTTTTTCCGCATCGAAAACGCTGTGAAAACGCTGCGAAAACACTTGCACAATGTAACCCTTTACATTCTATGGCATTCCGCATAGCTATGCTAATGCTGCGTATTTTTCCGCGGCGGAATCCCTTCGCGGTAAAATACGCAGCATACTCATTCTTTTTGCAGAATCGCAGTGATTCCGCACACATAGGAATGCATTGAACCGCGTACTTTCTGCATGTGGCTATGCCCACCAAACATAAAGTGAGCGGTTCATGTGTGGATGTTACCCAGGGTCTGGAGGAGAGGAGACTCTTATCCAGGCCCTGGGTACCATATTCCTGTTAAAAAAATAAATAAAATAAAAAATCACGATATTCTCACCTTCTGGTGTCCCCCACAGCCTTCCCGATCCTTACCGATGCTCCTGGCAACTCCTGTTCCCAGTTATGCCTTGCGCGAATTACCTCGTAGCGTGATGCTACATCATCTGGGGTCATTGTTGCAAGGCATCACTGGGAACGGGAGTTGCCGGGAGCATCGGTAAGGACCGGGAAGGCTGAGGGGGACGCCAGAAGGTGAAAATATCACCATTTTTTTATTATTATTTTTAACATTCTGTCTTTTACTACTGATGCTGCATAGGCAGCATCAATAGTAAAAAGTTGGTCACACTTGTCAAACACTATGCTTAACTAGTGTGACCAACCTGTCAATCAGTTTTCCTAAATACGCTTGCAAAACTCTAGTGTTTTGTGGGAATATGCATGCCAATTCCGCATGCGTATTTCCCGCGGCAGGGAGTTCCGGAAATGCTGCGGAAATTTGCACATAGCCTTAGAGATCACAGAAATTTACTCAGACCATATAATACTGTATGACTGAGAAATGTTACCCTTCAAAATTTTTAACCACTTTTTCTCAGTTTTAGACATCTCAAAAATGTGATCCACACTATGGAACAGTGTATGAGTGAGAAATTTAACCCAGGAAAATGTTTCAATGATTTTTGGAGAGTGTTATATAACACAAAAAGGATCTCAAAGCATGCAATACTTGATGGATCAAAATAAATTGCATTTTTTCAGCCAACCCAATAAAATCTGCAGCTATACAGTCAGGGCCAGAAATATTTGGACAGTGACACAATTTTCGCGAGTTGGGCTCTGCATGCCACCACATTGGATTTGAAATGAAACCTCTACAACAGAATTCAAGTGCAGATTGTAACGTTTAATTTGAAGGGTTGAACAAAAATATGTGTTAGAAAATGTAGGAATTGTACACATTTCTTTACAAACACTCCACATTTTAGGAGGTCAAAAGTAATTGGACAAATAAACATAACCCAAACAAAATATTTTTATTTTCAAAATTTTGTGGCGAATCCTTTGGAGGCAATCACTGCCTTAAGTCTGGAACCCATGGACATCACCAAACGCTGGGTTTCCTCCTTCTTAATGCTTTGCCAGGCCTTTACAGCCGCAGCCTTCAGGTCTTGCTTGTTTGTGGGTCTTTCCCTCTTAAGTCTGGATTTGAGCAAGTGAAATGCATGCTCAATTGGGTTAAGATCTGGTGATTGACTTGGCCATTGAAGAATGTTCCACTTTTTTGCACTCATGAACTCCTGTGTAGCTTTGGCTGTATGCTTGGGGTCATTATCCATCTGTACTATGAAGCGCCGTCCAATCAAGTTTGCAGCATTTGGCTGAATCTGGGCTGAAAGTATATCCCGGTACACTTCAGAATTCATCCGACTACTCTTGTCTGCTGTTATGTCATCAATAAACACAAGTGACCCAGTGCCATTGAAAGCCATGCATGGCCATGCCATCACGTTGCCTCCACCATGTTTTACAAGGATGTGGTGTGCCTTGGATCATGTGCCGTTCCCTTTCTTCTCCAAACTTTTGGCTTCCCATCATTCTGGTACAGGTTGATCTTTGTCTCATCTGTCCATAGAATACTTTTCCAGAACTGAGCTGGCTTCTGGAGGTGTTTTTCAGCAAATTTAACTCTGGCCTGTCTATTTTTGGAATTGATGAATGGTTTGCATCTAGATGTGAACCCTTTGTATTTACTTTCATGGAGTCTTCTCTTTACTGTTGACTTAGAGACAGATACACCTACTTCACTGAGAGTGTTCTGGACTTCAGTTGATGTTGTGAACGGGTTCTTCTTCACCAAAGAAAGTATGTGGCGATCATCCACCACTGTTGTCTTCCATGGGCTCCCAGGTCTTTTTGGATTGATGAGTTCACCAGTGCTTTCTTTCTTTCTCAGGATGTACCAAATTGTAGATTTTGCCACTTCTAATGTTGTAGCAATTTCTTGGATGGGTTTTTTTCTGTTCTTGCAGCTTAAGGATGGCTTGTTTCACCTGCATGGAGAGCTCCTGTGACCACATGTTTCCTTCACAGCAAAACCTTCCAAATGCAAACACCACACCTCAAATCAACTCCGGCCCTTTCATCTGCTTAATTGAGAATGACATAACAAAGGGATTGCCCACACCTGTCCATGAAATAGCCTTGGAGTCATTTGTCCAATTACTTTTGGTCCCTTTAAAAACAGGGTGGCACATGTTAAGGAGCTGAAACTCCTAAACCCTTCATCCAATTTTAATGTGGATACCCTCAAATGAAAGCTGAAAGTCTGAACTTCAACTGCATCTGATTTGTTTTGTTTCAAATTCATTGTGGTAATGTCTAGAACCAAAATTAGATAAATGTTGTCTCTGTCCAAATATTTATGGACCTAACTGTATATTTGTCAATGGAGTGCAAAGTCCTAATCCCTGTTTACAGACTGTATTCTGTCACTCTCTCTGCTCATGCAACTCTCTCTCCCTCCCTAGGCTAAATGCAGATTGTATGTGAAGCAAACAGCAAAGTAAATGATTAGCTAGTATAATGCCTCAGCTTCAACACCGATATCAACAATACAGGAATCTGATTCTTTATACTGTGCACACACAAGCCTAGACTAAAGGTACTGCCACACTTAGCGATCTCGTTAGCGATCACGATAACGACGCAATCGTTGGTGTGATCTCTTTTAGGTCGCTAGTAGCTGCCAAACAGGAGATCTCATAAACGACACATCAGCGGTCAGCGATCTCTTTAACGACTTTGGCGGTCGTTAGGATGTCATTAGCATGTACTGAGCGCTTCTGATTCATAGGAATTTCCAGCATCGCTCCTGCTCTCTGCGTCCTGCTAGCCTGCTTTGCAACTTCTGCGATCCTCTCTGTGACGCAAAAGAGAACTTACAGATATTGCGATCCACTCCGTGATGCTAAAAAACCCTAGTCCCGCCTGCGCCGCTGTCATATGCGTCACAAACGAGGTCGCTCGTCGTTCGCAAAAGGTGCCAAACACAGCGATATAGGCTCACCAGTGGGACGCCAACGATCAAAAAACGGTCCAGAACTCTAGTGAACGATCAGCGACATCACAGCAGGGGCCACATCGTTGCTACATGCCACACACAACGAGGTCGCTAACGAGATCGCAAAATAGTGACGTTTTAGTGATCTCGTTAGCGATCTCGTTTGCAATCTCGTTTAATGTGGCATACCCTTAACACTCTCTCCAATACGAAGTATCACTGAGCTGGGCAGCGTCTGTTCTTTTATAACACCTGAAGATTTCACGTGACCAGCCAATCACAGTAATGCCACAACCAACATGGCTACGGCATTACAGTGACGCACAGGCAATTCCCACATGCCTATTGGCTATTTAACAGACACCAAAAATGTGGGGCGGGGATTCGAGTTTTACATAGAGCACCGCCAATACTCATCGAGTAACCAATACATCTGAGCACCGTGATACTCGAGTGATAACCCTACAACACACAGGTCAGACATATGAAAAATTTGTGGGATTGTTGTCACATGCATTACACAATTAGTACTTGCCAGAAATTACTTCACCTACTTAAATGTTGCTGTAGGCCTCTTTACAGACCCTTTTCTTCATATCTTTACATGAAGTTTTGAGGGAGGTCATTAACACTCATGTATTATGTGAGCAGCACAGTTTAGAGATGTATGGATGGTATAAGTTGTAATTCTTGTTCTTATGGTTTACTGACCTCATAGAAGAACAATGTCAATGCAATATGATCCCCACCTACAACTAGAACAAGGTGGCTAATCAAATCCCTTTGATATCCCTTGGCTTTTTACTTCATCATTCAAGAGAGTTGTAGACAGTTAATAGTCCTATATTATAGTCTACGCTCAGATGTACTTCTCATACATTAAACTGAGAAAACTAATGGCAAAGTTAATCTAGGATTATAAAAACATGACTCCTTCCTTTCTAAATGGATATGGTCCACTTATATTTATTAAGTGAATGGTAGATAAGTTGCAGAACCTGACAATGGCCACCAATCAACTTATGTAATTCGCTGAAACTTTACTTAGATGTTAAAAAGTAGTAACACAGATTAGATACAATGGTAGTTGATGCCCAGTTTCTTCTAAAGCTGCATTTACACTGCAACATAATTGTAAACAAGCATTGTTAAAAATGCTGGTTTCACAATTATCTTGCGGTGTAAACAGGCTGCCGATCACCTGATGAGCAAGAAAAATGCAGAGCATAAAATTATCGTTCTCTGAGGTGCATTGTCCTGTGTGAACAGGTATTGCTCTGCTGAGAACTATGGCCGCCTATGCACACTGAGATCTATACATTGTTCAATGTGCATCGTTAGCTTTGGTCTGCAGGTGTAAACAGACATTTAAATGAGCCCTGATTGGTAAAAGTTTATGGATCAGCAGTTGTATTGGGCTGCCAGTTGTTCCATGTAAACGGACACTACGTCCCCATAGTCTGCAGTACAAGCTCATGAATACGATGTTATAGCTGAGCATAAGAGAGTGAATTGCGGATTGTCATGCGTTTTTGACCTGCACTTTTCTATAATGAAATGGGTGTAGAAACGTTGCGGAATCCGCACAAAGAATTGACATGCTGCGGAAAATAAACCGCTGCGGATTCCATGCGGAATTTTCCGCAGCATGTGCACAGCAATGTTTTTCCATTGCTTAACATTGTATGCTCAAACACTTGCGGATCTTCAGCGATTCTGTGTGGAAAATCTACTGCGGATCCGCAACAAATCTGCAACGTGTGCACATAGCCTTATTGTTCACAGGTTTCACTGCAATGATTCTCTCCATGGGAACAGTTTTATTTCTTTTCTTAATTTGTGCACATTTTCAGAGTTAATTTCACCTGGTATATTTTTAATATTTCACTGGCAGCAAATACAGTGCCTTGTTGAATTGGCCCTTTGGTTATCAAGTGTCCCAGTTTTCAGCACATACAGTAATGAGACAACTTTTCAATTTAGCTGAAATATTGCAAGTGAGAAATATAATTATCTGCTCCAATTTCTCTGGATTTTTCTGCCATGTGATCTTTTTGTGAAAAGTTTGAGTTTTTTTGACAGGTGTATATTTGTATAACTACACTATATAATTTCAATGAAAATGAAAAAGAAACGTATAGTTTTCATTTTAAGAAAATCTTCACCGGCTATACTGACAGCACCAAAGCAACACATTGGCTGACTACATTGGCCTTCACAAGGGTGCCAGAGTAGTCACCTTGAGCAGGCACACCGGTTGCTAGGCAGCCACCCGAATTAATTAAGTTTTGCTTGGTAAGCTTGACGCTAGCATGGGTAATGTAATGAAAGACTTACTAAACAATACTGTGTTACCTTGGCAAGTTTTCACCATAGCTTGCAGACACCTGCCTCCTTTCTACTTTTGTGAACATTTCAAGAACTCTGCATTCATGAAACACTGTCATTTACATTACCAAATTGTTTGCTAGCTTTTCATATTGAAATAGAAGCCTAATCCAGTTCCTCAACATTAAAAGAGGCTTTAAAGTAAGATTTCATTTATCTTGCATTGTTTCAATGTCCGTACTGACTTGGATGTAAATAGAGAGGAAGCCCGGAAAAACAAGTGCTTTAACCCCTTCAAGACATGCGCCGTACTAGTACGGCGCATGTTGTGTCTCCCCCTTTGACCCACATCTTTTCCGGCACATGTCAGCTGTTTAGAACAGCTGACATGTACCCGGAACAGCCGCGGGTGTAATAGTGATCCACTCGCGGTTATTAACCCATTAAATGCCACTGTCAAACTCTGACAGCTGCATTTAACTCGCTCTTCCAGCCATTGGGCCAGAAATCCGCCCATCGGTGACCCCCGTCACGTGATCGTGATTGTGATCGTGGAGACCTCTATAGTTCCAACTGCCGGCTTGCTGTGAGCACCGCCTGGTGGTCGGCGCTCATAGCAAGTGAGGTATTCTGCTACATACAGGTGATCTGATCATCGCCTGCATGTAGCAGAGCCGATCGGGTTATGGCAGCTTCTAGTCTCCCATGGAGACTATTGAAGCATGCGAAAAGTAAAAAAAAATGTTTTTAAAAATATTTAAAAAATAAAAAATATAAAAGTTTAAAATCGCCCCCTTTTCGCCCCATTAAAAATAAAACAATAAAAAAATCAAACATACACATATTTGGTATCACCGCATTCAGAATCACCCGATTTATCAATAGAAAAAGGATTAACCTGATTGCTAAACGGCGTAGCGAGAAAAAAAGTCAAAATGCTAGAATTACTTATTTTTGTCGCAGTGACATTGCATAAAAATGCAATAACAGATCATCAAAAGATCTTATCTGAACCAAGATGGTATCAATACAAACATCAGCTCTGCATGCAAAAAATAAGCCCCACCCAACCCGAGTTCACGAAAAATGGAGACGCTATGAGTCTCGGAAAGTGGCACAATTTTTTTTTTTTTTTTTTACAAAATTTGGATTTTTTTACACCACTTAAATAAAAAAGAACCTAGACATGTTTGGTGTCTATGAACTCGTAATGACTTGGAGAATCATAACAGCAGGTCAGTTTTAGCATTTGGTGAACATGGTAAAAAAAAAGTTATGGCTCTAGGAAGAAAGGCGAAAAACAGAAACGCAAAAACGAAAAAGGGCAAGGTCTTGAAGGGGTTAATATTGCATTGATAATAACATCCAATAAATGTGTGTTGCAATGCAAATACAACTATGGACATCATTTCAGGGTTTATTTGTTTTTTCAAACATAAAGTGTAAGAAAAATCTAATCAGTGTTACTATGTGATTAAAAATATAAAAAAAATAGAATGTGGTTAGCCTTCTTATGCAGTTAGAACTATTGCTTGCTATGTTAGTCAAATCTCTGACCTATTCTTACATTTCTTCTGTTTCTTAAAACCAGGTGATTTAATTTCTTTTTCTATTAAACCTATTGTCTCCCATTCTCTGTTGATAAATACCACTCACATAAAAGTGAACTGCATAAATTAGGGACAGAGATCCTAATGTGTCCTTTAGGCCGGGATCACACATGCGAGGAAATCGTCCAACGCTCGCATGTGAAATCCCAGCTCTGGCGCCGGCACTCAGGAGTGGAGTGTTTCTATGCAGCCTCTCGCTCCACTCCCGAGTGCCGGCGCCAGAGCTGGGATTTCACATGCGAGCGTTGGACGATTTCCTCGCATGTGTGATCCCGGCCTTACTGGGATACTTGCTGCAGTTTTGATAAAATCACTGTTTTATAGGCTGCAGATATACCAGTTCCCTGAATGTTGAGTTCTGCATAACCCCACCCACATCACCAATTGGAAGCTTTCTGTGCACACTATGCATAGGCAGAAATCTGCCAATCAGTGATTGTGTGGGGCTATACAGAGATCATGAATGTGGATAACTATACAACAGCAGGTTTACTACTGTTAATCCGCTGATAAAACTGATTTAATGAAAATGACAGCAAGCAGAGCAATAAGTCACTGGAATCAGTCTGGGCTCTGCTCCCTTTACTGCAGTCCACTGCAGGTTGCCCGTGTGTGATATCACATTCTTAGGCCTCTTTCACACATCCGTTTTGTGCCTGACGGTGCCTTCAGGCATCGCGCCAGAGCGCCGGATCCCCGGATCTGGCAAATAGTATGTAAAACCGGATGAGACGGATCCGGTTTTTCGCCGGATCCGTCTCGGGCATCCGACCAAAAACCGGATCCGTCCCATCCGTTTCATCTGGTTTTTTATCCGTTTTTTGCCGGATTACGACGGATCCGGTTTTTTAAAAAAGCCCATAAAGCGTGATTGGCTACTGTAATCCTATATATACACTGTTTTAAAGCCCATCTTTGACAGGTTGTATAGGAGCAAGTACAGGTTGGAGAGAAGATGGATGTTATTATTGGAAATATATTGAAGAATCTGGTGGATTTTACAGTGGAGGCAAATTGCTTGAAGGTGATAGTTCTGGAGAAGGAGAGAGCGAGACGTCAGCGCATTATGCGTCAGCGACAACGCCGTATGTGGATCCACCCCATCACAGCCCAGAGACTAACCCGTGATGTGTATTCTACACTGTGCATGGAACTGCGAGAAAATCCAGAGAAATTTTTTGCATACCTTCGGATGAAGTAAGAAAATTTTGATTTTTTTTGGTGGAGCGTATTGGTATTCTAAAGCCTGCAGGAACCGGTTCGGAGTTCTTCAATTATAAAAAATATTTTTCGGTCGTCCTCATGGCTATTGCAGATGCGGAGTACAAATTCATTGCTGTGGACATTGGGGCTTATGGACGGTCCAATGACTCACAAGTGTTCAAACTGTCTGCTATGGGTCAGAGACTGTACGGAAACACTTTTCAGTTCCCACCCCCTAGGCCCCTGCCTCAAACCTCTGGGCCACCTATGACTTTTGTATGTGTAGGTGATGAAGCCTTCCAGTTGTCAGAACACCTCTTGAAACCGTACTCTAGCAGAGGATTGACACAAACAAAACGCATTTTCAATTACCGCCTCACAACAGCCAGACGGATGGTGGAGTGCGCGTTTGGGATTATGACAGCCAAATGGCGTGTCCTATTGACTGCAATAAACCTAAAGACAGAGACTGTGTATGAGGTCATAAAAGCGTGCGTGGTCCTACACAATTTTGTTATCTGCAAGGAACCGATTTCTCTTGAGGACCACTATGAAGATACCACCTTGCAAGACTACAACAACATAACCAATCGAAGTACACTGGCGGTGTCACAAATGAGGGACAATTTTGCCCAACACTTTGTCACCTGAGGGTAGACTAGACTGGCAGGATGACAGAGTGTGATAAATTGCTTTGTAATGTTAAAACTCATGTACCTTCTGTACCCACAGTAAACCTTTAAAAGCAAACTTGTCTACCTTCTTGTGTGTTTTCTACTGTATTTAACCTTTTGGCCACAGTTGTGTCCCTGGCTGGGTTTTTTTACCCAAAGTATTTCACCGTTTTTCAAAAATTGTGTACCTTGTTGGAAATTACCTAACAATGTACACAAGTTTGGGAAAAAGGTGAAATACTTTGGATACTACACAACCCGGGACACAACTTTGGCAAAAAGGTTAAATTTATGTACCTTTTACCCAAAGTTATGTTGGTGTTTTTTGTGTACCCAAAAATTTTTACCTGTTTCACTATATTTTTAACTTTACATCATATAAATAAATGACAGACAACAATTTGAATAAACCAATGTAACTTTTATTAAAAAAAAATATTTTTAAATATAATTTTTGTAAATTTTAGATTTTGTAGTAAAATTTATTGTTTTGAAAAAATCTTTATTTTTTGGAAAAAATTATTTACAACTGTGTATAGTGTGGGGTGGAAATACTGCTGGAGGGGCTTTGGGACACTTCGACATTGGGAGTGTGGAGAGAGGACTGGGATGGTGGTGGGGAAGGAACAGTAAGAGGTGAAGGGGTGGAAAGAGTTAGAGAATGGGAGGACAAGTTGGAGGCAGAACAGGTGATGGGTGGTGGAGTGGAGGGTGGGACAGGGACTGAAGGAACAGGTGATATGGTAGGGAATTGGAACAGGGAAGGAGGTTGGTAAGAGGCAGGAGTGTGGTACCGGGTAGGTGGCTGTACTGGGGAGGTTGCTGGTACTGGGGAGGTGACTGGAGTTGGTGAGGTGACTGGAGTTGGTGAGGTGACTGGAGTTGGTGAGGTGACTGGAGTTGGGGAGGTGGCTGGAGTTGGGGAGGTGGCTGGAACTGGGGAGGTGGCTGGTATTGAATCGGAGGGGGAGGAGGGAGGGTGGCTGGAGGGGGGGCAGGTGGAGGAATGATTGGGGTGGCTGGAGGAGGTTGGGAGGTAGCCTGCACTAGAGCAGCGTGGCAAGTATGCATTACATACATCTGCTGGTCAGTAGATAGCATATCCATGCGCTTGGCTACAGACCTGAAAAAGCTGTGATTTGGAGAAGTTCTTGCTTCTGAATGCATGGTTTGCAGAAGTGTCTTCACCCCCAAAATATTGGTGTTTATCTGATTAATGCCTGCAGCAATTTGTTCAGATAATGCTTTTAGACAGTTCTGGAAAGATGCATTCAAATGCAATAACTCGGGCGCATAGCTCCTTTCCTGACCCCTCTGCCGCTGCCGCCCAGTAGCCGCAGGTGTACTAGAGGTGGCAGTGGCAGAAGGGTGGGGTAAAGGGAATGCTATCTCCTCACCAGCAGATTCATGTAATGCAGGCGGCCACGATGCTCCAGTGCTGGTGGATGGGACTGCGGGATCGGATGTGAGGGAAGACTGGGAAGGTGCAGATGTACCGGGGCGGTCAAAGTGTCCCGCGGTGTCAATCTCCTGAGGGATCGCCCCAGAAGGGTCCAACTCTGCGGGCGCCCGAGTGCTGGTCACCGTGCTGTGGAATAAAGATAAAAAAATACAATTAATATCGTGATATGGAGTGGCCCTTGCTGAAATAAAAAATGTAGTTAGACATGTTAACATTTTCTTGTAATATTTACCTTCTGGTGACCATTGTTGCCCGCAGGAACGCCAGGGCTCTTGCGTATTTATATTTGCTCTGGCGTCCTGCAGATCCACTCGGGGGCCGCATCTCCTTGTTGAACTCCTTCTTGAAGCGATCACTCACAGACCGCCACCGCTTCACAATTCTCTCCCCTGAAACGAGAAAGCACAAATTGGTTAGTATACAACATCAGTCTTTCCCAAACCACAGTCCTCATGGCCCACACAGGTCATGTTTTCAGGATTTCCATAGTGCTGCACAAAAGGAAATCCTGAAAACCTGACCAGTGTGGGCCACAAGAACTGGAGTTTGGGAAACACTGCTTTACATCCAGCAACCTGAACTGTATATACTTACGGTGTCCAGTCTGGGCCCGAACATCGAAGTCCTCCCAGCGGTCCACCATTACTGAAGTGACTTCCGATCATGATGTTCCACATCGGCTCCCTTTCTCGTACCAGATCGATGAGGAGGTCCACATATATCCCCTCCTCCTCCTCACCGTCTGAGTCGGGAGCACGCTGTGAAGTCTGTTAAAGAAAATGAGAAAAAAAAAAACATTAGCCTTCACACTACAAGGTTTTTTAAAAAAAAAATAAAAATTATATACTTACACGATGGTGACCGCCGTGTCTCTCATGCCGACGACTCTGGGAGGCACTGTGAGGACCTCTTTGACGAGCACCAGATCCGGAAGACTAAAAGAAAAAAGAAAAAATTGGGATTTTGGCATATGTGTTGGGTGCTGTGTGATGTATGTACTAAATGGTTTTCTATGTGTTGTGTGTAGTGTGATGTTGTGTTTCAGCGATTGATGCAGGATACTTACGAATTGTGAGCCCACTCCGGGTATCTCTCCACCCCGTCCTTCTTCTGGGAGCTCCTCTTCAGCTTGCGATTCCTGTTATTAAAAAAAAATGAATACATATATCCCACAGATGGATTGTGAAAAAAATATATCATAATTTTTTACCGCCAAATGCTGACGATGAGAGGGAGGGCTCCCAGAAGAATATGTGTCTTTGTGGCGCTGCAGCTCCCTGGACTCCAATTCTGGTGGAGCTGCTTTTCGCCGGAGACAAAAAACGTTACAGTTGGCGTTTTTTCCAGACGCCGGAATGAGACCAGACACCGGATCCGGCAAAAACCAGACGTGCCGCAAGACCATGCGGCACGATCCAGCGCTAATGTTAGTCAATGGGAAAAAAACAGATCCGGCATTACATTTCGCCAGATCCGGTTTTACAAAAAAAGACCGGATCGTGCCGTCAGGCGCAAAATGGATGTGTGAAAAAGGCCTTAGACTTACTTAAGGCCCATTAGTACACACACCTGTGTCTTTCGATTGTTGTTTAAGACCCTAGCTTGTTCTCTCTCCTGCTCCTGTGCATGCTGTGATTTTTGCTACTGTATGATGCACAGGGCGGTAGTCATGGGCCTGCTGTGTTTCCACACCCTGGCAACCCACAAGTAAATAGTGTCCTGTTTCCCTTTTGTTGTGGGTGTACGTTATAACACTCACGGTTTGGTTGGATGCCTCCGCTGTCTTCATGATCCCGGATCCAGGAAGAGCCACACATTGAAAAGGATCAAGTGCCTCCTGCTCAAACAGTTTAACATTTCTTAAAAGACTAATCTCCATCTTAAGGGCCCGTCTCACATAGCGATATTGCTACCGAGATCGGTGCTGAGTCACTAGTTTTGTGACGCAGCACCGAGCTCACCAGCGATATCGCTGTGTGTGACATTCAGCGACGATCAGCCCCCCTGCTGGGTATCGCTGATCGTCGCTGAAATGTCTGGACATTTTTTTGATCGCTGGTCTCCCGCTGACAGGCACGCATCGCTGCGTGTGACAGGCGGGAGACCAGCGATCCGCTGGTAACCAAGGTACACAGCGGGTTTCCAGGCGCGGGGCTGTGCCTAGAAACCCGCTGTGTACCTTGGATACCAGCGCCCTGATGCAGGGAGCTGGTATCCAAGGTACACAACGGGTTTCCAGGCACCGCGCAGCGCTTGGAAACCCGCTGTGTACCTTGGATACCAGCTCCCTGCATCAGCGCGCTGGTATCCAATGTACACTGCGGGTAACTAAGCGATGTTACCCGCAGTGTCGCTGTCCCAGATCGCTGCCTGAGCTGCCTGTTTGGCAGCTCAGCAGCGATCATGTAGCGATACACCAGCGATCCTGACAAGTGCATATCGTTGACGGGATCGCTGGTGTATCGTTATGTGAGACCAGCCTTTAGTCACAGCAGAGTACGATGTTACATTCACGTGTCTTTCAGCCTGAGTTATCCCTTTCTTGTCTGGCACCCCTGGCTCCTTAGATACTCTTTCAGGCTCCATAGCTCTCATGGGTTCTGACCCACCTTTCTGAAGCAGTTCCCCATCCAACTTTCCCTTCTAAAAGTGATAAAGGCATGCTCCTCTGTACCTAATTTGGACAGTGGGCCCCGAACATTCAGGGACTGTCTGCTAAAGTTAGTGTTGGCAGTCCGCATGCTGCCTGAAGTTCATATTCTCTTGTGCTTTTCAGCCTTCTGGCCGTAAACTATACTTATCACACTCTCTATCTAATCTTCTCATCTAACTGCATTTTACAATGCTTATCTATATGTATTGCTTTATCCTATTCTTATGTCCTAATCTCTTACTCTAATACTTTTTCTATTCTTAGTACATTAACACATTATGAGTTTCACAACATTAGTATTTAAAACATTCTATAAAATTGTTCACTTTACACCACTCATGTTATGACAACTAAAGTGTCACTGGCGCTGCCCAGGGGGAGCTATCAGGGGGCACGTAAATAAACGTAGGAGTGCAGAAACAAGGCACGCCGAACTCAAGGACCTTAAACTAATGCAGTAAATAGGACCTGGCATAGAGCAGTCACATGACCAGGAGGGGGCGGAGCCACCACACATGAATGCAGAGAAAGTCACTGAATACACAGCCTGTAGGTCAAAACAAATACAAAAGAAACGGGCACCATCAAACTAATATCTTAATTTGGGATCACCTGTTGCATACCAAATAGTGACAATCCATAAACAAAACAGAGAAAGAGTGTATGCAAACAAAAATAGGGATCACCAAAAATTCATATCAAAGATAAATTGTATTAAACATTACACTACAAACAGAAAAAACATTGCTTTAAAACCAATTAAAATACTAGTCCATAGTGGACCATGTCTGTGTCTCATAGATACATGGTATAATACTCAAAGATATCAACAATCCCATATGTCCAAGTGACAAGGTGCATAGAAACATATAAACATTTATAACAATGCAAAGGATACCAAAACATATATAGGGTTAAATACACCAAATATATCAAGCCATAAATGTGTGCATATTGGTTATAAATAAGTACCAACTGGTCTAAACTGTTAAGGAGGAGATATAAAGTGCAATAATGGGTCAAATTTTTTGAATTTTAAAAATAACTGTAAGTTGTTTTTTGCCTTGAGGCCTACGTCCTCGGGGACCGTTGCACAGCAGGTTCAAATTGTCATCTCCCTGTTGCGCAACGACCCTCAGGATTGGGCCTTTTCCCTGACACCTGGGGATCCTGTCTTGACTGACGTTGATGTGTTTTTTCAGGCTATGGGGTTGTTGTGAGATGAACCTAATGTTACTGATCAAGGTGAGAAAACCTTGTTGGCATTGAAACAGGGTCAGGAAGCTGCAGAGCTATACTGTCAGAAATTCCAAAAGTGGGCAGTCCTTACTAAATGGAATGACGATGCTCTGGCAGCTCTTTTTCGGAAGGGTCTGGCAGAGACTGTAAAAGATATTATGGTGGGATTTCCTGTTCCCTCTGGGCTCAATGACTCTATGGCATTGGCCATTCAAATTGACAGACGTCTACATGAGCGTAGAAATATGCGAGAGGTGGAGACACCTTGCGATCCAGCCCCTGAGCCCATGCAGTGTGATGGAGGGGCTTCTGGGGCTCAGCGTCATGAGTTTCGTAAGCGTAATAAGTTGTGCTTCTACTGTGGAGACGCTTCTCCTGCTATTTCTGTCTGCCCCAAGCGAGGAAGACGTTTTGCGTGCTCAGTTGTTTTGGGTAGTGTTCAGACTAAATTTCTCTTGACTGTTACCTTGATTTGCTCCGTGTCCGCATTTTCGGCTTAGGCTTTTGTTGATTCTGGAGCAGCTATGAATCTGATGGATTTTGATTTTGCTAAGCTTTGTGGTTTTCCAATGATACCCCTGCGGAAGTCTATTCCTTTGCTGGGTATTGATTCTACCCCTTTGGTGGAGAATAAACCCCAGTTTTTGACCCAGATGATAATGCGGGTTGACCCGGACCACCAAGAGAATTGCAAATTTTTGGTGTTACATAATTTACATGACATTATTGTACTGGGTTTTCCTTGGTTACAGACTCATAATCCTGTTTTGGATTGGAAGTCTGTGTCTGTGACCAGTTGGGGTTGTCAATGTGTTCGTAGTGACACTCCTGTTTTTTCTACCTCTCCCAGTTGGAATATGTCCCCGACTATTTGGCTGATTTTTCTGATGTATTTAGTGAGAGTTTATCGGCATCCTTGCCTCCGCATAGGAGTTATGATTGTGCGATTGAGTTGGTACCCGGTTGTAAATTTCCCAAGGGTCGGCTCTTCAATTTATCTGTACCCGAGCATGAGGCTATGCGATCATATATCAAAGAGTCTTTGGAAAAGGGTCATATCAGACCATCCTCTTCCCCCTTGGGCGCTGGCTTTTTCTTTGTGGCCAAGAAGGATGGTTCATTGAGGCCATGTATTGACTATCGTCTCCTTAATAAGATCACGGTTAAATATCAATATCCGTTACCCCTGATTTCTGATTTGTTTTCCAGAGTGAAAGGTGCCAGTTGGTTTACCAAGCTTGACCTTAGGGGGGCGTATAATCTTATTCACATCAAGAACTGAGATGAATGGAAGACGGCGTTTAATACCCTGAGGGGCATTTTGAGTACCTAGTGATGCCTTTTGGGCTCACTAATGCCCCTTCTGTCTTCCAGTCTTTCATGAACGATAATTTCTGGGACTTGGTGGATAAGTTTCTGATTGTTTATTTGGACGATATTTTGATATTTTCCAACGACTGGGATTCTCATGTGGAACATGTTCGGAGGGTATTCCGGATTTTGAGAGAGAATGCTTTGTATGTTAAGGGATCGAAATGTCTCTTTGGAGTACAGAAGGTTTCATTTTTGGGATTCATTTTGTCCCCTCTACTATTGAAATGGACCCGGTCAAGGTTCAGGCCATTTGTGATTGGGTTCAGCCCACTTCATTGAAGGCTCTTCAGAGATTTTTGGGTTTTGCTAATTTCTACCATAAATTTATAAGTAATTTCTCTGGTATTGTGAAACCACTGACTGATTTAACCAAAAAGGGTTCTGATGTTGTAAATTGGTCTCCTGAGGCAGTTTCTGCGTTTCTGGAGCTTAAGCGCAGATTCACTTCTACTCCTGTTCTACGGCAACCTGATGTTTCTCTACCATTTCAGGTGGAGATAGATGCGTCTGAGATTGGTGCAGGAGCGGTTTTGTCCCAAAGAGATCCTGTAACCTCTAAGATTAACCCTTGTGCCTTCTTCTCCCGAAAGTTTTCCCCAGCTGAACGTAATTATGATGTGGGAATCGGGAATGGGGAATTATTGGCTATGAAGTGGGAGTTCAAAGAGTGGAGACACTGGTTGGAGGGAGCCAGACATCAAGTTGTGGTCCTCACTGATCACAAAAACTTGATCTATCTCGAATCAGCCAAACGATTGAATCCCAGACAGGCCAGGTGGGCCTTGTTTTTCACACGTTTTACCTTTGTGGTCTCTTTCCTCCCGGGTACTAAGAATGTTAAGGCGGATGCCCTCTCTCGGAATTTCCTTGTGGATTCTATTGATGTGACTGAGCCTACTGCCATTCTGAAGGAGGGTGTCGTTCTTTCCGCTATCTCACCCGATTTGAGACTGTCCCTGGAGCAATTTCAGGGGGATAAACCTGAGCGTTGCCCTGCGGGGAAATTGTATGTCCCAGACCAATGGAGAGAAAAAGTTATGTCTGAAGTTCATTGCTCTGCGTTGGCTGGTCATCCTGGTATTTTTGGTACTAGAGCTTTGGTGAGTCGGTCCTTTTGGTGGCCCACTTTATCTCACGATGTCAGGAATTTTGTACAGTCCTGTGGGACTTGTTCTAGTTCCAAGCCCTGTTCTCGCTCTAGTGGATTATTGATGCCACTGCCGGTGCCCAGGAGGCCATGGACTAGTGTTGAGCGATACTGCTCGATATCTAAAAATATTGGATCGGAATGGTATCGCCGATATCACTAAATATCGTCGATATCCGATTCCGATACCGGAAGTCCCATGTAAGTCTATGGGTACAAAATATCGCAACTAAAAAAACACTTTCTTTCGTTGTAAACACAAAATATACACACATAGAATACATATATATATATATATACATGTCATTGTGACATATATATATACATATATTTATAGTTTATACACTTCTACATAGTAAAATAGACTCTGATTCAATTGCCGGGTAAAGCCGTGACATACCCCATAGAAGTCGACGGGCTCGGTGCCGAGTACCCCCAAAACCTCTGGCTCTGTGCGACTCAACTTGGGCGTCACGAACAGGATTCTGTAGCTCGCTATAAGCGAGTCCTGTGTGCCTGAATTGAACTGGTTTTGTGCTTGAGAATTGCTAAAATCATCAGAGAATGTATTTGCCATTTTTCCGCCATATCTGCGTCACGACGAGGCACTGGTGAAGAAGAAGGGCGTGCTCTTCGTGGGTGTACACTCACTCAGTGGCGCGAAAACGATGGCCGACCACTCTAAATGTTACTGCAATGTAAGATCGTGCCTCACAGCTCTTGAGTTCCGCCTCCTCATCCTCCTCAGTGTGCGGAAACTAACACGAAGGTCCCGCCTCACTACAAAAGAGGGGCCCTCTCCAGATGCTAATGACACATGTGACTTGGCAGAGATGGCTAATGGACACGAGCAGAAGTGTGAAGGGATGGAGCAGTCAGAGCTCTCCCCCCACGGAAGCGACCCGATCGCCACGGAACCACCGTTGGGCACCCGGCCTGGAAACCCTCCTACGCTGCAAGAAGCGGAGGATACCCTAAGAGGCCTGGCCCGGCACCGGGAGGAGGTCGCCAGGATGGAAGCCAGCTGGCGTGCCCTAAAACTAAACTTGGAGCGGCGCCAATCCCTCTTACCTGAAGTGTCTGTACCGGAAGGTGAGGCACCCGTTCTAGTAGAGGAGTCCGTGCGGGCATCCCAGCCCTTGCAATGTGATCCGGTTGACGTTGTCGCAGTGGAGGCACCCGTTCCTGCAAAAAACGCTGCACCGGCAGCACCCCAGATCCCGCTGTCTGCCCCCGTCGCTGAGACAGAAGAAGCGACACCCGTCCTCATGGAGGAGGCCGCGCAGGCACCAGAGGTCTACCTGTCTGTACCGGAGCCCCGACTGTCATCTGTTCCAGAGCCGGCTGCTTCCTCCGCAGGTGAGCGCCGCCAGGACTGTCGGGTGCCAGGAGAGCTGCCGCAAACCGGACATCGTAAGCTGCAGTTTGATGGTGGAGACATGGAGATGCTGGTGGAGGAGAATTACAACCGGCGTCAGGAGGAAGAGTGTAGACGTCGGGAGAGAGAAGCCGAGCGACAAAGGGAGCAGCGCGAATCCCAGAAGCTTCGCCAACGTCACATCGAGAAGGACCGGGCAGATAAGGACCGGATGAGAAAAGATAAAAGTACGGTGAGGGAGCCGCGGCATAAGGGTGCAGTACGGAGCATTAAATTGAAAGCTGGTTGGGGCTTCATCCAGGAGCCTGGACTTTATTTAGAAGTGTTTGTGACCCGGCGGGACGTGGAGACTCACCTCCCAGAAGGACACCCGGGGAGGGACCTGTTGCCAGGAGACTTGGTAACTTACACCCGACACTGGGGTTACAATGGATGGTATGCCCTAAATGTCACCAGGTGTGACCCCTGGTCCCCAGAGTGTCAGGAACCTGTGAGACCCTCGAAGCCTTCAGCCTCCCACATCCAGGCCTCTGCACAAGTGCCCACCCCACACCGTAAATCTCCCCAGCCTCCCTCAGTGGTCTCCTCAGCAGCCCCAGCTATGGACATGATAATGATAGCTGGCCCATACCCGGCGCCTGTTAGGCCCCCTGGGGTTCGTTCAGTCCGGGACATAGGGCTCCAGACCCGGAGGGAGATGAAAGAGGTGGCCACACAGACACAGATAGCGGGTCACGACTTGACTGTACAGGCCACACGACGTCATCAGGTCCTGGTGGTCCTTGGTGTCTCGGATGTTTGGCAAGCATCAGAAGAGTACCAGGTGGTACCTGGAACACCCCTGCCAAAGAATTATAAATAACCCGGACAGGGTCCCTGTATGTAAATAGTTAAATTGTTGATGTACCCGGACGGGTGAATGTTCATAAAAAAGTTTTTTAATTTAATAAAAAAAACAACACAGTTTTCATTACTTTTATTACAGTCTCATCCTGCGACGCCATCGATCTCCTGTAAAAAAATGAAAAAAAAAAACAGCAGTATACCACCTGTCCGACGCAGTCCATAGTAACGAGTGTCCCACGACGATCCAGCTCTGCTACATCAGAATGACATCAGAGGCAGGCAGGCAGAGCCTGTCATCCCGGCGCAGCACAGCTGATTACCTGCTTCCCCGGCGGTGACGTCATCGGACTGGTTTACGGCCGGGATTACCCTGCAGTCACTGCAGTTATCGCAAAAAAACTGCATGTGACCGCCAGGGAGAAGATAATGGCGGCCATCAAGCAGTCCAGGACGTGACCGCCGGAGATCTTCTGCCAGGTAAGTGCCGCTGACTCCTGACAGACCCGACCGACGGACACTCACAGTGACAGTGACAAATCCGATTCCGGTATCCGATATGACGAAAATATCGGTACTCGGAATCGAAAGCCCGATACAGCTAATATCGGCCGATACCCGATATTTGCAGTATCGTATCACTCAACACTACCATGGACCCATATCTCTATGGATTTTATCTCCGACGTCCCTGTCTCTCAGAGAATGACTGTCATTTGGGTGATCTGTGATAGATTCTCCAAGATGATCCATCTTGTGCCACTGCCTAAGTTGCCATCCTCTTCCGAGTTGGTACCCTTGTTTTTTCAGCATGTGGTTCGTTTGCACGGCATTCCAGAGAACATTGTGTCTGACAGGGGATTAAAGTGGTTTAAAGTGGATGACTTGGGTTGGTTATCCTCAAAGAATATCCCTATGAAGGTTGCATCTCCAAAGTTTAAGCCAAGGTTCATTGGACCTTATAGGATCTCTAAAGTCCTTAATCCAGTTTCTTTTCGCTTGGCTCTTCCAGGGATGTTTAAGATTCATAACATCTTCCACAAATCTTTGTTGAAAAGTTTGTCGAGTCAGTGGTTCCTATGGCTGCGCCTCCTGAGCCTGTTTTGGTTGAGGGCAATCTGGAGTATGTAGTGGAGAAGATATTGGATTCTCGTTTCGCTAGACGAAGACTCCAGTACTTGGTGAAGTGGAGAGGTTACGGTCAGGAGGACAATTCTTGGGTATTTGCTTCTGAAATTCATGCGGAGAGACTGGTTCGTGCCTATCACCAAGCTCATTCTCATCAGCCTGGTGGCGCAGGTAAGGGTTCGGTGACCCCTCCTCAAGGGGGGGGTACTGTTGTGAACGTGTTGGAGACAATTTCTGAGCTGAGTCTCCCTCTGGTGGTTGCTGACGGTACTGAGACTGTATCGAATGACAGGGCCTCCTCACCTGCCAGCGACGACTGGCAATCAGGAGTCACTGACTGGGCTGATATAAGGGAGCTGCCTTCCCATGATCATCGCCGGTGATCAATTGTTGTTTCCTGGTTCAGTTGGAAGTCTGCTGGTGTCTTGCCTTCGTCTGCTACCTTCGGATAAGATATTTTGTGCTTGTTTCTATTGTGTTTGCTATTTCCATTTTTGTCTGCACCTTTTTGGAGGTTAGCCGGGTCCCCTCCTGGGGCCTGTGATACTCTCTGTTTTTCAGTAGCCACTGTTATTTTTTCAATTGCTCTTTCCCTGCTTTTAGAGTGGCTGCGGGTTAGCCTTGTTCACACTGAGATCTGATTTAGTGGGTGGCGAGATCATGTGATCTCAGCATTTTTTAAATCAGAAGTGTTAGAAGTTTTGCTAGAGTTTTGCTGGGTTGCAGATAGTATTCTGTCCTGTCCTATTTGAGCAGTGTTTGGCCCAGCGTTTGCTCACTCTATTTTCTGCCTGTGTTTGTGTTTCGTCTTGTCTAACCGCCATTATATGTTTGGGGGCTGCCAATTCCTTTGGGACTCTACTCCAGGGCAGTTAGCTTTCCTGTTTCTATCTTTAGGTTTAGCTAGCTCTCCGGCTGTGCCAAGGCGTCTAGGACCACCGTAGGTGCGCTCCACGGCTGCTTCTAGTTGTATGCTTAGTTTAGGGATCTGCAACCCACTAGTTTCCAACCTCTCAGGTGTTCGGCTGCCTTGCTGTTTTGCTCCTGTCCTCCTCAGTTACCAAATCATAACAGTACACTTTTTCTGCTTTTCATATTCTGGTGTAATCCATACTGAGCCTGTGAGTGTGTGTGTTACTTCTGAAATATATACAGAGATTTAAAATTACCCCAACACTGTATACAGCTGTACTCTACTGATACAGTACACTTTTTCTGCTTTTAATATTCTGGTGTAATCCATACTGAGCCTGTGAGCGTGTGTGTTACTCCTGAAATATATACAGAGATTTAAAATTACCCCAACACTGTATACAGCTGTACGCTACTGATACAGTACACTTTTTCTGCTTTTAATATTCTGGTGTAATCCATACTGAGCCTGTGAGCGTGTGTGTTACTCCTGAAATATATACAGAGATTTAAAATTACCCCAACACTGTATACAGCTGTACGCTACTGATACAGTACACTTTTTACGCTTTTCATATTCTGGTCTACTCCATACTGAGCCTGTGAGCATCTGTGTGTTACTCCTGAAATATATGCGGAGATTTAAAATTACCCCAACACTGTACACCGCTGTACGCTACTGATACAGTACACTTTTTCTGCTTTTCATATTCTGGTGTAATTCATACTGAGCCTGTAAGCGTATGTGTTACTCCTGAAATATATATACAGAGATTTAAAATTACCCCAACACTGCATACAGCTGTATGCTACTGATACAGTACACTTTTTATGCTTTTCATATTCTGGTGTAATCCATACTGAGCCTGTGACGTGTGTGTTACTCCTGAAATATATATGGAGATTTATAATTACCCCAACACTGTGTGAGAGAGTGAAGGGGTGCGTACTGGACGGGATGTATATCTCGCCCAGGTTTCTTAGCTGGGTCGCATAAGGAATATAGGAGTGAAGGTAGGATGGCAGTACGACGTTCACTCCACTCCCTATCTAGTACAGGCTTGCAGCTCAACCCTGAGTGCACACAGCTGCCTAATTAAGCAGCCAGAAATAGGTGCTAGAGTTACACAGACAGAGATCTCAGTCTGAATCTGGCTTCAGACGCGGCTGGAGTCTCCTGCAAACAAAGCTCTGGTAATTACATAACATGTGTTGTTTTGGCCAGGCTGCTAGAGCCTAGACCACGGTAGTGAGGTAACTGACTGTGTCTAGTTAGCAGCCTGCCAGGCTTAGGATTTTGTTTTATGATTTGGTTTATGTTTTGTTGCTGTGGACTTTAATAAAAGCTGGTTGACGCCAGTTTGCACCAGTGCTGCTGTCGGTGATTGGACTCTTTATGCCACTCCGTCTACCCGAGATGGTGATCCCAGAGCTATATACCCCCTGAACTGGCTACAATTGGTGCTCGAATGCGGGCAGCACAGTGGCCAAAAACAGCAGCAAAGAATCGTTTGTCCAAAGCAGCCTTAAAGAGACAGGAGCCCTAATAGTGTCTGCACAGAAAAAAAAAAGGCTGAACTTGCTGTAGAAAAGACTTTGGAGTGTGCATGTCCGGGGTAAAGGCTGCCGGTGCCGGGACAGACAAGTCTGACAGCATGGAGGCGCTGCTCAAACATATGGCGCAAGTTAGTGTGCAACAGCAGGAGACTAACCGATTGCTAATGGAGCAGATTGCAGCACTACGCCAGGCTCTCAGCACCTCGTCCCAGAGTGATGACGCAAGGTCACCTGCGTTGTCCGCTGTAAAGAAGGTGGTAAAAAGACCCTGCAGAAGATGACGCCTCATGACGATGTGGAGGCATATCTCGCTATGTTTGAAAGGCTGGCAGAGAAGGAGAATCTGCCACCATCTGAATGGGCCACGGTGGTCGCACCCTATCTGACTGGGGAACCCCAAAAGGCCTATTTTGACCTTAGCGAGCAGGGCAGCAGAGACTATGCCAAGCTGAAAGCAGAGATTCTTGCCCGGCTGGGTGTTACGGTTGCAGTCCGTGCCAGGAGAGTCCATAACTGGAGATACAGTTGGGACAAGCCTGCTCGCTCACAAATGTATGACCTGATTTATCTGGTAAAGAAGTGTCTGGAGCCTGACGACAGCAACCCTGCCCAAATGGTCAAAAAAGTTGTGATGGACCGGTACATCTGGGCCCTTCCTCCTGAGGTGCAGCACTGGGTCAGACAGGGAAACCCCAAAGACGCCAATCAACTGGTCAGCCTGATAGAGAGGTACTTCGCCACCAAAGACTACCTCCATGCCCAGCCGTCCGAGCGGTCATCATTTCGGAGTTCCCGGCCTCCGACACCTCCCGGTAAGAGAGTTCCAGCTGTTGGGGTCAGGGGGACTGCTGATAGACCGGCTCAGCCCGAGGGGACATGTGTGAGGCAATGGCTGATGCTTCCCTGTCGGAAGTCCCCAGGCCTAGAAAGGTCTCCATGTCTGAACCACCAGACCTGAGACAGTGTTGGAGATGCCGTGAAAGGGGTCATATTTCAGCCAACTGTCCACTAGTGGGGGAACCTATGGACTGTGATGCTGGAAGGTCCCTCTCTTTCCTCGCGGAACCCGTGTGCATGGCCACCCCAGCCGAGGAGACTGGCCCACAGGTGTCCCAGGTGGTTATAAATGGCTGCCCAGTACAAGCCCTCCTAGACTCAGTGAGTCGAGTGACTCTGGTACATGCCAGCCTGGTTGATAGGGACTTCATCCCCAATAAACACCTGAGCGTAGGGTGCATCCATGGAGACGCCAAAGTCTACCCGGTGATTTCCGTGGACTTGGTCACAAAACTCTGGGAGGTCTCGTATGAAGTGGGGGTAGTGAAGAACCTGATGCACCCAGTCATATTGGGTCGTGACTTTCCCCTGTTATGGGGTCTCTGGAAAAAAAAAGGTTCTACCGGACAGTGTGATGAAGCTCCTACTGAGGTTGCGCGGTCCATAGTGGCAGAACACAATGCTAATGTGTTGTTGAATTTATGTGATGATAATGATGAATTTCCTTTGCAGGTGATGTTGGGGAAAGAGGATAGTGGTTCTCTGGAACAGAATGTCCTTGACCTACCTGTGTCCCGTGACCATTTTGGGAGTGAGCAGTTGCGAGACCCCACTCGTAAAAATGCCAGGGAAAGTATAACTGTTCTGAATGAGATCCCACAAGAGCCCAGCTCTGATAAACGGTTTCCCCATTTTGCCATGAACAATAACCTGCTATATAGGGTCCCTAAGGTTATGCCATTGGTTAAGGATCACCTGCAGAGAGCCCAAGCAGCTCAAAGCAGAATATATAATCAGTCAGCAAAAGTTAGGACTTTCAACCCCAGAGATCTGGTCCTGATCCTAATTCCCACGGTGGAAAGTAAGTTTTTGGCCAAATGGCATGGCCCCTATGAGATAGTACAGAAAGTGAGCGAGGTCACCTACAAAGTACATCAACCAGGGAGACGGAAGCCCTACCAGGTCTATCATATCAACCTGATCAAGCCCTGGAGGGACAGAGAGTCATTGTTGGCCTCGGGTAAATTAGAGAAAGGGTTAAAACCACCTATACCTCCTGGGATAGTTGGTGAGACGTTGTCAGTACACCAAGAACAAGAAGTATGGGAATTTCTGCAGACAAATCAGCAGAGGTTTTCAGACTTGCCCGGCCGGACTTCTCTAGTGAAGCACCATTGCTCAGTAGAGCATAGGCCTGGGAAGTTACAGGGTAATGCCGATGCCTTGTCCAGAGTTCACTGTCTTTTTGGGGTTGTTAACCAGCCCTCCGGTCTGGAGAAGAGGGGGGGGATATGTGAGACAGTGAAGGGGTGCGTACTGGACGGGGTGTATATCTCGCCCAGGTTTCTTAGCTGGGTCGCATAAGGAATATAGGAGTGAAGGTAGGATGGCAGTACGACGTTCACTCCACTCCCCATCCAGTACAGGCTTGCAGCTCAACCCTGAGTGCACACAGCTGCCTAATTAAGCAGCCAGAAATAGGTGCTAGAGTTACACAGACAGAGATCTCAGTCTGAATCTGGCTTCAGACGCGGCTGGAGTCTCCTGCAAACCAAGCTCTGGTAATTACATAACATGTGTTATTTTGACCAGGCTGCTAGAGCCTAGACCACGGTAGTGAGGTAACTGACTGTGTCTAGTTAGCAGCCTGCCAGGCTTAGGATTTTGTTTTATGATTTGGTTTATGTTTTGTTGCTGTGGACTTTAATAAAAGCTGGTTGACGCCAGTTTGCACCAGTGCTGCTGTCAGTGATTGGACTCTTTATGCCACTCCGTCTACCCGAGACAGCGATCCCAGAGCTATATACCCCCTGAACTGGCTACAACTGTTATACAGCTGTACACTACTGATACAGTACACTTTTTATACTTTTCATATTCTGGTCTACGCCATACTGAGCCTGTGAGCGTGTGTGTTACTCCTGAAATATATATGGAGATTTAAAATTACCCCAACACTGTATACAGCTGTACGCTACTGATACAGTACACTTTTTCTGCTTTTCATATTCTGGTGTAATCCATACTGAGCCTGTGAGCGTGTGTGTTACTCCTGAAATATATACGGATATTTAAAATTACCCCAACAATGTATACAGCTGTACGATACTGATACAGTACACTTTTTATGCTTTTCATATTCTGGTCTACTCCATACTGAGCCTGTGAGCATCTATGTGTTACTGCTGAAATATATACAGAGATTTAAAATTACCCCAACACTGTATACAACTATACGCTACTGATACAGTACACTCTTTCTGCTTTTCATATTCTGGTCTACTCCACACTGAGCCTCTGAGAGTCTGTGTCTTTTACTCCGCAAATATATAAAGAGATTAAAATTTTTCACCTTTACCATATACAGCTGTACACTTCTGATACAGTACCATATATCTGCTGGTATTTTGGGTACATTTTCACAAACATGAGGAAGTATGGTGGAAGAGGCCGTGGACGTGGGCATGGGGGGCCACCTGGTACTGATGGTGGTGGTGGTGCATCTGCTGGTAGTGCCAAAAGCACAATAGCACCTAAGGCAGGAGGTGTTGAGCCGTCGTTGTGATCGTCTGGCTCAAGAAGGCCTGGAAGGCTCCCTTTACTGGGAGTAGGTAAACTGCTTTTAAAGCCGGAGCATCAGGAACAGGTTTTGGCTCTATCGCCTACTCTTCTGAAGTTTCAAAAAATGCAAGCACTGAGTCGTCAGTGCAGGCTCCTGGTCAGGAACAACACCTTTCCTTGTGTGCTTCACCCCCACCAAAAGTGAAGGATGCGGCAGCCCACACTTCAGATTACTCCATGGAGCTCTTTTCACATACCATGCCTGGGTTATCAAGTCAAATCCTGAATTCCCCAGTCCAACATGAATCAGAGATGGAGTGTACTGATGCACAACCACTGCTAGATGATTCTGCTGGTACAGTCACCCAGAGCACTACATTTCCCTCGCAGTCTACTGAGCCAGAATCTGACCCTGATGAAACTCAGGTGCCCTTCCCACATACTATACCAACTTACACGGTGACACAGAGGAAGGTGCAGATGAAATTGAAGAGGAGGTGATGGATGACCCAGTTGTTGACCCAGATTGGCATCCATTGGGGGAAGAGGGTGCCGCTGGCAATAGCTCAGAAGAGGAGAAGGATCCGCAGCAGGCATCGACATCGCAGCAGCGGTTATCTGGCAGGCCCGTAGCAGTACAAAAACGTCTTAAAAAAACAAAAAGAGTTGCAGGACAGCTTGGCCAGACAGTCAAATTAGCACAGCGTGCAAGCACTGAAAATTTATACCATTGTAGGAAAAGTCCAGTGTGGCACTTTTTTGTACATAATACTGTATGGAGGAATATACTGTCCGGTTTTTGAGCTATTGTAGATTTTAACATAGATATCAGTCATGTCATGCAAGAAATAAAGTATTTTTCATTGTACTATACCTATATTTCTGTGCCGTATCGGAGCATTATGAATTATGGTATGTGTTAAAGGGGCCCAACTGACACTCTTTGGCACGGGGCACACGAAAACCTGGAGCCAGCCCTACCCCCCACAAATTTAGCCAAATAACCCCCAGTTTTAAATGCGTTACTATTATTATTAAGTTAATTAAGGTTGACAAGCTTAAGTAATAAGAATTGATGTCGTTGGCATTGAAATGGGCACTGTAGGTGTGTTTACTGTCCTCCACTCCCTGCCAACTTTGCTTCCCCATTGACTTGCATTGGGTTTCGTGTTTCAGACGGACCCCCGACTTTTCACGATAGTCAGCCGATTTCGTTCGACTCGACTTTTGAGAAAGTCGGGTTTCATGAAACCCGACTCGACCCTAAAAAAGGCAAAGTCGCTCATTTCTAGCTGCCAGTCAATTGAAGGCTGGCAGCTGACGTCAGCAAGTACTTCAGGCTGGGTTGCAGATCGCTTGCCGTTGGAGCGCGGCAAGGTAAGAGGATAAGTATTTGTTATTTTTAATTAGTATTGAAAGCGGCAAGCGAGGGCAGCAGAATGGAGACGGGGCAGGATTGAAAACACTGGGGGCAGGATGGAGACCGGGCAGGATTGGATACAGGGAGCAGGATTCGAGACAGGGCGCATGATTGGAGACAGGGGGCAGGATTGGAGACAGGGGGCAGGATTGGAGACGGGGGGCAGGATTGGAGACAGAGGGCAGGATTGGAGACAAGGGGCAGGATTGGAGACAGGGGGCATGATTGGAGACAGGGGGCATGATGGGATACAGGGGCATGATGGGATACAGGGGAATGATTGGAGACAGGGGGGAGGATTGGAGACAGGGGGCATGATTGGTGACAGGGGGCATGATTGGTGACAGGGGGCATGATTAGAGACAGGGGGCATGATTGGAGACAGGGGCATGATTGGAGACAGGGGGCATGATTGGAGACAGGGGGCATGATTGGAGACAGGAGGCATGATTGGAGACAGGAGTCATGATTGGAGATGGGGCATGATTGGAGACAGGGGGGCAGGATTGGAGATACAGGGAGCAGGATTGGAGATACAGGGAGCAGGATTGGAGACAGGGGGCATGATTGGAGACAGGGGGCATGATTGGAGATGGGGCATGATTTGAGATACAGGGAGCAGGATTGGAGATGGGACAGGATTGGAGACACTGGGGGCAGAATTGGAGACACTGGGGGCAGAATTGGAGACACTGGGGGCAGAATTGGAGACACTGGGGGCAGAATTGGAGACACTGGGGGCAGGATTGGAGACACTGGGGGCAGGATTGGAGACCCTGGGGGCAGGATGGAGACAGATGGGGAGATCATATGGGGCACAATGGATACTCATGAGGGTGGGGTGGGAGATCATATGGCTGAAGCCAGGAATGAGACACACGGGGGCCAGGATGGGGGATATTATTACAATAGGGGCTAATTAAGAGATATTATTACTGCAGTGATGTATTTTATTTTTTGAGTACACTGTTTTAAATGGGGGGAGGTCCTGTTACTGTGTAGAGTGATACTATGTCGCCTTTTTTCTTCAAGTGGTGTAATGTAGAAGTTGGGAAAAAAATAAGTAATGTGTTTTGCAAGCGGAGCTCTAAATAACTGTGTTATTTCCTGCAGAGACGAGCCCTGGCTGGAAGAAGTGATAGCGGTCTGTGCTGGATGAAAAGCAAGGATGAAGGACTTCACCTAGAGGCGTCACTGGTGAGTTAGTGTGCTACCTGTACACTGACACTATACACTATATACTATATACCGAGGTCCTGTGTATAATGTCACCAGTGATCACTGTATCACCTGTACATTATATACAGAGCACCTTGTATGTGATATTATTGGTCATTTTAAAAATTGAAAAATAAATAAAAATACCTAAATTGTATTGCATATTTTAACAAATATTTAATAGGTTAGCGTAGAGTAGAGCTCGGCCAAAAGTGTCTACAGTGTTGTGATGGCGGCTTTAAAAATCTTTTGACCAAAACAAAAGCTGCTGGCTATGTGTGTGAAACACGCACAAAGCTATATCACAAAAAATGTTTATGAAATAAACTATTACAAGAAATAATAAAAACAGTAATATAAATGAATATAAATTATGGATATAGCCAAGAAAATAGGATGGTAGACCATCCGAGTAAATATACAAACAACACTGAGAAATGGCGAGATGGTCCAATGGAGGGCTGCAAGTGTATGAAAAATAAAAAATAAAAAATGATGATGATAAAAATAATAAAAATAAAAAATATATAATAAATGATATATATTTAATAGAAAAATAATTAAAACAATATAGTAAAAAATAAAATGAATGAAAAAATGAGATTAAAAAAGATTTTTATTGACATATAATATAATACAGATACCACAATAAGGCTACTTTCACATTTGCGCTCGGGCGACCTGCGCCTATCTGCGCACGGCCGCCGCTAAGCTCCGCCCCCGGCCGCGCCTCCTCCCGGCGGCTCCGCCTATGGGCGCATGACGGCGCATGCGACCTGTGTACCCTATCCTTATCATTGGGTACGCAGGCCGTGCGCAGTATGCGATTGACTGGGCATGCGTCCTTTTTGACGGTGCGCCGAGCGCACTAAAATGCAACATTGTGCGCTTTGGTGCGCTCGGCGCAGCGTCAAAAGGACGCATGCGCAGTCAATCGCATACTGCGCACGGCCTGCGTACCCAATGATAAAGATAGGGTACACAGGTCGCATGCGCCGTCATGCGCCCATAGGCGGAGCCGCCGGGAGGAGGCGCAGCCGGGGGCGGAGCTTAGCGGCGGCCGTGCGCAGATAGGCGCAGGTCGCCCGAGCACAAATGTGAAAGTAGCCTAATAAATATATAAAAGAATGTATATTTTTCCTTTTATCAATACAATTGGAACACTTCACTAGAAAATAATATATGACCAAGGCAGAAATAAATATATAACCAGGAGATTTGTTCATCAAGGCACAAATTATGAAAAAAACAAAAGTGACAAATATAAGTGTAACAGAAAAACAATCACTAATAAAAAAAATAAAAATAGTGCACAAAAAGGCAGTAAAATATAATATATAAGTATATATAATAATGGTAATACCAAAATGTGCAGGTATAACAAAAAAATCAAACAAAGGTGCTGAGAAACAAATCCAGGCACATCACAGATGTGAAATTAAATAAAGTGCAGCGAGATCACATAAGGAACACAGTGTGTCAGGGTGAATGCCCAAAAACCAAAAGTAAAAAGCAAATCGCTGTTATAAAGTGGTGCCAATAATACCTGGAAGCCGAGGACCAAGGGAGTGCCACAAGGAGCGTGCCCTACGCACGTTTCGGAAATTATATCGAGAGAGAGAGAGAGAGAGAGAGAGAGACCTTGGACTCCGGATCAGTTTTCTGACGGATTGTCAAGAAACTGGTCCGGCACCATAGACTTTCATTGTTTCCGGCCGCCTGAAGTGCCGATTCAGGCACTGTCAGGCGTCTCCGGAAAAAAAAAAAATGTTACAAAAACCGTCTTGTCCGGCCGCCGGAATGTACAATTCCGACGGATCCGGCCAAAAACTGATGCAACGCAGGGACATCAGGCGCGATCCGGCGCTAATGTAAGTCAATGCTAAAAAAACGCATCCGGTACCGGATCCGTTTTTTTAGAAACACGCCGGATCGCGCCTGATTCAAAAAGCCTGATGTGTGAAAGTAGCCTTAAGTACAGTGATACCCTATATGTGGTCAAAAACTAATTTTGAGGTACAGTGCAAAGGTCATAAGTGAAGAAGCGCCATATTGGAGTTCAGATTTTGCTGAACTGGTTTGAGGGTGCCATGTCATACTGGCAGAGCCCCTGAGGTGATAGAACAGCAAAATCCCCCATATACTACATATCACGTTTAGACTTTGGAGGGACGGAACACAGATTTTCCTAAAATAGTTTGTAGACTGCATATACAGAGCCCGTAAGTGCTAGAAAAGCAGAATTCCCCCTCAAGTGACCCCATTTTGGAAATTATACCCCTTTGGGAATTTATCTACAGGAGTAGTGACGATTTAGACTCCATGGGTGTTTTCCAGAAACAAGAAGCAGTGGATGTTGCTGATTGAAAATCGCAAACTGCCATCGTAGTGCCCGTACAATGTGGTTTAGGCACACTGGGGCTCAGAAGGGAGGAAAACATTTGAAAGTGCAGAATTTGTTGAATTTGTTTTGGGGGAAGGGGAGCCTTTTTCCTTTTCCAGAGCCTTTGTACTTGCACTGCGCATGATCTTTCTATCTTGCTAGTGCCATGTGTTGTGAATGGGCTTGAGATGAGTTCTGAGCAGAGGCTCCCTCTGGTGGTTACAAGCGGTGCTGGTCTGTCCAGTGAAGATTGTGAGGATTGGGAATCAGGTGTTACTGACTGGTCTTATATAAGGGAGTCACCTTCCCATCAGGGTTGCCGGTGATCAATTGTTCTGGTCTCAATCCTTGAATCCTGTTTCCCTTGTAGCCTGCTGTGTCGTGTCTGCATCTCCTGCTATCAGATAAGACATTTTCTTTTTTTTGTTTTTGTGCTAGATTTTTGCATTTTGTCCTGCACTTCTGTGGGGGCCTTCAGGGTCCCCTCCGGGGGCTTTTTTGCCCTCTCAGTTAGTTCAGCCACTGATGTTTGTACTTTTGCTTTTTGCAGTTTTTTCAGTGGCTGCTGTTTTGATTTTGTTACACCAGAGAACTAATTTAGGTGGTAGAGGTCGTGTGATCTCAGGTGTTTTTGAAATTAGTAGAGTTGGTGCTTTTCAGGGTTTTCTGGGATTGCAGTAAGTACCCTTCCTATCCTTTTCTATTTAGTTAGTTTGGGCCCCAGCGTTTGCTCATGCTATTTTCTTTCTGTGTCAGTGTTTCTTCTTGTCTAACCGCCATTACATGTTTGGGGGCTTTCTATTATCTTTGGGGTTCTGCTCCGGGGCAGATAGCTTTCCTATTTCTATCTTTAGGTGTAATTAGTTTCTCAGGCTGTGACGAGGCGTCTAGGACCAACGTAGGAACGCTCCACGGCTGCCTCTAGTTGTGGTGGTTAGTCAGGGTACTGCAATCTCATAGATTCCAACTGCTCTGGTGTATTGCCTTTTTACCTGCACTCCTCAGCTACCAAATCATAACAGTATCACCGGCCTAAAATTTAATATTGTATGGTACTCACAGAAGGGAAAAATATTGTGAAAGAAAAAAAAGGTTGTCAGAGTTGTCAGAGATATTTTTCTGTTTGTTGCATTTTTTTTTTTTTTTTTTTCCCTCTGTATCTCTGGGTGCTGGGGAGGATCTTTTCTCTCAATGGAGTTTGCACAGTTGTCTGGCCGTGTGGATCAGCTTGCCACTGAGGTTCAGAGTATTGCTGCATATCTTGCTAGGTTGCCTGTTGTGGAACCTAGGATCCCCATGCCAGATTTGTTTTTAGGGGATCGAGCTAAGTTTCAGAATTTCAAAAATAATTGTAAATTGTTTTTTGCCTTAAAATCTAAGTCATCAGGGAACGCAGCGCAGCAGGTTCAAATTGTCATCTCTCTCCTGCGCGGCGATCCTCAGGATTGGGCTTTTTCCCTGACACCTGGGGATCCTGTTTTGAGTGATGTTGATGCATTTTTTCAGGCTTTGGGGTTATTGTACGATGAGCCTAATGTCACTGATCAAGCTGAAAAAGCCTTGTTGGCATTAAATCAGGGGCTTGATGACGCTGAGTTATACTGTCAGAGATTCCGTAGGTGGGCAGTCCTGACCAAGTGGAATGACGACGCTTTGGCGGCCCTTTTCCGGAAGGGTCTGTCAGATAATGTAAAGGATTTTATGGTGGGATTCCCTGTCCCCTCTGGTCTCAATGATTCTATGTCATTAGCGATTCAAATTGACAGACGTTTGCGTGAGCGGAGAAGTATGCGTGGAATAGTGTTGCCTTGTGAACCTGCTTCTGAATCCATGCAGTGTGATAGAGTGGTGTCTGGGGCACAGCGTCATGAGTTTCGAAAGCGCAATGGGTTGTTTTTACTGTGGTGATGCCTCTCATGCTATTTCAGTCTGCCCTAAGCGGGGAAGACGTTTTGCACGCTAAGTTGTCTTGGGTAATGTTCAGACTAAGTTTTTATTAACTGTCACTCTGATATGCTCTGTCCTCATTTTCTGCTCAGGCTTTCGTTGATTCTGGAGCAGCTATTAACCTGATGGATTATGATTTTGCTAAACGTTGTGGGATTCCCTTGATACCCCTACAGAAGTCTATTCCCCTACTGGGGATCGATTCTACCCCTTTGGCTGAGAATAAACCTCAGTTCTCTACTCAGGTGATAATGAGGGTTGAACCTGATCACCAGGAGTGCTGCAAATTTTTGGTTCTCTATAATCTGCATGATATTATCGTACTGGGTTTCCCTTGGTTACAGTCTCATAATCCTGTTTTGGATTGGAAATCTGTGTCTGTAACCAGTTGGGGCTGCCAATGTGTTAATACCAACACTCCTGTTTTTTCTGCCTCCCCCCAGGCTCAGGATGTTCCTGACTTTTTGATTGATTTTTCTGATGTGTTTAGCGAAAGTAAATCTGCATCCTTGCCTCCCCATAGGAGCTATGACTGCGCTATTGAATTAGTGCCAGGTAGTAAATTCCCTAAAGGTCGCCTTTTTAACTTGTCTGTACCTGAACATGACGCTATGCGGTCTTATATCAAGGAATCATTGGAGAAGGGTCATATCAGACCATCCTCTTCACCCTTAGGTGCCGGTTTTTTCTTTGTGGCCAAAAAGGATGGTTCATTAAGGCCGTGTATTGATTATCGTCTTTTGAACAATATTACTGTGAAATATCAATATCCGTTACCCTTGATTTCTGACCTGTTTTCCAGGGTGAAAAACGCTACTTGGTTTACCAAGCTTGACCTCAGGGGGGCGTATAACCTTATTTGCATTAAGCACGGGGATGAATGGAAGACGGCATTCAATACCCCTGAAGGGCATTTTGAGTACCTAGTGATGCCCTTTGGGCTCACTAATGCTCCTTCCGTCTTCCAGTCCTTCATGAATGACATTTTCAGGGATTTTGTGGACAAATTTCTGATTGTTTATTTGGATGATATCTTGATTTTTTCTAATGACTGGGACTCTCATGTGAAACATGTTCGAACTGTATTCCAGATTTTGAGAGAGAATGCTCTGTATGTGAAGGGATCAAAGTGTCTTTTTGGCGTACAGAGGATCTCATTTCTGGGATTCATTTTGTCGCCATCTGTTATTGAAATGGACCCGGTCAAGGTTCAGGCCATCTGTGATTGGGTCCAACCTTCTTCATTAAAGGCTCTTCAAAGATTTTTGGGTTTTGCCAATTTTTATCGTAAATTTATTGGTAATTTCTCGGTTATTGTTAAACCATTAACTGATTTGACCAAAAAGGGTTCTGATGTGGTGAATTGGCCTCCTGAGGCAGTCTCTGCATTTCAGGAACTTAAGCAAAGATTCACTTCTGCTCCTGTTCTACGGCAGCCTGATGTTTCTCTGCCATTTCAGGTGGAGGTTGATGCCTCTGAAATTGGGGCAGGTGCCGTTTTGTCCCAAAAAGATCCAGAGACCTCTAAAAGTAACCTTGTGCCTTTTTCTCTCGAAAATTTTCTCCTACTGAACGTAATTATGACGTGGGTAATCGGGAGTTATTGGCCATGAAGTGGGCTTTTGAAGAGTGGAGACATTGGCTGGAGGGAGCCAAACATCAGGTGGTGGTCCTTACGGACCATAAGAATCTGGTCTATCTTGAATCTGCCAAGCGACTCAATCCTAGACAGGCCAGGTGGGCCTTGTTTTTCACACGTTTTAATTTTGTGGTTTCCTTTCTTCCTGGCACTAAGAATGTTAAGGCGGATGCCCTCTCGAGGAGTTTCCTTGCGGACTCTCCTGAGTTATCTGATCCTTCTGTTATTTTGAAAGAGGGTGTAGTTCTTTCCGCCATCTCGCCCAATTTGAGACTTGCTCTGGAGGGGTGTCAGGAGGATAGGCCCGAGTGCTGCCCTGTTGGAAAATTGTTTGTCCCGGACCAGTGGAAAAAGAGTGTGATGTCTGAGATTCATTGTTCCGCATTGGCTGGGCATCCCGGAATTTTCGGTACCAGAGACTTGGTTAGTCGGTCCTTTTGGTGGCCTACCTTGTCTCGTGATGTCAGGGAATTTGTGCAGTCCTGCGGGACTTGCTCTCGCTCCAAGCCTTGCTCTCGCTCTAGTGGTTTGTTGATGCCATTGCCTGTGCCCAAGAGACCATGGACCCATATCTCTATGGATTTCATTTCCGATCTTCCTGTTTCTCAGAGAATGACCACCATCTGGGTAATTTGTGATAGGTTTTCCAAAATGATACATCTTGTGCCATTATCTAAGTTGCCTTCCTCCTCTGAATTGGTGCCGTTGTTCCTTCAGCACGTGGTTCGTTTACACGGCATTCCTGAGAACATTGTGTCTGACAGAGGAGTCCAGTTTGTTTCCAGATTTTGGAGGACTTTTTGTTCTAAACTGGGTGTTCAATTGTCTTTCTCCTCGGCATTTCATCCTCAGACCAATGGTCAAACTGAGAGAACAAACCAGACATTGGAGACTTATCTAAGATGCTTTGTGTCTGCTGATCAGGATGACTGGGTCTCTTTTTTGCCTTTGGCTGAGTTTGCTCTTAATAATAGGGCTAGCTCTGCCACTTTGATGTCTCCGTTTTTCTGTAATTCTGGGTTTCACCCTCTATTTTCTTCAGGACAGACGGAGGCTTCTGTCTGTCCAGGTGTTGACTCTGTTGTGGAGCGTATGCAACAGATTTGGGACCAGGTAGTGGAGAGGTTGTCCCTCTCTCAGGAGAAGGCCCAGCGGTTTGCTAATCGGCATAGGACTGATGGTCCTCGGTTTAAAGTAGGGGACTTGGTCTGGTTGTCCTCAAAAAATATTCCTATGAGAGTAGCATCTCCTAAATTTAAGCCTAGGTTCATTGGACCTTATAAGATCATGGAGATTATTAATCCTGTTTCTTTTCGTTTGCTTCTTCCAGGGACATTTAAGATCCATAACGTGTTCCACAAGTCCTTGTTGAAGAGGTTTGTTGAGCCAGTGGTTCCTGCTGCTGTGCCTCCTGACCCTGTTTTGGTTGAGGGCAATCTGGAGTATGTGGTTGAGAAATATTAGATTCTCGTTTTTCTAGACGGAAACTCCAGTATTTGGTTAAATGGAGAGGTTATGGTCAGGAAGACAATTCTTGGGTGTTTGCTTCGGACATCCATGCTAGGAGACTTATCCGTGCGTATCATAGAACTCAGCCTGACCGACCTGGTTGCTCAAATGAGGGTTCGGTGACCCCTCCTCAAGGGGGGGTACTGTTGTGAATGGGCTTGAGATGAGTTCTGAGCAGAGGCTCCCTCTGGTGGTTACAAGCGGTGCTGGTCTGTCCAGTGAAGATTGTGAGGATTGGGAATCAGGTGTTACTGACTGGTCTTATATAAGGGAGTCACCTTCCCATCAGGGTTGCCGGTGATCAATTGTTCTGGTCTCAATCCTTGAATCCTGTTTCCCTTGTAGCCTGCTGTGTCGTGTCTGCATCTCCTGCTATCAGATAAGACATTTTCTTTTTTTTGTTTTTGTGCTAGATTTTTGCATTTTGTCCTGCACTTCTGTGGGGGCCTTCAGGGTCCCCTCCAGGGGCTTTTTTGCCCTCTCAGTTAGTTCAGCCACTGATGTTTGTACTTTTGCTTTTTGCAGTTTTTTCAGTGGCTGCTGTTTTGATTTTGTTACACCAGAGAACTAATTTAGGTGGTAGAGGTCGTGTGATCTCAGGTGTTTTTGAAATTAGTAGAGTTGGTGCTTTTCAGGGTTTTCTGGGATTGCAGTAAGTACCCTTCCTATCCTTTTCTATTTAGTTAGTTTGGGCCCCAGCGTTTGCTCATGCTATTTTCTTTCTGTGTCAGTGTTTCTTCTTGTCTAACCGCCATTACATGTTTGGGGGCTTTCTATTATCTTTGGGGTTCTGCTCCGGGGCAGATAGCTTTCCTATTTCTATCTTTAGGTGTAATTAGTTTCTCAGGCTGTGACGAGGCGTCTAGGACCAACGTAGGAACGCTCCACGGCTGCCTCTAGTTGTGGTGGTTAGTCAGGGTACTGCAATCTCATAGATTCCAACTGCTCTGGTGTATTGCCTTTTTACCTGCACTCCTCAGCTACCAAATCATAACAGCCATGGCAACGATCGGGCCTTCTGCAATGATGTCGCGGGGTTGCCGAATCGAGGGCAGAGGTCAGAATCAGCTGATACCCGGCGGCGATCGCACACAAAATCGCCATGACGTGTTCATACATCCAAGGTTGGTAAGTACCTATCGACCTGGACTTATGAATGCCTCTAAGGTTGTAAAGCATGACACACCAACAAGAGACATTAAGCACAGCGTCAAAAGCTCGATAAAAATAAATAAAAAATGCACAAAAAATGCAATGAAAAATGCAAGTAACCTAATTTAAAGAATAAGTGCATTAATTCTACAGCATCAAAAACTCATCATGGGAACGTAGTCTAATAGTCTTCCAATCTAGTCATCAAAGCAGAAAATGTAAGGGCCAAAAAATGTGTTCATCAGATTATAGCTCTACTCAATGGGTAGCAACAAGTCGCTGGAGAACTCTCCATATAAAAGGAAATTAACCCTTTATTCTAGGTACTCCCCTTAGTATTCTGTTTTTCTGTTTTTTGTTTTTTTTTTGTTAATTGCCATACAGTTTAAAGAGATGAGCCTTGCAATTTAGTGCTAATTTTTATGTTTTTTTACTAAGGGGGTGTGGCTCACAGGACCATACGTAAAGACCATAAAAACTAGCACAAACTAATAAGGCCCATGTACAGTTTTATGAAAAAGTTTGGGCACCCCTGTTAATCTTAAGCTTAATGTTTTATAAAAATTGGTGTTTTTGCAACAGCTATTTCAGCTTGATATATCTAATAACTATTGGACACAGTAATGTTTCTGCCTTGAAATGAGGTTTATTGTACTAACAGAAAATGTGCAATCTGCATCCAAACAAAATTTGATAGGTGCATAAGTATGGGCACCTCACCAGAAAAGTGACATTAATATTTAGTAGATCCTCCTTTTGCAAAAATAACAGCCTCTAGTCGCTTCCTGTAGCTTTTAATGAGTTCCTGGATCCTGGATGAAGGTATTTTTGACCATTCCTCTTTACAAAACAATTCCAGTTCAGTTAAGTTTGATGGTCGCCGAGCATGGACAGCCCTCTTCAAATGATCCCACAGATGTTCAATGATATTCAGGTCTGGGGACTGGGATGGCCATTTCAGAACATTGTAGTTGTCGTCGCTGTTATCTTGTTAACCCTTTCCTCCTCGGAATGTGTACCAGAGAGAATAAGACACAAACCAAAGGGTGCGTCAATATACTCTACTCTTTATTGCTAATGAAGGGGCTTATATACACCCCTGAAGCAGGAAGCGGAATTACCATATATGGCAGTTAATACAACTTAGCACGTAACATACTGTTTTCTAACCAAACTTTCCATCTTTGCCTTTAGCCCTGATTTTCGCTCCCAGCACAGAGTATCTCTTTATGTCAGGGGGAGTGTTATCAATGAAGGAACATTCCTTTCTTATCTTCCCTTCTGCTATGCCTCAGCTTCCCAAGGCCTTGAGAAGAAATACTGAATTTAACTCTAACATCCCTCCTTTTTTTCCTTCATTGATCAATACACATCTTCATACCTCCTCTTTGTCCTAGTACATCGTCTAATACACATCAAACAAATTTTAAAAACTAAATAGATAGCAAGACATATCAATAAAACCTGTAGGCCAGCTTGTATTATCCCAGTCAGCCATCCCCCTATGCCTTTGAACCAATTTGCGGGGTTAAGAAAGGAGAAAGTATTTGCCCACCATGAATCTTGATTCTTCAGATTTGCCTCATCATATAGTTTCCTTAACTTTATGACATCCTCTAGCTTATGTTTAAGGGTTAAAACACTAGAATTATCAATATAATGGCAACATGCAGGTCCAATAATCTGGCACATCCCTCCTTGAGCTGCAGTCAGGTAATCTAACACGAGGGTATGTTGGTTAGTAACAATAATTAGCTGGTTCTGTACTGCAAGGGACCCATTCATGATATCTAAAATATCCCATATTTGATCATCTAGGTAATCTGTGGATTCTACCAACTTATCCCATGTCTGAGTTATCATAGGGTAGATGAATAATGCACTGAAAAATTTATTTGCTATCCCCATCTCCACTATGTGTGGTCTCCCATTTGGGCGAGGTCTATTGTCTGCAGATCGTTTATGTAATGTACAAATCCAACAGTTTGCAACAGTTTGGTTTTGTTCTTTCAGTCCATCCACTAAAACTAAGTGGTGTCTAATGAATCTGTTATCATCTCCATCTACTCGGCTAAGTCTGTTCCAAGCATCCGTTACTGCAAGGATGCAAGCAAATGTCATTAGTAGCATCATTCCTCTTCTGGAGGCTCTCCAAGGATCTTCTTACAATGCGATGCGTGGATCTAAGTTTCTTTGCCTTGTAGCTTGACTGCGGTACTTGTCGTCAGTAGAACTTGAAAAGGTCCATCAAATCTCGGATCCAGACTCTTTCTCACGTGTCTTTTAATGACTACCCAGTCTCCGGGCTGCAAGCTGTGACTCCCAGGATCCTGGTTCGGATCTGGAAGAGAACTGAAGACATTATCATGTACTTTTTTAAGTCTTTTATGCAAATCCCTTACATATGAGCTTAATACATGGTTACTCATTTCCAGTGCTTGGGGAAAGAAACATCCTAAGCTAGGCATTTTGCCAAATAGTACTTCATATGGAGAAAGTCCAGTTTTTTCTATTTGGAGTGTACCTTACTGAGTATAGGGCTAATGGTAAACATTCAGGCCAAGATTTCCCTGTTTCAGCCATGGCCTTTTGGATTTTTAACTTCAATGTCCCATTTAGTCTTTCTACTTTTCCACTGCTTTCTGGATAATATGGGGTATGAAAGGCTTGTTGAATTCCCAGAGCTGTCAAGACTTCATTCATTATTTCACCTGTGAAATGTGTACCTCTGTCACTTTCGATCACCTCTGGTACTCCATACCTGCACACCACCTCCGCAAGCAGCTTCTTTGCGGTTGCCGCAGCCGTAGCCTTGGCAATCGGGAAAGCCTCCGGCCAACCTGAGAATAAATCAATACAGACCAACACGTATTCCCATGATCCTGATTTTGGCAGCTGAATATAATCAATCTGCAGTCTCTGGAAAGGATAGAGGGGCCGAGGGGTGTGTTTGGATGGTGTCTTGACTACCCTTCCCTGATTATGTGTAGCACATACCATGCATCCCTGGATCAAACCTTCTATACAGGTGGAAAAGCCTGGTGCTACCCAATGCTTCTGCATCACGCTCATTACAGCAGTTTTGGACTGGTGGGTTGGCCCATGTAACATCTGGGCGACCGCAGGGTACAACGCCCTTGGAAGGCATCGACGCATCCCTCTTCCCCATATCCCAGTTGCTGCATTCAGACATGCACCTTCTTTTTCCCACTTTTCTACTTCCTCCTGGCGCACCTGAGCCTGCATCTGGGCTAAGGCATCCTCCGACACAAAGGGATTTTTGGGAGCGCTTACCTGGTGCATCGTTACCCCTTGGAGTGGTCTACTGGCTGCTGTTTTTGCTGCTGCATCGGCCATTGCGTTTCCTTTACTCACCTGATCAGTGCGTCTGGTATGTGCTTTAACTTTTATGACAGCTACCTTTTTTTGGTAATTGTAATGCATCAATTAACTGCTGGACTGCGTCAGCATTTTTAATGGGATGTCCAGCTGCCGTCAGGAATCCTCTAGATTTCCAAATTGGACCAAAATCATGAGCTATACCGAATGCGTATCTAGAATCTGTGTAGATGTTAACAATTCTACCTTCAGCTATCTTACAGGCCTCGGTCAGAGCCTTAAGTTCAGCCTCCTGGGCCGACTGATGTGGGAGCATTGGTTCTGCTTTGATCACTGCATTCAGGGAGACGATGGCATACCCGGTGTGGAAGGTACCTGAGTCATCTTGGTGGCGAGATCCATCTACAAAAAATTCAAAATCAGCATTAAGTCTCTCAGTTTCAAACACTGTGGGTAGACCTGTTGTTTCTTGTGCCATAAGCTGAACACAGTCATGAGGAATCTCCTCTCTTGGATCTTCTTTGTACAATACCGTACCTGACCCCTCCTTTAGATCCGAGAGAGGTAACAACATGGCAGGATTAAGTGTGGTACATCTCTGCAAAGAAACATTTGGAGGCATTAAAAGTGCACATTGCAATCGAAGGTGACGTGCAGCTGAAAGGTGTGCCGGTTGCACCTGGTTCAGTATGGTATATACATCATGAGATGTAAGTACTGTCAATGGATGATCAAGAACGATGTCTGACGATTTGTGAAGCAATAGTCCTACAGCATGTACTGCCCGTACACAGGACGGGGCACCTCTAGCCACTGCATCTAGTCTTCCACTGAAATAGGCTACAGGCCTTTGATTGTCACCATGTAACTGAGTCAATACCCCTGCCGCGTGTCCCTGCTGTTCGTGGAGATACAGGGTGAATGGTAGTTCATAGTTGGGGGTTCCTAGCGCTGGAGCTGCCACAATCCTGTTTTTGAGAGAATAAAAACAGTCTATACCTTCAGGAGTTAGTTTAAAAGGCACAATGGTGATACAGTCATAGAGAGGCTGCATGAGGATTGATACAGCATGAATCCACTGCCTGCAGTAGGAAACCAGTCCAAGAAATGTCCTAAGAGCGGCAACATTAACAGGCATAGGAAAGTTCTGTACAGCTTCTTTGCGAGCGCTGGTCAGATGTCGCGCCCCCGGTGTAATGCAATGTCCCAAAAAGATAACTGAAGATTTACAGAATTGCAGTTTATCCTTTGACGCTTTACATCCAGCTTGGTACAAAAACAACATGAGTTGCAATACTACACTGTTTCCTGGAGGGGGCACAAACCAGTAAGTCATCAACATATTATAAAAATAACATTGGCAAAATCAATAACTGTGAACCAAGCAGCTTCCTGAGATATCTGGAACAAAAGTGTATATATATATATATATATATATCTATATATATATATATATTGTACCAGCCAATACATAGAGAGTTAAATCTCGTAGTTGAAGGGGGAAGCTGGAGTTTTTGTTTTTTTTTCTGTTAAGGCTACTGATAAGAACCTAGCTGCAGGCCTGCTGCCGAAGGTGGGGGCTAGGTTTTAACATCACTTGCTACCAGTTTCTGTAATCTGCTGAGCTATAGCCGACTCTTGAGCTGAACTTAAGAGGATACTGTCTCTGTTGGGGCAGGATTGCACCTGGCTTTAATTTGACCATGACTGGCTGCACCCTTAATCTGCCCACATCTGTTTTATCTGAAGCCCAGAAATCATGCGGTATCACACCTTCTAACATTGAAGGAAATTCATTTGTGTCCTCTATACTAGCAACGTCTAGCGACATGATTTTACAAAAAGTGCTCGGCTTCAATCCTGGTGTCATAGTGACAGTTCCATCAAGATGATACTCAATATGTGCTTGCAATTGAGACAATACATCACTTCCTAAAAGATTACATTGACCCCGTGGTGACACCATTAACTGTGTGTGTACAGTGGTTCCTTGAATTTGCAGGGGAATCTTTTTAGTGACGGGGAGCAGGATAGATGGAGAGTTATAAGGAGTCGCTATAACATGGTGGGAGAAATTACTTTTCCCAAATGGCCAGTCCTCTTCTGTAATTACTGAATTGTCTGCCCCCGTGTCCACTTGGAACTCAACCTCATGTCCCCCTGGTGTTCACCTGCACTGTGCAATTAGGAGTGGGGGGGGTAGGGAGACAAGGGGGTTCATGTGCAAGCTACCTCTTTTTGCCTGCGCTAAATCATGTTGTGCCCCCTGTGCTATTCTCGCTAGATCCTCTGCTTTAACTGATCTCCAATCTGGTCTACTTACTTTCTCTGCCTGTCTATCTTTCTTCTCACGTACTCTGACCTTCTATTCACATGCCTAGCCCTTCGATTCTTACGTACTGTGTCTATTCTAAAAACATATTCAACAAATTTGACTAAAACCCTGTGCATCCTCACGAATACCCGACGGGAGGGGCTGGTCAAACCACTGCGTAGTTTGTGTGTCCTCTCTCCCTCAGCCTGCAGTTTGCTTATCTGTAGAATGACCTTGGTCTAAAGCAAAATACCATCTCGCTGCTGCCAGCACTTATCTCTGCTTGCTGTCACTGACTTCTGCATTGTCAGGTGTGGTCCTACACACATAGCACTTGTATGTCTTATCTATCAGTCTATCGTATCTAGCTTCATCTGCCAATTTCCCTTCTTATAAGCGCTTGCAAATCCTGTCTAGTTGCTTTATACGTATCCTGCATTGTAGCTAACATTCTAGCGAACCCCATTGGTGACTGTGAAGGGTCCGGGAGTTGAGTTATTAGAGCCAACTGCTCTGAAGGGCTCCATGGTCTGTACATTTCTACTGTCCGGGGGGGAAGCAGACAGGAAGGTAAATCAGTCATCCCTGTTTTTGTCAGTCCGTAACGTCTCCGTCTCCTAATTCTTCAGTCTTTTCTTCTAAGTAATCACACGCACTCATCCACAGGTTCACTGTTTTCAACAGTCCTTTGTCTCTCCATGATGTGAGCTAAAGAACCTTTTTCCATTTATCACTGTTCAATTCTCCGTTTTCATTCATGCCTGCTTTTCACAATCTCTGAGCACAACTAAATCTTTAGCAGAAATGCCTTCCTTGGCATTTTTTGGTCCCCCATTTTTTTATATATCTCCTCACCTAGAAGAGATTCTCTTGTCACCAAGACAAGTTTGTCACCAAGACAATTGCGTCACCAAGACTCTGTCACCAAGACAGTTGCGTCACTTAGACAATGGGCCACAAAGGTTTCTGAACCATTTCACTGCTCGCTCTTCAATATTTGTACGCCAACCAAATGAACAATCCAATCACACAGACACCAAGACAAAACCACAACACAATCATTGGATCCATACTGTCATTATTCAAAGGAGGAAAGGCAGGACTGACAATTAATCTGAGGGTCTACTGGTTCAAAGGGACCTGAGCCAGGAATACCTGTGAATTACCTGGAAAGCCGACCGCTCGGGGAGGAGGGAGTCCACTATACAGTGATATAGATTTTGGGTAGAATATAATAAGTATTCTTACCCCAGCGCTGTATGTATATCACCAACAGAAGGCTCCGCTCATCCCACGTCTCCGGACCGGTCGGGCTTCCTCAGAGTAGATTAACTCAGTCCCCTGTTCGGGCGCCAGTTGTCGTCGCTGTTATCTTGTTAACCCTTTCCTCCTCGGAATGTGGTACCAGAGAGAATAAGACACAAACCAAAGGGTGCGTCAATATACTCTACTCTTTATTGCTAATGAAGGGGCTTATATACACCCCTGAAGCAGGAAGCGGAATTACCATATATGGCAGTTAATACAACTTAGCACGTAACATACTGTTTTCTAACCAAACTTTCCATCTTTGCCTTTAGCCCCTGATTTTCGCTCCCAGCACAGAGTATCTCTTTATGTCAGGGGGAGTGTTATCAATGAAGGAACATTCCTTTCTTATCTTCCCTTCTGCTATGCCTCAGCTTCCCAAGGCCTTGAGAAGAAATACTGAATTTAACTCTAACATAATTGTTCCTCTGCATGAATGCCTGAGTAGATTTGGAGCGGTGTTTTGGATCATTGTCTTGCTGAAAGATCCATCCCCTGCGTAACTTCAACTTTGTCACTGATTCTTGAACATTATTGTCAAGAATCTGCTGATACTGAGTGGAATCCATGTGTCCCTCAACTTTAACAAGATTCCCGGTGCCGGCATTGGCCACACAGCCCCAAAGCATGATGGAACCTCCACCAAATTTTACTGTGGGTAGCAAGTGTTTTTCTTGGAATGCTGTGTTTTTTGACGCCATGCATAAAGCCTTTTTGTATGACCAAACAACTCAATCTTGGTTTCATCAGTCCACAGGACCTTCTTCCAAAAAGAAATTGGCTTCTGCAAATGTGCTTTTGCATACCTCAGCCGACTGTTTGTGGCGTGCTTGCAGAAACGGCTTCTGTCGCATCACTCTCCCATACAGCTTCTCCTTGTGCAAAGTGCGTTGTATAGTTGACCGATGCACAGTAACACCATCTGCAGCAAGTTGATGCTGCAGCTCTCTGGAGGTGGTCTGAGGATTGTCCTTGACTGATCTCACCATTCTTCTTCTCTGCCTTTCTGATGTTTTTCTTGGCCTGCCACTTCTGGCCTTAACAAGAACTGTCCCTGTGTTCTTCCATTTCCTTACTATGTTCCTCACAGTGGAAACTGACAGATTAAATATCTGAGACAGCTTTTTGTATCCTTCCCCTGAACAACTATGTTGAATAATCTTTGTTTTCAGATCATATGACAGTTGTTTTGAGGAGCCCATGATGCCACTCTTCAGAGGAGATTCAAACAACTTGCAAGTGGCCACTTTAAGTAGCTTTTCTCATGATTGCATACACCTGGCTATGAAGTTCAAAGCTCAATGAGGTTACAAAACCAAAAAGTGCTTTAGTAAGTCAGTAAAAAGTAGGTACGAGTATTTAAAACAAGAAAATGATAAGGGTGGCCATACTTATGCACCTGTCAAATTTTGTTTGAATGCAGATTGCACATGTTCTGCCAGTACATTAAACCTCATTTCAAGGCAGAAACATTACTGTGTCCAATAGTTATTAGATATATCAAACTGAAATAGCTGTTGCAAAACATCAATTTTTATAAAATATTAAGCTTAAGATTAATAGGGGTGCCCAAACTTTTTCATATAACTGTATCTGGAACCATATATTAGATAAAAAAACAACAGAATACTCAGAAGCAGAAAAACAATAAGGGCATAAACTGGCAAATTTTGACATGGTGATTGGATTTCCTTAAATTTTATTACATATTGTGTTTATATTTTATGTATACTTGTGCATTTTACTTGTATAGTATATTTTATATTAGCTGATTCTTGTTCTGCTTTTTCCATCAGTTAAGTGAAAAAAATACTGCACAAAGACTCTGTGCCTTCCTTTTCCTCTAGTGTCGCTTTTGTGCTGTTAAAAGTGTATATGAGATCTATGATCACCTTAGGCTAGTTTCACACATCCGTTTTTCCCCTTGCGGCGCCCCCGGCATTTTCCCGCAGCGCCGCATCTGAAAACCTGATGCGCCGCATGCGTTTTTTTTCGCATTGACATGCATTAGCGCCGCATGGCGCCGCATGTCAATGCGTTGCATGCGGTTTTGTCCGGATGCGGCGCAAATGTACATTGCGGCGTCCGGAAAAAACGCTGCATGTAACGTTTTTTTTTTTTTGCCGGATGGTTTCTTATCTCTCCAAGCATCAGAAACCATCCGGCAAAAAACCGCATTTTGGGCGCCGGAAGTGTGAAAGCTTTTCACATGCGGCGCTGCGGTAAAATGCCGGGGGCGCCGTTTAGGCGCCCGCCGGATGTGTGAAAGAGGCCTTAGGATACATATAAGAATGCTATATTTTATAGTTCTAATAAACCTAGAAGCCACAATAGCTGTGCTTTATGGTGTATGAATGGAAGATAGAAAGTTTTAAAAGCAATGGATATTTAGACAGCATGATATTTAGACACAAGACATAAAAGTCTATATGAAATAGAAAAAAGCAAAAGCTATAAAATATAACCAATTATATAGATTGACTCACTGGGCCATACATTTTTCCACTTTTTTAGAGAACATAGTTATTAAACTTTTCTTAGAAAAGATATAGGCTGCTTCGGGCATTTTTGAAGAGTAGTTTGAAAAATAACTTTGTACTTGGACCAAAAATATCACTATACAATAAACAATTACACATTTGTTACTAAAGATGCAGTGCTTTAAAGCCCTTCATTCTATAACTTTAATTCTTATGCACATGGAACCTGAATAATGAACATGAAATCCCTACAACTCCAAGGTACAAAGTAAATGAATCCATTTATCAATCAGAAGGCTACAGCAGTACCATACAGGCAGGGAGTAACTAGGAACGGCAGGGCCCCACAGCAAACTTCACAACGGGGCCCCCCGCGCGTTGCCAATCCCGGTCTACCCAAGTTGTGTTAAGAAAGATACCTTTATTATCCAAAATTAGAGGTTTTTGGAGTAATGATAGTGAAATAACAGACAAGAACCAACTCCCAGGAAGCAACTGAGGTAGTGACGAAGGTAGGCTTTCTCCAGAGTAAATGTGTGAAGAAACTTGTAATCCAGCCTGCAAATTGCTTTCAAAACGGATGATTTATTCAGTAGAACAACAGTCCGGTATACAGAATAATCTAAGATTGTTCTGTATACCGTACTTCTGCACCACGCCCTCACCAATTACACATGTGAGGAGTGACAGCCTCAGCTCTGCTACATGTGAGGAGTGACAGCCTCAGCTCTGCTACATGTGAGGAGTGACAGACTCAGTTCTGCTACATGTGAGGAGTGACAGCCTCAGCTCTGCTACATGTGAGGAGGAACAGCCTCAGCTCTGCTACATGTGAGTAGGGACAGCCTCAGCTCTGCTACATTCGAGGAGTGACAGCCTCAGCTCTGCTACATGTAAGGAGTGACAGCCTCATCTCTGCAACATGTGAGGAGTGACAGCCTCAGCTCTGCTACTTGTATAGCAAAGCTGAGGCTGTCACTCCGCGCATGTAGCAGAGATGAGGCTGTCACTCCTCGCATGTAGCAGAGCTGAGGTTGCTACTTGTCACATGTAGCAGAGCGGAGGTTGTTACTTGTCACATGTAGCAGAGCTGAGGTTGTTACTTGTCACATGTAGCAGAGCTGAGGTTGTTACTTGTCACATGAGCAGAGCTGAGGTTGTTACTTGTCACATGAGCAGAGCTGAGGTTGCTACTTGTCACATGTAGCAGAGCTGAGGTTGTTACATGTAGCAGAGTCGAGGTTGCTACTTGTCACATGTAGCAGAGCTGAGGTTGTTACTTGACACATGTAGCAGAGCCGAGGTTGCTACTTGTCACATGTAGCAGAGCTGAGGTTGTTACTTGTCACATGAGCAGAGCTGAGGTTGTTACTTGTCACATGAGCAGAGCTGAGGTTGCTACTTGTCACAATGTAGCAGAGCTGAGGTTGTTACTTGTCACATGTAGCAGAGCCGAGGTTGCTACTTGTCACATGTAGCAGAGCTGAGGTTGTTACTTGTCAAATGTAGCAGAGCTGAGGTTGTTACTTGTCACATGTAGCAGAGCTGAGGTTACTTGTCACATGTAGCAGAGCTGAGGTTGCTACTTGTCACATGTAGCAGAGCTGAGGTTGCTACTTGTCACATGTAGCAGAGCTGAGGTTGCTACTAGTCACATGAGCAGAGCTGAGGTTGCTACTTGTCACATGTAGCAGAGCCGAGGTTGCTACTTGTCACATGTAGCAGTGCTGAGGTTGCTACTTGTCACATGTAGCAGAGCTGAGGTTACTTGTCACATGTAGCAGAGCTGAGGTTGCTACTTGTCACATGAGCAGAGCTGAGGTTGCTACTTGTCACATGAGCAGAGCTGAGGTTGCTACTTGTCACATGAGCAGAGCTGAGGTTGTTACTTGTCACATGAGCAGAGCTGAGGTTGTTACTTGTCACATGAGCAGAGCTGAGGTTGTTACTTGTCACATGAGCAGAGCTGAGGTTGCTACTTGTCACATGTAGCAGAGCTGAGGTTGTTACTTGTCACATGTAGCAGAGCCGAGGTTGCTACTTGTCACATGTAGCAGAGCTGAGGTTATTACTTGTCAAATGTAGCAGAGCTGAGGTTGTTACTTGTCACATGTAGCAGAGCTGAGGTTACTTGTCACATGTAGCAGAGCTGAGGTTGCTACTTGTCACATGTAGCAGAGCTGAGGTTACTTGTCACATGTAGCAGAGCTGAGGTTGCTACTTGTCACATGAGCAGAGCTGAGGTTGTTACTTGTCACATAAGCAGAGCTGAGGTTGTTACTTGTCACAAATAGCAGAGCTGAGGTTGCTACTTGTCACAAGTAGCAGAGTTGAGGCTGTTACTTGTCACATGTAGCAGAGCTGAGATTGCTACTTGTTACATGTAGCAGAGCAGAGGTTGTTACTTGTCACATGTAGCAGAGATCAGGGTGTAACTCGTCACTTGTAGCAACCATGAGGCTGTTACTGGGCCAGGGGGAGGCTACTGGTGACTGAGGTCCCATGCCCAACAGGGCCCAGGAGGAGGTTAGTGGTGACTTGAGGCTTGCGTCAAACAGGGCCCAGGAGCCCGAGGCCCTGTTGGAATGCGGGCCCCTTGCTGCCTGAGCCCTGTTGGAATGCGGGCCCCTTGCTGCCTGGGCCCTGTGTTGAATGCGGGCCCCCTGCTGACTGGGCCCTGTGTTGAATGTGGGCCCCCTGCACTGCAGCCTGGGCCCTGTTGAATGTGGGCCCTGTTAGATCCTGCCTGCACCTGCCCTCCCAGTCACCATTGAGCAGCCAAGCCTCTTCTCACTGTTGAGAGACTCACGGTACTCACCCTGCTCGCCCGGGCTTCCACCTGCTTGTCCAGTCAGCCTGCTGCTTCATGTGGTCTGCCTGGCCGTCTGCTGTCCGCCCCCACATGCACACACGCTGTGACAGACGGACCATAATGCACTGGGCCGCAGCTTAAAGCTACAGTGCTCATTTCTGTTCGCTGTCTGCATTTACAACACTGTAGTGTCTCTTTAAAACAACACAGTGTTGTTATGCATCAGCGTTCAGAGTCAGAAGCCTGAACAAAATGTTGGGAGGGGGCCCGAGCACGGATCCATTTGCCAGCGTGCTCGGGCCCCCCTTTTTGCTCCTAAATCACAGGGCAGCTGCAGCAGGGTCGGGCCCCTTCTAGCCCGGCCCTGTGGCAGCTGCTTCCCCTGCTTCCACTATAGTTCTGCCCCTGCATACAGGTGTGGATACCATATTAAGACTCAGAAAGCTATCCACAGCCATATGACCCATCCAGAATGCCTTTAAAAGAAAAAATATTTAAGAAATTATAAGTTAGTGCTGTGTCCTAGCCAAGAGCAAACACATCTACTTTATTGATAGAGCATCCAAATAATTATCCAATGAACATGTGATTCAAAACTAACACAGATTTAATTCAAATTCTCTATTTAATATAATAATCTAATTGCTTTTCTAACATACTTTAAAAATGTCCTACCATTGCCTCTCACTCTCTCTATCCTCTCTAACTGCTTTATTTTAAGAACTTCCTGTTTGATGACATTTGGCTTGAGAATCCCAAGTGCATGCTGGGATACTCAATTAAGATGTAATCCAGGGGGAGAGGTCACTGATGCAGTCTATGTCCCCACCTTGAAACGAAGCATCATGAGTGGTGTACATTTCAGGGGCTGGGCTAGTCCCTGCTCCACTGAGCATCTGTTACTTGTCAATTCCGACGTATGCTCAGTTAAACAAAGAGACATCTTATCTTTCCCTGCCATCCAGGCAGCCTCTATCCTCTCTATCAGCTCTGTCTCCCTTCTCCCAGCAATCCCTGCCGTATCTCTGGACAGTCCGTGTCCCATCCGTGCCTTCAGTGTCACCAGCTCCCTTGTCAGCCCCTCGTCCAATTCCAATTGGGAAAGGTGCTAGGAACACCATCTCAGCTACTCCCGCCCTGGTCATAGACCCCGGATCCTTTTTGGGGATGGTCCTTTTTAGCTGGTGCCCGACTGCACAATTCTTCACCTGTGGCCCCTTACTGCCTTAGCAGCTTTAACTCCATGGCCGGCCATCTGCTTGCTACTCCTCACACCTTGCCCTGGGCAAGACTGCCCAGGCTTCTGCTCCTTAACCAGGAAGTCCTTCTCTTATATCCCTTGCTCTGCACTGCCCTGCCCTGCCCTGTAGCTCCTCCCAGCTACTAAACCACTATGCTAACTCTTCTATTCTATTCTCTATGATGCCCCCTCTACTCTAATTCCCCTATGCTCCTATACTATCTCCTAATCTATCCCAAAGCCTATGCACAGTACATGACAAATACATCACATTACAGTATATAACAAATATAATGACAGTAGTAAACAATGAGGTGCCGCACGCAATCATATGAACAGCGTCCAGAGGAAAGGAGGCAAGTGAGGGTCCCCCACCACCTCCTTACACATGCTGGGGTACTCAATTAAGATGTCATCCAGTGGGGAGAGGTCACTGCTGCAGTCTCTGTCCCTACCCTGAACGAAGCATCATGAGTGGAGTTCATATCAGAGGCTTGGCTAGTCCCTGCCCCACTGACAATTGAGCATGGGTTGCTTGTCAATTCCAACATATGCTCAGTAGGATTTAGTAATTGTGCAGTATTCTTTTTAACCCCTTCATGACCCAGCCTATTTTGACCTTAAAGATCTGGCCATTTTTTGCAATTCTGACCAGTGTCCCTTTATGACGTAATAACTCAGGAACGTTTCAACGGATCCTAGCGATTCTGAGATTGTTTTTTTCGTGACATATTGGGCTTCATGTTAGTTGTAAATTAAAGTCAATCATTTTTGCATTTATTTGAGAAAAAAATGGAAATTTGGCAAAAATTTTGAAAATTTCGCAATTTTCAAATTTTTAATTTTCATTCTGTTAAACCAGAGAGTTATGTGACACAAAATAGTTAATAAATAACATTTCCCACATGTCTACTTTACATCAGCACAATTTTGGAAACAAATTTTTTTTTTGTTAGGAAGTTATAAGGGTTAAAAGTTGACCAGCGATTTTTCATTTTTACAACAAAATTTACAAAACCATTTTTATTAGGGACCACCTCACATTTGAAGTCACTTTGAGGGGTCCATATGGCAGAAAATACCCAAAAGTGACACCATTCTAAAAACTGCACCCCTCAAGCTACTCAAAACTACATTCAAGAAGATTATTAACCCTTCAGGTGCTTCACAGGAACTAAAGCAACATGGAAGGAAAAAATGGACATTTTAATTTTTCCAACAAAATTTTTTTTAGCATAAATTTTTTCATTTTTACATGGCCAACAGGATAAAATGGATCTAAAATTTGTTGGCCAATTTCTTCTGAGTACACCAATACCTCATATGTGGTCATAAACCACTGTTTGGGCGCATGGCAGGGCTCAGAAGGGAAGGAGCGCCATTTGACTTTTTGAATGGAAAGTATGCTGGAATATTTAGCGGTTGCCATGTCGCATTTGGAGAGTTCCTGTGTGCCTAAACATTGGAGCTCCCCCACAAGTGACCCCATTTTGGAAACTAGACCCCCAAGGAACTTATCTAGATGCATAGTGAGCACTTTGAACCCACAGGTGCTTCACAAATTGATCCGTAAAAAAAAGAAAGTTTTTTTTTCACAAAAATTTTCTTTTAGCCTCAGTTTTTTCATTTTCACATGGGCAACAGGATAAAATGGATCCTAAAATTTGTTGGGCAATTTCTCCCGAGTACACCGATACCTCATATGTGGTCATAAATCACTGTTTGGGCGCACGGCAGGGCCCAGAAAGGAAGGAGCGCCATTTGACTTTTTGAATGGAAAATTAGCTCCATTCGTTAGCGGACACCATGACGGTTTTGGAGAGCCCCTGTGTGCCTAAACAGTGAAACCCCCCACAAAGTGGCACCATTTTGGAAACTAGACCCCTTAAGGAACTTATCTAGATGTGTTGTGAGCACTCTGAACCCCCAAGTGCTTCACAGAAGTTTATAACGCAGAGCAGTGAAAATAAAAAAAAATCATTTTTTTCCTCAAAAATGATTTTTTAACCTGCTATTTTTTATTTTCACAAGGGTAATAGGAGAAATTGGGCCACAAAAGTTGTTGTGCAATTTGTCCTGAGTACACTGTTACCACATATGTGGGGGGAACCACTGTTTTGGCGCATGGGAGAGCTCAGAAGGGAAGGAGCACCATTTTGCAATGCAGACTTGATGGAATGTTCTGCGGGCATCATGTTGTGTTTGCAGAGCCCCTGATGTGCCTAAACAGTGAAAAACCCCCACAAGTGACCCCATTTTGGAAACTAGACCCCCCCAAGGATCTTATCTAGATATGTAGTGAGCACTTTGAACCCTCAAGTGCTTCACAGAAGTTTATTAACGCACAGCAGTGAAAATAAAAAAATCATTTTTTTTCCTCAAAAATGATTTTTTAGCCCGCTATTTTTTTTTTCTCAAGGGTAACAGGATAAATTGGACCCCAAAAGTTGTTGTCCAGTTTGTCCTGAGTACGCTGGTTCCCCATATGTAGGGGGGACCACTGTTTGGGCGCACGGCAAAGGTCAGAAGGGAAGGAGCGCCATTTGACTTTTTGAATGGAAAATTAGCTCCAATATTTAGCGGACACCATGTCGTGTTTGGAGAGCCCCTGTGTGCCTAAACTTTGAAGCTTCCCTACAATTTACCCCATTTTGGAAACTAGACTCTCTAAGGAACTTATATGGATGCATAGTGAGCACTTTGAACCCCCAGGTGCTTCACAGAAGTTTATAATGCACAGCCGTGAAAATAAAAAATCATTATTTTCCTCAAAAAATGATTTTTTAGCCCCCTATTTTTTTATTTTCACAATGGTTACAGGAGAAATTGGACCCGAAAAGTTGTTGGCCAGCTTGTCCTGAGTATGCTGGTACCCCATATGTTGGGGGAACCACTGTTTGGGCACACGTCGGGGCTTGGAAGGGAAGTAGTGACGTTTTGAAATGCCGACTTGATGGAATGGTCTGCGGGCATCATGTTACGTTTGCAGAGCCCATGATGTGCCTAAACAGTAGAAACTCCCCTCAAGTGACCCCGTTTTGGAAACTAGATCCCCCAAGGAACTCATCTATATGTGTGGTGAGCACTTTGAATCTCCAAGTTCTTCACAGAAGTTTATAACGCAGAGCCGTAAAAATAAAAAATCATTTTTTTCCACAAAAATTTTTTTAGTCCCCAATTTTTTATTTTCCCAAGGGTAACAGGAGATATTAGACCCCCTAAGTTGTTGTACAATTTTTCCTGAGTACGCTGATACCCCATATGTGGGGGTAAACCACTGTTTGGGCACACGTCGGGGCTCAGAATGGAGGGAACACTGTTTGACTTTTTGAACGCAAAATTGGCTGGAATAAATAGTGGCGCCATGTAACGTTTGGAGACCCCCTGATGTGCCTAAATAGTGGAAACCCCTCAATTCTAACTCCAACCCTAACTCCAACACACCCCTAACCACAACCTTATCCCAAACACACCACTAACCCTAATCCCAACTCTAACACTAACCACAAGCCTAACCTTAGTTCCAACCCTAACCCTATTTCCAACCCTAATCCTAATACAAACCCTAACCCTAATTCCAACCCTAACCCTAGTTCTAACCCTAATGCTAACCCTAATGGAAAAATAAAAAATATTTTCTTTATTTTATTATGTGTCCCTACCTATGTGGGTGATAAAGGGGGCATTTATTTACTTTTTTTATTTTGATCACTGTGAGAGTTTATCACAGTGATCAAAATAAATGAATGGAATCTGCCGTCTGGCAAGATGGCGGCGCCCATGAGGTATCCCGGAGGGACAACGGGACGGCCACAGGGACATCACAGATACCGGGAGAGGTGAGGGGGGATCAGTAGGTGGGGGGAGCAGTGAAAGGAGAATGTAAGCCCGAAAGGGCAGGGTCCTCTCCCCTCTGTATCAGTCTGTCATTGTTAGTTTGTTTACTGTAAGTGATACCTGTAATTTGTATGTAACCTGTAGCGCCGGGGTCCCTGCCCTCTGCCAGGCAGGGACGCTGTTCCCCTGCGCCAGCGTCCTCTGCCAGGCAGGGACGTCGCCCCTCTTACCCACGCTCGGCGTCCTCCTTCCGCCCTGCTGGGGTTGCGTGCTCCTTCCCTGCTGCTGGACTTAGGGCGCGCGCCCGCGCGCTCCCCCGCTCTTAAAGGGGCCGCGCGCATCTTTCAAAATAGGTCCCCGGCCAATGCCGGAGGACTCCACCCTATATAAAGTACTCCCTCCTTAATGGAGGTGCCCGAGCAATGTTGTTGCACTGTTTACTCTGCTTCAGCCCTCAGGTTCCGTTACCAGTTACCTGCCTGTCTCCTGCCAGTTTGCTGTCTGCTACCTGTCCGCAAGCCTACCTGGAGGTTCGGCCGTCACCAGTGGTGACCATCGGCTATTCCAGAGAATCTCGCCTGCTCACTTGGGGGCGCTCATCTGCCATCTGCCTGCAGACCTACCCGGAGGTTCGGACGTCACATGCGGTGACCATCGTCTATTCCAGAGACTCTCGCCTGCTCACTTGGGGCGTTCATCTGCCATCTGCCTGCAGACCTACCCGGAGGTTCGGACGTCACATGCGGAGACCATCGTCTATTCCAGAGACTCTCGCCTGCTCACTTGGGGGCGTTCATCTGTCATCTGCCTGCTAGCCTACCGGGAGGCTCCACCATCTCAGGTCGTATATACCTGTCCATCCAGAGACTGCCCCGGTCACTTGCCGTGACTACCTGCCTGTCTATCCAGAGACTGCCCCGGTCACTTGCCGTGACTACCTGCCTGTCTATCCAGAGACTGCCCCGGTCACTTGCCGTGACTACCTGCCTGTCTATCCAGAGACTGCCCCGGTCACTTGCCGTGACTACCTGCCTGTCTATCCAGAGACTGCCCCGGTCACTTGCCGTGACTACCTGCCTGTCTATCCAGAGACTGCCCCGGTCACTTGCCGTGACTACCTGCCTGTCTATCCAGAGACTGCCCCGGTCACTTGCCATGACTACCTGCCTGTCTATCCAGAGACTGCCCCGGTCACTTGCCGTGACTACCTGCCTGTCTATCCAGAGACTGCCCCGGTCACTTGCCGTGACCTCTTTCCCGTCTGTCCAAAGACTGTCCCTGTCACTTGCCGTGACTTCCTGTCCGTCTCCCCGGGCGCCACCCGCTCCTTTACAAGGAAAGCCTCCTTGTATAATAAAGCTCAGAGGTTCCGCCTCCCTGACCCGTTACAGTTTGCTCGGGCCATGGAACCCGGTGGCACCCAAACCCCTTCGCTCTCTGACCTGTGTCATGAACTGTCTCGTCAGAGGTCTCAACAGGAGTCCATCCTGGGTCATCTGCGGAATGTTAATTCCCGCCTGGACACCCTGACTACTTCACCAGCAACCACCACTGGCGCCATGATTCGCAATCCGGCAGTCCCGTTGCTTACCAATTCCGTGGTTTCCGTTCCTGGACCTCGACTTTCTGCTCCTCCACGGTTTGGAGGCGATCCTACTCTGGCTCGGGGTTTCATTAACCAGTGTACCCTGCATTTCGAACTCCTGGCTCACCAGTTTAACTCCGACCGGGCCAAAATTGCCTTCATTATGTCCCATCTCACCGGAGAGGCTCTGGCCTGGCTTAATCCTCTCTGGGAGAGAGAAGATCCTCTGGTGTCTGACCTGCCTGCTTTTCTCTCGGCCTTCCGGAAGGTATTCGACGAACCCGGACGGAAGACCTCCTCTGCATCATCTCTGTTGCGTCTCCGTCAGGGAAGTCTCACCGTGGGGCAATATGCCATACGGTTCCGTACCCTTGCCTCGGAGCTGGCCTGGGATAATGATGCTCTGATATCTGTCTTCTGGGAGGGTCTGTCCGGCCGTATTAAAGATGAACTTGCCGGTCGAGACATTCCAACCTCTCTCGATGACCTAATAACTCTGGCTAATCGAATTGATCTACGGTTCCAGGAACGCGCCAAAGAGGTCACCCGTGAGAGAAGGTTTCCTCGTCTAGCTCCTTCTTTTCAGAGACTTGTAACTCCTTCCGCTTCTCCCCAGGTACACACTTCTGAGCCTATGCAGGTCGACCAGACCAAGATGGTCAAAGCCCGTCAGGACTTACGCCGTGCCGAGGGAGTTGCTTCTACTGTGGCAGTAAGGAGCACCGGATCCGTACCTGTCCGGAGAGGTCGGGAAACGCCTGTGTCTAGGTTCGCTCGGAGAGGTCAACCTAGACAAGAATAAATCCTCTTCATCTCTGCTGCTGTCAGTCTCAATTCTCCTCGGTGAGAACCGTCATTTCGAACAAGCCCAACTTGATTCTGGAGCAGCCGGGAATCTTGTTTCACAGGCTCTAGTAGAGAAATATCGCATTCCTACCAAACATCTGGTTGAACCAGTATCTGTTGCTGCTGTGGACGGGGGTCTCCTACCACGTCCCATCCAACTTATCACTGAAGCCATAACCCTGCAGGTGGGAATGTTGCATTCTGAGAGCATCTCGTTTCATGTCCTGCCTGGACTCTCTCATGCTTTCTTATTAGGTCTACCTTGGCTCCAAAAGCATGCACCCGTGCTCGACTGGCAGACTGGAGAGATCCTTCGCTGGGGACAGGACTGTCATAAAACGTGTTTGGTTCCTGTTCATCCCGTCCGTCCTTCTCCCACACCAACTAATCTACCAGGGCTCCCGATTCCATATTGGTCGTTCGCTGATGTCTTTAATAAAAAGGAGGCAGAGACATTACCCCCTCACAGACCTTATGATTGCCCGATCGACCTGCTACCCGGTACTACGCCTCCCCTGGGCGTATTTACCCATTGTCTGCTGCTGAGACCAGGTCGATGTCCGAATATATCGAGGAGAATTTGGCCAAGGGATTCATCCAGAAATCTACCTCCCCAGCGGGAGCAGGTTTCTTCTTCGTAAAAAAGAAAGACGGCTCTCTCCGTCCCTGTATTGACTACAGAGGCCTAAACCTGATCACGGTGAAGAATAAGTACCCTCTTCCGCTCATTCCCGAATTGTTTGATCGTCTGAGGGGGGCTAGAATCTTCACCAAACTGGATCTTCGTGGAGCATATAACCTAGTCCGTATCCGTCGGGGAGATGAATGGAAGACGGCATTCAACACCCGGGACGGCCACTATGAGTATTTGGTGATGCCTTTGGTCTCTGTAATGCTCCTGCAGTCTTTCAGGAGTTGGTCAATGACATCTTCCGGGACCTGCTCTACTCCTGCGTTGTGGTGTACCTAGACGACATCTTGATCTTCTCTCCGGATCTCCAGTCTCACCGGAGGGATGTTCGTCAGGTTCTGCTCAGGCTTAGGCAGAATCACCTTTTCGCCAAATATGAGAAGTGTCTCTTTGAGCAGACCTCGCTTCCGTTTTTGGGTTACATCATTTCTCAGACTGGCCTAAGAATGGATCCGGAGAAACTATCTGCCATCGAGAAATGGCCCCGACCGGAGGGATTGAAGGCCATTCAGCGGTTCCTGGGATTCGCCAATTATTACCGCCTCTTCATACCGCACTTCTCTTCCCGGACTGCTCCAATCTCCGCGCTCACCCGCAAGAATGCTAACCCCAAACAGTGGACGCCCGAAGCAGAGGAGGCCTTTCTTTCCTTAAAACAGGCCTTCTCTTCCGCTCCAGTGCTGCATCGCCCGGACGGCAACAAGCAGTTCTTCCTGGAGGTGGACGCTTCCTCTTCTGGAGCTGGAGCGGTACTGACTCAAAAGTCTTCTTCCGGGAGGATGGTATCTTGCGGCTTCTTCTCAAAACTCTTCTCCTCTTCTGAGCGCAATTATTCCATAGGAGATCGAGAGTTATTGGCCATCAAGCTGGCATTGGAGGAGTGGCGTTACCTACTCGAGGGGGCTCTTCATCCGGTAATCATTTACACTGACCACAAGAATCTGGCTTACCTCCAGCATGCCCAGAGACTTAACCCTCGCCAAGCCCGGTGGTCCTTGTTTTTTGCCCGCTTCGACTTTCTTTTACACTTTCGCCCGGCCGACAAGAACATCAAGGCGGATGCCTTGTCCCGGTCTTTCCTGGTGTCGGATCTCGAGGAGGAACCTAAACATATCATCGATCCCGCCAGAGTGATGCAGGTGGCTCCCGTGAGTCTAAATCGTCTCCCTCCTGGTAAGACGTTCGTATCGGTGCCTGATCGGGAGAGGATCCTCCACTGGGGTCATTCGTCTAAACTAGCTGGCCACGCTTGTCAGAAAAAGACCCTCCAGCTCATTACCCGGCATTACTGGTGGCCTACCCTGCACAAGGATGTAATAGACTTTGTTTCTGCCTGTGCCTCCTGTGCCCGCAACAAAGTTCCGAGACACCTGCCTGCCGGCCGTCTTCTCCCGCTTCCTGTACCCGCTGCCCTCTGGCAGCATATAGCCATGGACTTCATAACGGATCTTCCCGTCTCTGCTGGTTGTACGGTCATTTGGGTGGTCGTTGACCGATTTTCCAAGATGGCTCACTTCATTCCCCTGCCAGGGCTTCCGTCTGCACCCGAGTTGGCTAAAGACTTTATCCGCCACATCTTCCGTCTTCATGGTCTGCCTCGTCACATTGTGTCGGATCGTGGGTACAGTTCACCTCACGTTTCTGGAGAGCCACTTGTAAGTTGCTAGACGTCACCCTGGATTTCTCCTCCGCTTACCACCCACAGTCCAATGGTCAAGTCGAGCGAATCAATCAGATTCTGACCAGTTATCTCCGGCACTTCGTTAATGCCCACCATTCTGACTAGGTGGATCTCCTGCCTTGGGCCGAATTTTCGTACAACAATCACGAGAGCGAATCTTCCTCCAAATCTCCGTTTCTTGTAGTCTTCGGTCAACATCCTCGGATCCCTGTACCTATTTCCATCTCTGTGGACAATCCAGCTGCGGAATCCCTGGTTAAAGAATTCTCCTCCATATGGGAGAGTACCCGGTCCGCACTCATTCTGTCATCCGAGCGCATGAAGAGACATGCTGACAAAAAACGTCTGGATCCCCTCAATTCCGTCCTGGGGATAAGGTCTGGCTCTCGTCCAAGTATGTTCGGCTCAAGATTCCTTCCTACAAGTTAGGTCCTCGGTTCATCGGTCCTCTGGAGATCATCAGTCAGATCAACCCAGTGTCCTATAAATTGAAACTCCCGGCCAATTTGCGGATTCCTAACTCCTTCCATGTATCTCTCCTCAAACCGGTGGTACTTAACTCTTTTGTCAAGTCTACAGGTACACCTCCTGCTCCACTGTCTGCTGTGAACGAATTTGAGGTAGAGAACATTTTGGCCACCAAAAGGGTAGGAAGAAAGACCTATTTTCTGGTGGATTGGAAGGGGTTTGGTCCTGAGGAGAGAACGTGGGAGCCTCGGAGAACATCCATGCCCCTCTCATCCTAGCTAAATTTCTTTCTGGCCTAAAAAAGGGGGGGCCTAAAGGGGGGGTACTGTAGCACCGGCGTCCCTGCCCTCTGCCAGGCAGGGACGCTGTTCCCCTGCGCCAGCGTCCTCTGCCAGGCAGGGACGTCGCCCCTCTTACCCACGCTCGGCGTCCTCCTTCCGCCCTGCTGGGGTCGCGTGCTCCTTCCCTGCTGCTGGACTTAGGGCGCGCGCCCGCGCGCTCCCCGCTCTTAAAGGGGCCGCGCGCATCTTTCAAAATAGGTCCCCGGCCAATGCCGGAGGACTCCACCCTATATAAAGTACTCCCTCCTTAATGGAGGTGCCCGAGCAATGTTGTTGCACTGTTTACTCTGCTTCAGCCCTCAGGTTCCGTTACCAGTTACCTGCCTGTCTCCTGCCAGTTTGCTGTCTGCTACCTGTCCGCAAGCCTACCTGGAGGTTCGGCCGTCACCGGTGGTGACCATCGGCTATTCCAGAGAATCTCGCCTGCTCACTTGGGGGCGCTCATCTGCCATCTGCCTGCAGACCTACCCGGAGGTTCGGACGTCACATGCGGTGACCATCGTCTATTCCAGAGACTCTCGCCTGCTCACTTGGGGCGTTCATCTGCCATCTGCCTGCAGACCTACCCGGAGGTTCGGACGTCACATGCGGAGACCATCGTCTATTCCAGAGACTCTCGCCTGCTCACTTGGGGGCGTTCATCTGTCATCTGCCTGCTAGCCTACCGGGAGGCTCCACCATCTCAGGTCGTATATACCTGTCCATCCAGAGACTGCCCCGGTCACTTGCCGTGACTACCTGCCTGTCTATCCAGAGACTGCCCCGGTCACTTGCCGTGACTACCTGCCTGTCTATCCAGAGACTGCCCCGGTCACTTGCCGTGACTACCTGCCTGTCTATCCAGAGACTGCCCCGGTCACTTGCCGTGACTACCTGCCTGTCTATCCAGAGACTGCCCCGGTCACTTGCCGTGACTACCTGCCTGTCTATCCAGAGACTGCCCCGGTCACTTGCCGTGACTACCTGCCTGTCTATCCAGAGACTGCCCCGGTCACTTGCCGTGACTACCTGCCTGTCTATCCAGAGACTGCCCCGGTCACTTGCCGTGACCTCTTTCCCGTCTGTCCAAAGACTGTCCCTGTCACTTGCCGTGACTTCCTGTCCGTCTCCCCGGGCGCCACCCGCTCCTTTACAAGGAAAGCCTCCTTGTATAATAAAGCTCAGAGGTTCCGCCTCCCTGACCCGTTACATAACCCCTTCTCATGTACAGCACCATGGAATCAATGGTGCTATAGAAATAAATAATAATAAAATAATAATAAAAAGGAGGAGGGGAGCAGATAGTGACGGCGGCGACCGATCGCCGCCATCAATCGGTGGCTGCGGCCGATCACCCCCGTCACTCGGTGTGGGGGGGTCGGATCTCGGTCTCCAGCCATGGCAGATGCTATTGCAGCATCGGCCATGGCTGGATTGTAATATTTCACCAAATTTTATTGGTGAAATATTACAAATCGCTCTGATTGGCTGTTTCACTTTAACAGCCAATCAGAGCGATCGTAGCCACGGGGGGGTTAAGCCACCCCCCCTGTGGTGAAGCACAAAGGGTCTTGTGCCTGCGAGTCGGGTGTTCTTTCAGTGACCCCGGTCACCCGACCTGCAGGAACAGGATTTATACCATGACGCCTACGTAGGCATCACAGGTCGGGAAGGCACAGGTTTTCATGACGCCTATGTAGGCGTCATGGGTTGGGAAGGGGTTAATTCACAGTGACAGTGTGCTCCCTCACCTCTGATGAGAAATTACATAGTAACATAGTAAGATAGTTAGCAAGGCCGAAAAAAGACATTTGTCCATCCAGTTCAGCCTATATTCCATTAGAATAAATCACCAGATCTACGTCCTTCTAAAGAACCTAATAACTGTAAGATACAATATTGTTATACTCCAGGAAGACATCCAGGCCTCTCTTGAACTCCTCGACTTAGTTCGCCATCACCTCCTCCTCAGGCAAGGAATTCCAGATTCTCACTGCCCTAACAGTAAAGAATCCTCTTCTATGTTGGTGGAAAAACCTTCTCTCCTCCAGATGCAGAGAATGCCCCCGTGTGACCATCACCTTCCTTGGCATAAACAGATCCTCGGAGAGATATTTGTATTGTCCCCTTATAAACTTATACATGGTTATTAGATCAACCCTCAGTCATCTTTTTTCTAGACTAAATAATTCTAATTTTGCTAATCTCTCTGGGTATTGTAGTTCCCCCATCCCCTTCATTAATTTTGTTGCCCTCCTTTGTATTTGCTCTTTTTCCATTATATCCTTCCTGAACACCGATCCCCAAAACTGTATACAGTACTCCATGTACAACAAATATTCAAAAACATTCTAGTGGTAAGATGTGGCCAGGAACACACTTAGTTGTGCTGGTTCCCCCACCTACAGAGTAATAACCAAAAAATATAAAGTAGTGGAGTACTCCCAAAAGAGCATGCAAGCAGAGAGAACATGGAGTAACCATAAACCACAAAAGAGAAAAATATAATAAAATATAAATCTTTATTGTTACATAGAAATATAAAATATCAGATATTTATAAACACATCAATCAAAATAGGAGGTGATTAGGAGAAGCATTCACAGAAAAAACGTGAGGTGCAGCCCATGTGGCACAAAGAGATAAATCATGCTAAATCATAATAGGCAGACCACAAGAACTTGTAGACAATACACAGTATAAGGCCCATGTCAATGCATGAATGGAGGAAGGTGCTCATTATCCACCATAGTATTGCACAAGCCCATAAATAGCATAGAAAGAATAAGGTGGTGAACCTAAATGTTATAATATTCAAAGTACCCAAATGTCACATATTGCTTACCCATGTCCAGATATGCAGGGGGATGCCTCAATGTACCCCGACGCGCGTTTCGCCTCGGCTTTGTCAAGAGGAAGTGTCTAATGAACGTCACCCACCAACTATGTAAGCACCCTGTCCCAGGTGTAGGTAATCGGCAAAAAAACGGCGCATACCCAGTGTGACAGTACTCCATGTGCGGTCTGACCAGGGATTTGTACAGAGGCAGTATAATGCTCTCATCATGTGTATCCAGACCTCTTTTAATGCACCCCATGATCCTGTTTGCCTTGGCAGCCACTGCCTGGAACTGGCTGCACCAGGTAAGTTTATCATTAACTAGGATCCCCAAGTCCTTCTCCATGTCAGATTTACCCAGTGGTTTTCTGTTCAGTGTGTAATGGTGATATTGATTCCTTCTTCCCATGTGTATAACCTTTAATTTATCATTGTTAAACTGCATCTGCCACCTTTCAGCCCAACTTTCCAACTTATCCAGATCCATCTGTAGCAGAATACTATCTTCTCTTGAATTGACTGCTTTACATAGTTTTGTATTATCTGCAAATATCGATCAAAATTTTACTGTGTAAATCTTCTACATGTTCATTAATAAATATGTTGAAGAGAATAGGTCCCAACACCGACCCCTGCGGCACCCCACTGGTCACAGCGACCCAGTTAGAGAATATACCAATTATAATCACCCTCTGCTTTCTATCACTAAGCCAGTTACTTACCCATTTACACACATTTTTCCCCAGACCCAGCATTCTCATTTTGTGTACCAACCTCTTGTGTGGCATGGTATCAAACGCTTTGGAAAAATCAAGATATACCACATCCAATAACTCACCTTGGTCCAGTCTATAGCTTACCTCTTCAGAAAAACTGGTTTGACAGGAGCGATTTCTCATAGAACCATGCTGATATGGAGTTAAACCGTCATTCTCATAATCCAGAATAACATCCCTCAGAAACCCTTCAAATATTTTACCAACAATAGAGGTTAGACTTACTGGCCTATAATTTCCAGGTTCACTTTTAGAGCCCTCTTTGAATATTGGTACCACATTTACTATGCACCAGTCCTGTGGAACAAACCCAGTCGCTATAGAGTCCCTAAATATAAGAAATAATGGTTTGTCTATTACATTCCTTAGTTCTCTTAGTACTCATGGGTGTATGCCAGCTGGACCCGGAGATCTATCTATTTTAATCTTATTTAGCAGGTTTCACAACTCTTCTTGGGTTAGATTGGTGACCCTTAATATAGGGTTTTCTTTGTCTGTCTGCATTTCACCTAGCATTTTATTTTCCACCATGAATACCGTGGAGAAGAAGGTGTTTAATATATTAGCTTTTTCCTCGTCATCTACAACCATTCTTTCCTCACATTTTTTTAAGGGGCCTACACTTTCACTTTTGATTCTTTTACTATTGATATAGTTGAATAACAGTTTGGGATTAGTTTTACTCTCCTTAGCAATGTGCTTCTCTGTTTCCTTTTTGGCAGCTTTAATTAGTGTTTTAGATAATGTTTCTCCCTATAGTTTTTTAGAGCTTCAATGGTGCCATCCTGCTTTAGTAGTTTAAATGCTTTCTTTTTACTGTTAAATGCCCCTCTTCTTTGTTTAGCCACATTGTTTTTTTTCCTATTTCTTGTCCTTTTATACCCACAAGGTATAAACCACTTACAGTGCCTATTTAGGATGTTCTTAAATATTTCCAATTACCGTATATACTCGTGTATAAGCCGACCCGTGTATAAGCCGACCCCCCTAATTTTGCTACAAAAAACTGGGAAAAATTATTGACTCATGTATAAGCCGGATGTATAAACTGCCCTCCTGCTCTGTGCGGCCCCCGTCCTCCTCTATGCTTCCCCCGTCCACCGATCTCCCCCCCGTCCTGCTCCACGCTTCCCCCGTCCACCGATCTCCCCCCCATCCTGCTCCACGCTTCCCCCGTCCACCGATCTCCCCCCCGTCCTGCTCCACGCTTCCCCCGTCCACCGATCTCCCCCCGTCCTGCTCCACGCTTCCCCGTCCACCGATCTCCCCCCCGTCCTGCTCCACGCTTCCCCGTCCACCCTTCTTCCCCCCGTCCTGCTCCACGCTTCCCCCGTCCACCGATCTCCCCCCGTCCTGCTCCACGCTTCCCCGTCCACCGATCTCCCCCCGTCCTGCTCCACGCTTCCCCCGTCCACCGATCTCCCCCCTGTCCAGCTCCATGCTTCCCCCGTCCTCCGTTCTCCCCCCGTCCTCCTCTATGCTTCTCCCGTCCTCCTCTATGCTTCCCCGTCCACCGTTCTCCCCCCCGTCCTGTTCCATGCTCCTTGTCCTCTCCTCCATCATACTCACCCCTCCCCGTGCCATCGCTGAGCGTCCCTGCAATCCTGCGTTCTCCCCGTCTTCCTGCAGCTCTTCATCACTGAGCGGTGATGTTATACCGCTCATTAAGGCCATGAATATGGAGGCGACGCCCATGGGAGTGGCATCGCGTCCATATTACATGACCTTAATGAGCGGGTATTACGTCACCGCTCAGTGCTGAAGAGCTGCAGGAAGACGGGGAGAACGCAGGATTGCAGGGACCCTCAGCGATGGCACGGGGAGGGTGAGTATGATCCCAGCCACCGGCTCCTGCCGCGGCATCCCCCCCCTGCTGGTTTCTGCCCTATGACTCGTGTATAAGCCGAGGGGGCATTTTCAGCATGAAAAAAGGTGCTGAAAATCTCGGCTTATACACGAGTATATACGGTAACTGTATTCTTATTTCTGAGGACCTGTCCCAGTCAACCAGATTATGGGCATCTCTTACCTGGTCAAACTTTGCCTTCCTAAAGTTCAGTGTTTTTGTGACTTCCTGACAAGTCCCCCTAGCGAAGGACAAGTGAAACTGTACAATATTGTGGTCGCTATTTCCTAGATGCCCGACGACCTGCAGATTTGTTATTCTGTCAGGTCTATTAGATAGTATTAGCTCTAAAATTGCTTCTCCTCTGGTTGGATTCTGCATCAATTGTGAAAGATAATTTTTCTTGGTTAATAGCAGAAACCTGTTGCCTTGGGTTTAGCTGGTCTCTGTTTCCCAGTTAATATCTGGGAAATATTGGAGATGCTGGGGATTGAACCCAGGAACTCATACATGCGAAACATGAACTCTACCACTGAGCTACATCCCCAAAAGTCTAAAAAAAAAATATGGAGTGCTTCACGAATTTGCGTGTCATCCTTGCGCAAGCTGGAAAGAGAGCGCACTGGGAGGAGAGAACACGACGAGTAGAAAAAGCTGAGACCAGCCCTTCTCTGCTTTTCTGCTCACTGGGTGTTAGGGGTCAAGTTCCCACTTCTGCACAAGGGGAATCTCGAACCATCCCTGCTGCGGTCTCCCATCCGTCTCCGGCCGCAGTGGACTCTGCTCAGCAGAGACGTCGGTCCCAGCGTCTCGCCCAGTCTAACATTGTGCAGAGGATTACTGCTGCCTCTCCAGGTTCTGCTATTGTAGCCAGTACTGGTCAGCGGCGAGCAGATGTCTTTAGGACTAAGTCCTGCGTTTCCCCTTCTGAGCATGCCCAGGGTAAGATCTTCTCATTGGAGATCAGGGGTCACATGCTCAGGTACTGCAGCAGCTCCTATTGGTCCACCAGGAAGGTCCTGAAACTACATGTGTTCTGGAACAGTTTCTCATTGGTCCTTTTCTGGCAGGTCCTGTAGTTGCTACTATAAAAGGGTTGCATGGCCTTGCGGCCATGCGCTAGTATCAATTGTATTATGTGCTTTGCGCCAGTGTGATCATGCACGCATGTGGTTAGGACTCTGCTGAAATAAGCCCCTAGAATACCGGCACCTCCGGTGAGGAGATTTGTATGCACGTGTTCAGGGCCTGGCTGAAATAAGCCCCTAGAATACTGGCTTCCCCGGTGAGGAGTTGCTTGTTTGCGTTGCTGAATGTATGATCACGCAGTTATCTGTGTATCCCTGTGGTGTTAACAGGACACAGTCTCTATTTCTGCGTCTCTACCTCAGCGACTCTGTGGTGTAACAGAGTTCGCTTATACTGCCATATAGTGCTACAGCATCTATGTCTGCGACTCTGTGAAGTAACAGAGTTCGCTTATACCGCCACCTTAGACCCCGGGCTGCGAACGCACCTATTTATATTTATTTTGTGCATTCCGCCAGCCCTAACACTGGGTTATCTCCTTACAATGAACACTGACAGTACGCTTTCTTGCCAGCTCGTCACTTCTTACCAGAGTCAAGAGGAAGGGCACTGTCACTGTGCATTAATATTACAGAGTGACAAGATCCTACTGAGCATACGTCAGAATTGTCAACCGGCACATGTGCAGTAGAGCAGGGACTAGCCCAGGCCCTGACATGGACACCACTGATGATTCTTCTTTCAGGGTGGGGACCGAGGCTGCTGTTGTAAGTCCAGCCTCTTACCCCTTATGATGTTTCGTTTGAATATCCCAACATTCACAGGAGATTCTCAAAATAAATGTAATCAAACAGGAAGTTGGTAAAAAAACACAGAGTAGTGAGGGAACAATAGGGAATTTTAGTGTATTACAAACACAATTAGATTTTACAATAAATAGACATTTAGGATTAAATCAGTGTTAGTTTTGGACCACACCTTTAAGAAGGTTACAAAGAAGAAGTTGTTTTTTTTAGCCAGAATTTATCTTTAATTAGTGACTTTGTTACATGGTAAGAAACCTTCCTGTTTACCCATGTAGGCATTGTACCTATGACATCAATTTGAAATAAAGCATATAAAAATAAATATCTCAGAAAAGAGCTTCCACTATTCTAAGGCCTCTTTCACACATCCGTCTTTTTGTATCAGGCATGATCCGGCGTGTTGGTAAAAAAACGGATCCGGTACCGGATGCGTTTTTTTACCATTGACTTTCATTAGCGCCGGATCGTGCCTGATGTCATTGCGTTGTATCCGTTTTTGTCCGGATCAGGCAGAAATGTACATTCCGGCGGCCGGACAAAACGGAGCATGTAACGTTGTTTTTTTTTCGCCGGAGCCGCCTGATAGTGCCTGAAGCGGCGCATCAGGCGGCCGGAAACAATAGAATTAAATGGAACCGGATCAGACTTTTGTGCAATCCGGCAAAAGTCTGATCCGGATTCTGGAAATCAAGGACTACTACTATACTACTACTACTACTACTACTACTACTACTACTACTACTACATTTTCCAGTGTCTCCGGGCATCAGAAACCCTCTTTTTCTGGGTTCAAAAGTTCAGGTCGGATCCAGCAAAAAACCGGATCCGTTGCATCAGTTTTTTTGTTTCAGCGCCGGATCCGTCCCTTCAGGTGTTCGACGGATCATGCCTGATACAAAAAGACGGATGTGTGAAAGAGGCCTAAAGGTAAACCACACATTTAGGATTTGCTTTTTTTTAAACAGATGAAATGATTGTCAAACAGGAAGCGCATTACTAAAAACAAACCATTCAACATGCTACAAAGCAAAAGGAAAAAAAGTTCTGATCCATGGTCATATTCTAATTTACACAGAAAATGAATTAGTTAAAATGAAGAGTAAATAAAAATGCTAATGGTGCTCATACTTGCAAAAATTAGATGCTTTGTGTCATCCAACGTGTTTATTTCATATCTCTATCAATGATTAAGTTACAACTAGTGTTGAGCGATACTGCTCGATATCTAAAAATATCGGATCGGAATGGTATCGCCGATATCACTAAATATCGGCGATATCCGATTCCGATACCGGAAGTCCCATGTAAGTCTATGGGAACAAAATATCGCAACTAAAAAAAAACCTTTATTTCCTTGTAAACACTAAATATACACACATAGAATACATATATATATATATATACATGTCATTGTGACATATATATATACATATATGTATAGTTTATACACTTCTACATAGTAAAATATCCTCTGATTCAATTGCCGGGTAAAGCCGGCTTCTGTGAAAAGACAGAAGCACCCGACATGAAATGACACTTGGTGTACATAGGGTTAACCATGTCTTTTCATGTCCTTTGCTATCTGATTTGCACAAACAATTACATCAGTCTATGTGTGCAAAATTTCACACCTGTAGGGGTTAATTAAAGGTGTAAATTCGTTGTAAAAAAAACGGACTTTTTTGCTACGAATTTACACCTTTAATTAACCCCTACAGGTGTGAAATTTTGCACACATAGACTGATGTAATTGTTTGTGCAAATCAGATAGCAAAGGACATGAAAAGACATGGTTAACCCTATGTACACCAAGTGTCATTTCATGTCGGGTTCTGCATTTTCACAAAAGCCTGCAATTGAATTAGCGGCTATTATACTATGTAGAAGTGTATGAACTATAAATATAAATATATATATATGTGTCACAAATTCAATGACATGTATATATATATATATATATATATATATATATATATATATGAGGTGTAAAATTGTTTAAAAAAAATGTGTGGGCTCCCGCCCTATTTTCGCAACCAGACAGACAAAGCCAGCGAATGGGGGCAGATAATAATAGCCCAGAGAGGGACCATTATTTTTGGCCCCCCTGGCTACTAACATCTGCCCCCAGACACCCCAGAAAAGACAAATCTATAATTAGATTCGCCCTTTCTGGCACTTTGCCCGTCTATTCCCATTGCCCTGTAGCGGTGGCGAATGGGTTAATATGGGGTTAAAGCCATATTGCAATTGAAAGGTGACCTTAAGCCAGGTTAATAATTGAGAGCTGTCAATTAGACAACTATCAATTATTAATCCTATTGCATGAAATAAAAATAAAACACACACACTTTAATTAAAAATCATTTTAATGAAATAAAGACACATGTTTTTGACCATCTTTTATTTGACTGCAAAAACCATTTCCTGTAATAAAAATAAAATAAAAAAGCAAAATTATTCTTACCTATCCCATGCACAGTCAGGTCCCACGGTGTAATCCTTCAGAAAGGGTTAATGTTTACTGCAGGGACCGCAGCTAATGCTGCAGCCTCACAGTAAACCCCCAAATGAATAAGTTCCTCTCCTGGCTGACAGGAGAGGAAGTGGAAAGCTTAATTGATTGCTTTCCACTTTCACTTCAGGTCAGCCAGGGACACAATCAGTGATGTCAGAGGGAACTGATTAACAAAAATAGGGGTTCCCTTCGAATAAAAAATGGCGTGGGGTCCCCCCTATTTTTGTTAACCAGCCAGATGAAGCAGACCGCTGAGGCCTGGATTTTCAGGCTGTTAAGGAGCCAAGATCCATGGACCTTGCCAGCCTGATAATACCAGGCCACAGCAGTCTGCATATCTTGGCTGATTAACAAAAATAGGGGATCCCCTCGAAAAAAATTGGCGTGGGGTCCCCCCTATTTTTGTTAACCAGCCAGATGAAGCAGACCGCTGAGGCCTGGATTTTCAGGCTGTTAAGGAGCCAAGATCCATGGACCTTGCCAGCCTGATAATACCAGGCCACAGCAGTCTGCATATCTTGGCTGATTAACAAAAATAGGGGATCCCCTTGAAAAAAATTGGCGTGGGGTCCCCCCTATTTTTGTTAACCAGCCAGATGAAGCAGACCACTGAGGCTTGGTTTTTCAGGCTGGTAAGGATCCAATATCCATGGACCTTGCCAGCCTGATAATACCAGGCCACAGCAGTCTGCATATCTTGGCTGATTAACAAAAATAGGGGATCCCCTCGAAAAAAATTGGCGTGGGGTCCCCCTTATTTTTGTTAACCAGCCAGATGAAGCAGACCGCTGAGACCTGGTTTTTCAGGCTGGTAAGGATCCAATATCCATGGACCTTGCAAGCCTGATAATACCAGGCCACAGCAGTCTGCTTAGCTTGGCTGGTTAACAAAAATAGGGGATCCCCTCGAAAAAAAAACGGCGTAGGTGTCCCCCTATTTTTGTTAACCAGCCAAGTAAAATGCAGACTGCTGCGGCCTGGTATTAAAAGACTGTCAAGGCCCATGGATTTTGGCCCTCAACAGCCTGATAATACCAGGCTACAGCAGTCCCACATTTGGCGCATCAAAAGATGTGCCAATTGTGGCACTTTACCCGGCTCTTCCCACTTGCCCTGTAGCGGTGGCAAGCGGGGTAATAAGGGGTTAATGTCACCGTTGATTGCACGGTGACAATAAGCCCGGTTAATAATGGAGAGGCATCAATAAGACACCGATCCATTATTAATCCCAAAGTTATTAAATGCATAAAAAAAAGACAAAGCAAGAAAAAAGTATTTTAATGAAATAAAAGAGACAACACAGTTTTCATTTCTTTTATTGTACTCTCATTCCTGCGACGCCATCGATCTCCTGTAAAAAAAGAAAAAAAACAAACCAACAGTATACCACCTGTCCGACGCAGTCCATAGTAACGACTGTCCCATGACGATCCAGCTCTGCTACATCGCAATGACAGGCAGAGCCTGTCATCGCGACGCAGCACAGCTGATTACCTGCTTCCCCGGCGGTGACGTCATCGGACTGACTGCTTTACGGCCGGGATTACCCAGCAGTCACTGCAGTTATCGCGAGAAACTGCATGTGACCGCCGGGGAAAGATGATGGCGGCCATGAAGCAGTCCAGGCCGTGACCGCCGGAGATCTTCTGCCAGGTAAGTGCCGCTGACTCCTGACAGACCCGACCGACGGACACTAACAGTGACAGACCCGACCGACGGACACAGACAGTGACAGTGACAATCCCGATTCCGGTATCCGATATGACGAAAATATCGGTACTCGGAATCGAAAGCCCGATACAGCTAATATCGGCCGATACCCGATATTTGCAGTATCGTATCGCTCAACACTAGTTACAACATATCCGGCAGTTCATACTCTGGATCTGACTACAATTTTGGAAGAGCCTCGTTTTGGTATCTCATGTATCAATTTGTTGGATTGCAATCTGCCCAATAAGGATTTTTTATGTGTGCACTGTGTTTTCCATTGTATGACTTTTTCGGTAAATATGCCATGGGATTTTAAAAAGTATAGTCACCAGATGACAGAAACCATACCACGCTGTAGAGGGCTTCTAAATGCATTGTTGTCACGCGGTCTTATGATATGTGTACGATGTCAGTAAACTATTCTTAAAAGAACAACACTCTATACAACATATAGATTAGCAACATCAGCATGTAAATATAGAATAGATTTACCTGACACGATATCCGTTGAACACAGGATTAATCTTGAGGACTTGATACACTGTCACAGGAAAGAAGAGGACCGGGGGTCTAACCTGACCCTAAACTGGGGTCCTAACTAATCCCTCACCTTGGAGGTACTGATAATGGTTCAGAGGTCCAAGTCTCCAGCCTAACCCTGTCTCCTATCAGTCCCTGAACCCTGTAATCAGTCCTAAGAAGGATTCTGATTACCACCAAAGGGATATGGGCTGATCTCTGCTAAATACACAGATTAGAAATATAAGACAGACTGGAGAAAACACAGACTTGCATACACACTCAAACACAGAAGGAACATAAATGATCTGGGATATTAAACTCTAAGAAAGGTGAGCTTAAAACAACTAAGGAGCTCTTTAACTTAAGTCTATACAGATACAATCCTATCTGTGGTCTGCATGAAGAATTTCACTGGCAACTCCCAAACAGACAACCAGAGATTTAAAGGAAACCAATCAACAAATAATTAATTGCAGCCGGGAGAAACTGCACCCAGTCCCAGCACCGAGCACAGACAGAATTAACTCCCTAACTGCCAAAAACAAAGAAACAGCAACTCAGCTGTGAGCAGTCAGAATGTGCAACCGCGACGATCTTCGTGGCAATGCACACATGACAGTACCCCCCCTTCTACGAGGGGCCTCCGGACCCTCAGGGCCAGGTTTGCCCGGGTGAGTTCTGTGGAAGGTCCGCACCAAACGATCTGCGTTAATGTCAGACGCAGGAACCCACGTCCTCTCCTCTGGACCATACCCCTTCCAATGCACCAAGTACTGAAGGGACCGGCGATTCAGACGTGAGTCAATGATCTTTGACACTTGAAACTCCAAGTTACCATTGACCACCACTGGAGGAGGAGGTAGAGGTGATGGTATGACTGGTGCCACGTACCTCTTAAGTAATGACTTGTGGAACACATTATGAATTTTAAACGTAGGAGGGAGGTCCAGACGAAATGCCACAGGATTAATTATGGAACTGATCCTGTACGGCCCGATGAATCTGGGGCCCAGCTTCCAGGAGGGAACTTTAAGTTTTATATTCCTGGTAGACAACCATACCAGATCGTTCACATTAAGATCTGGACCAGAAACTCTCCTCCTATCAGCCATACGTTTATAACGGTTCCCCATAGCACTCAGATTATTCAATACACCTCTCCACACTGAAGCAAGTGACGACGAGAAACGCTCCTCCTCAGGAACCCCAGAAGGGCCCCCCCCATTGAAAGTACAAAACTGGGGATGAAAACCATATGCCCCAAAAAACGGGGATTTACCAGTGGACTCGCTCCGCCTGTTGTTAAGAGCGAACTCTGCCAGAGGCAAGAAAGAAGACCAGTCCTCCTGGTTCTCTGAGACAAAACATCGAAGATAAGTCTCTAGGCTTTGATTCAGACGCTCTGTCTGACCATTGGTCTGCGGATGAAAAGCCGAGGAAAATGACAATTGCATCCCCCGACGTAAACAAAATGCCCTCCAAAACTTGGACACAAACTGAGACCCCCTATCTGACACCACATCAGAAGGCAACCCATGAAGTCTCACAATCTCCCCAATGAACACCTGCGCCAGAGTTTTAGCATTAGGGAGGGCAGGAAGAGCAATGAAATGTGCCATCTTACTGAACCTGTCAACAACCACCAGTATGACAGTCTTCCCTGACGACTGAGGAAGGTCCGTGATGAAGTCCATAGACAAATGAGTCCATGGACGCTCCGGAAGTTTCAAGGGTAAGAGGGTCCCAGACGGATGGGTATGAGGGGTCTTAGAGCGAGCACAAACCCCACAGGACGCGACAAAAGTTAAAACATCTTTATTAACGTTAGGCCACCAAAACCGGCGAGAAAGGAGATCTAAAGTAGCCTTACTCCCTGGATGTCCTGCTAAAGCAGAATTATGATGTGCCTCAATAACCTTTTGTCTCAACTGATTTGGGACAAACAGTCTCCCTGGAGGTCCTGCAGGGGCGTCCCCCTGAACCTCTAATACCTCCTCCTCAAGCTCAGAACATACAGCCGACACTACCACCCCCTCCTGAAGGATAGGAATCGGGTCATCCATTTTCCCGGCCCCTGGGAAACTGCGAGACAAGGCATCCGCCTTAACATTCTTAGATCCAGGGCGATAAGTGACAACAAAATTAAACCTGGTAAAAAACAACGACCATCGAGCTTGTCTGGAATTCAGACGCTTAGCAGATTCCAAATACAGCAGGTTCTTGTGATCAGTAATGACGGTGACCGGGTGGACTGCCCCCTCCAAAAAGTGACGCCATTCTTCAAAAGCCAACTTAATGGCCAAAAGTTCCCTATTGCCGATATCATAATTCCTTTCGGCGGACGACAATTTCTTAGAAAAGAAAGCGCACGGATGCCATTTACCAGGGGACGGACCCTGGGACAATATTGCACCCACCCCTACGTCAGACGCGTCCACCTCCACAACGAACGGCTGTGATGCATCTGGTTGGATGAGAACGGGTGCCGAAGCAAAACATTTTTTCAAAGAGGAAAAAGCTTGGCAAGCTTTGTCCGACCATTTAGAAAAATCCGTCCCTTTTCTTGTCATGTCAGTGAGAGGTTTGACAACAGATGAGAAATTACAAATAAATTTCCGGTAGTAGTTAGCAAATCCCAGAAAACGCTGCAGAGCCTTAAGATCCTCTGGCTGATCCCATTCAAGCACTGCTCTCACCTTTTCAGGGTCCATACGGAAACCGGAGGCTGACACCAAGAAACCCAAAAACTGAAGTTCCTGTACGGCGAATACACACTTTTCCAGTTTGGCGTATAGTTTATTGTCTCGCAAGATCTGCAATACCTGTCTCACATGCTCCTGGTGAGACACAAGATCTGACGAGTAAATTAAAATGTCATCCAAATATACGACCACAAACAGCCCCACCAGATGACGAAAAATGTCTAACAAAATGTTGGAATACTGCTGGTGCAGTAGTCAGACCAAAAGGCATGACTAGGTTCTCATAATGTCCCTCCGGCGTGTTAAACGCCGTTTTCCACTCATCCCCCTCTTTTATCCTAATCAGATTATACTCCCCCCTGAGATCCAATTTAGAGAACCATTTGGCGCCAACAATTTGATTGAAGAGATCAGGAATCAGAGGGAGTGGATACGGATCTCGAACAGTAATCCGATTAAGTTCGCGGAAATCCAAGCAAGGGCGTAGGCCTCCATCTTTCTTCTTCACAAAGAAGAACCCCGCGGCCACTGGGGAAGATGAAGGTCTAATATGCCCTTTAGCCAGACTTTCCGAAATATAATCTTTCATAGCCTGCCTCTCAGGACCAGAAAGGTTATATAACCTAGCTTTAGGTAACTTAGCATCAGGAAGTAAATTAATAGAGCAGTCATACACACGATGAGGAGGCAACTCCTGACACCCCTCCTCAGAGAACACATCCCCAAAGTCCTCCAAAAAAGGAGGCAAAGTACTAGGCACGACCGCACTGATGACTGTGTTCATGCAGTTACTTTTGCAAAACTCACCCCATTGGCTTATCTCTCTGGACTGCCAATTAATAACAGGGTTATGTTTAACCAACCAAGGAAGTCCCAACACAATAGGAGTAGGTAGACCCTCCAACACATAACAAGATAATAGTTCCCTATGTATTGCCCCTACCCGAAGGTCAATGTTATGAACCTCATGAACAAAGCTACCTTGGCCGAGAGGCCTGGCGTCAATGGAGAATATAGGGATCGGTTTGACCAATACACTCAGATGCATACCTTGAGCCTGAGCAAACTGAGCGTCAACCAGATTAGCCCCGGACCCACTATCAAGAAGAACAGAAAATCTCTCCACTCTCGTACCAACCACCACCTCCACTGGTACAAGGAACTGAGAAGAACTAGCGGACGAAATACATACTCCCAGGTTGTCGTCCACCACACAACCTGGGATTAACAGTTTTCCGGCGACTTCTTGCTCAACAAGGCACGGGACGGACATCCCCCAACAAAATGTCCCTCCTTCCCGCAGAAGAAACACCTTCTAGTCCTGCGGCGTACCGCCAATCCCCTCCTACGAAATGATGTCCCTCCCAACTGCATAGGCTCCTCCGAACAGACAAGGGGAACCTCAACATAAGGGACTTTAGTAGTAGGTGGAGTAACAACAGGGGGCGGAGTTACCTCGCACCTCTCCCGGAGCCGTCTATCAGTACGGATAGCCAGGGCCATAGCAGCCTCCAGTGATGGAGGAGAATCATACTGAGCCAAAACGTCCTTTAATTTGTCAGAAAGCCCATGACAAAACTGGCTCCTAAGAGCTGGGTCATTCCACTGAGTATCTGTGGCCCATCTACGGAACTCAGAAGCAAATTCCTCCGCCGGACGATCTCCCTGCTGTATCTTACGTAATTTTGTCTCAGCAAGAGAGACCCAATCTGGGTCATCATATACCAAACCCAGGGCAGTAAAAAATCGATCTACTGACTGTAGAGCCGGGGATCCCGGAGGAAGGGAAAATGCCCAGGATTGAGGGTCCCCTTGTAGGAGCGAGATAACAATTCCCACTCTCTGCTCTTCACTCCCTGATGATCGAGGCCGAAGCCGAAAATACAATTTACATGCTTCCCTGAAAGTAAAAAATTTGTCTCGCCACCAGTGAACCTGTCCGGGAGAGCAACCTTAGGTTCAACTCTGGTTTGCTCCAGGGGAGACAAAACTTTGGACTTAATGTCCGTCAGCTCCATGGATAATCCCTGCAACTGCAGAGCCAGCTGGGCTACTGGATCCATGGCAACTGGGAATAATTTTATTGGCCAGTGAAAATGTCACGCGGTCTTATGATATGTGTACGATGTCAGTAAACTATTCTTAAAAGAACAACACTCTATACAACATATAGATTAGCAACATCAGCATGTAAATATAGAATAGATTTACCTGACACGATATCCGTTGAACACAGGATTAATCTTGAGGACTTGATACACTGTCACAGGAAAGAAGAGGACCGGGGGTCTAACCTGACCCTAAACTGGGGTCCTAACTAATCCCTCACCTTGGAGGTACTGATAATGGTTCAGAGGTCCAAGTCTCCAGCCTAACCCTGTCTCCTATCAGTCCCTGAACCCTGTAATCAGTCCTAAGAAGGATTCTGATTACCACCAAAGGGATATGGGCTGATCTCTGCTAAATACACAGATTAGAAATATAAGACAGACTGGAGAAAACACAGACTTGCATACACACTCAAACACAGAAGGAACATAAATGATCTGGGATATTAAACTCTAAGAAAGGTGAGCTTAAAACAACTAAGGAGCTCTTTAACTTAAGTCTATACAGATACAATCCTATCTGTGGTCTGCATGAAGAATTTCACTGGCAACTCCCAAACAGACAACCAGAGATTTAAAGGAAACCAATCAACAAATAATTAATTGCAGCCGGGAGAAACTGCACCCAGTCCCAGCACCGAGCACAGACAGAATTAACTCCCTAACTGCCAAAAACAAAGAAACAGCAACTCAGCTGTGAGCAGTCAGAATGTGCAACCGCGACGATCTTCGTGGCAATGCACACATGACAATTGTACAGCTGGCAATGTACGTGTATGGATGACTTTTATGTTGTACAGTATTGAGAGGGTCAGAGGCCGGCCATATGTAGACTGAGATCCACTGCAGAATCTGCTTTTTTTTGCTTTTAACACAATTAAATGTAATGAATAAATCAAAACAATAGCCTTGAACCACCTTCATTGCTACAGCCTTCATTTACATCAACAGGTTTGACTGACAGTCTAATGTGTAAGCTCCATGTCCTTGACTCGACAGATGATTTCAGGGAAGATAAGGAACCGGCATGTCATTTCATTTTTTTCTCTAAGGCCACCTGCGCACAGAGAGTATTTAGTGAGTTTTTTACCTTAGCATTTGTAAGCCAGAATCGGGAGTGGAATAATCAAAGGAAAAGAATAATAGAAACACATCACCACTTCTGTATTTATCACCCACTCCTGGTTTTAGCTTACAAATACTGAGGTAAAATACTGATCAAATACTGAATGTGTGCACTTGGCCGTATAGAGCACACAGGAGCACTTGAAAGAGTGAGCACTCCTGCGTATGGGAATGTCAGGCGAGATAGCTGCTGGCCAAACCATCCTTCAGCCAACAGCTATCTAAATTGTATGGAAAGGTTGAGGGTGAGGCATAGTTTTTTTTACCATATGCATGTACATTCTTGTTTAATATTATCATTACAAGTACTAAGGGTACGTGTCCACGATCAAAAAGAGCAGCCGGTGAGCTGCGTCCAAAATGCTGCGTTCTACATTAGACGCACAGTGGATGGGATTTATAGAAATCCCATGCCCACTGTGCTTCCACTTAACGCTGCCTAAACTCACCCACGGTGCAGGATTACCAGCCACAGCAAGTTAATTATCTGCAGCGGAGACGCTGCGTAGTCTCAATGATAGCCATTCATTAGATGGTTCACTGAACACGTGCGGATTTAACCGCGTGATTATAACGCAGCATTTTGGACGCAGTAAAAATACACTTCTTCCAAATTGCTGCTATTTCCTGACCGTGGGCACATTGCTTAACCCCTTTACCCCCAAGGGTGGTTTGCACGTTAATGACTGGGCCAATTTTTTACAATTCTGACCACTGTCCCTTTATGAGGTAATAACTCTGGATCGCTTCCATGGAACCCGGAAATTTTTTTTTTCGTGACATATTGTACTTCATAATAGTGGTAAAATTTATTCAATATAACTTGCGGTTATTTATGAAAAAAATGGAAATAAGGCGAAAATTTGGAAAATTTAGCAATTTTCAAACTTTGAATTTTTATTCCCTTAAAACAGAGAAATATGTCACACAAAATAGTAACTATATAACATTTCCCACATGTCTACTTTAAATCAGCACAGTTTTGGAACAAAATTTTTTTTCGTTACGAAGTTATAAGGCTTAAAAGTTGACCAGCGATTTCTCATTTTTACAAAAAATTATACAAAACCATTTTTTAGGGATCACCTCACATTTGAAGTCACTTTGAGGGGTCTATATGGCATAAAATACCCAAAAGTGACACCATTCTAAAAACTGCACCCCTCAAGGTACTCAAAACCACATTCAAGAAGTGTATTAACCCTTCAGGTGCTTCACAGGAGCTGAAGAAACTTGGAAAGAAAAAATGAACATTTAACTTTGTAGTCACAAAAATTATCTTTTACAAACAATTTTTTTATTTTAACAAGGGTAAAAGAAGAAAATGGACAGAAAAAGTTGTTGTGCAATTTCTCCTGAGTACGCCGATACCCCATATGTGGGGGAAAACCACTGTCTGGGCGCACCTCAGGGCTTGGAAGGGAAGGAGCACCGTTTGACTTTTTCAAACCAAAATTGGCTGGAATTGAGATTGGACGCCATGTCGCATTTGGAGAGCCCCTGATGTGCCTAAACAGTGGAAACCCCCAAAAAGTGACACCATTTTGGAAACTAGACCCCCTAAGAAACTTATCTAGATCTGTGGTGAGCACTTTGAACCCCAAAGTGTTTCACTAAAGTTTATAATGCCTGGGTGTGAAAATAAAAATTCCACAAAAATGATTTTTTAGTTCACAATTTTTGATTTTTCCCAAGGAAATTGGACCCCAAAAGTTGTTGTCCAATTTGTCCTGAGTACACTGATACCCCATATGTGAGGGAGAAATACTGTTTGGGCGCACAGTAGGGCTCGGAAAGGAAGTAATGACGTTTTGGAATGCAGACTTTGATGGGTGTCATGTTCAGTTTGCAGAGTCCCTGATGTGCCTAAACAGTGGAAACCCACCACAAGTGACCCCATTTTGGAAACTAGACCCCCCAAGGAACTTATCTAGATCTGTGGTGAGCACTTTGAACCCCCAAGTGCTTCACACAAGTTTATAATAAAAATAAAAAAAATTATTTTTTTCCCACAAAATTGATATGTAAGTCACCAATTTTTTATTTTCCCAAGGGTAACAGAATAAATTGGACCATAAAAGTTGTTGTCCAATTTGTCCTGAGTACGCTGATACCCCATGTGTGGGGGGAACCACTGTTTGGGTGCACGGCAGAGCTCGGAATGAAAGAAGCTCCATTTGACTTTTTCAAACCAAAATTGGCTGGAATCGAGATTGGACGCCATGTCGCATTTGGATAGCCCTTGATGTGCCTAAACAGTGGTAACCCCCCACAAGTGACCTTATTTCAGAAACTAGGCCCCCTAAGGAACTTATCTAGATCTGTGGCGAGCACTTTGAACCCCTAAGTGCTTTACACAAGTTTATAACGTAGAGCCGTAAAATTAAAAAATCATATTTTTTCCACAAAAATGATCTTTTCACCACAATTTTTATCTTCCCAAGGCTAACAAGACCTCAAAAGTTATTGTGCAATTTGTCCTGAGTACACTGTGTTGTGTGTTTGGAGAGCACCTGATGTGCCTAAACAGTGAAAAACCCCCACAAGTGACACCATTTTGGAAATTAGACCCCCTAAGGAACTTATCTAGATCTGTTGTGAGTACGTTCAACCCCCGAGTGTTTCAATAAAGTTTATAATGCCTGGGTGTGAAAAAAAAATTCCACACGAGCACGGCACAAGCACGGCAGGGTTCGGAAAGGAAGTAATGACATTTTGGAATGCAGACTTTGATGGGTGTCATGTTCAGTTTGCAGAGCCCCTGATGTGCCTAAACAGTGGAAACACCCCACAAGTGACCCCATTTTGGAAACTAGACCCCCTAAGGAACTTAGCTAGATCTGTGGTGAGCACTTTGAACTCCCAAGTGCTTCACACAAGTTTATAATGCCTGGGCATGAAAATAAAAAGCCTATTTTTTTCACACAAAAAATTATCTTTTAGTCACCAATTTTTTATTTTCCCAAGGGTAACAGGAGAAATTGGGCAGTTGTTCTCCAATTTGTCCTGAGTACGCTGATACACTACATGTGGGAGAAAACTACTGTATGGGCACACGTCGGGGGTCAGAATAGAAGTAGTGACGTTTAGTAATGCAGACGTTGATGAAATGGTCTGCGGGTGTCATGTCGTGTTTGGAGAGCCCCTGATGTGCCTAAACAGTGGAAACCCACCACAAGTGACCCCATTTTGGAACCTAGACGACCAAAGTAACTTATCTAGATGTGTGGTGAGCACTTTCAACCCCAGAGCGTGAAAATAAAAAAAATCATATTTTTTCCACAAAAATGATCTTTTAGTCCCCAGTTTTTTATTTTCCCAAGGGCAACAGGAGAAATTGGACCACACGTCGGGGCTCAGAAGGGAAGTAGTGACATTTTGCATTGCAGACTTTGATGGAATAGTCTGGGGGCTTCATGTCGTGTTTGGAGAGCCCCTGATGTGCCTAAACAGTGGAAATCCCCCAAAAGTGACCCCATTTTGGAAACTAGACCCCCAGAGAAACTTATCTAGATGTGTGGTGAGCACTTTGAACCCCCAAGTGCTTCACAGAAGTTTATAACGTAGAGCCATAAAAATAAAAAATCATATTTTTTCCCCAAAAATGATATTTTCACCCCCAATTTTCTATTTTCCCAAAGGTAACAGAAGAAATTGGACCCCAAGAGTTATTGTGAAATTTTTCCTGAGTATGCTGATACCCCATATGTGGGGGTAAACTACCGTTTGGGCGCATGGCAGAGCTCAGAAAGGAAGGAGCACCGTTTAAATCCTTCAACGCCGAATTGGCTGGAATTGAGATCAGACGCCATGTCATGTTTGGAGAGCACCTGATGTGCCTAAACAGTGGAAACCCCCCAATTCTAACTCCAATCCTAACCCCAACACACCCCTAACCCTAATCCCAACCCTAATCATAACCCTAACCACAAACCTAACCGTAACACACCCCTAACCCTAATCCCAACCCTAACCCTAATCCTAACTTTAGCCCCAACTCTAACCCTAAGGCCGGTGTCACACACAACTACAAAAAATCGGTCCGTTTTAGTCGGTCGATTGTCGGATCAAAATGCAAACATCACACATCCTTCTGGCATCCGATTTTCCTTCAAAGATGCGATTTAGTCGCATGTGTGTGTACCTTGTAACATCCGATTTTCATCCGACCACCGTTTTTTTGTCGCAGCTTACCAAAAAGGACCAATAACGGTTTTGAGGCCTGATACTAATTTAAATCATCAGGTAGAGCTATATTTAAGTGATCTGCTACAGCTGTGACTCTCCCACCTTTGGACTGGTTTAATTTTGTTCCTTCTGCTTAGTGCTTGCTAGCTGCTTTATACAAACATGAACGACACACTCAGATTTACTCCCACTGAGCGTGTGCTGTTCCATTGGGTTATATCCAGACGTTTTGGGGAGCCATATCCTGTAATATCAGATCCCAGAAGACGCAGAAGGATGTGGGTACATCCACTTTTGACAAGAAGGATAACTAAAGGCCATTTTCACCGGCTATATTTGTCACTGCGTAGCCATGGAGAGAAGTTTTTCCTATATTGTCGAATGAGCATAGCTACCTTTGATACGCTGCTTGAAATTGTGCGCCCTGGGATTACATTTCATGACACCAGGATGAGAAAGCAATATCTGCCGAGGAACGTCTTCTCCTAACAATAAGGTATGTGTGTCAACGATATGTTGATGATGTTTTCCTCCACATACTCACTTAGCAAGTGTTGGAGCACACTTCTTGTAAACTTATAATGTGTGTAATGTATTTCTCAACCTTAGCTATCTCAATTATTGCCTATGGTCTATTCTACAGAAGCCATGGCTTGTAATCTAATTTCCAGCATGTGTGCTGTAACAAACTCAAGCATTGTAAGTGTTGTGAATGCTGTTTTTTTTTTAAACTGATTTGTCCATGTTCTATGTGTGTTACAGGTTCCTTTCTACTGGCATGTCCTACGCTGCTCTGCACTTAGAGTTCCTAATAGGCAGATCAACAATTTCTGGCATTGTTCGGTCAACTTGTGTGGAAATTTGGAACAGACTACATGAAGAAGTCATGCCTGAACCCAAAATGAGTGACTGGTTGAGGATAGCACAGGGTTTTGCACAAAATTGCCAGTTTCCACACTGTATAGGAGCCCTGGACGGCAAGCACATACGTGTTCGGAAATCTCCTAACTCAGGCTCCCAATTCTTCAATTACAAACAATATTTTTCTGTTGTTTTGTTGGCCTTGGTCGACACAAACTACATGTTTATAATTGTAGACATTGGGGCCTATGGAAGGATTGGAGACTCAAGAGTCTTCAATACTTCCATAATGGGTAGGCGGATACGCAATAACCAACTGGACCTACCTCCAGCAAGTCAACTTACTGACTCTATTCCAGAACATGTGCCTTATGTTATAGTAGCGGATGAGGCCTTTCAATTAACCCGTAATGTAATGAGGCCATATCCCCGTCGCTATCTCACCCATCGGCGTAGAATATTTAATTGTCAGCTGTCACGTGCTCGGCAGCTGGTGGAGTGCACATTTGGAATTCTTTGTGCTAAATGGCGGGTACTTCAATCTGCAATTCAACTCAGTGAAGATAATGTTAATGTGGTCCTCAAAGCATGTGTGGTCCTACATAATTTTTGTAGAATCCATGAATGCTCCTCTCAACATGTGGGTGAATTAGCCTCTGTGAATGTGTCTTTGCCTATGTCACCACCCATCCATCCCCGTCGTCCACCTTCAGGCATAAAAGTACGTGATGTGTTCACTCAATATTTTCTGTCCCCTGAGGGTGCTACTGCCTGGCAAGAGGAGGCATTATTACACATGTAGTGTGGCTATGTTGCTCTGTCATAAAGATATTTCTTCTCACTTTATTGTATATGTTGTGATGTTTTTGTTGTCATGTTGTGTGTAAGTTACGCAGCCCATCACCTTTTGAAATAATCACATACAATCAATGCCACTTAAATATTTTTTTATGTCTGCTGTTATGTTTAGTGGCTTTAAACATAATGCTAAAGGACTAATGTGTCCCTAGCTTTTTTAAACATATTTGCTGATAACTTCTCAGCAGTAAAACAAAGGTAAATTTGATAACTTAAAACATAAACATAATAAATACATAACACCTATAACTGCTGGTAGGTGTGTGGTGGTGAAGGTGGAAGTCCAGCTTGTGAGGGCTGGCTAGACTGTTCTCCAGCCACTGTGTCACCATGAGTGGTGGCTGACTGAGCAGTTTGCTGCATGCTTCTGGCTTGCTCTGGATGTGGGTTTGGGTATGGTAAGTTTGGGAACTGTTGTGGGTAGTCATAATATGACTGCCCACTTACACTATGACCCCCAAAATGCCCATGTCAACCATACCCATGTTGTGGCCAGCATTGAACATTGGGTATGGTCGAGTGGGCATATTGTGACTGTGCACTCTGTGCCATGGCTTGGATCTGGTTAGCTCCGTATAGAGAAGAAGCTGCAGTAGGATGAGGAGGAGGAGTTGGGTTCTGTTGGACACAAGGAGGAGGTGGAGGAGGAGGATGATGATGAGGAGGAGGATCAGAGGCTGATGCAGATTGTGAGGGATTTGGACCCAACAATCTAAATACATTTTCTGGACCAACCACCCATCTATCAAGATAATTTAGTAGGTTGGTTGGATCATTAGGCGGTGTTCCAGCATCCAACACAATATGCAGTGCACTTCTGATCCGCAGTATGTGCTGTCTTGGAATCGCCCGGAGGTAACGGGCCAGACTGCGGCAAAATCCCTCCTCACCATCATCATTAGCTACAGTGGACAAATAGTCCAGCACTCCTCGGTCCACCTGCCTCCTTGTGACAGAACCAACTCCTTCTCTTCTACGCCTGGGTCGCCGTGCAACATCTGCTGTAGGCAAAGCGACATCCAGGGGCCTACCAGGGCTGCTGCTCAGGGGAGGGTCTTGCGACTGTGTGTAGCCCTGGTACACAATACCAGGAGGATGAGTGGAGAGGTAACAGTTAAGGGCTCTTCATACATCATGTACACTTCTGACACACCCAGCAGGGGTGTGGAAGGGAGTGATTTCTAGTCAGTCAGTTTCCTGTCCTTGGACAGAGTAGACGTGTCCAGTTTGAGCCTGTCAGCAGTTCAGAAAGTGGAGGCTGGTACAGGTGGTCTAATTCACCTTAGCCTAGTCAGAGCTGTGCCCCACTGGAAGAAAGACTGAACTATCTATTAAGAGTCGAGCAAATCGAAGAGCAAAGTGGAAGGAAGATTATTGGAAAAGTGCTTTTGGCTTGGAAAAGTCCTGCACATTGCAACCGGTCACTGGGGACCGAAGGATCACTATTAGCTTCAAGCATAGTGGTAAGAAAACCAGAGATTTACCGGACCCTAGGTCGCGGCAAACAGCCCCATATAGTCAGTACGTAACTGGAGTCAGGTGGAATAGGGACTTTGAGTCAAGCGCAGACAAAAGCAGGAACCTAGTTTCATCAATTGGAAGACTTCACCACAAATCTGACTGGGCAGAACAGCTTTGGAATAGCTGAAATTATAGAGGGAACTACGCAGCAAGCTGGTTGTACTCATCGTTATTGGACAGTAAAGGAGGCCCCTAACTTGCTTAGCTGTTGCCTCAAAGCTCATCCTCCATCAACCCCATCAGCCTCCCTGGGACCTGTCTTACCATCTTGCAAGTAAAGGTATGGAAAGACGCTGACCGTGTGAGACTGTGTTATTTATCTGCACCCGACTTCACTGACTTCATAGACTTTGAGGGACCAGTCCCACCTGTAGGGGACCCGACATCTAGCTGCATCACCATCCCCTCAGAGATCTATAGCAGCGCTGGTACAAATTACCAGAATACTACAGGTGGCGTCACGAACTGTATATAAATCTATCCCCTGTAAATATATCCCCAACATACGCCAGACCGCCAGGGCCACAGACCGAGCCACCGCTACCTGTGACAATCCCCATAGACTTCTACGGGCTTGGTTCTGAGTACCCCATTGCCCTGGTAACCCACAATTGTGGTGGCGGGTCGACACAAAACTTTGGCGTCACGAACAGGATACGAAACTTGCAGCATTGCGAGCCCTGTGTGCCTGTGGATTGTTTTTGTGAAAAAGGACTGTTTGCACTTTTGGCGCCAAAAATCGCCATCTTTGTCGCCATATTCGCGCCCTCAGGCGCTGGAGAAGAAGGTGGGCGTACCTGAAAGAGCGCGCAGAGTCTTGGACACGCCCCTGGCTCTGACTCATCGGCAGGTCCTGCAACAGGAAGTGAACGCTCTGACATCAGAGCGCCTGCGACGAAGGTCCTGTTCCCACTGCGGTGCCTGTGAAGTAGCAGCATCTGAAACCGGTAGGCTCCGTTTAACCAAGGGGGCGCTAAGATGTCACAACAACCGGCTGACAGTGCGGCCCCGGCCGGAGGCCCCAATCCCGCACCGTCTGGCATTGTAGCGCTAGATGGGGGTGCAGGCCCAGCACCCAGTCCGGTAGTCCCGATCATGCCACTAACGCTCCCATATATGCCTGGGGCGAAATGGCTTCCCCAATACAGCGGTGGGCCAGGCACATTAGCAGGCTTCAAGCGGAAGTTATGCAGCATCCTGGAAATGTACTCCATGCCTGAGAGACAAAAAGCTGCTGTGCTAATAGGGCAGCTAACTGGCGCTGCTGAGAGGGAAGTGGAGACTTGGGATACCGTTGATCAGGAGTCGGTACCTGCGATCTTCCTTAAGCTGCATGCCATATTTGAAGACCGCACAGAAACGGATCTCCGGATGGCCTTCTATCACTGTTCACAACAGCCAGGTGACAGCATCCGGGACTACGCTTGCCGACTACAGGGAGCCCTGAGAGCCCTCAAGCAAATTAACAATTTAAATGCTATCGACGAGAATAGAATGCTGAAAGAACAATTTATACAGGGATTGAGATCCCCAGAGGAACGCAGAACTGTAAATTGGTGGTCCTTAGATCATCCGGATGCTACCTTTGATGCCCTAAAGGACATGGCAATAAAAGGGCTGCGGCCCCTGGGCAAACCTGAGGTGGCCACCCAACATCATCAGGGTGAAGTCACTCTGGAACCGGCAGTAACCCCCTGTTCCCCGTTAGTGGCCGAAGCCAAAGCGCAGATGACACCTCCTAGTGAATTGGACTGTCTGCGCTCAGAGGTGCGCCAGCTGACTAAAAATCTGGCCGCTGTGATGAGTGCCCTACAGCTGCGGAAAGAGGAGGAAGGGAAGATCTTGTTAGCTGACTGCCCAGAGGACGTTCCGTGGATGCACCGGAGAAGAAAGAAGACGTCGCCCCCCCGGAGGAGGACAACGCCACCCCCAGGAGCGACCTCTGATCAACACCCTCCTCGTCGAGAGATCACCTGTTACCGATGCAACCGGAAAGGTCATCTGTCTACACAGTGTCCTTTAAACGGGCAGAACCTGGGTCCAAGGGCCAACACCCAGGAGAATACCCGTCAGGCCCCCTAGACTGGAACCGCAGGTATGTGGGCGGGCGACCCTACCTGTCTATTATTCTAGATGGTATTGCTGTTCCAGCATTGTTAGACACTGGGTCCCAGGTGACCCTAATACCTGATGCTCTATATACCAAGTACTGGTCAATGGACAGTCTTAAACCTCCGAGCCTTGACTTTACTGTGTATGCTTCTAATGGTCTTCCTGTAGAAGTACTCGGAACAAAATGTGTAGATGTAAAGGTGGGCAGAGAGGAGTTGAAAGACCAAGGGCTTCTGGTAGTAAAGACTGTAAATGAGGAGAACGGTTTAAATATAATTTTGGGTACTAACATTATCGGTAATTGTTTGGGAGAAGTTGTGTTCTTGCTCCAACAGCTCGCTGAGATTGCCCGACCAAGGCAGAGAGGAGTAATCCAAAGAGAGATCCGGGCCCTGGTGTGTCAGCAGCAAGCGAAGCTTACCGACGGCGAAATTGGTAATGTACGGGTCACTGACTCGGATCCTATTGTGATACCCCCAATGAGTGAAATGATCATTTGGTGCAGGGCGGCCATAGGTCTGAGAGGACAGAATTACCAAGCTGTAGTAGAACCCCACCATTCAGAACATAGACCTACACTTATGACTGCTAGAGGAGTAGTAGAAGTGGTGAATGGAAGAGTACCGGTACGGCTTCTCAATTGGGGAGATGATGAGGTAAATTTACCCCGTTATGCAACCATTGCTAAACTTCATGCTGTTGATAATAATTCTATTCTCCCGGCTGAGTCCTTAGACTCCTGTCAAATAGCGGAGGACAATGACCCAGCAACTCAGGTGGCGGAATGGTGTCAGCAACTCCATGTTGGGATGGACACCACTCCCGCTCACCAGAAGCAAGGGGTATTACGGGTGGTGCAAGAGTACGCCCAAGTGTTTAGCAAAAATCCACTTGATTTTGGGACAATTAAGGGAGTACAACATCATATCCCTACAGGCAGTCATCCTCCCATCAAAGAGCGGTATAGGCCCATACCTCCAGCTCATTATCAGAAGGCTAAAGAAAATGTTGAATGATATGAAGAAAGCTGGGGTGATAAGGGATAGTTGTAGCCCCTGGGCAGCACCTCTAGTTCTGGTTAAAAAGAAAGATGGTAGTATGAGAATGTGTGTGGATTACAGGCAGGTGAACCGCATAACACACAAGGATGCATACCCGTTACCACGTATAGAGGAATCATTAGCTGCTCTGAAAACGGCTAACTACTTTTCTACCCTTGATCTGACTAGTGGTTACTGGCAAGTGGCTGTGGCTGAGGAGGATCGTGAGAAAACGGCTTTCACCACCCCAATGGGGCTCTGTGAGTTCGACAGAATGCCGTTTGGGCTCAGTAGTGCCCCAGGAACATTTCAGAGAGTGATGGAAAACTGTCTGGGGCATCTCAATTTTGAAACCGTGCTGCTATACCTAGACGACGTCATCGTGTATTCCAAGACATATGAGGACCATCTGAAGCACCTGGCAGAAGTGTTTGAGTCCCTGTCCAGGTACGGGATGAAATTAAAACCCTCAAAATGCCATCTACTCAAACAGAAGGTACAATACTTGGGGCACATCGTCAGTTCGGAAGGAGTAGCGCCAGACCCAGAGAAAGTCACTGCCATCCAGAAGTGGCCGGAGCCGAAGAACCTTAAGGAAGTGCGACAGTTCTTGGGACTAACGGGTTACTACAGGAGATTCGTGAAAGATTACACGAAGAAGGCAGCTCCTTTACAGGACCTCCTAGTAGGACAATCCCTGAAGAGCAGAAACCCTCCCTTTAATTGGGGTAAAGAACAGGCTGAAGCATTCCAAAAGATGAAAGAGATCCTTACAGGAGATGAGATCTTGACGTATCCTGATTACAACCAACCGTTCCTGCTGTACACCGATGCAAGTAATGAAGGTTTAGGAGCAGTTCTCAGTCAGAAGCAAAATGGCCAAGAAAAAGTCATCGCATATGCCAGCAGAAAACTCAGGCCAACTGAGAGGAATCCGGAAAATTATAGCAGCTTCAAGCTGGAGTTTCTGGCGCTGGTCTGGGCCATTACTGAAAGATTTAAGCATTATCTGGCCTCTAATAAGTTCACTGCGTTTACAGATAACAACCCGTTAACGCACCTGGAAACTGCCAAGCTGGGTGCCATGGAGCAGCGATGGATGGCTCGGTTGTCCAATTACCAGTTTACTATCAAGTACCGGGCAGGTCGAAAGAATGCTAATGCTGATGCGTTGTCCCGAAGGCCGCATGACTCTGATACGGAAGAAGAATCGGACGACCTGGAAGAAATTGAGCTACCTGCGTTCCATCGAAATGGGGTAGTCCACGAGCATCGAGTCCACAGAAAGCAGTATGGTGCAACATTAAATCCTTTACCCCATCACAGCTGGAAAGAGACTCAGGACAGTGATCCAGTGGTCAGCCGCATCAAGGAGTTGTTAAAACAGGAAGGCTCCTCTTTGGAAAAGGATGCACCTATGTCAGCCAAGCTCCTGTGGAACGAGAAAAGCAGGTTGTTCCTATACCGTGAGAAGTTGTGCAGGAGGTACGTCAACCCCAGAACCCATGAGATGGTCTGGCAAATCGTGGTCCCCAAGGCAGACGTCCCAATGGTGCTGGAAGCATACCACGATCAAGCAGGACACTTTGGCTGGAGAAAGCTGGAGACCCTGTTGAGATGCCGGTTCTACTGGGTAGGGATGCGCAGCTCCATCGAGAGGTGGTGTCGGAACTGTGGACCCTGTGGTCTCAGAAGAAAGGACTACGGTAGTCAGAAGGCACCCCTGCAACCTATCCGGACGACTCGTCCCCTGGAGATTGTGGCCCTGGACCATGTCAAATTGTCGCCAAGTAGATCTGGATACTCATACGCCTTGACCATGGTGGACCATTACTCCAGATTTCTGGTGGTTGTTCCAGTTAAGGACCAGACCGCAGTGACGGCCGCGAAAACCTTTCAAGCAAGCTTCTGCAGACCGCATGGGTATCCCGAGCAAGTATTAACCGATCAGGGACCTGCTTTCGAAGCTGATTTATTCAAGGAATTCTGTCACATGTACGGGTGCAAGAAAATTAGAACAACACCATATCACCCTCAAACCAACGGTCTTTGCGAAAAAATGAACCATATTGTCCTTGACTTGTTGAGATCCATACCGTTGGAAGACAGGAATCGATGGCCGGATTTACTACCTGATTTGGTTGATTTGTATAACCATATACCTGTAAGCTCAACTAACTGCACTCCAGCCTATCTTATGAGAGCAAGGCCCGGAAGACTACCAATGGATCTAGAACTTGGAGTGGTAGAACCGGAGGCAGACGACGCTGTTGAAAACTGGGACGTCAATCGGCAAGAGCAGTACAGAAGAGTACAAATCTGTGTAGAGGAAAGTCTTAATAAGGCACGGGAGAAACAGGAAGATGTTTACAACCGAAATGCTCCTGCCAAGCCTTTGATGCCTGGAGAGGTAGTATTAAAAAGAAAAAGGAAGATGCACCAACTGGATAACCAGTGGGAGCAAGAACCCTACGTCATACAAGATTCTAAATATGACAACAGAAAAGTTTGTGTCGTCAGTAAGGACGGAGGAAGAACAACAATCACTGTGTCCAGAGATCATTTGAAATTGTGTCCAGAACACTTAAAGCGTTGTGAAAAGAACCCTGTCCTCAATCAAGGAGAAAGAAAGGAAGAGGTCATACACACAGATCTGGGAGATTTTCCTGCGGATTGGCCTAGACTGGGAGATGCTGTGATAATTCCAGTGTTGCAGTTTTATCAGCCACAAGAGGAAGTTCTACCTCCAGTTGTGCCTGTGGTGCCAGTTGAGCCCGCTCAGGAGTTACCCATCCCAGCAACACCTCAACCTGTGGAATCTCAAGAAGGATCATCTGAAGCAGCGCCCCATACTATGGGATCCCCTGGTGAAGCTGACTCACACCGCCCAGCCATCAGTACGCTTGCCAGATCCATAGAAAGATTGAGGCAGTTCTATAGTTTGCCGTTACGCAGTGCAGACAGATCGCAACTTGATATACCTGAAGCTACACCACGTAGATCAGAGCGAACCACCAAAGGGAAGTTACCCATTAGATATCAGCAGTGATTATAACGAATTCATGTGAATATTGTGAAAAGTCTATATATATATATGTGTTTTTTCCCTATTATGTCTTCGTTTAACAATGGACTCAGAGGCTGAGGACTGAGCCAGCCCAAAAACTGTATCCTGTAAATAGTTGCACTAAAGTGCCTTTTTAATGGTTTCACATGAAACCTTGACTTACCTCTGAACCAAAAACCCGTGTGGTGTGGCACTGAGTGAGGTCTGCATTTGGATGTCCTGCAGCCCACCCAGGACCCACGTTGAAGGTTTGGTGCGGGTCCTTCACAAGTATACTGTATATTTATTGAATGCTATTTAATATTTGTATTTCTATATATAATGTTATTGTTTGCAACGTTCAAAATATCCTCACCTCCCGGATGGGACGAATTAATGTTATTGTTAATGTTTTCATGCATAAACAAAAATGTCTCTTTATATTTTACAGCCCGGGAGTGCTGTCGTTTACCATGGGGGAATGTGTAGCCCTGGTACACAATACCAGGAGGATGAGTGGAGAGGTAACAGTTAAGGGCTCTTCATACATCATGTACACTTCTGACACACCCAGCAGGGGTGTGGAAGGGAGTGATTTCTAGTCAGTCAGTTTCCTGTCCTTGGACAGAGTAGACGTGTCCAGTTTGAGCCTGTCAGCAGTTCAGAAAGTGGAGGCTGGTACAGGTGGTCTAATTCACCTTAGCCTAGTCAGAGCTGTGCCCCACTGGAAGAAAGACTGAACTATCTATTAAGAGTCGAGCAAATCGAAGGGCAAAGTGGAAGGAAGATTATTGGAAAAGTGCTTTTGGCTTGGAAAAGTCCTGCACATTGCAACCGGTCACTGGGGACCGAAGGATCACTATTAGCTTCAAGCATAGTGGTAAGAAAACCAGAGATTTACCGGACCCTAGGTCGCGGCAAACAGCCCCATATAGTCAGTACGTAACTGGAGTCAGGTGGAATAGGGACTTTGAGTCAAGCGCAGACAAAAGCAGGAACCTAGTTTCATCAATTGGAAGACTTCACCACAAATCTGACTGGGCAGAACAGCTTTGGAATAGCTGAAATTATAGAGGGAACTACGCTGCAAGCTGGTTGTACTCATCGTTATTGGACAGTAAAGGAGGCCCCTAACTTGCTTAGCTGTTGCCTCAAAGCTCATCCTCCATCAACCCCATCAGCCTCCCTGGGACCTGTCTTACCATCTTGCAAGTAAAGGTATGGAAAGACGCTGACCATGTGAGACTGTGTTATTTATCTGCACCCGACTTCACTGACTTCATAGACTTTGAGGGACCAGTCCCACCTGTAGGGGACCCGACATCTAGCTGCATCACCATCCCCTCAGAGATCTATAGCAGCGCTGGTACAAATTACCAGAATACTACAGGTGGCGTCACGAACTGTAAATAAATCTATCCCCTGTAAATATATCCCCAACATACGCCAGACCGCCAGGGCCACAGACCGAGCCACCGCTACCTGTGACAATCCCCATAGACTTCTACGGGCTTGGTTCTGAGTACCCCATTGCCCTGGTAACCCACAATTGTGGTGGCGGGTCGACACAACTGTAGAGACAATCTCTCAGACTCCACTGCTGGTGGTGGTGGTGGTGATGCTGCTGCTGCTGCTGCACTTGGTGCTGAAGATGGCCCAGCCTCCTCAACATCCCCCACAGGGTCGATAACTGCCTCCGAGTCAGAAGCTGGCTCTCTGTCTGTAAGGTTTGACTCGGTGCTAGAGAATAAGAAAATTTTATTACAATTTATTCATTAAAAATCATATAAACTTTGTACAGACATGAACTTACGGTCGCAAATCCAGAGCTGGAGCAAGAAAATTAAGTCGATCAAAATACACATATTTGCGCTTAGTGCTTGCTGCTGCCCCACTGCGCCCCCTCAGCTGTCTCTCTCTACTGTAGCAGTCTCTACAGCTGCGCCAACGTCTTGTAACATCTGAGGCTGAAAAATTAACAGATACAATAACATTTTTAAATTATGTGCCCTTGTAATGTATTTTAAAAATAAAAACCGTACACCAGCAATATATTACTTTTTTAACCTGTTATAGGGGTATAGAACAGCAATACAAATTGTATGTAGTTAAAATAACAATTTAATATTACAAGGGTTCATACATAGAAAGCTGTATGACATATGTGTCACAATAATTAGCATTTATTTGGCAGACAGCAATGGAATGAACAAAAGGGACACATATTAAGTAGTTCACCTACGCATTTATTGTGTCCGGCAAAATGTAAAACTTTAATTTGGCGAACATTGCAGTAGGACCTAAATATCACACCAACACAGACGGCACCTGAACATTCATCATACCAGGACCTTCAGTTGGTCCCTGCCCTGTGTGATTCCCGTATATATGGGATGGAGCGTTTTCAAGTTATCATATCCCACAGTGGCCTCCTCTGTTCCTTTTGAGTTATGTTCCTTAAGGTTTGAGAAACACCCATTGCAGGCTCGAAACGTTACCTCTACATGTTTTTAGTCTGTGGAGTTTTGAAGTTACACTTTTTCAACTTGCATTGAAAGTTGTTGTTTTTTTGCGGCTGTTTTGACAATTATACAGGAGCTAAATATTACATGTGCTTGGATTTCTCACATAGCATTGGGGGTTCAACAGGAATAACTGATTTATTCAACACATTTCGGGTTCACATATAAGGGTACAGGGACATTATAACACATTGTTGTTGGTACATACTGAGTAGTCAAACAGTATTGTAAGCGGTTTCAAGTCGTTACTTACTAATGCGTTCTTGCTCCTCCCTAGACCTGTCGCTAAAATCCGGGAACATCTGTCCACATATTCTCCTCCAAGCCGCGTCCTTCCGCGACCGGTTGGAATAATTTGGATCCCGCTGGTCCCAAAGTTCTGGCCTCTCCTGGACCAGAACGATCAACATCTCCACATTGATGTGACTGGCCATGGTTCTGGACTCCGTGGAGGCGGTTTCCTGTTTGGGTTTGAATTTTCGTAGCCTAATTAGCATGTCAGCCCTTCCTGGCAATTATCCTGATGCAATTTCCTGACACCTGGGATAGTGGTGCAATTTAATCGCAAGTCACACGTGCGGTCCGTTTGTAATCCGATTTTTCATCGCTCCCATAGACTTGCATTGGCGATAGTCGACCCACAATCGGTGACAATCGCAGCATGCTGCGATTGCACTCAGACGATTAAAACGGACCACAAAAAATCGGATACTGGGAGCTGCTCCATAGATTAACATAGGGCAGACTGCAATGCGATATTTCATCGTATTGCAGTCGTCCGATTCTGTCGCCAGTGTGACGCCGGCCTAACTTTAGCCCCATCCCTAACCCTAACACTAATGGGAAAATGGAAATAAATACATTTTTTTAATTTTATTACTTTTACCTAACTAAGGTGATGATAAAGGGGGTTTAATTTACTATTTGTAACGGGTTTTTATGTTTGGCAGCTGTCACACGCTAAAAGACGCTTTTTATTGCAAAAAATAGTTTTTGCATCACCACATTTTGAGAGCTATAATTTTTCCATATTTTGGCCCACAGAGTCATGTGAGGTCTTATTTTTGCGGTACGAATTGATGTTTTTATTGGTACCATTTTTGGGCACATGACATTTTTTGATAGTTTTTTATATTACGATTTTTTGGGGCAGAATGAACAAAAACCAGCAATTCATGAATTTCTATTGGGGGGGCGTTTATACCGTTCTGCGTGTGGTAAAATTGATAAAGAAGTTTTATTCTTCGGGTTAGTACGATTACAGCGATACCTCACTTATATCATTTTTTTATGTTTTGGTGCTTTTATACAACAAAAACGTTTATATATAAAAAATAATTATTTTTGCATTGCTTTATTCTGCTAGCTATAACTTTTTTATTTCTTCGCTGATGGAGCTGTATGGCGGCTCATTTTTTGCCGGACAAGATGGCATTTTCAGTGGTTCCATGTTTATTTATCTGTCTTTTTGATCATGTGTTATTCCACTTTTTGTTCGGCGGTATGATGATAAATCATTGTTTATTTGCCTTGTTTTTTTTTTTAAGGGTTCACTAAAGGGGTTAACTAATGGGACAGTTTTATAGGGCGGGTCGTTACAGAATCGGCAATACTAAATATGTGTAGTTTTATTGTTTTGGTTTTTTTATCTACATGAAGAAATTAATTTATTGGGGAATATTTTTTTTTTCTTTATTTAGGATTTTTTTACACATTATTATTATTTTTTTAAACTTTTTAACTTTGTCTCAGGGTGGGACATCACTCTATAAGATCAGATCGACTATCTGACGCTGTGCACAGATCTCACAGGCACTGCTGCAGGCTTTTTCAGCGCCTGCTCTCAGCAGGCACTGAGAAAGCCGCCTCCCTGCAGGACCCGGAAGGACCCTGCAGCCATCTTGGATCCGGGGTCCTGCAGGGAGGAGGGTCCCTCTTAACAGCGTGATACATCGCGCTGTTCTGAGGGTCTCAGGGAAGCACGCAGGGAGCCCCTATGTGCTCCTGGCACATAGTGCCGAGTGTCAGCTGTGATAATCAGCTGACACCTGACCGCGATCAGCTGCGCTCCGCCTGGGAGCGCAGCTGATCGCATATGACGCACTATTCCTTCAATGGAATTAAGTCCCAGGACACATGGACGGAATAGTACGTCAGATGGATTAAAGGGGTTAATTAGGTCAGGTACCGATGGTACTTACAGGCGCTGGACCTGCAGCACAATCACCCTGACGAAGAAGGCTGACTGTGCCTTCGAAACGCGTTGGTCTGCTTTGTGGTCTCTGCGCTGTACCATTCTAGCTGTGACATCACACGCTTTGGTGCTTTCTGGCCGCTGTTTCCTGGCGGGTATCCAGGGACGCTTCTGGCTGGAGCCTACCCTGGCTCTACCCAGCATGCTCTGTTCCTACGCTCCCCTTTTTCCTCTCGTGCACCCCTGCATCCAGGAGGGCCGCCCTTCGTGTATACATGCTTCACCAACAGTGTGAATCGGGATCTACCAGTGTCATCCACCTTTTGCAGCCACTGCGAGTCTCTTTCACATATCTTATCTCCTGGTGAGTGCACCTGAATTTAATACTGTTTGACTACCTGTGTGGCACATGACTATCGTATCCACATTGTTTTAAGTTTTGCAGTGTTGTTTTGTTGTTGTGCCAGTTTGTGGGGTATTGACTGATTTCATTTTTCAGGTTCATGTTTAACCCTTACCACACCATTCTCAGCAATTGCAACTATATGTGCATGAATCATTGATTTTATGTGTATCTATGCACCCTGTTTGTATTACCTCCCTATTTGACTGGGTCACATTTTACCATTCACTGACCCTGGGTTGTTTAATACCCTTAAGGGGTCTTTATTTCACTTAAGATAGCTGTAACCAATCAGCATTTAGTGGTGTCCTTGAGCGCAGGTTAATTTTTATTTCTGTGTTATAACTTCCAAACAGGGTAACATCTCTGGCCTTTGTTTAGATAATAACAAAATGCCCAGTCATTTACTGACAACATATACTTAACAAAAAAGTGTGTAACAACTGAAATTATGTCTTATATTCTAGGTTCTTCAACGTAGCCACTAGAGTAGAGCGAAACAGGTCAGTCAGATTCATAAGTCACTGACTTTCGCCAAAGTCGGGTTTTGCTCGGCAGGCGCCTTTTCTCAACCAATGAACAAGGACGTACACTGTGGGCAACGAGATGACATGTGCAGCGTCCACCACCAAGGCATTGCAGTGATTGGCTTGCTTTGTGGGGCGTCATAGTGTGTAGAAAAGACCTGACCTCCGACCTCTATTTTACTTCTGCCGATCTTAACAGTTGGGAGAGGTTGCTGTTTATCAGTAGGGAGAGAGTTAGGGCTGGAAACAGAAGTTGTTATGTGCTTGTGCTGATAGCAGTTGTGCTGTACAGTTAGTGTGCAGTGACAGGGGAGGATTTTCTTGTGTTATTAGGCTGCCTGCTAGCTGTATTGCTGTGTGTACACTGCTGTGCAGACTGCTTTTTACACAGCACTAATACTTTTATTCTTTTTTTCTGCACAGTTACCGAGCGTTCATTTTTTTCCCACATCGTATAGAGCTGTACGTTTTTCACACACTACCATGTACCGGCTGTTATCACAGACAAATACATGCTGACTATCTGTGTGTGACTCCGGAAATATATACAGAGATTTACAATTTCCTCTACACTGTATACAGCTGTACGCTTCTGATACAGTACCTTTTTCTGCTTTTTATATTCTGGTCTAATCCATACTGAGCTTGTGAGCGTCTGTGCGTGACTCCAGAAATATATACGGAGATTTACAATTTTCCCCATATATATATACACCTGGTATCTTCTGATACAGTACCCTTTTTCTGCTTTTTATAATCTGGTCTAATCCATACTGAGCCTGAGAGCGTCTGTGTGTGACTCCTGAAATATCTGGGGAGGAGAAGATGAGAATATCATCCAGATAGACTACGACTGAGGTGGAAAGCATATCCCGGAAGATGTCGTTAACAAAGTCTTGGAAGACGGCTGGGGCATTACAGAACCCGAAGGGCATCACCAGATATTCATAGTGCCCATCTCTGGTATTGAAAGCCGTCTTCCATTCGTCCCCCTCACGGATGCGAATCAGGTTATAAGCACCCCGCAGATCTAATTTGGTAAATACCATTGCTCCTCGTAGCCTATCAAAGAGCTCCGAAATCAGGGGCAACGGGTATTTATTCTTAATGGTAATGGCATTAAGACCCCTGTAATCGATGCATGGACGTAATTCTCCGTTCTTCTTCTGAACGAAGAAGAACCCCGCCCCTGCAGGTGACACTGACTTCCTAATGAATCCTCTTGCCAGATTTTCCTGAATGTATTGAGACATAGCCTCCGTCCTCCGGGAGAGAAAGGGGATAGACTCGTCCCCGAGGAGGTTCTGCTCCGGGCAAGAGGTCAATAGGACAGTCATAGGGACGGTGAGGCGGAAGGATCTCCGCAGCCTTCTTGGAGAACACGTCTGCATAGGCCCAATAGTATTTGGGAAGGGAAGTAAGATCTGCAGGCATCTCTGTAGTAGCCACCTGAATGCATTCCCTCATACATCTGCCTTTACACGACTCACTCCAACCCAATATCCTCCCAGAGATCCACTCAATATGTGGGGAATGGAAACGGAGCCAGGGCATCCCCAGCAATATCTCGTCTATTCCCTCGGGAATGACAAGGAGTGAGATAATCTCCTGATGAGAAAGGAACATAGACAACGTGAAAGGGATGGTCTGATGTGTGATTTGTGAAGGCAGTGTCGACCCATTCACTACTCGAACAGTCACGGTTTGGCGAGCATCACCAGAGGTATAGAGTGGTGGGGAGCGAAGGTAGAGGACATGAAATTTCCTTCAGCTCCAGAGTCCACACAAAGCATTACTGTTATAGTGGATGAGCCTAAATTGATTTTCCCCTTAAAGGACAACTTGGAGTTGTGTACTGATGTGTCTAGTGAACCCCCTCCTATGGTTACTAGACGTGGTCGTTTTCCCGACCGTTGTGGACATTTATTAGCATAATGCCCTAACTGTTGGCAAACATTACAAAACACAGGTGCTCGAGTGGCCCGAGACTTAGGTCTCGCTCGAGAAACCTCCATGGCCTCAGGGGAATTGGGCGCCTGAAAGGAAGATTCCAGAGGTCTGGCGAAGGTGGGCGCCAGCCGGAACCTCTGCCTACACTGGGTCCGCTCCAACCTCCGCTCGTTAAAACGGAGGTCTATGCGGGTAGATATGGTAATGAGCTCTTCAAGTATGGCGGGAATCTCCCTGGTGGACAAGGCGTCCTTCACATGGTGAAGTCCCCTCTAGTACACTAGTATAAGGACTTTATCTGGCCACTCCAGCTCAGAGACCAGAGTCCGAAATTGGACGGCGAACTGGCTGACCATGGATGAACCCTGGGTGATTGCCAACAGTTGGAGAGCCGTATTGTGGGTGACACGAAGTCCTAAAAAGACCTGTCTCAGAGTATCCAAGAAGAGAGGAGCACTCTGCACCACACGATCATCGCGCTCCCACAACGGCGTTGCCCACTACAACGCCCTGCCCGAAAAAAGGGATATGATAAAACCCACTTTCGCCCGCTCCGTGGGAAAACGTGCAGCCAGGAGCTCTAAATGTATGGAGTACTGACTGACGAAACCCCGACATTGTTTACTGTCACCAGTAAACTTATCTGGAAGTGGGAGGCGGGAAAAAGTCGGAGCAGGGGTAGCAGAGGACAAACTGGCTGCAGCCACACTAGCAGCCTGAACAGCGACTGTGGTAACATCCACAGCTGAGGTTGTGCGCTCTAGAATCGCCAACCTACCCTCCAGCTGCTGGATATACCGCTGCAGACGCTGGTCGTCCACCATTTTACTAGCCAGACCCTGGCGCTAGAATACTGTTAGGGTCTGCGGAACGCACCACATAAATATAAATAGTGGGTGTTTTCGTAGCCCGGGGTCCATCGTGCAGGCAGAGCCTGCTGCTAGTAAGATGGCGGTATAGGCAAACTCTGTACTTCACAGAGTCGCAAATATAAATACTGTGGCACAATATGGCGGTATAAGCGAACTCTGTTACACACAGAGTCGCTGAGGTAGAGACGCAGAGATAGGTACTGTGTCCTGTTAACTCCACAGGGATACACAAATAACTGCTGTGCGGATAGCAGTCCGTGATCATGCAGACAGCAACGCAATCAAGCAATCTCCTCACCGGAGAAGCCGGTATTCTAGGGGCTTATTTCAGCCAAGCCCTAACCACTTGCACACAAATCTCCTCACCGGAGGTGCCGGTATTCTAGGGGGTTATTTCAGCCGAGCCCTAACCACAAGCGTGCATCATCACACTGGCGCAAAGCACATAATACAATTGATACTAGCGCATGGGCGCATGGCCATACAACCCTTTTATAGTAGCAACTACAGGGCCTGCCAAAAAAAGGACCAATGAGAAACAGTTCAGAACACAGTTTCAGGACCTTCCTGGCGGACCAATAGGAGCTGCTGCAGTACCTGAGCATGTGACCCCTGATCTCCAATGAGAGATCTTACCTTGGGCATGCTCAGAAGGGGAAACGCAGGACTTAGTCCTAAAGACGTCTGCTCGCCGCTGACCAGTATTGGCCACAATAGCAGAACCTGGAGAGGCAGCAGTAAACCTCTGCACAGTACTAGGCTGAGCAAGACGCTGGGACCAACGTCTCTGCTGATGAGACTCCACTGCGGCCGGAGACGGATGGGGGACCGCAGCGGGAATGGCTCGAGATTCCCCCTGTGCAGAAGCGGGAACTCAACCTCTAACAGCGTTTGTGTGACTCCTGAAATATATACGGAGATTGAAATTTTCCCCAATACTATATACACCTGGTATCTTCTGATACAGTATCCTTTTTCTGCTTTTTATATTCTGGTCGAATCCATACTGAGCCTGAGAGCATGTGTGTGTGACTCCTGAAATATATATGGAGATTGAAATTTTCCCCAATAATATATACATCTGGTATCTTCTGATACAGTACCCTTTTTCTGCTTTCTATATTCTGGTCTAATCCATATTGAGCCTGAGAGCGTCTGTGTGTGACTCCTGAACTATATACGGACATTGAAATTTTCCCCAATACTATATACAACTGGTATCTTCTGATACAGTACCCTTTTTCTGCTTTTTATAATGTGGTCTTATCCATACTGAGCCTGAGAGCGTCTGTGTGTGACTCCTGAAGTATATACGGAGATTGAAATTTTCCCCAATACTATATACACCTGGCATCTTCTGATACAGTACCCTTTTTCTGCTTTTTATATTCTGGTCTAATTCATACTGAGCCTGAGAGTGTCTGTGTGTGACTCCTGAAATATATACGGAGATTGAAATTTTCCCAAATACTATACACCTGGTACCTTCTGATACAGTACCTTTTTTCTGCTTTTTATATTCTGGTCTAATCAATACTGAGCCTGAGAGCGTCTGTGTTATGAACTGCTACAAGCACTAAGGAAAGATGGGAACTCTGTCCCTACAATAAAACTGAGCTTGATCCCTACGATGTAACGGGAAACCTGATCCTGCGACCAGACCCGCTAAAGTCCTCAGCTAGTCTGAACGAAGACCTATAGTTGCGAGTGAGGAATCCCTACAAGATCTAGGGACTGGGAGAAAAGGTGGACACCTCCTAACAGAAATTGTAGCAGGGAAAATTAAACAGAAAACAAATTACTACGAGATCCTAAGATTAAGCAAAACTGACAGAGTAAGGCACCTGAGCACCCGGCTAGCTTAAGAGTAGATAATACAATGAAGTCCAGCAAAGCCAGAAGGGCGGAGCCAGACTAAATAGGGAAAAAAGGTCATGTGACCAGCAAACTGAAACAAAATCTAACAAGAGGGTTCTAACAGTACCCTCCCTTCTAAGAGGATCCTCCGGATCCCCTAGGACTTAGGCTTATCCGGAAATCTCTTGTGAAACGCTCTGACAAGTCTAGACGTAAGAAACATCATCCGCCCTCACCCATGAGTTATCCTCGGGTCCATAACCCTTCCAAGTGACGAGGTACTGCAAACCCCCTCTATACCGTCTAGAATTTAGGATGCGGGAAATCTCATATTGCCCGTCCTCCACCACCAGGGGAACAGTGGCCGAGACGTCTCCATCTGAGACCTCAGCTTTTTTCAAGAGAGAAACATGAAACACCGGATTAATCTTCCAGGAGGTGGGAAGCTCCAACTTAACAGCAGATTGGTTAATAACCTGAAGCACCTTAAAGGGCCCTACAAACTTGGGACCCAATTTCTTAGACGGAATCCTCAAGCGCAGATTCTTAGAGGACAACCAGACCATGTCACCAATAGCAAACAAAACCTCTTGTCGTTTTCTATCAAAATACACTTTGGATCTTTTGTTAGCCTCCTGAAGATTAACATGCACATCAGTCCAAACTCTCTCCAACACACCAGAAAAATTCTCCTCTTCAGGTACAGCCGATCCCAACTTGGAAAATGACCCAAAAGACGGATGTCTCCCAGTACAACAAAAAAAAGGCGAACAACCAGCAGAAGCGGATGTATGATTGTTAAGAGCAAACTCAGCAAGTGGCAGAAACTCAGACCACCCCTCTTGATTATCAGTCACAAACAACGCAAGAACTGCTCAACATCCTGGTTTTTCCTTTCTGTCTGGCCATTAGACTCAGGATGATATCCGGATGAAAACGACAAATGAACTCCCAACCTGTCACAAAAGTCGCGCCAAAAACGAGCGACAAACTGAGGTCCCCTATCAGAAACAATGTCAGTAGGAACACCATGTAGTCTGACTATTTCCTTGACAAAGGCCTTAGCGAGAGTCTTAGCGCAGGGCAATTTGATGAAAGGAACCAAGTGACACATCTTGCTAAAACGGTCCACGACCACCCAGATGACAGTGAAACCCTCAGAGGGGGAAGGTCAGTAATAAAGTCCATAGCCAAATGTGTCCAAGGTGCACTAGGGACCTCCAGAGGGCAAAGCAACCCTGCAGCAGGAGTATGAGAAGACTTAGATCTAGCACACACAGTGCATTGACGCACCCACTTAATGACTTCCTTCTGCCATCCAGGCCACCAAAAGCTGCGACCCACAAGTCTCTTGGTCTCAGAGATTCCAGGATGACCTGCCAACCGAGAGTCATGACATTCAACAAACAAATCTCTCCTCAGGGTACCAGGCACAAACAACCTCCCATGCGGCGTGTTAGATGGGGCATTCTCCTGTGCTTTAAGAATCTCATCTTCCAACACGGAGTCCAAAACCGCAATAACAACCCCCTCTTGCAAATGTTTTCCTCCTCCTCAGTACCCACCATAGGAGAAAAGCTGCGAGACAAAGCATCAGCTTTAACATTTTTAGTACCTGGGATGTAAGTAACGGTAAAATTAAAGCGTGAGAAAAACAGTGCCCACCTAGCCTGACGGGCATTCAAGCGTTTGGCAGCATCAAGGTAGATCAGATTTTTATGATCGGTGAAGACTTGAACGGGAAATTCCGCTACCTCCAAAAAATGACGCCAGTGTTCAAATGCGAGTTTAATTGCCAACAATTCCCGATTACCGATATCATAATTTAGTTCAGACTCAGAAAATTTCTTTGAAAAAAAAGCACAGGGATGTACTCCATCCGTCTTTTCCTGAGACAACACCGCGCCGACCCCCACAGAAGAAGCATCAACCTCAACCAAAAATGGTCTAGTCACATCAGGCTGCGTAAGGATGGGAGGAGAGCTGAACCTCTCCTTTAGCAACACAAAAGCCTCAATGGCCTCAGTAGTCCACTGAACCGCATCAGCACCTTTCCTGGTGAGATCGGTCAGAGGTTTGGCAATCACAGAAAAAATTTTTATGAATTTTCTATAATAATTGGCGAACCCCAAAAACCTCTGTATTGATTTCACACCAATAGGTCTAGGCCAATCCTGTACAGCTTGCACTTTCACAGGGTCCATCTCAAAACCTTCACTGGAGACAATGTAGCCCAAAAAACTAAGTCTCTGTACAGCGAACTCACATTTTTCTAGTTTGGCAAAAAGTGAATTATCACTCAGTAACTGTAATACTTCACGCACACTCCTCCAATGAGACTCCAAATCCGGTGAATAAATCAAAATGTCATCCAAATACACAACCACACTTCTGCCGATCAAAGGTCTAAGGATGTCATTAATAAGATTCTGAAAAAATGCCGGAGCACTGGAAAGTCCAAAAGGCATGACCAGATTCTCAAAATGACCCAGTGGAGTGTTAAACGCAGTCTTCCATTCATCCCCCTCCTTAATGCGCAACAAATTGTATGCCCCTCGAAGATCAATTTTCGAGAACCACTTGGCCCCCACTAACTGATTAAACAAATCAGGAATCAATGGCAGTGGGTAAGGATTGCGTACAGTAATCTTATTAATCTCACGAAAGTCTAGACAAGGCCGTAAACCGCCGTCCTTTTTTTTAACAAAAAAAAATCCAACCGCCACAGGAGATTTGGAAGGCCTAATGTGACCGGCGGCCAAGCTTGTCTGTATGTATTCCTCCAAAGCCTTTCTCTCAGGAATAGTCAAATTAAATAAACGACTTTTAGGAAGAGTCGCTCCAGGGACAAATTCAATTGCACAATCATATTCTCTATGAGGAGGCAATACCTGCGATTCCTTATCAGAAAAAACTTTCCAAAAATCCTGAATAGGTACAGGTAACTCCCCCTTAACTACAGCAGCAATACGCCCGTTACAACACTTGTCATAACACTTAGGACTCCAGGACTTAATTTCATTGGTAGACCAATCCAGTACCGGATTGTGCAATTTTAACCAGGGTAACCCCAAAATCACCGGTGAGGGCAAATTATTCAAAACTACCAAATCCAAATTCTCTTGATGAACACCATTAATAGTAAGAGGAAATTCACAGATATGGTGAGTAACATTTTTCAAGGGAGAGCCATCCACAGACACCACATTAATAGGAGAAGACAGAAGTTTGGGTTTTAATTTTAGTTTTTCCAAAAATTTCCCATCAATCACATTGAGAGTTGAACCACAATCCACAAATACCCGAAGCTCCATTAACTCCTCCTCAACACCTTTATTGTTTAAACAAGCTATGCGGGCGACACTGACCTCATTTTTTTTTTCTCTTTATTTATTCGAAGCGCACAGTTCTTAATGAAATGCTCAGATTTACCACAGTAGAAACACAAACCTTGAGCAAATCTGCGTTCTTTTTCCCGAGAGTGAGGTGCCATTGCTCCAATTTCCATCGGCTCTGCAATGTCAGTACATTCCTTCTCCAAACCTGGAGCTGACAAAGCAGACTTACTCTCATTAACCCTTGCACGCAGTCTCCTATCCACCCGTATGGCCAATTGCATAGCCTCTTCAAGTTACCATGTATAGAATAAGCAATCAGCAAATCTTTAACCCTTTCACTTAATCCTGCAAGAAATAAACTTTTCAAAGCTGAATCGTTCCAGCCCACCTGGGTGGACCACCTACGGAAGTGAGTACAATATTTTTCCACATTACCCGATCCCTGTCTCAAACGTCTCAACTCTGTCTCAGCTGATGAAACACGATCCGGATCGTCATACAACAACCCCAAAGCAGAAAAAAAACATCCACTGATCCAAAGCATGGATCACTAGGCTGCAGAGAAAAGGCCCAGTCCTGAGGTTCTTTGCGCAAAAGTGACATTATAAACCCTATGCGCTGTGATTCATCACCAGAGGATCTGGGTCTCAAACGAAAATACAACAAGCAAGCATTTTTAAAAGAAAAAAAATCTTGTTGTTCACCAAAAAATAAATCAGGCAAACGTACCTTTGGCTCCACGAAATGTGCTCCAGAACAACTACTCACGTGTTGCTGGATTTCAGCCACCTCCAGAGAGAGACCCTGCAGGCGTTCAGCCAAATCCCGAACCGACACCATGATGAAAACAGAAAATCTTTCCTTAGAGATTTTTTTTTTTTTTTTTATTTCTTGGCTGGACTTACTGTTATGATCTGCTACAAGCACTAAGGAAAGATGGGAACTCTGTCCCTACAATAAAACTGAGCTTGATCCCTACGATGTAACGGGAAACCTGATCCTACGACCAGACCCGCTAAAGTCCTCAGCTAGTCTGAACGAAGACCTATAGTTGCGAGGGAGGAATCCCTACAAGATCTAGGGACTGGGAGAAAAGGTGGACACCTCCTAACAGAAATTGTAGCAGGGAAAATTAAACAGAAAACAAATTACTACGAGATCCTAAGATTAAGCAAAACTGACAGAGTAAGGCACCTGAGCACCCGGCTAGCTTAAGAGTAGATAATACAATGAAGTCCAGCAAAGCCAGAAGGGCGGAGCCAGACTAAATAGGGAAAAAAGGTCATGTGACCAGCAAACTGAAACAAAATCTAACAAGAGGGTTCTAACAGTCTGTGTGACTCCTGAAATATATACGGAGATTGAAATTTTCCCAAATACTATACACCTGCATCTTCTGATACAGTACCCTTTTTCTGCTTTTTATATTCTGGTCTAATCCATACTGAGCCTGAAAGTGTCTGTGTGTGACTCCTGAAATATATACGGAGATTGAAATTTTCCCCAATACTATATATGCCTGGTATCTTCTGATACAGTTCCCTTTTCTGCTTTTTATATTCTGGTCTAATCCATACTGAGCCTGAGAGCGTATGTATGTAACTCCTGAAATATATACGGAGATTGAAATTTACCCCTTCGTATACAGCTGTACGCTTCTGATACAAAAACCATATATCTGCTAGTATTTCGGGTACATTTTCCCAAACATGAGGTAGATGGTGGAAGAGTCCGCGGATGTGGCGGGGGGGGCCAGCTGGTACTGATGGTGGTGGTGGTGCATCTGCTGGTAGTGCCAAAAGCACAATAACAACTAAGGCAGGAGGTGTTGAGCCTACGTCATCATCTGAATCCAGAAGGCCTGGAAGGCTCCCTTTTCTGGGAGTAGGTAAACCGCTTTTAAAGCCGGAACATCAGGAACAGGTTTGGCTTACATTGCCGAAACAGCCTCCAGCTCTATCATCTTCTCTTCTGAAGTTTCAAAAATGCAAACACTGAGTCGTCAGTGCAGGCTCCTGGTCAGGAACAACACCTTTGCTTGGGTCCTTCACCCCCACCAAAAGTGAAGGATGCGGCAGGCCACACTTCAGATTACTCCATGGAGCTCTTTTCACATACCATGCCTGGGTTATCAAGTCAAATCCTGAATTCCCCAGTCCAAGATGAATCTGCCATGGAGTGCACTGATGCACAGCCACTACTATATGATTCTGCTGGTACATTCACCCAAAGCACTACATTGCCCTCGCAGTCTACTGAGCCAGAATCTGACCCCTGATGAAACTCAGGTGCCCCTTCCCGCATACTCTACCACCTTACACGGCGACACAGAGGAAGGTGCAGATCAAATTGAAGAGGAGGTGATGGATGTCCCAGTTGTTGACCCGGATTGGCATCCATTGGGGCAAGAGGGTGCCGCTGCAATAGCTCAGAAGAGGAGGAGGATCCGCAGCAGGCATCGACATCGCAGCTGCGGTTATCTGGCAGGCCCGTAGCCGTCCAAAAACGTGTTAACAAAACAAAAAGTTGCAGGACAGCTTGGCCAGACAGTCAAATTAGCACAGCGTGCAAGCCCTGAAAATTTATCCCATAGTAGGAAGAGTGCAGTGTGGCACTTTTTTGACCAAAATCCTATTGATGAGCAAAGGTTAATCTGTAAGAAGTGCGGAAGGACCTTTAGTCGAGGAAAAAGTCTCCGAAATTTGAATACCAGTTGCATGCTTAGACATTTAAACACCATGCACTTTCAAGCGTGGATGGACTACAAAACCTCAGGTAGCACATGTGCACCTGCTCCTACTGAAGGTAGCCAGCAAGGCTACATCGCTTCCCCCACTGTAAGCCCACCTGTTAGCGCATCACCAGCAAGAAATGTTGAGGTGTCGTCGCAAGGCCAAAGCAGTCAGGGGATCACAATGTTTTTGCAACGAAAGACTGAATCTAGGCCATCACCACCACCACCACCATCACCATCACCAACCCCCTCTCAGTCCGCCATGTCCACCGCTAGGTCCCCCATATGCAGCTCTCAAGTCCAGCTCACCCTAGCAGACTCTCTGAGTAGGACAAGAAAGTACTCATCCTCTCATCCGCGTACACTGGCTTTGAACGCCTACATTGCCAAACTGATCTCATTAGAGATGATGCCCTTCCGTTTGGTTGAAAGTGCAGCATTCCAAGAGCTCATGGCCTACGCTGTCCCACGCTATGACCTACCCAGTCGGCACTTCTTTTCTAGAAAAGCCATCCCTGCCCTCCACCTGCATGAGAATGACCGCATTGTCCATGCACTCAAACAATCAGTGAGTGTAAAGGTGCACCTCACAACAGATGCATGGGCCAGTAGTGGCCAGGGTCATTACGTGTCCATCACTGCACACGGTT
>JARQOD010000001.1:290359797-290398807 GCA_033576555.1 Oophaga sylvatica
GATTTGTTTTTGGGGGATCGATCCAAGTTTCTGAATTTCAAAAATAATTGTAAATTGTTTTTTGCCTTAAAATCTAAGTCCTCAGGGAACGCAGCGCAGCAGGTTCAAATGGTCATCTCTCTCCTGCGCGGCGATCCTCAGGATTGGGCTTTTTCCCTGACACCTGGGGATCCTGTTTTGAGTGATGTTAATACATTTTTTCAGGCCTTGGGGTTATTGTACGATGAGCCTAATGTCACTGATCAAGCTGAAAAAGCCTTGTTGGCATTAAATCAGGGGCTTGATGACGCTGAGTTATACTGTCAGAGATTCCGTAGGTGGGCAGTCCTGACCAAATGGAATGACGACGCTTTGGCAGCCCTTTTTCAGAAGGGTCTGTCAGATAATGTAAAGGATGTTATGGTGGGATTCCCTGTCCCCTCTGGTCTCAATGATTCTATGTCATTAGCGATTCAAATTGACAGACGTTTGCGTGAGCGGAGAAGTATGCGTGGAATAGTGTTGCCTTGTGAACCTGCTTCTGAACCCATGCAGTGTGATAGAGTGGTTTCTGGGGCACAGGTCATGAGTTTCGAAAGCGCAATGGGTTATGTTTCTACTGTGGTGATGCTTCTCATGCTATTCAGTCTGCCCTAAGCGGGAAGACGTTTTGCACGCTCAGTTGTCTTGGGTAGTGTTCAGACTAAGTTTTTATTAACTGTTACTCTGATATGCTCTCTGTCCTCATTTTCTGCTCAGGCTTTCGTTGATTCGGGAGCAGCTATTAACCTGATGGATTTTGATTTCGCTAAACGTTGTGGGTTTCCCTTGATACCCCTACAGAAGTCTATTCCCCTACTGGGAATCGATTCTACCCCTTTGGCTGAGAATAAACCTCAGTTCTCTACTCAGGTGATAATGAGGGTTGAACCTGATCATCAGGAGAGCTGCAAATTTTTGGTTCTGTATAATCTGCATGACATTATCGTGCTGGGTTTCCCTTGGTTACAGTCTCATAATCCTGTTTTGGATTGGAAATCTGTGTCTGTAACCAGTTGGGGCTGCCAATGTGTTAATACCAACACTCCTGTTTTTTCTGCCTCCCCCCAGGCTCAGGATGTTCCTGACTTTTTGATTGATTTTTCTGATGTGTTTAGCGAAAGTAAATCTGCATCCTTGCCTCCCCATAGGAGCTATGACTGCGCTATTGAATTAGTGCCTGGTAGTAAATTCCCTAAAGGTCGCCTTTTTAACTTGTCTGTACCTGAACATGACGCTATGCGGTCTTATATCAAGGAGTCTTTGGAGAAAGGTCATATCAGACCATCCTCTTCACCCTTAGGTGCCGGTTTTTTCTTTGTGGCCAAAAAGGATGGTTCATTAAGGCCGTGTATTGATTATCGTCTTTTGAACAATATTACTGTGAAATATCAATACCCGTTACCCTTGATTTCTGACCTGTTTTCCAGGGTGAAAAACGCTACTTGGTTTACCAAGCTTGACCTCAGGGGGGCATATAACCTTATTCGCATTAAGCACGGGGATGAATGGAAGACGGCATTTAACACCCTGAGGGGCATTTTGAGTACCTTGTGATGCCCTTTGGCTCACTAATGCTCCTTCTGTCTTCCAGTCCTTCATGAATGACATTTTCAGGGATTTTGTGGATAAATTTCTGATTGTTTATTTGGATGATATCTTGATTTTTTCCAATGACTGGGACTCTCATGTGAAACATGTTCGAACTGTATTCCAGATTTTGAGAGAGAATGCTCTGTATGTGAAGGGATCAAAGTGTCTTTTTGGCGTACAGATCTCATTTTTGGGATTTATTTTGTCCCCATCTGTTATTGAAATGGACCCAGTCAAGGTTCAGGCCATCTGTGATTGGGTCCAACCTACTTCATTAAAGGCTCTTCAAAGATTTTTGGGTTTTGCCAATTTTTATCGTAAATTTATTGGTAATTTCTCGGTTATTGTTAAACCATTAACTGATTTGACCAAAAAGGGTTCTGATGTGGTGAATTGGCCTCCTGAGGCAGTCTCTGCATTTCAGGAACTTAAGCAGAGATTCACTTCTGCTCCTGTTTTACGGCAGCCTGATGTTTCTCTGCCATTTCAGGTGGAGGTTGATGCCTCTGAAATTGGGGCAGGTGCCGTTTTGTCCCAAAGAGATCCAGAGACCATCTAAAAGTAACCCTTGTGCCTTTTTCTCTCGAAAATTTTCTCCTACTGAACGTAATTATGACGTGGGTAATCGGGAGTTATTGGCCATGAAGTGGGCTTTTGAAGAGTGGAGACATTGGCTGGAGGGAGCCAAACATCAGGTGGTGGTCCTTACTGACCATAAGAATCTGGTTTATCTGGAATCTGCCAAGCGACTTAATCCTAGACAGGCCAGGTGGGCTTTGTTTTTCACACGTTTTAATTTTGTGGTTTCCTTTCTTCCTGGCACTAAGAATTTTAAGGCGGATGCCCTCTCGAGGAGTTTCCTTGCGGACTCTCGTGAGGTATCTGATCCTTCTGTTATTTTGAAAGAAGGTGTAGTTCTTTCTGCCATCTCGCCCAATTTGAGACTGGCTCTGGAGGGGTGTCAGGAGGATAGGCCCGAGCGCTGCCCTGTTGGGAAATTGTTGTCCCGGACCAGTGGAAAAAGAGTGTGATGTCTGAGATTCATTGTTCCGCATTGGCCGGTCATCCCGGAATTTTTGGTACCAGAGACTTGGTTAGTCGGTCCTTTTGGTGGCCTACCTTGTCTCGTGATGTCAGGGAATTTGTGCAGTCCTGCGGGACTTGCTCTCGCTCCAAGCCTTGCTCCCGCTCTAGTGGTTTGTTGATGCCATTGCCTGTGCCCAAGAGACCATGGACCCATATCTCTATGGATTTCATTTCCGACCTCCCTGTTTCTCAGAGAATGACCGTCATCTGGGTGATTTGTGATAGGTTTTCCAAGATGATACATCTTGTGCCATTACCTAAGTTGCCTTCCTCCTCTGAATTAGTACCTTTGTTCCTTCAGCATGTGGTTCGTTTACACGGCATTCCTGAGAACATTGTGTCTGACAGAAGAGTCCAGTTTGTTTCCAGATTTTGGAGGACCTTTTGTTCCAAACTTGGTGTTCAATTGTCTTTCTCCTCGGCGTTTCATCCTCAGACCAATGGTCAAACAGAGAACAAATCAGACATTGGAGACTTATCTAAGATGCTTTGTGTCTGCTGATCAGGATGACTGGGTCTCTTTTTTGCCTTTGGCTGAGTTTGCTCTTAATAATAGGGCTAGCTCTGCCACTTTGATGTCTCCATTTTTCTGTAATTCTGGGTTTCACCCTCGATTTTCTTCAGGACAGACGGAGGCTTCTGTCTGTCCAGGTGTTGACTCTGTTGTGGAGCATATGCAACAGATTTGGGACCAGGTAGTGCAGAGGTTGTCCCTCTCTCAGGAGAGGGCCCAGCGGTTTGCTAACCGGCATAGGACTGATGGTCCTCGGTTTAAAGTGGGGGACTTGGTCTGGTTGTCCTCAAAAAATATTCCTATGAGAGTGGCATCTCCTAAATTTAAGCCTAGGTTCATTGGACCTTATAAGATCATGGAGATTTTTAATCCTGTTTCTTTTCGTTTGCTTCTTCCAGGGACATTTAAGATCCATAATGTGTTCCACAAGTCCTTGTTGAAGAGGTTTGTTGAGCCAGTGGTTCCTACTGCTTTGCCTCCTGACCCTGTTCTGGTTGAGGGCAATATGGAGTTTGAGGTTGAGAAAATTTTGAATTCTCGTTTTTCTAGACGGAAACTCCAGTATTTGGTTAAGTGGAGAGGTTATGGTCAGGAAGACAATTCTTGGGTGTTTGCTTCGGACATCCATGCTAGGAGACTCATCCGTGCGTATCATAGAACTCATCCTGACCGACCTGGTTGCTCAAGTGAGGGTTCGGTGACCCCTCCTCAAGGGGGGGGTACTGTTGTGAATGGACTTGAGATGAGTTCTGAGCAGAGGCTCCCTCTGGTGGTTACAAGCGGTACTGGACTGTCCAGTGAAGATTGTGAGGATTGGGAATCAGGTGTTACTGACTGGTCTTATATAAGGGAGTCACCTTCCCATCAGGGTTGCCGGTGATCAATTGTTCTGGTCTCAATCCTTGATTCCTGTTTCCTTTGTAGCCTGCTGTGTCGTGTCTGCATCTCCTGCTAACAGATTAGACATTTTCTTCTTTTTGATTTTGTGCTTTATTTTTGCATTTTGTCCTGCACTTCTGTGGGGGCCTTCAGGGTCCCCTCGGGGCCTTTTGCCCTCTCAGTTTTGTTCAGCCACTGATGTTTGTACATTTGCTTTTTCCAGTTTTTTCAGTGGCTGCTGTTTTGATTTTGTTACACCAGAGAACTAATTTAGGTGGTAGAGGTCGTGTGATCTCAGGTGTTTTTGAAATTAGTAAGTTGGTGCTTTTCTGGGTTTTTTGGGATTGCAGTAAGTGCCCTTCCTATCCTTTTCTATTTAGATAGTTTGGGCCCCAACATTTGCTCATACTATTTTCTGTCTGTGTCAGTATTTCTTCTTGTCTAACCGCCATTACATGTTTGGGGGCTTTCTATGTTCTTTGGGGATCTGCTCCGGGGCAGATAGCTTTCATCTTTCTATCTTTAGGTATAGTTAGTTTCTCAGGCTGTGACGAGGCGTCTAGGACCAACGTAGGAACGCTCCACGGCTGCCTCTAGTTGTGGTGGTTAGTCAGGGTACTGCAATCTCATAGATTCCAACTGCTCTGGTGTATTGCCTTTTTTACCTGCACTCCTCAGCTACCAAATCACAACAGTATCACCGGCCTAAACTGAAATTTATATGGTACTCACAGAAGGGAAAAAATATTTTGGAAGAAAAAAAAAGGTTGTCAGAGTTGTCAGAGATATTTTTCTGTTTGTTGCATTTTTTTTTTTTTCCCCTCTGTATCTCTGGGTGCTGGGGAGGATTTTTTCTCTCAATGGAGTTTGCACGGTTGTCTGGCCGTGTGGATCAGCTTGCCACTGAGGTTCAGAGTATTGCTACCTATCTTGCTAGGTTGCCTGTTGTGGAACCTAGGATTCCCATGCCAGATTTGTTTTTGGGGGATCGATCCAAGTTTCTGAATTTCAAAAATAATTGTAAATTGTTTTTTGCCTTAAAATCTAAGTCCTCAGGGAACGCAGCGCAGCAGGTTCAAATTGTCATCTCTCTCCTGCGCGGCGATCCTCAGGATTGGGCTTTTTCCCTGACACCTGGGGATCCTGTTTTGAGTGATGTTGATACATTTTTTCAGGCCTTGGGGTTATTGTACGATGAGCCTAATGTCACTGATCAAGCTGAAAAAGCCTTGTTGGCATTAAATCAGGGGCTTGATGACGCTGAGTTATACTGTCAGAGATTCCGTAGGTGGGCAGTCCTGACCAAATGGAATGACGACGCTTTGGCAGCCCTTTTTCAGAAGGGTCTGTCAAATAATGTAAAGGATGTTATGGTGGGATTCCCTGTCCCCTCTGGTCTCAATGATTCTATGTCATTAGCGATTCAAATTGACAGACGTTTGCGTGAGCGGAGAAGTATGCGTGGAATAGTGTTGCCTTGTGAACCTGCTTCTGAACCCATGCAGTGTGATAGAGTGGTTTCTGGGGCACAGCGTCATGAGTTTCGAAAGCGCAATGGGTTATGTTTCTACTGTGGTGATGCTTCTCATGCTATCTCAGTCTGCCCTAAGCGGAGAAGACGTTTTGCACGCTCAGTTGTCTTGGGTAGTGTTCAGACTAAGTTTTTATTAACTGTTACTCTGATATGCTCTCTGTCCTCATTTTCTGCTCAGCCTTTCGTTGATTCAGGAGCAGCTATTAACCTGATGGATTTTGATTTCGCTAAACGTTGTGGGTTTCCCTTGATACCCCTACAGAAGTCTATTCCCCTACTGGGGATCGATTCTACCCCTTTGGCTGAGAATAAACCTCAGTTCTCTACTCAGGTGATAATGAGGGTTGAACCTGATCATCAGGAGAGCTGCAAATTTTTGGTTCTGTATAATCTGCATGACATTATCGTGCTGGGTTTCCCTTGGTTACAGTCTCATAATCCTGTTTTGGATTGGAAATCTGTGTCTGTAACCAGTTGGGGCTGCCAATGTGTTAATACCAACACTCCTGTTTTTTCTGCCTCCCCCCAGGCTCAGGATGTTCCTGACTTTTTGATTGATTTTTCTGATGTGTTTAGCGAAAGTAAATCTGCATCCTTGCCTCCCCATAGGAGCTATGACTGCGCTATTGAATTAGTGCCTGGTAGTAAATTCCCTAAAGGTCGCCTTTTTAACTTGTCTGTACCTGAACATGACGCTATGCGGTCTTATATCAAGGAGTCTTTGGAGAAAGGTCATATCAGACCATCCTCTTCACCCTTAGGTGCCGGTTTTTTCTTTGTGGCCAAAAAGGATGGTTCATTAAGGCCGTGTATTGATTATCGTCTTTTGAACAATATTACTGTGAAATATCAATACCCGTTACCCTTGATTTCTGACCTGTTTTCCAGGGTGAAAAACGCTACTTGGTTTACCAAGCTTGACCTCAGGGGGGCGTATAACCTTATTCGCATTAAGCACGGGGATGAATGGAAGACGGCATTTAACACCCCTGAGGGGCATTTTGAGTACCTTGTGATGCCCTTTGGGCTCACTAATGCTCCTTCTGTCTTCCAGTCCTTCATGAATGACATTTTCAGGGATTTTGTGGATAAATTTCTGATTGTTTATTTGGATGATATCTTGATTTTTTCCAATGACTGGGACTCTCATGTGAAACATGTTCGAACTGTATTCCAGATTTTGAGAGAGAATGCTCTGTATGTGAAGGGATCAAAGTGTCTTTTTGGCGTACAGAAGATCTCATTTTGGGATTTATTTTGTCCCCATCTGTTATTGAAATGGACCCGGTCAAGGTTCAGGCCATCTGTGATTGGGTCCAACCTACTTCATTAAAGGCTCTTCAAAGATTTTTGGGTTTTGCCAATTTTTATCGTAAATTTATTGGTAATTTCTCGGTTATTGTTAAACCATTAACTGATTTGACCAAAAAGGGTTCTGATGTGGTGAATTGGCCTCCTGAGGCAGTCTCTGCATTTCAGGAACTTAAGCAAAGATTCACTTCTGCTCCTGTTCTACGGCAGCCTGATGTTTCTCTGCCATTTCAGGTGGAGGTTGATGCCTCTGAAATTGGGGCAGGTGCCGTTTTGTCCCAAAGAGATCCAGAGACCTCTAAAAGTAACCCTTGTGCCTTTTTCTCTCGAAAATTTTCTCCTACTGAATGTAATTATGACGTGGGTAATCGGGAGTTATTGGCCATGAAGTGGGCTTTTGAAGAGTGGAGACATTGGCTGGAGGGAGCCAAACATCAGGTGGTGGTCCTTACTGACCATAAGAATCTGGTTTATCTGGAATCTGCCAAGCGTCTTAATCCTAGACAGGCCAGGTGGGCCTTGTTTTTCACACGTTTTAATTTTGTGGTTTCCTTTCTTCCTGGCACTAAGAATTTTAAGGCGGATGCCCTCTCGAGGAGTTTCCTTGCGGACTCTCGTGAGGTATCTGATCCTTCTGTTATTTTGAAAGAGGGTGTAGTTCTTTCCGCCATCTCGCCCAATTTGAGACTGGCTCTGGAGGGGTGTCAGGAGGATAGGCCCGAGCGCTGCCCTGTTGGGAAATTGTTTGTCCCGGACCAGTGGAAAAAGAGTGTGATGTCTGAGATTCATTGTTCCGCGTTGGCCGGTCATCCCGGAATTTTTGGTACCAGAGACTTGGTTAGTCGGTCCTTTTGGTGGCCTACCTTGTCTCGTGATGTCAGGGAATTTGTGCAGTCCTGCGGGACTTGCTCTCGCTCCAAGCCTTGCTCCCGCTCTAGTGGTTTGTTGATGCCATTGCCTGTGCCCAAGAGACCATGGACCCATATCTCTATGGATTTCATTTCCGACCTCCCTGTTTCTCAGAGAATGACCGTCATCTGGGTGATTTGTGATAGGTTTTCCAAGATGATACATCTTGTGCCATTACCTAAGTTGCCTTCCTCCTCTGAATTAGTACCTTTGTTCCTTCAGCACGTGGTTCGTTTACACGGCATTCCTGAGAACATTGTGTCTGACAGAAGAGTCCAGTTTGTTTCCAGATTTTGGAGGACCTTTTGTTCCAAACTTAGTGTTCAATTGTCTTTCTCCTCGGCGTTTCATCCTCAGACCAATGGTCAAACAGAGAACAAATCAGACATTGGAGACTTATCTAAGATGCTTTGTGTCTGCTGATCAGGATGACTGGGTCTCTTTTTTGCCTTTGGCTGAGTTTGCTCTTAATAATAGGGCTAGCTCTGCCACTTTGATGTCTCCATTTTTCTGTAATTCTGGGTTTCACCCTCGATTTTCTTCAGGACAGACGGAGGCTTCTGTCTGTCCAGGTGTTGACTCTGTTGTGGAGCGTATGCAACAGATTTGGGACCAGGTAGTGCAGAGGTTGTCCCTCTCTCAGGAGAGGGCCCAGCAGTTTGCTAACCGGCATAGGACTGATGGTCCTCGGTTTAAAGTGAGGGACTTGGTCTGGTTGTCCTCAAAAAATATTCCTATGAGAGTGGCATCTCCTAAATTTAAGCCTAGGTTCATTGGACCTTATAAGATCATGGAGATTCTTAATCCTGTTTCTTTTCATTTGCTTCTTCCAGGGACATTTAAGATCCATAATGTGTTCCACAAGTCCTTGTTGAAGAGGTTTGTTGAGCCAGTGGTTCCTACTGCTTTGCCTCCTGACCCTGTTCTGGTTGAGGGCAATATGGAGTTTGAGGTTGAGAAAATTTTGAATTCTCGTTTTTCTAGACGGAAACTCCAGTATTTGGTTAAGTGGAGAGGTTATGGTCAGGAAGACAATTCTTGGGTGTTTGCTTCGGACATCCATGCTAGGAGACTCATCTGTGCGTATCATAGAACTCATCCTGACCGACCTGGTTGCTCAAGTGAGGGTTCGGTGACCCCTCCTCAAGGGGGGGGTACTGTTGTGAATGGACTTGAGATGAGTTCTGAGCAGAGGCTCCCCCTGGTGGTTACAAGCGGTACTGGACTGTCCAGTGAAGATTGTGAGGATTGGGAATCAGGTGTTACTGACTGGTCTTATATAAGGGAGTCACCTTCCCATCAGGGTTGCCGGTGATCAATTGTTCTGGTCTCAATCCTTGATTCCTGTTTCCTTTGTAGCCTGCTGTGTCGTGTCTGCATCTCCTGCTAACAGATAAGACATTTTCTTCTTTTTGCTTTTGTGCTTTATTTTTGCATTTTGTCCTGCACTTCTGTGGGGGCCTTCAGGTTTCCTCGGGGGCTTTTGCCCTCTCAGTTTTGTTCAGCCACTGATGTTTGTACATTTGCTTTTTCCAGTTTTTTCAGTGGCTGCTGTTTTGATTTTGTTACACCAGAGAACTAATTTAGGTGGTAGAGGTCGTGTGATCTCAGGTGTTTTTGAAATTAGTAAAGTTGGTGCTTTTCAGGGTTTTTTGGGATTGCAGTAAGTGCCCTTCCTATCCTTTTCTATTTAGATAGTTTGGGCCCCAACGTTTGCTCATACTATTTTCTGTCTGTGTCAGTATTTCTTCTTGTCTAACCGCCATTACATGTTTGGGGGCTTTCTATGTTCTTTGGGGATCTGCTCCGGGGCAGATAGCTTTCATCTTTCTATCTTTAGGTATAGTTAGTTTCTCAGGCTGTGACGAGGCGTCTAGGACCAACGTAGGAACGCTCCACGGCTGCCTCTAGTTGTGGTGGTTAGTCAGGGTACTGCAATCTCATAGATTCCAACTGCTCTGGTGTATTGCCTTTTTTACCTGCACTCCTCAGCTACCAAATCATAACACATATGCTCCATAGATTATGCCCCCATATGTTCCACAGATTATGCCCCCATATGCTCCACAGATTATGCCCCATATGCTCCACAGATTATGCCCCATATGTTCCACAGATTATGCCCCCATATGCTCCACAGATTATGCCCCCATATGCTGCACAGATTATGCCCCCATATGTTCCACAAATTATGCCCAATATGCTCCACAGATTATGCCCCCATATGTTCCGCAGATTATGCCCCATATGCTCCATAGATTATGCCCCATATGCTCCACAGATTATGCCCCATATGCTCCACAGATTATGCCCCATAGTATAGGTCCCTTATGCTGCCGCGCTGCTGCAAAAGAAAAAAAAAATTACATACTCACCACTCGTCGCTGGGGGCCAGGTGCCGGTGTCCTGAGCAGGTGGTGACACCGGCGCGCTATGAGGTACAGGTGCCGGTGTCACCGCTCGCTCAGGACCCCGGCACCCGAGATATTTACCTGTCACCGGACCGGTCCACCGCTGCGCGATGCTCCCTCTTCCGGGTCCTTGGCACTGAATGATCAGGCAGGGGGCGCGGCATGCACTAATGACGTCATCGCGCCCTCTGCCTGAACATTCACAGCCAGAGGAGTCGGATGAGGAGGTCGGAGCAGCGCGCAGCGGTGGAACGGGACAGGTGAATATCGCTATACTCACCCCTCCGCCGGCTCGTCACTCTCTGCAGCCTCTCCTCTTCTCCCGGCGGTCTCCGCAGCTCTTCCTTCCTACAGCGGTCACGTGGTACCACTCATTAAAGTCATGAATATGTGCATATTCATGACTTTAATAAGCGGTACCATGTGACCGCTGCAGGAAGGAGCCGGAGATCGTGGGAGAAGCAGGGGGGCTACAGAGACGCGCCGGCGGAGGGTGAGTATGATCCGACACCCCCGCTCCCCCTCGACCCGCCGACCCCCCCGGTATATGACTAGCGTATAAGCCGAGAGGGGGACTTTCAGCCCTAAAAATGGGCTGAAAATCTTGGCTTATACGCGAGTATATACGGTAATACAAATGGCTTAAAACATTCTCTCTCATTCTGGCATTTGGCAAATATTAATAATTATGGTAATCCTAATTGACCTAAAATGGGAAAGGTTTATTCTGATTTCATGTCAAATATTGACAAAAACATGCATATGTTTCTTTTTATATAGTGTATATAAACTTCTGGTTTCAACTGTATTTGGTATCACTGCTTCCAGAACGACCCAACCTATAAAACTCTCCTCTTAACACCTTTAGAGAGCACCATAAAAAATAAAAAATGAGGCAAAAAATGATGCTTTATCATCATTTTGCTGAACAAAACACGATCAAAAAGACAAATGTAAATAAATATGGTATTTCTGAAAATATCATCTTGTCCCACAAAAAGCAAGCCATCATACAGCTCCATCCACGGAAAAATTAAAAAGTTATAACTCTCAGAATAAAACGATGCAAAATTAATCGTATTTCCTATGCAAGTTTTTTATTGTGTAAAAATGCCAAAACATAAAAAAATATATATGACATCGCTGCAATCGTACTGACCCCAACAATAAAACTGCCTCAACAATTTGACCACACGTGGAACTGCATAAAAAAAAAAAAACAATTCCTGAATTGCTGGTTTTTGCCTCCCAAAAATCTGAATAGAAAGTTATCAAAAATGTCATGTGCTGAAAATGGTACCAATAAAAACGTCAACTTGTCCCTCAAAAAAAGCCCTCACATGACTCTGCAGGCCGAAATATGTAAAATTATAACTATTGGGAGGCGTGGCCTGGGAGTACAAAACGATGGCTGCACTCTGTTGACTCTTTGCAGACCCTGAGCCTGGTTTGTCTTTTTGAAGGAAACTCAGAAGAAGTGGACTTAAGGCACTGTCACACTTAGCGATCGCACCAGCGATCACGACAACGACACGACCTGGCGAGATCGTTGGTGCGATCGCTATATGGTCGCTAGTTAGCTTCCAAACACAAAGATCTCATCAGAGATCAGCGATCTGTATAACGACCTCTGCGGTCGTTGGGAAAACCTAGTCCCGCCTGCGCCGCTGGTAAAGTCGTTCATAAAGGGTGTCACACTCAGCGATTCAGGCTCACCAGCGGGACACCAACGACCAAAAAACGGCTCAGAACGTTCATGAACGATCAGCAACATCGCAGCGGGGGCCACATCGCCGCTACATGTCACACACAGCGACGTCGCTAACGAGGTCGCTGCTGCGTCATAAAATCGCTGACGCTTTAGTGATCTCGCTAGCGATCTCGCTTAGTGTGACAGTACCTTTACACCATGTTCCAAATTATTATGCAAATTGGTTTTAAGTGTTTTTGTTTTTTTTGTAAATGAAACCCATTGATGGTATTGTGTCTCAGGGTTCTATGGATCATTGAAATCAATCTCAGATACCTGTGATAATTAGTTTGCCATGTGAGCCCAATAAAAGGAAAACTGGATATTTCACACTATTAAGCCGGCCAGAGTTTTCAAGTAATATGGGAAAGAAAAAGGATCTCTCTGCTGCTGAAAAGCGTGATCATCGTACTGTTAAGAGATTTGTGGCTGATTCTGAGCACAGACGTGTTCGTGCTGATAAAGGCAGAATGAGGATTGTTTCTGCCAGGCAAGTTTATAGGATAAAGAGATCAGCTGCTAAAAAGCCATTACAAACCAGCAAACAGATATTTGAAGCTGCTGGTGCCTCTGGAGGATCCTTCAAAGGCTTGCTGTGGTGCATAAACCTTCTATTCGGCCACCCCTAAACAGTGCTCACAAGCAGAAATAGTTGCAGTGGGCCCAGACATACATGAAGACTAATTTTCAAACAGTCTTGTTTACTGATGACTGTCAAGCAACCCTGGATGGTCCAGATGGATGGAGTAGTGGATGGTTGGTGGATGGCCACCATGTCCCAACAAGGCTGTGACATCAGCAAGGTGGAGGAGCCATGTTTTGGGCCGGAATCATGGGAAAACATCTGGTAGGGCACTTTAAGGTTCCTGAAGGTGTGAAAATGACCTCTGCAAAGTATATACTGTATTTCTGACTGACAACTTTCTTGCATGGTATAAAAAGCAGAAATATGCCTTCAGGAGCAAAATCATCTTCATGCATGACAATGCACCATCTCATGCTGCAAAGAATACCTCTGAGTCATTGGCTGCTATGGGCATAAAAGGAGATAAACTCATGGTGTGGCCACCATCTTCCCCTGACCTCAACTCCATAGAGAACCTTTGGAGGATCATCAAGAAAAAGATCTATGAGGGTGGGAGGCAGTTCACATCAAAACAGCAGCTCTGGGAGGCAATTCTGACTTCATGCAAAGAAATATAAGCAGAAATTCTTCCAAAACTCATAAGTTCAATGGATGCAAGAATTGTGAAGGTGATATCAAAGAAGGGTTCCTATGTTAACATGTAACTTGGCCTGTTAGGATGTTTTGCAGTTAAATAGCTTTTTTGTTCAGTGAATGTGACCGCCTAATGCTGCAAATTCCACAAATGAGCATTTTCAGTTCTTTAAAACATATCAAATGTATAGAAATTCTACTGTGCGTAATAATTTGGAACAGTGCATTTTGAGTTTTTATTCATTTTGGAGATTATACTGCTATCATTGGGAGGTTTCTTCAATAAAATTCGATGTATACTCTAACGGGTGATGACTTTTATTAGACTGACTGTCATTTGCACCGACCACTTAGGAAAATCAGAGAAAAATATCATTTGCATAATAATTTGGAACATGGTGTATATTACTCGACTTAAAAACCTCAGGATCCTTTCTGGAACATTTTGAGCCATCTTGGGGCTCCCTAGGAGCTACAGTACCCTAAAACAAGAGGAAAGAAGGTAGGCCGGGATGTCTCCTAGCAACACCACTGAAGCTCTCCAGTCATGCATCTTTCATATCTCCACCCAAGCCAGCAGCGCCTAAGAAGAGCGATGCAGACCTCCATTCCTCCACTAGGACCCCTCAGCATGGCCCAAAAGGACCACAACCCGTGGTCAGAAAAATAGAACCCCTACCTGCAAGAAAAGAACAAGCATCACATGCTGACACTGAAAGATCTACAGCGATGAGAAAATCCCCTTTACCACAGCACAGCTCAGCAAGGCTTTTTAATGACACAGAATGCTGTGCTGATAAAAAAGCAGGCAGCTCCATTGTCAGTCAAAAGCAGGACTACCGTTGGGCTCTGATGGAGTCCCTGCACTTAGGTAATTCACCCAGAGCGCTCCCTGCTAGCTCACAGCAGGGGCGCTTCTTAACAGCTGTGGCACCAGAGGAAATCCCTGCAAATCAACAAGATAGCGCTGCCAGGGGCATGGTGTCAAGATCTATTTTTGGATCTGTGGCAGATCTGGCTTCTCACATTAAAACTTTTTTCCTTTCAGGCCATCAGGGGTTCATTTAAGTTTTTTCCCTGCTGGTGTAATTGCATTGCTGCTGGGTCTGCTGCTGTGGGTGGTGACCACTCCCACCATCCTTCAAGATGCTTCAGCTGATGCATCAGCTGACTGTCGGTGTTAGTTCATTCTACAGCGACCAAGCTGCAGGAAGGAGCTCTCTGGTGCAGTGGTGCTTTGCTGAGTTCATTTGTCTGGCGCCTTACTCTGCTATGCGGTGCTTTGCAGCAGAAGGAGCTAAGTGTTGCATTTTTTGTTTACCCTGTCCCTTTTGGTGTCTGTTTGTCCTTACCTTGTGTTGTATTAGTGCAGCGGTGGGACTAGTGCTCTCACCTGCCAGTTCCCTACTTAGGAATAAGAGCAGGGCAAGTGAGGGATTAGGGTGAAAGAACCCATATAGCGATGATAGGGAGATCAGGGACTTCTTCAGGTGAGTGCAGGAGGTGTCCTTTTCCCCATTCCCTATCTCCAGGGCCCACTGTTAAAAGTTTCCCTGGTGTTCCCTTGGTTGTTGTGCCATCTGTTGACCGACCTTTCATGGGGTCATGTCACACTGCTTCAGTCACATCGTGACACATGGAGGACAGTGCCAGCGGCAGAGCATATAATCCTCACACCACACATTTGCGGGACTCCTTATCGGGGCATAAGGAGTCCCTGCATGAGGGAAAAACTTTCCAGTCTGACATTGCAGGATCACGTCATTCACACTGTGTGACAACTGTGGCTACAGCCTTCGATGACACACTAAAGCCAGAGCATACTCAGGAGCAGAATTTCTTAAAAAAATCCTGAAGTGTCTCTAAACCTGGGAAATTCCCCTCAATTCATATCTGACAAGTTTCTGCAGCCACACTACTTATCAGTCACGACTCCAGAATACAAACCCACTATAAAATCTGATAAATCTGGGGATGTTGTACAGCATGGTGTCAATAATAAGGCTAGTAAATTTGTCACTATCACTACACAGTGAGGCATACTGGGGTCTGAAGAACCCTTTAATATTGGTAAACCAAAGGTACATACTCCTTGTTCTATAGACAATGCAAGCAACAATGCAGCTCCAGAATGTGATTCTAATACATGCTATTCTAGGAGCAAGATGCCAGACAGTAATATAAACTTGCCTGCCTTTAAGATATCTACAGAAAGTTTCCCACATACAGATATGGATACAACTTCTTTGTCATGGGGATCCTCTGCAAGAAATAAAAGGAAAGAACTAGCTAGTAGTCATGACAACAAGAATACTAACATTGTCATGCATGCATCAGAAACAGATGAGGTCTCAGGATATTTCCCCTAACATAACCCCCTACAAGCAAAAACCAAGACTGGACAATGCAAATTCCTCTCTTGCATATTCCACTCTTCCTGTAGTTACGGCTCTAAACATAAATAATGATATCCATCAACCTCCCCCCCAGTGGGAAATACAGATTTTTTTCAGCATCTGTAAAATATTTCTCAGATCTTCTGACATATTCTATCCAGTAAGTAAATCTGAATATTGACGACACATTTGTGGCTATATGTACCCAATTAGAAACAATGAATAAAAATATTACAGACACAGACAAAAAAAGTTGAGCCTATAGCCATCAAACAGAATGCACTGGAGATGGATCATTGCCTGTTAAAACATGAAGTTAAAGCACTAAAGGCAAAACTCACAGACTTGGAGGATCGTAACAGAAGATGTAACCTCAAGTTTAGAGGTGTTCCAGAAAATGTTTCAACTGCAGATCTTGCTCCATATATCCAAGATCTAATTCATAAGGCTCTACCAACTTCCTCTAACATCGATCTGACCATAGATATGGCTCACAGGTTGCAAAAACCTACTTTTCTCCCAAAAGAGGTCCCAAGGGAAGTGATTGCTAAACTTCATTTCTTTCAAACAAAAGACAGACTATTAGATTATCTTAGGAAGCACAAGAATTTGCCTCCTCCATATGAAAACATCAAAGTGTTTTTGGATTTTTCTAAAGCGACCTTAGACGCAAAAAAATCATTTGCAGGTACTACCACCATCCTGAGACCTAATAACATTCTCCATAATTGGGGTTTCCCCACTAAACTTATTGTATTTATCAATGAGAAATCTCATCCAATGCCTGATGCTGATGATGGTTGGAATTTTTAAAAAACCTATAACATTCCTGGCTATGACTGCAATCCCCATTGGAAAAGGAACGCAGAACCCCCGAAGTGACATCTTGAGAAGATGTTCTACAAAAGTCTTCTGATTTTATCTTATCTGATATCTTAATTCTTTGTGTCCTAATTCCAAGACTCATGGGCAGAGTCTGCCAAACTTTTCTTTACCCCCCAACATCTGGAAAAGGTACTTGAGAGCCCGAGTCATGCTGCGCTCGTTCTCTTCATCAGATCGTCTGTGGAAACCCCCTTTTTTTTTTCGGTATTTCCATGTTTCTGAACTGTGGAGTTAACAATTCAAACTCAAAAAATGTTGTGTTATTTAACATTTTTCTTCACAGGATTATTGCCTAAATATTAATAACCAATATACTTGTATATTTCTGGCTCACCAACAGTATTTCAATATGTGTAATTATGGGGTTAAAAATTTTGACATTGAATGTGAAAGGACTTAATAGCCCTTTCAAGAGGTATTCCGCTAGGAAAGAAGCGAAAAGATCCAACTCTGATATAATAACATATCAGGAAACCAAATTTGCACAGAACAACCCACCAGAATTCTCTCACAGCAATTTCCCTCATATTTTTTTTTTGTATATATTCTTTATTTAGAAAATTTCAATAATACAACAGGAAAGGAAAAAAGGGTAAATGTTTCCAGAAATAGTAAAAGAAGAAAAAAAAGAAAAAACATTCGTAATAAATCACAACGATAACACTACAAGGCTGTGTTTTTGCAAACCAAAAGGGTTGTAAGAAGAATTTAAAAAACAAGGGGCAGTGGTGGGGAGGGACACAGGAAGGAAAGGGGAGGGTAGGGAGTCAGAAAGTCCTGCTTAAAATATAGAGATTAACTAAGCGATTTGGGAGATCAAACTCAAATCAAGGCATGAACATTACAGAACAGGCTATATGTAAAAAAAAAAGTAATGACAAAAGAAACTTATAGGGAGACAGAAATTAAGGATTGCCGTTACCGGTCTTGCTTATTTGGTGATCCTCTGAGGCGATCAACCAGGCTATCCATGCGTTTAGAGTCTTTAGGTTTTTAGATCCTGAAAGTCTAATTTTCTCGTATATACCGATTTGGTTGGATTCTTTTATCCATTCTTTGCAGGTAGGGGTCTCTACATCTTTCCAGTGTCTTGCGATAGTTATTTTAGCTGCGTTGAGCAGGTGAGGTATCAGTGAGCCTTTTTTAAAGTGTAAATTTGAAGGATCCAGATTAAATAGAAAGAAACGTGACGTTAATGGGATGTCTACGTTTAAGGTTTTCTTTATATGCTCTCTAACTTTCTCCCAAAAACTTTTAATTTTTGTGCATTCCAGCCAAATGTGAGACGGAGAACCCTTCTCTTTGGTGCATCTCCAACAAAGAGGGGAGATTGAGCTGTCTATTTTATTCAATATGTCAGGTGTTTTATACCATCTTGATATGATTTTATAGTTAAGTTCTTAGAATCTCACTGAAGACGTTAGGAAGTGGATGTTTTTGAAAATTGTATGAATCTCTTCTGGGAGAAATTTTGTATTTAGTTCTAATTCCCATTTTTTAATGAAATCTGGGATCTCCTGTGTTTGGGTTAGATTTTTATTTATTTGGCTATCATTTTTCCCTTTCCTTTTTTTGTTCATAAACAGTTTAAGAATTGGCGGATCAAGTGTTGATGTAGAAATGTCTGGGAGATAAAGTTTGGTTACTTCCTGTAGAGTTTGAATTTCCTCATCTTTCAAGTGAAGGTTTTTAGTGAGTGAGCTGATCTTGTTCTTGCTCATACATCTGTTGTTGTACACCAAGGAGTAAATCGGCATGTTTCTAAAGGGAATAGAAAGCCTGATTTTCTTTTTAACCCTGCTGTTCTGTTCGGGTTTACTATACACTTGTTATGTTCGGGTCATTTTTGACCCGAACCTATTAAAATGTTGTTTTGAGCCACTGAAAAGTTCTTTTTGAATACCTGTTGCGTTATTATACTGTGTGTGATCATAGTTGTTCATTATCAAAGAAAAATTGAATAAAAAAACTTAATTTTTTTAAATTTTGTGTTGATTAATGTAAAACAGCCTAATTGCATTTTACACCAAAGTAACAAACTTGTGCTTAAATAATCAACTATATCTTTTACAACAACATCAACAACAACTTTAGGTAACTATTAGCACAACTAACTTGAAACTAAAATAAATTTTAACAGTATAAAAGCATTTTGAAAAAAAATAGTAAAAAATAATCAGAAAAAAATAAAAATTTCAGTTTTTTTCAAAAAAAGGTTTCTACTAATCTATTTTTTTTCAATCCACGTTTTCGCATCATTTTTGCAAAACTTCAACAGTCATAAATACCACGAGTACCATGTATTCAAAGCTGTGAGGTAAACTCTGTGTGCAGCTCCAGACTCCAGCTCCTCTCTCCAACAGCCTTGGAATGTCTGACTGAACTACTATACTGACAAGATAAGGGCGGAGACACACAGGCACCTTCTGCAAGGCTAAGATAACACACAACAAAATACATTCTCATTAGCTTGTCAGTTCACAAGGAAAAGAAACTATTTTCTTTTGCAATCTTGAAAACTGAATTGATTTATTTGTAGAGGAACAGCAGGCCTTTAGATACAGCAATATAAATTGTACTGAAAGACAATGCGTATGGTTTGTACTGAAATCATTTGTATACATGTATCCATCCATTTATGTCCATCTGTGCACCTAAAGCAACTAGATAACTTGATAAACAATAGTAGATGCAATAAGTAGTCTCAAAATAAACTAAAAATCCTTTGTTTTACTCAAAAAATGGCTGTAGATTAGTATAAAAGGCTAACTGGTCATTTTTGACCCGAACATAACAAGTGTATAAAAAACTGTAGCGCAAAAAGTAAAGCACCGAAAAAAAAAAATAAAGTACCCTTAGTATGAACCCCGTAAATTAGGAAAATAGAAGGAACCACAAGTTTCAAAATCAAAAAATGAATGAATAAAATAATATCTAATTTCCAAAACGGGTCATTTTTGACCCGAACAGAACAGCAGGGTTAAGAGATCTATAATTATTAGGGATCAAATGCAAGATAGGAGTTGCTTTGCATATATTTGGAATAAGATTAGTTTTTTTATTTGTTTTGTGCCATAACCTGAGGGTAGTCAACGTGTACGGGTTCATGATATTATTGTATTTAAATCTATTAAATGGGGTGGGCCACAGGTAGTGTGAGAAGCCATCATGGAGATCGTCCAACTCAAGTGGAACCCAAAGTTTTGTGGGACAAGGGGATTGCAGCTCAATCACTCTTGATAAGTGGGTTGATAATCTATATCTTTCAAAATCAGGGAGACCCAAACCTCCTCTACATCTTGATTTTATCAAGGTTTTATGATTTATCCTATGGTTTTTACCTGCCCATATAAATTTTGAAATTACATTTTTGAGCTTTTGAAAAAATTGTTGAGGAATGTCTATTGGGAGGGTTTGGAGAAGGTATAGGACTTTGGGGAGAATTATCATTTTTATAAGGTTGACTCTACCAAACCATGAAACCGGGACATCTCTCCAATTTGATAAGGTAGACTCAACCAAATTAAACAATGGTTAGAAGTTTAAATCAAAAAGGCGTGAAGGAGAGCAGCTAAGTTTGGTTCCCAAATATGCAATGAATGGGCATTGTTTAAATGGGGATAGTGATTTTAAGTTGTTTCTGTTTTCAGGAGATAAAGAAATATGCATGATATTAGACTTGGTGAAGTTTATTTTAAAATTGGAGATTGAGTTGAAGAAGCGCAACTCAGTGAGTAAAATCTGAATAGACTTGTCAGGATCTACCAAAAAGAAAAGTATGTCGTCTGCGTATGCTGCACATTTGTGTTCAACTGTGCCGATTTTCAATCCTTTGATCTTAGGGGATTGTCGTATTTTCTGCAAGAATGTCTCTAATGAGAGAATAAACAAAAGGGGCGATAGGGGGCAACCTTGTCTTGTGCCGTTTTTGATCTCAAAGCTGGCGGATAGTGTGTTATTAATTTTAATTTTTGCGGAGGGTGCTGTGTATAAGGCAGTTATTTTATGTATAAAATTTAGAGGGAAGCCAAATTTTGTAAGTGCTTGTTCCATGAAATACCAATCAACGCGATCGAAAGCTTTCTCTGCGTCTGTGGAGAGAATCGACATTTGTATATTGTGTTGTTTTGCTAGATGAATCGCGTTGATTGCCCTCATGACATTATCCTTGGCTTCTCTTCCTTTGACAAAGCCAACTTGTTCTGGGTTTATCAGATCTGGGAGAAGTTTTTGTATTCTGTTTGCTAATATTTTCGCGTATAATTTCACATCATTATTAATGAGTGAAATTGGCCTGTAACTGCTGCAAGAGGTGGGGTCTTTTCCCTCTTTTGGAATGAGGCTAATGTGGGCTACTAGAGACTCTTTTTTGAAATTGTTGGATTTACTAATATGATTAAAATAATCTGTCAAATGTTGGGATAATTCGGTTTTAAAATATTTGTAATATTCAATCGAAAAACCGTCTGGACCTGGACTTTTTCCGCCTGGAGATTGGTTTATCGCGTCTTCCACTTCGTCTTTAGTTATGGGACTATCTAAAAAATTCGATTGAATGTTCGTGATCTGGGGAAGGGATAGGTCTTTTAAGAAATTTTGTATTTTAACAGTCTTATCTATGGCAGAGCTGTAATTGGATTTTAGATTGTATAGATTTGAGTAAAAATCTGAGAAGGCCTTGACAATATCTTCTGTTTTATAAAGTAACTGATCTTCATTATTCTTTATTTTAATTATGTGCGTCAAGTTAATTTGTTTCTTAATTGTATTTGCTAGATATTTGCCACATTTATTTGCAGATGAATATGCTCTGAACTGAGAATATGATAAAAATTTTTCAAATTTTTGATTTAAGAGGGCCTTTAGTACAACTCTTAAGTTAGAGAGGTCTTTCTCTAGAGAGGGAAGCTGTGTTAGTTTGTGTGAAGCCTCTAGTTTTTTTTATCTGAGAGAGCTTCAGTTGTATTTCCTTTTCTTTTTCTTTTTTTGTTCTGGAACCCAACTCAATAAGGATTCCCCTAAGAACGGCTTTATGAGCCTCCCAAGTGTTAGTGTCGCATTTGTCATGAGGGCGATTTTCTTTGAAGAAATTCCTTATGCCTGTGGCTATATATTCTTGTGTGATGTTGCTCTTAAGTAGATTATTATTAAGCTTCCAGTTTAATGGCCCTCTTTTATGTGGATCAATGACTGTTTTGAGAAATAATGGGGCATGATCTGAAAAAAGAATTGTGTCATAAGAAATTTTTCATATGGTATTCAATAGGTGATGGGGGAGGAACAGGTAATCAATTCTTGAGTATTTGTTATGAACTGGGGAGAAAAAGGAATAATCTTTTGTGGAGGGATGCATTGTTCTCCAAGCATCTATCAACAGTCTGTTAGTTAATAGTTTTTGGATGTATCTGATTGTTTTTGCGGGAACTCTAGAATGACCGTTTGAGGTGTCTAGAGAAGGATGTAGGGGTACATTAAAATCACCTCCTAAAATTATTTGACCTTAAGCAAAATTATCTAAAATATCAATAATCTTCTTAAAGAATGGACAATGATTGCTATTGGGGGCATATATGTTGACCAAGGTAAACAATTCATTGTAAATTGTGCACTTTAATAGTATATATCTTCCGTCTGTGTCATATATAGCATTTTTGAGTGTGAAGAGAATTCTCTTATTTATAATTATGGACACTCCCTTATTTTTTTTAATAGGAGAATATGTATTGAACCATTTGGTAAAAATTTTATTCTTGGTGATAGGTGTATAGGTTTGTTTAAAATGAGTTTCCTGAAGAAAAACGACGTCCATTTTATTTTTTCCTAGATAGTTCAAGATTTGCGACCTTTTTTGTGGGATATTCATACCTCTTACATTGAAGGTAGCAATATTTAAATTAACCATTAAAGTTTAATGGGGGCGTACTATGAAGTAGTTTAATTTTTTTAGCAGGACTTGGGGATGAGGCAGGGTTATATGGGGTTAAAGTAAACAATGGAGGTTTGTTACAGAATCTGAGCAACATGCTCATGAATCTCGAAAGTAACCTGAGAAAGTTTTGCAGCTGGTTAGGATATAGGCAGCGATGCGAGCCCAACCAGGTATAGATGCAAAAAAGTGGTGTCTAGGCCTGTGGGGGCATGGACCTAGATATGACAAGAACCTTAAGTGATTTGAAAGTGTATGAGAATAAGAATAATTGCAGGTGAACAGACTCCCGGTGAGTCTTATTTGAACAGGTAATACCGTAAACACAATGCAGCATTTTACAATCTAAGGATGTAACTAAAACTAGTCGATTAAGACTATAATGCTAAATGCATACATCATGCCCAGACTTCTCCCGTACCCCCTCCCCTCCGTGCAGGGAGAGTGAGGAGGAAGGGGAGAGAGGGAAGAAATGCCATGTATATACTAGAAATATATCAAACAGTAAATAACAACATCAAAAGTAATTAGTGTCAGATTTGTAAAAAAGAAAAACAGAGATGAGAAATAGAAAAAATTGGTGAACATGTCAGCTGGTAAATGTCTCAGCAAAGGTGTAGAGTTATATACTGGTTTAAACTGACAGCATCAGCCGACCTCTTCTTCCTCTTCCATATCTTTGTTGGGGGTTTTCTTGAGATCCTCATTCAATCTTCTCTTCTTCTTTGACTTGGAAGGGGTCGCTGTGGACCATTTTTCCAATCTTGGAAGAGGTGGTAGATTAAGAAAAACTTCCGCTGTGGCCCAATCTGGGACCTGAAGATCCATCAGGTCTAGTTTTTTGAGAACAAATGGCAAGTCATCTGGGGTTCTGACAATCAAAGTTTTGTTGTTAAGAGGAATTGCCAATCCAAATGGGAAAAGCCATCTATAGGCAATGCCTTAGTCTCTCACCGCTCTTGTTAAGGGCTGAAGCTGTCTTCTCAAATTCAGGGTTAGCTTTGTGAGGTCTTGAAATATTTGAATCTCGCTGTCTTCAAATTCTATTTTTTTCGCATCTCTTGCTTTTTGGTATATCTCCCTTTTGTGCTGAAGCTTTGAAAACAACATAAGATGTCTCTTGGTCTGTCCGGTCCTGATGGCTTTGGTCTGTAGACTCTATGAGCTCTTTCTATTCCAAGGTCATTGTCGACATTTTTTCCAATGGTGTTGTTGAAAATTGTAGATAACGTAGTGAGTATGTCTTTGTCTAGGATATTCTCTGGAAGGCCTCTAATTCTCAAATTGTTCCTCCTTGACCTGTTTTCCAGGTCATCTAGGTGAATTCTCTGCAGAAATTGCTCTTTTTGGTTCTCTATTAAGATTTCTTTGACTTTTGTGGCGTGCGTTATAATCTGATCAGAGCTGGTCTCTAAGTTTTGTACTCTGTCGTGAACAATCTTAACATCATATCTGAGATCCGCTATCTCTTCCTTTACCGCTTGGGTGAAGTCTTTAAATAGGTTTTTCATGTACTCAGCCGTGGGTAGGGCTTTAATATATTCCTTTATATCTGGATCATTTTGTATAGAATCCGTATCTTCATCGCTATCTGACCAATGATTGGTCGGAAGTGAACCAAACTTCAATTTGTACGAGGCTCTCTTAGATTTACTGCCCTTAGAAGTTTCAGTGGGTGGACATTTTTGAGTCTTGTCTTCATCTTGGATTTTTTTAGGTGTCTTATGGGGTTTGCTTGACTCATCAGTGTGAGTTTTAATGGATCTTCCCATTTTTTGGTCTGATTTAATATAACTACACCGGGAGAAGTGCTGCTAGGTGATTAAATCATGTGAGCGAACCAGTGTTCTATGCTAGAATTGTACAAAAAAAAAAAGGGGGAGGGAATCTTATTCCATTTAAGAGTTGTAGATGGTGGCAGAAGACTTGCTATGAAAAATCAGAGTGGTCAAGTATGCTAATAGGTCATGCAATTTCACCTGAGGTGCAGTAGATGGCACTATGTTTAGATGAAACTTTGAGACTGTTTATCTGTGTGACTTCACAAGTTATTTTACATTCCTTTTTATTTCCCCTTCTTTCTTCTTTCACACAAAGATATAGAGTTAGGCTTGTGAGAGTTTGTGCCTTAAAGTATGTAACAGCAGCTAGGAGTGCTTCTTAAGATGCAGGGGTATAGTGAACAGAGGCTCTCTTCTGCCTCTCCCTTTGTGTTTGATGTATCAGAAAGTGCCTGCCTTGTGCTGTTGTGAGAGGGAGGGGTCCACTCAGGCATCCAGTTTCCAAGTTTATGTAACTATTTTCCTCTCTTGTGGAGTCTGTCAGGTGTCTGTGGCAGAAGTCTGTGATGTACAGTGAGCTGCTGATCTGTTTCACACACTTTAAAACACTATGAGCTCTGCCAACTATGGTGCTGAGCAACAAGATGGTGCTGCTTCCCTGAGCTCTCTGTTGCTCTCCCCACTCCCTTGTCTCAGTCACAGTTATATTTCTGCTCCCTCCAAGCAGAGCAGCCCCTGGGAAGCAGTGAGGTGGATAGCCTCCTGCAATCTGCAGCTGGCAGGCTGCCAAGAGACACTCCAAGGCAGACAGAGCTGTGTGTGAGCTGATGCACCAAAATACACAGCCAGTCACAGGAGGATCAGAGAGGGTGATCAGGCAAACAGTCAAGAGCAATTAGTTGGGGATGGGGGGACAGAGGGTGCATGTGGCACTGAATCTCAGGTAAGACCCCTCAGAGCTTCCCCCCCTCACCTCCTTAGCTTGTCTCCTGAGGATGAGTCCCTTTGGTGTGAGGATGTTCCTTTGCTTGTACTCTCCAGCAGATCTCCAGGGATTAAAGTGCCCCCTTGTAAGCTGCAGTTCAAGCCAGATTGGTCTTGTTCAATCCACTCGCCTTTCTATCAGTAAGGATGCAATTTCAACTGGTTAAATTAATTTCTTGGTGCAATTTCACTTGTTTTTCCTTGTCTAGGAGCAGGAGCTGTGGTAACATGCATCCATCCTGTGTGCTGCCTAGGCCACGCCCCCTTCCCTCATATTTTTAAATCCTCGTCTGAGAAGAAAAAAGCTGGTGTGCTCACCGCAATTAAAAATTCTGTAAATTTTCAATTAATTGAATAAATTGCTGACAACAATGGAAGATACCATATTCTTATATGTAATATCGATACAACAACCTACACGTTAGTCAACATCTACACGCCCAACAGAGGTCAAATCTCGTTTTTAAATAAATTAATGAAAAAAGTACGTAAACACAAAAACATCACTTATTTATTTTTGGAGATTTTACTATAATACATGACCAGAGTATGGATACTTCCGCTTCGTCAAGGAACAAAATGTTTACATTAACCCCTTAAGGACCAAGCCACTTTGTAAGTTAAGGACCAGGCCTTAATTTTGAAATCAGACTACTGTCACTTTATGTGGTTATAACTCTGGAAAGCTTCGACAGATCCTGCTGATTCGGAGGTTGTTTTTTCGTGACATATTGTACTTCATGTTAGTGGTAAAATTTCTTCGATATGACTTTCGTTCATTTGTGAAAATAACGGAAATATGTCAAAAAATTTTAAAATTTTGCAATTTCCAAACTTTTAATTTTTGGACACTTAAATCAGAGAGTGATGTCACACAAAATAGTTAATAAATAACATTTCCCATATGTCAACTATTTACATCAGCACAATTTTGAAAACAAAATTTTTTTATTAGGACGTTAAAGGGGTTAAAATTGACCAGCGATTTCTAATTTTTCCAATAAAATTTACAAAACCATTTTTTTTAGGGACCACATCACATTTGAAGTGAGTTTGGGGGGTCAATATAACAGAAAATACCCAAAAGTGAAACCATTCTAAAAACTGCACCCCTCAAGGTATTCAAAACCACATTCAAGAAGTTTGTTAACCCTTCAGGTGGTTCACGAGAACTAAAGCAATGTGGAAGGAAAAAATGAACATTTAACTTTTTTTCCCAAAATTTTACTTCAGACACAATTTTTTAATTTTTTTTAAGAGTATCAGGAGAAAATGAACCACAATATTTATTGTGCAATTTCTCCTGAGTACACCGATATCCCATGTGTGGAGGAAGACTAATCTTTAGGCACACGGCAGTGCTCGGAAGGGAAGGAGCATCATTTGAGGTTTTGAATGTCAAATTGGCTGGAATCGAGAGCGGACGCCATGTAGCATTTGGAGAGCCCCTGATGTGAACAGTGAAAACCCCCACAAGTGACCCCATTTTGGAAACTAGACCCCCCAAGGAACTTATCTAGATGTGTGGTGACAGCTCTGAACCCCCAAGGGCTTCACAGACGTTTATAACATAGAGCCATAAAATTAAAAAATCATATTTTTCCACAAAAATAATCTTTTCATCCCCAATTTTTATTTTCCCAAGGATAACAGGACCCCAAAAGTTGTTGCAATTTATCCTGAGTATGCTGATAACCCATATGTGGGTTGGAACCACTGTTTGGGTGCATGGCAGAGCTTGTAAGGGAAGGAGCTCCATTTTGGAATGCAGACTTTGATTTGCAGGTATAATACATTGCAATGCTCCAGCATTGCAATGTATAATACCCTATGCAGAAAGCATGGTCTCAGAGGCTTTCCGTAGCTGGATGACCCGGGGCTGTCATGACAACCTCAAGTCATCATGGCACAGATCGGGCCCTGCGATTACATCGCGGGGATGCTGATCTGAGGGCAGAGGGAGCTCTTGACCCTCTGCCCCCCCCTGAATGCTGGGATCGCATTGCAGCAGTCAGGGGTTAACAGCCAGGGGCGGCGCAGACGCCGCTCCTGGCTGTTAATGCAGAAGCTCAGACACTGGCAGCGCTGAGCTCCTGCACTGACCGGGCTGTAAATGCTGAAATTTCAGCATCTCCTGCTCGATCATGCTGTGATCGGTCAGTCAAATTGACTGACCGATCGCAGCTTTCTGGGTGTGGGGACTAATGACATGAGTCTTCGCACCTCTTGCCATTCCTGTCAGCTATCTATGACAGCTGTCGGCACGGACCTGTCACTGCGTGTTTATACGCGGTGGTAGTTCAAAGGCATGACGGACACAGTCCGTCATGGTGCAGGAACTGACATCCTGCCATGACGGACTGTGCACGTCAATGGACATTAAGGGGTTAAAAAAATGCTTGATAAAAGAGCAGTTGTTTGATACATTTAGGTTTCTCAATTCTTTTTCAAGGGAGTTTATTATTACTCAGATAAGCATAGAACATTTTCTAGAATTTATATGACTTTGACAAATATTAACACCCTACAAAGATTCAAAGAAATAAAAATTGAGAATATTACGTGGTCAGACCACGCCCCTGTGAGATTAGTTTTCAAACAACTCTTCTAAATTATGGAGATGCAACTCCTTTTTGCTTTTTTCTCCAGAAACTAAAGCAAAGATTGAAAAAGCCATTAAATTGTACTTTCTAAAAAATATTATACATGATATTTCCCCAATGACCATCTGGAACGCTCAAAAGGCAGTTCTCAGAGGGATCCTTATACAGTTAAATTCTCAGCATAAAAGGAAAACTGCAGAAAAAATAATAGAAATTTCATAAAGAATTGCCGTAGAAGTAAAAAAACAGATACAAAACCCCACATAGAAATCTCATTCTATTATACTCCACCTTAGAGCAGAACTAAAATCCATTCTTTTAGATGACTATGAAAAAACTTATGAACTCCATTATGCTTAATTATTTGTCCCATAACAAAATGTCTTGACTTATGGCCAACGTGGTAAAAAAACAGCGAGCGTATAAAAACTAGAGTCTCTTCTATTAAGAATGATGGAGTTAAATATACACATCCTCAAGAAATTGGTGAACAATTTGCAGGGTTTTACTCTGCCTTATATAAGTTAAAGGATGATAGCGTTACAATTTAACCAAAAACTACAGAAATAAACAAATTTCTTTCTCAAATTAATCTCCCACAACTAAATACAGATCAATTATTGCTAAACATCCCGATTTCAACATTCGAAACTGACAAAGCTGTAAAACATTAAAGGAAAGTAAATCACCTGGACCATACGGTATACCTAATGAATATTATAACATTTTTAGTCACCATCTTTTAGATCCCTTAACTTGTATGTTTAATACAGCCATCATTGAAGGTAAATTCCCAAATAAATCCTTACAGTTCACTGTAGTGGTTATTCCAAAATCGAATAATGAGCCAGAGGTAATCCCAAGTTACAGGCCTATATCCCTCTTAAATTCGAACATCAAGATTTACGCTAAGATAGTTTCAGAAAGGTTACTCAAAATTATGACTTTCTTAATACATTCAGACCTGTTAGGGTCTGCGTAACGCACCACATAAATATAAATAGTTGGTGCGTTCGCAGCCCGGGGTCCACCGTGCAGGCAGAGCCTGCTGCTAGTAAGATGGCGGTATAGGCAAACTCCGTTACTTCACAGAGTTGCAAATATAAATACTGTGACACAATATGGTGGTATAAGCGAACTCTGTTACAACACAGAGTCGCTGAGGTAAAGACGCAGAGATAGGTACTGTGTCCTGTTAACTCCACAGGGAAACACAGATAACTGCTGTGCGTATAGCAGTCCGTGGTCATGCAGACAGCAAAGCAATCAAGCAATCTCCTCACCGGAGAAGCCGGTATTCTAGGGGCTTATTTCAGCCAAGTCCTAACCACGTGCACACAAATCTCCTCACCGGAGGTGCCGGTATTCTAGGGGCTTATTTCAGCCGAGCCCTAACCACATGTGTGCAAGATCACACTGGCGCAAAGCACATAATGCAATTGATTCTAGCGCATGGCCGCATGGCCATACAACCCTTTTATAGAAGCAACTACAGGGCCTGCCAAAAAGGGACCAATGAGAAACTGTTCAGAACACATGCAGTTTCAGGACCTTCCTGGCGGACCAATAGGAGCTGCTGCAGTACCTGAGCATGTGACCCCTGATCTCCAATGAGAGATCTTACCCAGGGCATGCTCAGAAGGGGAAACGCAGGACTTAGTCCTAAAGACGTCTGCTCGCCGCTGACCAGTGCTGGCCACAATAGCAGAACCTGGAGAGGCAGCAGTAAACCTCTGTACAGTACTAGGCTGAGCAAGACGCTGGGACCGACGTCTCTGCTGAGGAGATTCCACTGCGGCCGGAGACGGATGGGGGCCGCAGCGGGAATGGCTCGAGATTCCCCCTGTGCAGAGGCGGGAACTCGACCTCTAACACAGACCAAGTTGGATTCATTTAAAGGGAGGCAAGACTGACAGCACAAGAAGAGTACTAAATTTAATTTCACATGTAGAAAAGCAAAAAATTCCTTCTATATTACTCTCTCTTGATGCTGAAAAAGCGTTTGACCGAATTAATTGGGATTATATGGTAGCTACTCTAAAAAAAATTTGGAATTCATGGACAAATCTTGAAATCTATTATGGCCTTATACTCTTGTCCCTCTGCAAAAGTCCAAGTGAATAATATATTATCTAACTCATTTTCTATCTATAACGGGATGCAGCAAGGTTGCCCATTATCCCCACTCTTATTCGACCTAATCATGGAACCTTTTGCAGAAACCATTAGAACAAATTACTTAATAAAGGGAATACCTTTTAACTTTAGGCAACATAAAATAAGTCTGTTCGCGGATGACGCGCTAATCTTTACCACTGACCCTACCAATTCAATGAGAATTATTACTTCTACTATAATAGACTTCTCTGCAGTTTCATACTATAAAATAAATCATAAAAAATCTAAAATTTTAGGCTTTTTAATAGACCACATAACCAAAAAATGGATAGAAAAAGATTTTCCCTATAACTGGGAAAAACATCCTCTCCCATATTTAGAAAAATATTTAGAGTTGAGAGTCCTCAGTGGTTGATGCCTGAGGGAATACTTCAATGATACAGAAGATTCAGAAAACACTCGGACTGAAGGAAAAGGGATCTCAACAACCAAGAAGAGGTCAGACTGGACACCTCCTCCTGGACGCAACCCTCATTTGGATAAATATATAGACTTATTCAGATATTTGATAAAATCCACCATCATAGCCACCAACAAGAGACAAGCATCCAACATCAGTGCCCAGGAGAGAAAGGCCATACAGTCTCTGAAAACCAACAAAGAAATCATCATTAAACCTGCTGACAAGGGAGGTGCAATAGTCATGATGAACACATCAGACTATATGAAGGAAGCAAACAGACAACTTACAGACACACGCTACTACAGAAAACTGGAGTCGGACCCTACACAGGACTATTACAAGGAACTAAGCAAGTTGGTATCTTGTCTGTCTGACAAATCCATAAGAGCCGATGACCTGATACCAGAGAGTCCAAGAACAGGGACATTCTACATGCTTCCCAAAATCCACAAAGCTGGGAATCCAGGGAGGCCGATTATTTCATGTGTGGACTCCCTTACTGAGCAGGTATCTGGATGGGTAGAGGGCATTCTTAAACCTCTGGTAAAGGATACACCCAGCTACATTCAGGACACAACTGACCTACTGAATAAACTAGCAGCAATAGGTCCTCTACCAGAAGGAACCATCCTGGCCACCATGGATGTGGAATCCTTGTACTCTAATATCCCACACCAGGATGGATTAAATGCCTGCAAAGACTTCATGAAAAACACAGAGAATGATGCTGATTCTGTGGTGAAACTCACAAAATTCATCCTCACCCACAATTACTTTGAATTTGACAACAAGATCTATTTACAGGAGACTGGCACAGCGATGGGAAGTAAAATGGCTCCACAGTATGCAAATCTTTTCATGGCCAAGCTTGAAAGCGACTTTCTGTCCTCATGTCCAACCAGGCCTCGGGCCTACTACCGCTACATTGATGACATTTTAATCATCTGGACGGAGTCTGAGCAACAGCTAAAGACGTTCCACGAACAGTTCAATCAATTTCATCCCACCATCAACTTAACACTTAACTACTCCAGCACTGAAATTAACTTTTTGGACACCATCATTAAACTGAAGGACAATGAAATAGAGACATCCCTGTATCAGAAGCCAATCGACCGTCCAACATACCTTAAATGGGACAGTTTCCATCCAAAACACATAAAAAACTCTATTGTCTACAGCCAAGCCATCAGATACAACCGTATATGTTCCAACCCCATGGATAGAGATGAACACCTTGGTCGCCTTAGAAAGACCTTTTTAAATCAGGGCTACCATCCAAGAACAATTGAAAACCAAATTACAAGAGCCACCAGAATATCAAGGGATCACCTGCTACATTACAAAGCTAAAGAAGAAAATAACCGGGTGCCTTTAGTGGTCACCTACAATCCAAATCTGGAGGTGCTAAGGGGAGCTGCACGGAAACTACAACCTTTACTACAAAAAGATGCCCGGTTACAATCCATATTTCCAGACCCCCCACTACTGTGTTTTAGGCAGCCCCCAAATCTAAGAAGCATCATTGTCAGAAGTTCCCTGTCCTCCCCAACAGCTGCAGGAACCTTGCCTTGCAATCAGAAGAAATGCAAAACCTGTCCATTTATAATGACCACGGACAAGATAAAGATCCCCAACTCACATCAGGACTACAAGATACCAGGTACTTTCAGCTGCATCACATCTAATGTTGTGTACCTAATTATATGTACTAAATGTCCAACTAGGGGTCTGTATGTGGGGGAGACCGGGCAAAAACTGAGAACAAGGATGAATTCTTATCGCCACACAATAAGAGAAAAAAGAATGGATCTACCTGTGGCAAAACATTTTTGCTCCCCTGATCATAGCATGTCAGATATGAAAATACTGGTACTAAGAAGCAGATTCACATCTCAGAGGCAGAGAAGAATTTGCGAATACAAATTGATGGTGACCTTTGACACTCTTAATGCTGGAATGAACCTGTCACATGGTTTTATGGCCTATTACATCAATTAAGGAATTTACTCCAAATACCCTGTGAAAACATCACAAAACATTACCAGACCCCAATCAGAGGGTAATAAAACTTTCTCTCCTTATCTATGAATTGTTCCAATATTTATGCTCATCCCTCTGCCATAATGACTATTCTGCTTCACGTCACTTGTCTTACCTATTGCATTTTTTCTGTGTTTTTGTGTATAAATATGTGATTCTTCAGATTTTGTATTAGTTCAGCCTGATGAAGAGACCTGAGTAGTCTCGAAAGCTTGCAATTTGTTACCATCTTTTCAGTTAGCCATTAAAAGGTATCAACCACTGAGGACTCTCAACTCTAAATATTTTTCTATCTACTGGCTAACACGGTACGAAGATATACATCTTTACTGTATCTCCCATATTTAGGAATTATAATTATCAATTTTTTACATAAGGTACTAGATGAAAATCTGAATCTCCTACAAAAACAGATTAAAAAAACTATTGAGAATTTTGAAAAAACAAATACCTCATGGCTTGGTAGGATAGTCATATAAAATGATAATTCTACCAAATCTTCACTATATTTTTAGAACTGTACCAATTCAGATTCCATATATATGGATTAAGAACTTCCATAAGCAAATGTCAAAATTCATTTGGACTAAAAAATCACCAAGAGTAGCCAAATCATTACTGTATAAGAACAAAAGAAAAGGAGGCATTGGCCTACCAAATCTACAGGCCTACCATGAGGCTAATATCATAATGCAGAGCAGGAAATGGCTTATAGATGAAGCCAAAACCAGCTGGGCAGAAATGGAAGTCTTACAATGGGAATTCTCCCTTAGACGCTCTTATTGTTGCAAATTTATTAGACCAATCCCTCCCTTTACCAGACAATATACTAATAAAATCTACAATTATGACCTAGAGGAAGTTATATAACATTTCTTACAACACCCATATTAGTTACCCATTAGAAAAACTTTATTTATTTATAGTCCGCTCTGCCCTTCCAGACTTACCTATAGATAAATGGAGAAAGAATGGTATAACAAATTGTTCAGCCTTGTTCTGCCCATTTATGAGCAGCAAGTAATTTTCATAATGTAGTACCAGTTATAACCATTAGAAGTCATTAGTTGCCCATTTATCCTGTTCCTGGATAAATGAGCATTTCTTTTTAAGCAGCGTGTTCTGATTAGAACCGCCTCTACTAGTTTCCCGAGCAAGAAGGCTTGCAGACATTTTCCCCCAGACCCTTGAGTCTTAAGCACCAAGCATGTGGAAGAATGTGCTCTGGTCAGATAAAACCAAAGTCGAACTTTTGGCAACAATGCCAAATGATATGTTTGGCATAAAGGCAACACAGCTCATCACCCTGAACACACCATCCCCACTGTCAAACATGGTGGTGGCAGCATCATGGTTTCGGCCTGCTTTTCTTCAGCAGGGACAGAGAAGATGGTTAAAATTGATGGGAAGATGGATGGAGCCAAATACAGGACCATTCTTGAAGAAAACCTGTTGGAATCAGCAAAAGACCTGAGACTGGGACGGAGATTTGTCTTCCAACAAGACAATGATCCCAAACATAAAGCAAAATCTACAATGGAATGGTTCACAAATAAACGTATCCAGGTGTTAGAATGGCCAAGTGAAAGTCCAGACCTGAATCTAATCGAGATTCTGTGGATAGAACTGAAAACTGCTGTTCACAAACGATCTACATCCAACCTCACTGAGCTCGAGCTGTTTGCCAAGGAAGAATGGGCAAGAATTTTAGTCTCTCGATGTAAAAAACTGATAGAGACATACCCCAAGCAACTTGCAGCTGTAATCGCAGCAAAAGGTGGTGCAACAAAGTATTAAGTTAAAGGGGCCGAATAATATTGCACGGCCCACTTTTCAGGTTTTGTATTTCCACAAAAATTTTAAATAACCAATAAATTTTGTTCAACTTCACAATTGTGTCCCACTTGTTGTTGATTCTTCACCAAAAATTTACATTTGGTATCTTTATGTTTGAAGCATGATATGTGAGAAAAGGTTGATAAGTTCCAGGGGCCAAATACTTTCGCAAGGCACTGTATATATGCTAGATAGATGTCTGAAGTCATTGCGGAGCTGTGTAAAATATTCTACTTTTCCTAAATTGTAAACAAATCATTAAGTGTTTTTTCTACCAAAATGCTATAAAACACCTATATTGGAGATGGAAAGGAGGCTTTGAGGGGATATGGAGGAGGTCTATGTTTTTTAATTTTATTTTTAGGTGTGCAATAATCTGCTGACAATTTTGGAAAAGTAGCTAAAAATCAAGGAAATGATCATAATCGTTAATTTTATAGATGTGTAGTGTGTGAAAATATTTTGTTCTTCCTGTAATATGCTCTATAGTAAAGGTTCCCATACTCAGAGTAAAATCAGCAGATTCTGTAAATGTGGATAGGATCTTCCTACCTTGTAATTTGCATTATGTGTTATTTTGACCTTTTAGATCTAAGTGAGTTAAAAGGTTACTCTCAAATATATATATATGCTAGACAGATGTCTGAAGTCATTGCAGAGCTGTGTAAAATATCCTTCTATGTTTCCTAAATTATAAACAAATCATTGAGTGTTTTTTTCTGCCAAAATGCTAGAAAACACCTATATTGGCGATGGAAAGGAGGCTTTGAGGGATATGGAGGAGGCCTGTTTTTTAATTTTATTTTTAGGTGTGCAATAATCTGTTTCTTGAAAATTTTGGAAAAATAGCTAAAAGCCAAGGAAACTATCATAATTGTTAAGTTTAAATAGGTAGAATGTATGAAAATGTTTTTTTCTGTAATATGCATTATTGTAAAGATTCCCATACCCAATAGTCTAAAATCAGCGGATTCTGTAATTGTGGATAAGTTCCACCTACCTTGTAATTTGCATAAAGTGTTTCTCCCATGTTTTAGATCCAAGTGAGCTAAAAAGGTTACTCTCGAAGATACAGTGCCTTGCGAAAGAAAGTATTCGGCCCCCTGGAACTTTTCAACCTTTTCCCACATACCATGCTTCAAACATAAAGATACCAAATGTAATTTTTTGATGAAGAATCAACAAGTGGGAAAAAATTGTGAATTTGAACAAAATTTATTGTTTTTTTTAAATTTATGTGGAAATGCAAAAGCTGAAAAGTGGGGCGTGCAATAATATTTGGCCCCTTTACTTTCAGTGCAGCAAACTCACTCTAGAAGTTCATTGTGGATCTCTCAATGATCCAATGTTGTCCTAAATAACTACTGATGATAAACATAATCCACCTGTGTGTAATCAAGTCTCTGTATAAATGCACCTGCTCTGTGATAGTCTCAGGGTACTGTTTGAAGCACAGAGAGCATCATGAAGACCAAGGAACACAACAGGCAGGTCCGTAATACTGTTGTGGAGAAGTTTAAAGCCGGATTTGGATACAAAATGATTTCCAAAACTTAAACATCCCAAGGAGTACTGTGCAAGCAATCATATTGAAATGGAATGAGTATCATACCAGTGCAAATCTACCAAGACCCGGCCGTCCCTCTAAACTTTCATCTCAAACAAGGAGTAGACTGATCTGCAGAGATCTACATCTGAGGTGGGACAGTCTGTCCATAGGACAACAATCAGTCGTACACTGCACAAATCTTGTCTTTATGGAAGAGTGGCAAGAAGAAAGACATTTCTCAAAGATATCCATAAAAAGTGTCGTTTAAAGTTTGCAACAAGCCGCCTGGGAGACACACCTAACATGTGGAAGAATGTGCTCTGGTCAGATGAATCCAAAATCGAACTTTTGACAACAATGTCAAATGATATGTTTAGCGTAAAGGCAACACAGCTCATCACCCTGAACACACCATCCCCACTGTCAAACATGGTGGTGGCAGCATCATGGTTTGGGCCTGCTTTTCTTCAGCAGGGAGAAGGAAGATGGTTAAAATTGATAGGAAGATGGATGGAGCCAAATACAGGACCATTCTTGAAGAAAACCTGCTGGAGTCTGCAAAAGACCTGAGACTGGGACGGAGATTTGTCTTCCAACATGACAATGATCCCAAACATAAAGCAAAATCTAAAATGGAATGGTTCACAAATAAACGTATCCAGGTGTCAGAATGGCCAAGTCAAAGTACAGACCTGAATCTAATCGAGATTCTGTGGATAGAGCTGAAAACTGCTGTTCCAAACGATCTACATCCAACCTCACTGAGCTCGAGCTGTTTGCAAGGCAGAATGGGCAAGAATTTCAGTCTCTCGATGTACAAAACTGATAGAGACATACCCCAAGCGACTTGCAGCTGTAATCACAGCAAAAAGTGGTGCAACAAAGTATTAAGTTAAAGGGGCCGAATAATATTGCAGGGCCCACTTTTCAGTTTTTGTATTTCCACAAAAATTTTAAATAAGCAAAAAATTTCGTTCAACTTCACAATTGTGTCCCACTTGTTGTTGATTCTTCATCAAAAATTTACATTTGGTATCTTTATGTTTGAAGCATGATATGTGACAAAAGGTTGAAAAGTTCCAGGGGGCCGAATACTTTTGCAAGGCACTATGTATATATGCTAGACAGATGTCTGAAGTCATTGCAGAGGTGTGTAAAATATTCTACTTTTCCTTAATTGTAAACAAATCGTTGAGTGTTTTTTCTACCAAAATGCTATAAAACACATGTATTGGCGATGGAAAGGAGGCTTTGAGGGATATGGAGGAGGCCTATGTTTTTTAATTTTATTTTTAGGTGTGCAATAATCTGCTTACAATTTTGGAAAAGTAGCTAAAAATCAAGGAAATTATCATAATTGTTAATTTTATAGATGTGTAGTGTGTGAAAATATTTTGTTCTTCCTGTAATATGCTCTATAGTAAAGGTTCCCATATTCAGAGTAAAATTAGCAGATTCTGTAAATGTGGATAGGATACTCCTACCTTGTAATTTGCATTATGTGTTATTTTGACCTTTTAGATCTAAGTGAGTTAAAAGGTTACTCTCAAATATACATATGCTAGATAGATGTCTGAAGTCATTGCAGAGCTGTGTAAAATATTCTTCTACTTTTCCTAAATTGTAAACAAATCATTGAGTGTTTTTTCTACCATAATGCTAGAAAACACCTACCGTATATACTCGAGTTTAAGCCGACCCGAGTATAAGCCGACCCCCTAATTTTGCCTCAAAAAACTGGGAAAACTTACTGACTCGAGTATAAGCCTAGGGTGGAAAATGAGATTATGCCCTATATGCTGCCCCATGTATTATGCCCTCATAGATGCTCCATAGATTGTGCCCCCATAAATGATCCATAGATTGTGCCCCCATAGATGATCCATATATTATGCCCCCATAGATGCTCCATAGACTGTGCCCCCATAGGTACTCCATAGATTGTGCCCCCATATATGATCCATAGATTGTGCCCCCATAGATGCTCCATAGATTGTGCCCCCATATATGATCCATAGATTATGCCCCCATAGATGCTCCATAGATTGTGCCCCCATAAATGATCCATAGATTGTGCCCCATAGATGATCCATAGATTATGCCCCCATAAATGATCCATAGATTGTGCCCCCATATATGATCCATAGATTGTGCCCCATAGATGCTCATAGATTGTGCCCCCATAGATGCTCCATAGATTGTGCCCCCATAAGTGATCCATAGATTGTGCCCCCATAGATGATCCATAGATTATGCCCCCATAGATGCTCCATAGACTGTGCCCCCATAGATGCTCCATAGATTATGCCCCCATATATGATCCATAGATTGTGCCCCCATAGATGCTCCATAGATTGTGCCCCCATATATGATCCATAGATTGTGCCCCCATAGATTATTCCCCCATAGATGCTCCACAGATTGTTCCCCCATAGATTATGCCCCCATAGATGCCCCATAGTATAGGCCTCATACGCTGCCGCAGCTGCTGCAACCGAAATAAAAAAAAAAGACATACTCACCTCTCGTCGCTATGGGGGATAGGTGCCGGTGTCACCGCTCGCTCAGGGCCCGGCACCTGAGAGATTTACCTGTCACCGGGTTCACCGCTGCTTGCCGCTGTCTTCCGGGTCCTCCAGCAGTGAATGATCAGGCAGAGGGCGCGGCGCACAGTAACCACTTCATCGCGCCCTCTGCCTGAACATTGCAGCAAGAGGACCCGAGGACACAGCGGCGCAGCGGGGAAGGGGACAGGTAAATATCGCTTACACTCACCCTTCCACCGGCGCGTCTCTCTCTGCAGCCCCTGCTCTTCTCCCACGGTCCCGGCGCCAGTGTTCAGCGGTCACGTGTTACCGCTCATTAAAGTCATAAATATGTGCATATTCATGACTTTAATGAGCGGTACCACTGAGGGCTGAACACAGGCGCCGGGACAGTGGGAGAAGAGCAGGGGCTGCAGAGAGCGTGCCGGCGGAGGGGTGAGTATATAGGACAGCTGCTCTCCCCCTCCCCCTCCGACCCCCTGGTATATGACTCGAATATAAGCCGAGAGGGGGACTTTCAGCCTTAAAAAATGGGCTGAAAATCTCGGCTTATATTCGAGTATATACGGTATATTGGCGATGGAAAGGAGGCTTTCAGGGGATATGGAGGAGGCCTATGTTTTTTAATTTTATTTTTAGGTGTGCAATAATCTGTT
>JARQOD010000001.1:290398907-290495614 GCA_033576555.1 Oophaga sylvatica
TAAAACGATGTTCCTTGCGTGCATCACTAACCCGTCGTTGTAAAGAGTCTACCTGCATGGGTTCAGGTTCAGGTTCCCGTGTAATCCTACTCAAAGGTTCCTTAGCTGGAGAGGAAGGTAGGAAAAGGTTAGTACGATTGCTTTCGAACCATCTCTCTTGCCTGCGTTCAGTCAGACGAGTATCAATACGGATGCAGTAGTTAATAAAGTCACCTAACGCAGTGGGAGGGTCGGCACGAGCAAGTTCATCCTTAATCAGTGGAGATAACCCCTTTCGAAAAATAGATTTTTTGGCGGAACTGTCCCAGGTGGTATCAAGGGCCCATCTCCTGAAATCCAAGGCATATTCAGCTACCGAGTGCTTACCTTGGCGCAAAGCTAACATGGCTGCTTCAGCTGTTGCACCTCGATTGGGGTCATCAAACACCTGCCCCATGGTGAAATAAAATCATCAAGGTGATTCAAACAATCATCCTCAGTCTCAATCAGAGGGTTTGCCCACATTAAAGCCTTGTTGGTAAGCAACATAATTATAGTAAGCACCTTAGATCGTTCAGTGGGAAATTGTGAAGCATGTGCAGAAAAAAAAGATTGCATTGATTAATAAATCCCCTGAATTTCTCACGTTCACCGCCAAAACGAAAAGGGGGCAACTTGGGAATCCCAGCACTCGGGGCTACGGCAGGAGCCTGAACTCGCCCCTCTAGAACCTCAATCCTGGCTCGCAAATCCTGGGTAGTCTGTCCAACCACTTGCAAATTGTGATTATTGAGGTCCTGTAGATTTGTAAAACGGGTCTTTATATTCTGCAAATCTGCAAGGATATTATCAGTCACTCCGCAAAGTTCCTTTATGCGGGCCTCCATTTTCCAGATCTTTTAAGACAGGATTACTGGAAGAAGAGGAGAGAAAAAAAAACAATAGTGTTCACCTGTGGCAACACTGCAGAGAGAAAAAAAAAATTAAGGGAACTGCTCACCTGGAATGGTTGTGAGAAGTCACAACCACTATCATCACAGAAAGTTTCAACCAGACATCTGATATCCAGAGTTACAGCAGACAAAAAAGAGAAAAGAAAGGAAAAAAAAAAAAAAACAATAGTGTTTACCTGTGGTAACACTGCAAAAGAAAAAACTTAAGGGAATTGCTCACCTGGAATGGTTGTGAGAAGTCACAACCACTGTCATCACAGAAAGTACAACCGGACGTCTGATATCCACAGTACAGCAGACACAGCCTTCCAGACCCAGCAGACACTAACGTTTTGGCTTCAGAATCTTGTAATGTATGTAGTACAGTTCATATAGCGTCTTGTGCTTGGGTGCGATGAAAACACAGGTTTGATATAGAAAAGTCCTGTATTACTTCATACAAGTTGGCAGAAATAGTCACACAGTTTGCAGACACAGAAACAGGAGACACAGCAGGCCAGAGTAATCCAAGCTCAGCAATCACTCTCCAATACAGATTCAGGATCTTCTTCTCTGTTACCGTAAGTCCATGTAAACGTGGGTCTTTCAAAGAGCAGGGTTCAGAGTCCACAAGTGCTTCAGAGTTCCTCAGTAGGAATAGCTGGAGTACAAGGTCCAAGGCTTACAGGAGTCAAGTCACAGGTTCACTGCAGGCTAGATTCTGAAGCACTGATTGCTCAGCTGTGGCTGCTTAAGAAGCAAAGGAGAGAATCAGGGCGGGAACATGCAAGCTGGAAACTCCATTTTGACTGAGGGCAAGATAGCTGCAGCAAGACAGAAAGTAAAATGGCTGACGAACAAACTGAGTTTCAGGAATATATACATAGAACCTTACAGGCTGCTGTTTTGATTTTGTTACACCAGAGAGCTAATTTAGGTGGTAGAGGTCATGTGATCTCAGGTGTTTTTGAAATTAGTAGAGTTGGTGCTTTCAGGGTTTTTTTTGGGATTGCAGTAAGTACCCTTCCTATCCTTTTCTATTTAGTTAGTTTGGGCCCCAACGTTTGCTCATACTATTTTCTGTCTGTGTCAGTATTTCGTCTTGTCTAACCGCCATTACATGTTTGGGGGCTTGCTATATCTTTGGGGTTCTGCTCCGGGGCAGATAGCTTTCCTATTTCTATCTTTAGGTGTAGTTAGTTTCTCAGGCTGTGACGAGGCGTCTAGGACCAACGTAGGAACGCTCCACGGCTGCCTCTAGTTGTGGTGGTTAGGGTACTGCAATCTCATAGATTCCAACTGCTCTGGTGTATTGCCTTTTTGCCTGCACTCCTCAGCTACCGAATCATAACAGGCAGCATCATGGTTTGGGCCTGCTTTTCTTCAGCAGGGACAAGGAAGATGGTTAAAATTGATAGGAAGATGGATGGAGCCAAATACAGGACCATTCTTGAAGAAAACCTGTTGGAGTCTGCAAAACACCTGAGACTGGGACGGAGATTTATCTTCCAACAAGACAATGATCCCAAACATAAAGCAAAATCTACAATGGAATGGTTCACAAATAAACGTATCCAGGTGTTAGAATGGCCAAGTGAAAGTCCAGACCTGAATCTAATCGAGATTCTGTGGATAGAGCTGAAAACTGCTGTTCACAAATGATCTACATCCAACCTCACTGTGCTCGAGCTGTTTGCCAAAGAAGAATGGGCACGAATTTCAGTCTCTCGATGTACAAAACTGATAGAGACATACCCCAAGCGACTTGCAGCTGTAATCGCAGCAAAAGGTGGTGCAACAAAGTATTAAGTTAAAGGGGCCGAATAATATTGCACGGCCCACTTTTCAGTTTTTGTATTTCCACAAAAATGTTAAATAACCAAAAAATTTCGTTCAACTTCACAATTGTGTCCCACTTGTTGTTGATTCTTCACTAAAAATTTACATTTGGTATCTTTATGTTTGAAGCATGATGTGTGAGAAAAGGTTGAAAAGTTCCAGCGGGGCGAATACTTTCGCAGGGCACTGTATATATGCTAGACAGATGTGTAAAGTCATTGCGGAGCTGTGTAAAATATTCTACTTTTCCTAAATTGTAAACAAATCATTGAGTGTTTTTTCCACCAAATGCTAGAAAACACCTATATTGGAGATGGAAAGGAGGCTTTGAGGGGATATGGAGGAGGCCTATGTTTTTTAATTTTATTTTTAGGTGTGCAATAATCTGTTTGCTGAAAATTTTGGAAAAGTAGCAAAAAGCCAAGGAAACTATCATAATTGTTAAGTTTAAATAGGTAGAATGTATGAAAATGTTTTTTCTGTAATATGCTTTATTGTAAAGATTCCCATACCCAATAGTCTAAAATCAGCGGATTCTGTAAATGTGGATAAGTTCCACCTACCTTGTAATTTGCATAAAGTGTTTCTCCCTTGTTTTAGATCCAAGTGAGCTAAAAGGTTACTCTCCAAGATACAGTGCCTTGCGAAAGTATTCAGCCCCCTGGAACTTTTCAACCTTTTCCCACATACCATGCTTCAAACATAAAGATACCAAATGTAAATTTTTGGTGAAGAATCAACAAGTGGGAAAAAATTGTGAAGCTGAACGAAATTTATTGTTTTTTTAAAATTTATGTGAAAATACAAAAACTGAAAAGTGGGGCGTGCAATAGAACTTGACCCCTTTACTTTCAGTGCAGCAAACTCACTCCAGAAGTTCATTGTGGATCTCTGAATGATCCAATGTTGTCCTAAATAACTGCTGATGATAATTAGTCTCCGTATAAATGCACCTGCTCTGTGATAGTCTCAGGGTTCTGTTTGAAGCACAGAGAGCATCATGAAGACCAAGGAACACAACAGGCAGGTCCGTGATACTGTTGTGGAGAAGTTTAAAGCCGGATTTGGTTTCAAAATGATTTCCAAAACTTAAACATCCCAAGGAGTACTGTGCAAGCGATCATATTGAAATGGAAGGAGTATCATACCAGTGCAAATCTACCAAGACCCGGCGTCCTTCTAAACTGTCATCTCAAACAAGGAGAAGACTGATCTGCAGAGATCTACATCTGAGGTGGGACAGTCTGTCCATAGGACAACAATCAGTCGTACACTGCACAAATCTGGTCTTTATGGAAGAGTGGCAAGAAGAAAGACATTTCTCAAAGATATCCACAAAAAGTGTTGTTTAAAGTTTGCAACAAGCCACCTGGGAGACACACCAAACATGTGGAAGAATGTGCTCTGGTCAGATGAAACCAAAATCGAACTTTTGGCAACAATGCCAAATGATATGTTTATCGTAAAGGCAACACAGCTCATCACCATGAACACACCATCCCCACTGTCAAACATGGTTGTGGCAGCATCATGGTTTGTGGCTGCTTTTCTTCAGCAGGGACAAAGAAGATGGTTAAAATTGATAGGAATATGGATGGAGGCAAATACAGGACCATTCTTGAAGAAAACCTGTTGGAGTCTGTAAAAGACCTGAGACTGAGACGGAGATTTGTCTTCCAACATGACAATGATCCCAAACATAAAGCAAAATCTACAATGGAATGGTTCACAATCACAAATAAACGTGTTATGTTTCGGTAGCTGAGGAGTGCAGGTAAAAAAGGCAATACACCAGAGCAGTTGGAATCTATGAGATTGCAGTACCCTGACTAACCACCATAACTAGAGGCAGCCGTGGAGCGTTCCTACGTTGGTCCTAGACGCCTCGTCACAGCCTGAGAAACTAACTACACCTAAAGATAGAAATAGGAAAGCTATCTGCCCCGGAGCAGAACCCCAAAGATAATAGAAAGCCCCAAACATGTAATGGCGGTTAGACAAGATGAAATACTGACACAGAAAGAAAATAGTATGAGCAAACGCTGGGGCCCAAACTAACTAAATAGAAAAGTATAGGAAGGGTACTTACTGCAATCCCAGAAAACCCTGAAAAGCACCAACTCTACTAATTTCAAAAACGCCTGAGATCACACGACCTCTACCACCTAAATTAGTTCTCTGGTGTAACAAAATCAAAACAGCAGCCACTGAAAAAAACTGGAAAAAGCAAAAGTACAAACATCAGTGGCTGAACTAAACTGAGAGGGCAAAAGCCCCCGGAGGGGACCCTGAAGGCCCCCACAGAAGTGCAGGACAAAATGCAAAAATATAGCACAAAAAACAAAAAGAAGAAAATGTCTTATCTGTTAGCAGGAGATGCAGACACGACACAGCAGGCTACAAGGGAAACAGGAATGAAGGATTCAGACCAGAACAATTGATCACCGGCAACCCTGATGGGAAGGTGACTCCCTTATATAAGACCAGTCAGTAACACCTGATTCCCAGTCCTCACAATCTTCACTGGACAGACCAGCACCGCTTGTAACCACCAGAGGAAGCCTCTGCTCAGAACTCATCTCAAACCCATTCACAACATAAACGTATCCAGGTGTTATAATGGCCAAGTGAAAGTCCAGACCTGAATCTAATCGAGATTTTGTGGATAGAGCTGAAAACTGCTGTTCACAAACGATCTACATCCAACCTCACTGTGCTCGAGCTGTTTGCCAAGGAAGAATGGGCACGAATTTCAGTCTCTCGATGTACAAAACTGATAGAGAAATACCCCAAGCGACTTGCAGCTGTAATCGCAGCAAAAGGTGGTGCAACAAAGTATTAAGTTAAAGGGGCCGAATAATATTGCACGGCCCACCTTTCAGTTTTTGTATTTCCACAAAAATTTTAAATACTGTATATACTCATGTATAAGCCGAGATTTTCAGCACCTTTTTTCGTGCTGAAAATGCCCCCTCGGCTTATACACGAGTCATAGGGCAGAAACCAGAGGGGTAGGGGGTGCCGCGGCAGGAGCCGGTGGCTGGGATCATACTCACCCCTCCCCATGCCATCGCTGAACTTGCCTGCAATCCTGCAGCTCTCCCCGGCTTCCTTCAGCTCTCCAGCGCTGAGCGGTGATGTAATACCCGCTCATTAAGGTCATGTAATATGGACGCGATGCCACTCCCATGGGCGTCGCCTCCATATTCATGGCCTTAATGAGCGGTATTACATCACCGCTCAGCGTTGGAGAGCTGAAGGAAGCCGGGGAGAGCTGCAGGATTGCAGGCAAGTTCAGCGATGCCACGGGGAGGGTGAGTATGATGGAGGAGAGGACAAGGAGCACAAGCAGGACGGGGAGGAGAACGGTGGACGGGGGAAGCATGGAGCAGGACGGGGGAAGCATGGAGGAGGACGGGGAGGAGAACGGAGGACAGGGGAGGCATGGAGCAGGACAGGGGGGAGAACGGTGGATGGGGGAAGCATGGAGGAGGACGGGGAGGAGAACGGAGGACGGGGGAAGCATGGAGCAGGACAGGGGGGGCACAGGAGGACGGAGAAGGAATGGGGAGCACAGCGGAGGACAGAGCAGGAGGGGGGGAGTACAGAGGAGAATAGGGGAGCACAGAGCTGGATGGGGGAGCAAGGAGCAGGACGGGGGCAGCACAGAGCAGGAGGGCAGTTTATACACCCGGCTTATACACGAGTCAATAAGTTTTCCCAGTTTTTTGTGGCAAAATTAGGGGGGTCGGCTTATACACGGGTCGGCTTATACACGAGTATATACGGTAACCAAAAAATTTCGTTCAACTTCACAATTGTGTCCCACTTGTTGTTGATTCTTCACCAAAAATTTACATTTGGTATCTTTATGTTTGAAGCATGATATGTGAGAAAAGGTTGAAAAGTTCCAGCGGGGCGAATACTTTCGCAGGGCACTGTATATATGCTAGACAGATGTCTGAAGTCATTGCGGAGCTGTGTAAAATATTCTACTTTTCCTAAATTGTAAACAAATAATTGAGTGTTTTTTCTACCAAAATGCTATAAAACACCTATATTGGAGATGGAAAGGAGGCTTTGAGGGGATATGGAGGAGGCCTATGTTTTTTAATTTTATTTTTAGGTGTGCAATAATCTGCTGACAATTTTGGAAAAGTAGCTAAAAATCAAGGAAATGATCATAATCGTTTATTTTATAGATGTGTAGTGTGTGAAAATATTTTGTTCTTCCTGTAATATGCTCTATAGTAAAGGTTCCCATACTCAGAGTAAAATCAGCAGATTCTGTAAATGTGGATAGGATCTTCCTACCTTGTAATTTGCATTATGTGTTATTTCGACCTTTTAGATCTAAGTGAGTTAAAAGGTTATTCTCAAACATATATATGCTAGACAGATGTCTGAAGTCATTGCAGAGCTGTGTAAAATATTCTTCTAATTTTCCTAAATTGTAAACAAATCATTGAGTGTTTTTTCTACCAAAATGCTAGAAAACACCTATATTGGCGATGGAAAGGAGGCTTTGAGGGGATATGGAGGAGGCCTATGTTTTTTAATTTTATTTTTAGGTGTGCAATAATCTGTTTGCTGAAAATTTTGGAAAAGTAGCAAAAAGCCAAGGAAACTATCATAATTGTTAAGTTTAAATAGGTAGAATGTATGAAAATGTTTTTTCTGTAATATGCTTTATTGTAAAGATTCGCATACCCAATAGTCTAAAATCAGCGGATTCTGTAAATGTGCATAAGTTCCACCTACCTTGCAATTTACATAAAGTATTTCTCCCAAGTTTTAGATCCAAGTGAGCTAAAAGGTTACTCTCGAAGAAACAGTGCCTTGCGAAAGTATTCAGCCCCCTGGAACTTTTCAACCTTTTCCCACATACCATGCTTCAAACATAAATATACCAAATGTAAATTTTTGGTGAAGAATCAACAAGTGGGAAAAAATTGTGAAGCTGAACGAAATTTTTTTTTTTTTTTAAATTTATGTGGAAATTGAAAAACTGAAAAGTGGGGCATGCAATAGAACTTGGCCCCTTTACTTTCAGTGCAGCAAACTCATTCCAGAAGTTCATTGTGGATCTCTGAATGATCCAATGTTGTCCTAAATAACTGCTGATGATAATTATAATCCACCTGTGTGTAATCAAGTCTCCGTATAAATGCACCTGCTCTGTGATAGTCTCAGGGTTCTGTTTGAAGCACAGAGAGCATCATGAAGACCAAGGAACACAACAGGCAGGTCCGTGATGCTGTTGTGGAGTTTAAAGCCAGATTTGGTTTCAATATGATTTCCAAACCTTAAACATCCCAAGGAGCACTGTGCAAGCGATCATAATGAAATAGAAGGAGTATCTTACCATTGCAAATCTAACAAAACCCGGCGTCCCTCTAAACTTTCATCTCAAACAAGGAGAAGACTGATCTGCAGAGTTCTACATCTGAGGTGGGACAGTCTGTCCATAGGACAACATTCAGTCGTACACTGCACAAATCTGGTCTTTATCGAAGAGTGGCAAGAAGAAAGACATTTCTCAAAGATATCCACAAAAAGTGTTGTTTAAAGTTTGCAAAAGCCACCTGGGAGACACACCAAACATGTGGAAGAATGTGCTCTGGTCAGATGAAACCAAAATTGAACTTTTGGCAACAATGCAAAATGATATGTTTAGCGTAAAGGCAACACAGCTCATCACCCTGAACACACCATCCCCATTGTCAAATATGGTGGTGGCAGCATCATGGTTTGGGCCTGCTTTTCTTCAGCAGGGACAAGGAAGATGGTTAAAATTGATAGGAAGATGGATGGAGAAAAATACAGGACCACTCTTGAAGAAAATCTGTTGGAGTCTGCAAAAGACCTGAGATTGGGACGGAGATTTCTCTTCCAAAAAGACAATGATCCCAAATATATAGAAAAATCTACAATGGAATGGTTCACAAATAAACGTATCCAGGTGTTAGAATGGCCAAGTGAAAGTCCAGACCTGAATTTAATCGAGATTCTGTGGATAGAGCTGAAAACTGCTGTTCACAAACGATCTACATCCAACCTCACTGTGCTCGAGCTGTTTGCCAAAGAAGAATGGGCACGAATTTCAGTCTCTCGATGTACAAAACTGATAGAGACATACCCCAAGCGACTTGCAGCTGTAATCGCAGCAAAAGGTGGTGCAACAAAGTATTAAGTTAAAGAGGCCGAATAATATTGCACGGCCCACTTTTCAGTTTTTGTATTTCCACAAAAATTTTAAATAACCAAAAATTTTGTTCAACTTCACAATTGTGTCCCACTTGTTGTTGATTCTTCATCAAAAATTTACATTTGGTATCTTTATGTTTGAAGCTTATGTGAGAAAAGGTTGAAAAGTTCCAGGGGGCCGAATACTTTCGCAGGGCACTGTATATATGCTAGACAGATGTCTGAAGTCATTGCGGAGCTGTGTAAAATATTCTACTTTTCCTAAATTGTAAACAAATCATTGAGTGTTTTTTCTACCAAAATGCTATAAAACACCTATATTGGAGATGGAAAGGAGGCTTTGAGGGGATATGGAGGAGGTCTATGTTTTTTAATTTTATTTTTAGGTGTGCAATAATCTGCTGACAATTTTGGAAAAGTAGCTAAAAATCAAGGAAATTATCATAATCGTTAATTTTATAGATGTGTAGTGTGTGAAAATATTTTGTTCTTCCTGTAATATGCTCTATAGTAAAGGTTCCCATACTCAGAGTAAAATCAGCAGATTCTGTAAATGTGGATAGGATCTTCCTACCTTGTAGTTTGCATTATGTGTTATTTCGACCTTTTAGATCTAAGTGAGTTAAAAGGTTATTCTCAAATATATATATATGCTAGACAGATGTCTGAAGTCATTGCAGAGCTGTGTAAAATATTCTTCTACTTTTCCTAAATTGTAAACAAATCATTGAGTGTTTTTTCTACCAAAATGCTAGAAAACACCTATATTGGCGATGGAAAGGAGGCTTTGAGGGGATATGGAGGAGGCCTTATGTTTTTTAATTTTATTTTTAGGTGTGCAATAATCTGTTTGCTGAAAATTTTGGAAAAGTAGCAAAAAGCCAAGGAAACTATCATAATTGTTAAGTTTAAATAGGTAGAATGTATGAAAATTTTTTTCTGTAATATGCTTTATTGTAAAGATTCGCATACCCAATAGTCTAAAATCAGCGGATTCAGTAAATGTGGATAAGTTCCACCTACCTTGTAATTTGCATAAAGTGTTTCTCCCATGTTTTAGATCCAAGTGAGCTAAAAGGTTACTCTCGAAGATACAGTGCCTTGCGAAAGTATTCGGCCCCTGGAACTTTTCAACCTTTTCCCACATACCATGCTTCAAACATAAAGATACCAAATGTAAATTTTTGGTGAAGAATCAACAAGTGGGAAAAAATTGTGAAGCTGAACGAAATTTATTGTTTTTTTTAAAATTTATGTGGAAATACAAAAACTGAAAAGTGGGGCATGCAATAGAACTTGGCCCTTTACTTTCAGTGCAGCAAACTCACTCCAGAAGTTCATTGTGGATCTCTGAATGATCCAATGTTGTCCTAAATAACTGCTGATGATAATTATAATCCACCTGTGTGTAATCAAGTCTCCGTATAAATGCACCTGCTCTGTGATAGTCTCAGGGTTCTGTTTGAAGCACAGAGAGCATCATGAAGACCAAGGAACACAACAGGCAGGTCCGTGATACTGTTGTGGAGAAGTTTAAAGCCGGATTTGGTTTCAAAATGATTCCAAAACTTAAACATCCCAAGGAGGACTGTGCAAGTGATCATATTGAAATGGAAGGAGTATCATACCAGTGCAAATCTACCAAGACCCGCGTCCTTCTAAACTGTCATCTCAAACAAGGAGAAGACTGATCTGCAGAGTTTACATCTGAGGTGGGACAGTCTGTCCATAGGACAACAATCAGTCGTACACTGCACAAATCTGGTCTTTATGGAAGTAGTGGCAAGAAGAAAGACATTTCTCAAAGATATCCACAAAAAGTGTTGTTTAAAGTTTGCAACAGCCACCTGGGAGACACACCAAACATGTGGAAGAATGTGCTCTGGTCAGATGAAACCAAAATCGAACTTTTGGCAACAATGCAATGATATGTTTAGCGTAAAGGCAACACAGCTCATCACCTGAACACACCATCCCCACTGTCAAACATGGTGGTGGCAGCATCATGGTTTGGGCCTGCTTTTCTTCAGCAGGGACAAGGAAGATGGTTAAAATTGATAGGAAGATGGATGGAGCCAAATACAGGACCACTCTTGAAGAAAATCTGTTGGAGTCTGCAAAAGACCTGAGACTGGGAGAGATTTGTCTTCCAACAAGACAATGATCCCAAACATAAAGCAAAATCTACAATGGAATGGTTCACAAATAAAGTATCCAGGTGTTAGAATGCCAAGTGAAAGTCCAGACCTGAATCTAATCGAGATTCTGTGGATAGAGCTGAAAACTGCTGTTCACAAACGATCTACATCCAACCTCACTGTGCTCGAGCTGTTTGCCAAGGAAGAATGGGCACGAATTTCAGTCTCTCGATGTACAAAACTGATAGAGACATACCCCAAGCGATTTGCAGCTGTAATCGCAGCAAAAGGTGGTGCAACAAAGTATTAAGTTAAAGGGCCGAATAATATTGCACGGCCCACTTTTCAGTTTTGTATTTCCACAAAAATTTTAAATAACCAAAAAATTTCGTTCAACTTCACAATTGTGTCCCACTTGTTGTTGATTCTTCACCAAAATTTACATTTGGTATCTTTATGTTTGAAGCATGATATGTGAGAAAAGGTTGAAAAGTTCCAGCAGGGCGAATACTTTCGCAGGGCACTGTATATATGCTAGACAGATGTCTGAAAGTCATTGCGGAGCTGTGTAAAATATTCTACTTTTCCTAAATTGTAAACAAATCATTGAGTGTTTTTTCTACCAAAATGCTATAAAACACCTATATTGGGATGGAAAGGAGGCTTTGAGGGGATATGGAGGAGGTCCTATGTTTTTTAATTTTATTTTTAGGTGTGCAATAATCTGCTGACAATTTGGAAAAGTAGCTAAAAATCAAGGAAATTATCATAATCGTTAATTTTATAGATGTGTAGTGTGTGAAAATATTTTGTTCTTCCTGTAATATGCTCTATAGTAAAGGTTCCCATACTCAGAGTAAAATCAGCAGATTCTGTAAATGTGGATAGGATCTTCCTACCTTGTAGTTTGCATTATGTGTTATTTCGACCTTTTAGATCTAAGTGAGTTAAAAGGTTATTCTCAAAATATATATATATGCTAGACAGATGTCTGAAGTCATTGCAGAGCTGTGTAAAATATTCTTCTACTTTTCCTAAATTTAAACAAATCATTGAGTGTTTTTTCTACCAAAATGCTAGAAAACACCTAAATTAGCGATGGAAAGGAGGCTTTGAGGGGATATGGAGGAGGCCTATGTTTTTTAATTTTATTTTTAGGTGTGCAATAATCTGTTTGCTGAAAATTTTGGAAAAGTAGCAAAAAGCCAAGGAAACTATCATAATTGTTAAGTTTAAATAGGTAGAATGTATGAAAATGTTTTTTCTGTAATATGCTTTATTGTAAAGATTCGCATACCCAATAGTCTAAAATCAGCAGATTCTGTAAATGTGGATAAGTTCCACCTACCTTGTAATTTGCATAAATATTTCTCCCAAGTTTTAGATCCAAGTGAGCTAAAAGGTTACTCTCGAAGATACAGTGCCTTGCGACAGTATTCAGCCCCCTGGAACTTTTCAACCTTTTCCCACATACCATGCTTCAAACATAAAGATACCAAATGTAAATTTTTGGTGAAGAATCAACAAGTGGGAAAAAATTGTGAAGCTGAACGAAAATTTATTGTTTTTTTAAATTATGTGGAAATACAAAAACTGAAAAGTGGGGCGTGCAATAGAACTTGGCCCTTTACTTTCAGTGCAGCAAACTCACTCCAGAAGTTCATTGTGGATCTCTGAATGATCCAATGTTGTCCTAAATAACTGCTGATGATAATTATAATCCACCTGTGTGTAATCAAGTCTCCGTATAAATGCACCTGCTCTGTGATAGTCTCAGGGTTCTGTTTGAAGCACAGAGAGCATCATGAAGACCAAGGAACACAACAGGCAGGTCCGTGATACTGTTGTGAGAAGTTTAAAGCCGGATTTGGATTCAAAATGATTTCCAAAACTTAAACATCCCAAAAGGAGACTGTGCAAGCGATCATATTGAAATGGAAGGAGTATCATACCAGTGCAAATCTACCAAGACCCGGCGTCCCTCTAAACTTTCATCTCAAACAAGGAGAAGACTGATCTGCAGAGATCTACATCTGAGGTGGGACAGTCTGTCCATAGGACAACAATCAGTCGTACACTGCACAAATCTGGTCTTTATGGAAGAGTGGCAAGAAGAAAGACATTTCTCAAAGATATCCAAAAAATGTTGTTTAAAGTTTGCAACAAGCCACCTGGGAGACACACCAAACATGTGGAAGAATGTGCTCTGGTCAGATGAAACCAAAATTGAACTTTTGGCAACAATGCCAAATGATATGTTTAGCGTAAAGGCAACACAGCTCATCACCCTGAACACACCATCCCCACTGTCAAACATGGTGGTGGCAGCATCATGGTTTGGGCCTGCTTTTCTTCAGCAGGGACAAGGAAGATGGTTAAAATTGATAGGAAGATGGATGGAGCCAAATACAGGACCACTCTTGAAGAAAATCTGTTGGAGTCTGCAAAAGACCTGATGGGACTGGAGATTTGTCTTCCAAAAGACAATGATCCCAAACATAAAGCAAAATCTACAATGGAATGGTTCACAAATAAACGTATCCAGGTGTTAGAATGGCCAAGTGAAAGTCCAGACCTGAATCTAATCGAGATTCTGTGGATAGAGCTGAAAACTGCTGTTCACAAACGATCTACATCCAACCTCACTGTGCTCGAGCTGTTTGCCAAGGAAGAATGGGCACGAATTTCAGTCTCTCGATGTACAAAACTGATTAGAGACATACCCCAAGTGACTTGCAGCTGTAATCGCAGCAAAAGGTGGTGCAACAAAGTATTAAGTTAAAGGGGCCGAATAATATTGCACGGCCCACTTTTCAGTTTTTGTATTTCCACAAAAATTTTAAATAACCAAAAATTTCGTTCAACTTCACAATTGTGTCCCACTTGTTGTTGATTCTTCACCAAAAATTTACATTTGGTATCTTATGTTTGAAGCATGATATGTGAGAAAAGGTTGAAAAGTTCCAGCGGGGCGAATACTTTCGCAGGGCACTGTATATATGCTAGACAGATGTCTGAAGTCATTGCGGAGCTGTGTAAAATATTCTACTTTTCCTAAATTGTAAACAAATCATTGAGTGTTTTTTCTACCAAAATGCTATAAAACACCTATATTGGCGATGGAAAGGAGGCTTTGAGGGATATGGAGGAGGCTATGTTTTTTAATTTTATTTTTAGGTGTGCAATAATCTGCTGACAATTTTGGAAAAGTAGCTAAAATCAAGGAAATATCATAATCGTTAATTTTATAGATGTGTAGTGTGTGAAAATATTTTGTTCTTCCTGTAATATGCTCTATAGTAAAGGTTCCCATACTCAGAGTAAAATCAGCAGATTCTGTAAATGTGGATAGGATCTTCCTACCTTGTAGTTTGCATTATGTGTTATTTCGACCTTTTAGATCTAAGTGAGTTAAAAGGTTATTCTCAAATATATATGCTAGACAGATGTCTGAAGTCATTGCAGAGCTGTGTAAAATATTCTTCTACTTTTCCTAAATTGTAAACAAATCATTGAGTGTTTTTTCTACCAAAATGCTAGAAAACACCTAATTGGCGATGGAAAGGAGGCTTTGAGGGATATGGAGGAGGCCTTGTTTTTTAATTTTATTTTTAGGTGTGCAATAATCTGTTTGCTGAAAATTTTGGAAAAGTAGCAAAAGCCAAGGAAACTATCATAATTGTTAAGTTTAAATAGGTAGAATGTATGAAAATGTTTTTTCTGTAATATGCTTTATTGTAAAGATTCCCATACCCAATAGTCTAAAATCAGCGGATTCTGTAAATGTGGATAAGTTCCACCTACCTTGTAATTTGCATAGTGTTTCTCCCATGTTTTAGATCCAAGTGAGCTAAAAGGTTACTCTCGAAGATACAGTGCCTTGCGAAAAGTATTCGGCCCCCTGGAACTTTTCAACCTTTTCCCACATACCATGCTTCAAACTTAAAGATACAAATGTAAATTTTTGGTGAAGAATCAACAAGTGGGAAAAAATTGTGAAGCTGAACGAAATTTATTGTTTTTTTTAAATTATGTGGAATACAAAAACTGAAAAGTGGGGCGTGCAATAGAACTTGGCCCTTTACTTTTCAGTGCAGCAAACTCACTCCAGAAGTTCATTTGGATCTCTGAATGATCCAATGTTGTCCTAAATAACTGCTGATGATAATTATAATCCACCTGTGTGTAATCAAGTCTCTCGTATAAATGCACCTGCTCTGTGATAGTCTCAGGGTTCTGTTTGAAGCACAGAGAGCATCATGAAGACCAAGGAACACAACAGGCAGGTCCGTGATACTGTTGTGGAGAAGTTTAAAGCCGGATTTGGATTCAAAATGATTTCCAAAACTTAAACATCCCAAGAGCACTGTGCAAGCGATCATATTGAAAAGGAAGGAGTATCATACCAGTGCAAATCTACCAAGACCCGGGTCCCTCATAAACTTTCATCTCAAACAAGGAGAAGACTGATCTGCAGAGATCTATCATCTGAGGTGGGACAGTCTGTCCATAGGACAACAATCAGTCGTACACTGCACAAATCTGGTCTTTATGGAAGAGTGGCAAGAAGAAAGACATTTCTCAAAGATATCCACAAAAATGTTGTTTAAAGTTTGCAACAAGCCACCTGGGAGACACACCAAACATGTGGAAGAATGTGCTCTGGTCAGATGAAACCAAAATTGAACTTTTGGCAACAATGCCGAATGATATGTTTAGCGTAAAGGCAACACAGCTATCACCCTGATCACATCATCCCCACTGTCAAACATGGTGGTGGCAGCATCATGTTTGGGCCTGCTTTTCTTCAGCAGGGACAAGGAAGATGGTTAAAATTGATAGGAAGATGGATGGAGCCAAATACAGGACCATTCTTGAAGAAAATCTGTGGAGTCTGCAAAAGACCTGATGGACTGGAGATTTGTCTTCCAACAAGACAATGATCCCAAATAAAGCAAAATCTACAATGGAATGGTTCACAAATAAACGTATCCAGGTGTTAGAATGGCCAAGTGAAAGTCCAGACCTGAATCTAATCGAGATTCTGTGGATAGAGCTGAAAACTGCTGTTCAAAACGATCTACATCCAACCTCACTGTGCTCGAGCGTTTGCCAAGGAAGAATGGGCACGAATTTCAGTCTCTCGATGTACAAAACTGAATATAGACATCCCCAAGTGACTTGCAGCTGTAATTGCAGCAAAAGGTGGTGCAACAAAGTATTAAATTAAAGGGCCGAATAATATTGCACGGCCCACTTTCAGTTTTTGTATTTCCACAAAAATTTTAAATAACCAAAAAATTTCGTTCAACTTCACAATTGTGTCCCACTTGTTGTTGATTCTTCACCAAAAATTTACATTTGGTATCTTTATGTTTGAACATGATATGTGAGAAAAGGTTGAAAAGTTCCAGCGGGGCGAATACTTTCGCAGGGCACTGTATATATGCTGACAGATGTCTGAAGTCATTGCGGAGCTGTGTAAAATATTCTACTTTTCCTAAATTGTAAACAAATCATTGAGTGTTTTTTCTACCAAAATGCTATAAAACACCTATATTGGCGATGGAAAGGAGGCTTTGAGGGGATATGGAGGAGGTCTATGTTTTTTAATTTTATTTTTAGGTGTGCAATAATCTGCTGACAATTTTGGAAAAGTAGCTAAAAATCAAGGAAATGATCATAATCGTTATTTTATAGATGTGTAGTGTGTGAAAATATTTTGTTCTTCCTGTAATATGCTCTATAGTAAAGGTTCCCATACTCAGAGTAAAATCAGCAGATTCTGTAAATGTGGATAGGATCTTCCTACCTTGTAGTTTGCATTATGTGTTATTTCGACCTTTTAGATCTAAGTGAGTTAAAAGGTTATTCTCATATATATATATGCTAGACAGATGTCTGAAGTATTGCAGAGCTGTGTAAAATATTCTTCTACTTTTCCTAAATTGTAAACAAATCATTGAGTGTTTTTTCTACCAAAATGCTAGAAAACACCTATATTGGCGATGGAAAGGAGGCTTTGAGGGGATATGGAGGAGGCCTATGTTTTTTAATTTTATTTTTAGGTGTGCAATAATCTGCTGAAAATTTTGGAAAAGTACAAAAAGCCAAGGAAACTATCATAATTGTTAAGTTTAAATAGGTAGAATGTATGAAAATATGCTTTTTTTCTGTAATATGCTTTATTGTAAAGATTCCCATACCCAATAGTCTAAAATCAGCGGATTCTGTAAATGTGAATAAGTTCCACCTACCTTGTAATTTGCATAAAGTGTTTCTCCCATGTTTTAGATCCAAGTGAGCTGAAAGGTTACTCTCGAAGATACAGTGCCTTGCGAAAGTATTCAGCCCCCTGGAACTTTTCAACCTTTTCCTACATACCATGCTTCAAACATAAAGATACCAAATGTAAATTTTTGGTGAATAATCAACAAGTGGTAAAAAATTGTGAAGTTGAATAAAATGTAATGTTTTTTTAAACTTTTGTGGAAATACAAAAACTGAACAGTGGGGCGTGCAATATTATTTGGCCCCATTACTTTCAGTCCAGCAAACTTACTCCAGAAGTTCATTGTGGATCTCTGAATGATCCAGTGTTGTCTTAAATAACTACTGATGATAAATATAATTCATCTGTGTGTAATCAAGTCACCGAATAAATGCACCTGCTCTGTGATAGTCTCAGGGCTCTGTTTGAAGCACAGAGAGCATCATGAAGACCAAGGAACACAACAGGCAGGTCCGTGATACTGTTGTGAAGAAGTTTAAAGCCGGATTTGGATACAAAATGTTTTCCAAAACTTTAAACATCCCAAGGAGTACTGTGCAAGCGATCATATTGAAATGGAAGGAGTATCATACCAGTGCAAATCTACCAAGACCCGACAGTCCCTCTAAACTTTCATCTCAAACAAGGAGAAGAGTGATCAGCAGAGATCTACATCTGAGGTGGGACAGTCTGCACATAGGACAACAATCAGTCGTACACTGCACAAATCTGGTCTTTATGGAAGAGTGGCAAGAAGAAAGACATTTCTCAAAGATATCTATAAAAAGTGTTTATAGTTTGCAACAAGCCACCTGGAAGACACACCAAACATGTGGAAGAATGTGCTCTGGTCAGATGAAACCAAAATCAAACTTTTGGCAACAATGCCAAATGATATGTTTAGCGCAAAGGCAACACAGCTCATCACCCTGAAAACACCGTCCCCACTGTCAAACATGGTGGTGGCAGCATCATGGTTTGTGCCTGCTTTTCTTCAGCAGGGACAAGGAAGATGGTTAAAATTGATAGGAAGATGGATGGAGCCAAATACAAGACAATTCTTGAAGAAAACCTGTTGGAGTCTGCAAAAGTCCTTAGACTGGGACGGAGATTTGTCTTCCAACAAGACAATGATCCCAAAAATAAAGCAAAATCTACAATGGAATGGTTCACAAATAAACGTATCCAGGTGTTAGAATGGCCAAGTCAAAGTCCAGACCTGAATCTAATCGAGATTCTGTGGATAGAACTGAAAACTGCTGTTCACAAGCGATCTACATCCAACCTCACTGAGCTTGAGTTGTTTGCTAAAGAAGAATGGGCAAGAATTTCAGTGTCTTGATGTACAAAACTGATAGAGACATACCCCAAGCGACTTGCAGCCGTAATCGCAGCAATAGGTGGCGCAACAAAGTATTAAGTTAAAGTGGCCGAATAATATTGCACGACCCAGTTTTCAATTTTAGTATTTCCACAAAAATTTTAAATAACCAATAAATTTCGTTCAATTTCACAATTGTGTCCCACTTGTTGATTCTTCACCAAAAATTTACATTTGGTATCTTTATGTTTGAAGCATGATAGGTGAGAAAAGGTTGAAGCGTTCCATGGGGCCGAATACTTCCGCAAGGCACTGTATATATGCTAGACAGATGTCTGAAGTCATTGAGGAGCTGTGTAAAATATTCTACTTTCCTAAATTGTAAACAAATCATTGAGTGTTTTTTCTACCAAAATGCTATAAAACACCTATATTGGCGATGGAAAGGAGGCTTTGAGGGGATATGGAGGAGGCCTATGTTTTTTAATTTTATTTTCAGGTGTGCAATAATTTGTTTGCTGAAAATTTAGGAAAAGTAGTTAAAAGCCAAGGAAACTATCATAGTTGTTAAGTTTAAATGGGTAGAATGTATGAAAATATGTTTTTTTCTGTAATATGCTTTATTGTAAAGATTCCCATACCATATAATCTAAAATCAGCAGATTCTGTATATGTGGATAAGTTCCACCTACCTTGTAATTTGCATAAACTGTTTCTCCCATGTTTTAGATCCAAGTGAGCTAAAAGGTTACTCGAAGATACTGTATATATGCTAGACAGATGTCTGAAGTCATTGCAGAGCTGTGTAAAATATTCTACTTTTCCTAAATTGTAAACAAATCATTGAGTGTTTTTTTCTACGAAAATGCTATAAAACACCTATATTGGCGATGGAAAGGAGGCTTTGAGGGGATATGGAGGAGGCCTATGTTTTTTAATTTTATTTTTAGGTGTGCAATAATCTGCTGACAATTTTGGAAAAGTAGCTAAAAATCAAGGAAATGATCATAATTGTTAATTTTATAGATGTGTAGTGTGTGAAAATATTTTGTTCTTCCTGTAATATGCTCTATAGTAAAGGTTCCCATACTCAGAGTAAAATCAGCAGATTCTGTAAATGTGGATAGGATCTTCCTACCTTGTAATGTGCATTATGTGTTATTTCGAACTTTTAGATCTAAGTGAGTTAAAAGGTTACTCTCAAAGATATATATGCTAGACAGATGTCTGAAGTCATTGCAGAGCTGTGTAAAACATTATTCTACTTTTCCTAAATTGTAAACAAATCATTGAGTGTTTTTTTCTACCAAAATGCTAGAAAACACGTATATTGGCGATGGAAAGGAGGCTTTGAGGGGATATGGAGGAGGCCTATGTTTTTTAATTTTATTTTTAGGTGTGCAATAATCTGTTTGCTGAAAATTTTGGAAAAGTAGCTAAAAGCCAAGGAAACTATCATAATTGTTAAGTTTAAATAGGTAGAATGTATGAAAATGTTTTTTCTGTAATATGCTTTGTTGTAAAGATTCCCATACCCAATAGTCTAAAATCAGTGGATTCTGTAAATGTGGATAAGTTCCACATATCTTGTAATTTGCATAAAGTGTTTCTCCCATGTTTTAGATCCAAGTGAGCTAAAAGGTTACTCTCGAAGATATAGTACCTTGCGATAATATTCGGCCCCCTGGAACTTTTCAACCTTTTCCCACATACCATGCTTTAAACATAAAGATACCAAATGTAAATATTTGGTGAAGTATCAACAACAAGTGGGAAAAAATTGTAAAGTTGAACGAAATTTATTGTTTTTTTTTTAATATTTGTGGAAATACAAAAACTGAAAAGTGGGGTGTGCAATATTATTTGGCCCCTTTACTTTCAGTTCTGCAAACTCACTCCAGAAGTTCATTGAAGATCTCTGAATGATCCAGTGTTGTCCTAAATAACTGCTGATGATAATTATAATCCACCTGTGTGTAATCAAGTCTCCGTATAAATGCACCTGCTCTGTGATAGTCTCAGGGTTCTGTTTGAAGCACAAAGAGCATCATGAAGACCAAGGAACACAACAGGCAGGTCCGTGATACTGTTCTGGAGAAGTTTAATGCCGTATTTGGATACAAAATGATTTCCAAAACTTTAAACATCCCAATGAGCACTGTGCAAGCGATCATATTGAAATGGATGCAGTATCATACCAGTACAAATCTACCAAGACCCTGCCGTCCCTCTAAATCTTCATCTCAAACAAGGAGAAGACTGATCAGAGATGCAGCCAAGAGGCCCGTGATCACTCTGGATGAGCTGCAGAGATCTACATCTGAGGTGGGACAGTCTGTCCAGTCGTACACTGCATGAATCTTGTCTTTATGGAAGAGTGGCAAGAAGAAAGACATTTCTCAAAGATATCCATAAAAAGTCATTTAAAGTTTGCAACAAGCCACCTGGGAGACACACCAAACATATGGAAGAATGTGCTGTGGTCAGATGAAACCAAAATCGAACTTTTGGCAACAATGCAAAATGATATGTGTTAGGGTTCGATTTCCCGCTGCTGCACAAGGGGAGTCTCGAACCCGTCCCGCTGCGGTCTCCCATTCATCTCCGGCCACAGTGGAGCCTGCTCCGCAGAGACGTCGTTCCAAGCGTCTTGCCCACACCACTACTGTGCAGTGACTTGCTGTTGTCTTTCCTGGATCTGCTATTATAGCCAGTGCTGGAGCAGACGCCTTTGGGACAAAGTCCTGCGTTTTCCCTTCTGAGCATGCCCAGAGTGAGATCTCTCATTGGAGATCAGGGGTAACATGTTCAGGTGCTGCAGCGGCTCCTATTGGTCCGCCAGGAAGGTCATGTAGCTACATGTGTTTGTAACAGTTTCTCATTGGTCCTTGCTCCTGGAAGGTCCTGTAGCTGTTGCTATAAAAGGGTAGCATGGCTGGGCCGCCATGCGCTAATATCAACCATTGTATGCTATGCGCCAGTGTGGTCATGTGTATGTGTGGATAGGGACCCGGCTGAAATAAGCCACTAGAATACCGACTTAATCGGTGAGGAGTTTGGTATGGTACCTGGTCAGGGTCGGTGTCCTAGATGCCCTAGATTACCGGCATAACCGGTGAGGAGTTTTGATTGCCGTATTCAGGGTCTGGCGTTCAGACGCCATAGATTGCGGGTGACTCCCGCGAGGACATTAGCACATGATCACGCTTTATGTACGCTTAGCACTTAACTGTGTACCTGAGTGCCTGACAGGACACAGTGCTTTTTCTCAGCGGCCCTGTGACGTAACAGGGTTCGCTTTCAACGCTAGTCAGCGCCCTAGCGTGTTTTCTTTGCCACTCAGTTGTGTCTAGTGAGTGCGCACACATCGCCATATAGCGCTGCGGCTCTCTTTCTAGCGGCTCTGTGGAGTAACAGAGTTCGCACTCATTGCCACAACGCATTACGGCGTTTATGTTGGCAACTCTGCGGGATAACAGAGTTTGCTTCTCGCGCCATTTTTACTAGCAGCAGGCTCCGCTTGCACGGTGGACCCCGGGCTGCGAACGCACCTTTCTACATTATATATTTGGTGTGTTCCGCAGACCCATAACAATATGTTTGGCGTAAAGGCAACACAGCTCATCACCCTGAACACACCATCCCCACTGTCAAACATGGTGGTGGCAGCATCATGGTTTGGGCCTGCTTTTCTTCAGCAGGGACAGGGAAGATGGTTAAAATTGATAGGAAGATGGATGGAGCCAAATACAGGACCATCCTTGAAGAAAACCTGTTTTAGTCTGCAAAAGACCTGAGACTGGGACTGAGATTTGTCTTCCAACAAGATAATGATCCAAACATAAAGCAAAATCTACAATGGTATGTTTCACAAATGAACATTTCCAGGTTTTAGAATGGCCAAGTCAAAGTACAGACCTGAATCTAATCGAGATTCTGTGGATAGAGCTGAAAACTGCTGTTCACAAACGATCTACATCCAACCTCACTGAGCTCAAGCTGTTTGCCAAGGAAGAATGGGTAAGAATTTCAGTCTCTCGATGAACAAAACTGATAGAAAAATATTTAGAATTGAGAGTCCTCAGTGGTTGATACCTTTTAATGGCTAACTGAAAAGATGTAACAAATTGCAAGCTTTCGAGACTACTCAGGTCTCTTCATCAGGCAAAGACTAATACAATATCTGAAGAATCACATATTTATACACAACAGGACACAGGAATAGTGCAATGGAGAAGCCCGGGAGAAGTCTTGTATGCGGTTGTGGGAAGAAGAGATTAGGGGGGAGTCGAGAAGGAGATCTTGAGAGGATCGAAGGTTGCGTGTGGGTAGGTAACGGGAGACCATGTCACAGATGTATGGAGGAGAAAGGTTGTGGATGGCTTTGTATGTCGTGGTTAGGGTTTTGAACTGAAGCCTCTGGGCAATAGGAAGCCAGTGAAGGGCCTGGCATAGGGGGGAAGCTGGGGAATTGCGGGGAGACAGGTGGATTAGTCGGGCAGCAGAGTGTAAGATGGATGGGAGTGGTGCCAGAGTGCTAGAGGGGAGGCCAGACAATAGGAGATTGCAGTAGTCGAGGCGGGAGATGATAAGGGCGTGCACTTTGTGGTTTCATGGTTGAGGAATGAGCGGATCCGGGAAATATTTTTGATTTTGAGGCGGCAGGAGGTGGCGAGGGCTTGGATATGTGGTTTGAAAGAGAGGGCAGAGTCGAGGATCACCCCAAGGCACCGAGCATGCGGGACTGGGGAAAGCGAGCAGCCATTGACATTGATGGATAGTTCTGGTGGAGGGGAAGAATGAGGTGGGGGAAAGATGATGAATTCTGTTTTGTCCATGTTCAGTTTGAGAAAGCGAGCAGAAAAGAAGGCTGAGATAGCAGACACACTGTGGGATTTTGGTCAGTAGGGAGGTGAGGTCAGGTCCAGATAGGTAGTCATCGGCTTAGAGGTGATACTGCAAGCCGTGGGATTCTATGAGCTGTCCCATGCCGAAGGTGTAGATGGAGAAGAGTAGGGGTCCTAGGACTGAGCCTTGAGGAACACCGACAGACAGGGGGCGAGGTGAGGAGGTGGTGTGTGAGAGGGAGACACTAAATGTTCGGTCTGTTAGGTATGATGAGATCCAGGACAGGGCCAAGTCTGTGATGCCAAGAGATCATAGAATCATAGAATCATAGAATGGTAGAGTTGGAAGGGACCTCCTGGGCCATCTGGTCCAACCCCCTGCTCATAGCAGGATTCTCTAAATCATCCCAGACAGATGTCTGTCCAGCCTCTGTTTGAAGACTTCCATTGAAAGAGAACTTACCAACTCTCGTGGCAGCCTGTTCCACTCCTTGATCACCCTAACTGTCAAAAAGTTTTTTCTAATATCTAATCTGTGTCTCCTCCCATTCAGTTTCATCCCATTACTTCTAGTCTTTCCTTGTGCAAATGAGAATAAAGATGATCCTTCTACAATGTGACAGCCCTTGAGATATTTGTAGACAGCTATTAAGTCTCCTCTCAGTCTTCTTTTTTGCAAGCTAAACATTCCCAAATCCTGCAACCGTTCCTCATAGGACATGGTTTGCAGACCGGTCACCATTCTGGTGGCTCTTCTTTGAACTTGCTCCAGTTTGTTGATGTCTTTTTTAAAATGTGGTGCCCAAAACTGGACACAGTATTCCAGATGAGGTCTGACCAAAGAGGAGTAGAGGGCAATAATGACCTCACGTGATCTAGACTGTATGCTTCTTTTGATACATCCTAGAATTGTATTTGCCTTTTTTGCTGCTGCATCACACTGTTGACTCATGTTCAGTCTGTGATCAATTAGTATACCCAAGTCTTTTTCACATGTGCTGTTACTTAGCCCTATTCCTCCCATTTTGTATATGCTTTTTTCATTTTTATTGCCCAGATGTAGTACTTTGCATTTTTCCCTGTTAAAAACCATTCTGTTAGTTGCTGCCCACTGCTCCAGTTTATTTATATCTTTTTGAATCCTCTCTCTCTCTTCTCTAGTATTAGCTACCCCTCCTAGCTTTGTGTCATCAGCAAATTTGATCAGTTTACCCTCAATTCCTTCATCTAAATCATTGATAAAGATGTTGAACAATACAGGGCCCAAAACAGAGCCTTGTGGTACCCCACTTGAGACATTCTTCCAACTGGATGTGCAGCCATTTACGACCACTCTTTGAGTCCGATCACTAAGCCAGTTATGAATCCACCTAACAGTTGCCTTGTCCATTCCATACTTAGTCATTTTTTCAATAAGGATTGTGTGAGATACTTTGTCAAATGCTTTGCTGAAGTCAAGATATACTATATCTACAGCATTTCCCTGATCCACCCAGTCAGTGATTCTGTCATAGAAGGAAATTAAGTTAGTCTGACATGACTTATTAGTTACAAGCCCATGCTGACTCTGTTTAATCACTTCATTCTTTGCAGGTACTTACATACATGTTCTTTAATAATTTGTTCAAAGATCTTTCCTGGTATAGAAGTCAGACTCACCGGCCTGTAGTTCCCTGGGTCCACCTTCTTCCCCTTTTTGAAGATAGGAACATTTGCTCTTCTCCAGTCTTCTGGGACTTCTCCTGTTCTACAAGAATTTTCAAAGATTATGGACAGTGGTTCAAGAATTTCTTCTGCTATCTCCTTCAGTATTCTGGGGTGTAATTCATCTGGACCTGGAGACTTGAATTCATTTAGGTTAGCTAAGTGTTTCCTCACTGTCTTTCTGTTTATAGATATCCTGGATTCTTCTATTCCTTTAATAGGACAGTGAAGATCAGTTGATGTTACATTTCCTTTCTGAGAGAAAACAGATGCAAAATAGGAATTTAAAAGTTCAGCCTTCTCAACATTCTTTCTTACCATTTCATAATTTTCATCCTGTAAAAATCCTATAGCATCTTTGACTTTTTTTTTTTACTTTTGACGTATCCCCAAAATCCTTTTTTGTTGCTTTTGACATCTCTTGCAAGCCTTAATTCATTGTCAGCTTTAGATAATCTGATTTGTGCCCTGCAGGTTCTGCAGATGGCATTATATTCTTCTTTAGATATGCCTCCCTATTTCCATTTGATAAACATTTCTTTCTTCCTTTTTAGCATGTATTTAAGTTCTGTGTTCATCCATCCTGGTTTCCTTAAATGCTTCCCATTCTTCCCTCTTTTCGGAATTGTTAACGATTGTGCTTTGAGAATCTCATTTTTCAAGATGTCCCATCCTTCCTGGACATTTTTGTCCTTAAGGATATCCTGCCATTGGATCCCTCCAATTCTCTTTCTGAGTCCCTTAAAATCTGCCTTTCTGAAATCTAACCTTGACGTCTGAGTCTTCACAGGTCTTCCTTCTCTTGTTATCCAAAATTCTAAAATAGCATGGTCACTACCTCCTAGGGTCCCAGCCACTCTTACCTCCTCAACCATTTCCTCCCTGTTTATAAGGATTAGATCCAAGGTAGCAGATCCCCTTGTTTTCTCCCCTACCTTTTGAAAGATAAAGTTGTCAGCAAGAGAGGATAAGAATTTCCTTGACCTGTTAGTTTTGCCTGAGAGAGATTCCCAACAAATGTCTGGATAGTTGAAATCGCCCATGACCACTATGTCATATTTTTTGGAGAACTTGGCCATTTGATGCATAAAGAGTTCATCCATATCTTCAGCTTGCATAGGTGGCCTGTAGTAGATGCCTACAATGGTGTCCTTTCCATTGTTCTGTCCTTGTATTCTTACCCAAACAGTTTCCACAGAACTCCCAGTCTCTGAAGCATCAATCTCTGTGCAGATATACGCTTTTCTAACATACAATGCGACACCTCCTCCTCGTTTATCAAGTCTGTTTCTTGCAAATAAGTTGTATCCTTCTAGCCTTGTATTCCAATCATGTGTATCATCCCACCAAGTTTCAGTGATTCCAATGACATCATACTTCTTCTCCTGCGTTAGTAGTTCCAATTCTCCTTGTTTGTTGCCCATGCTTTGTGCATTTGTATAAAAACATTTTAGTTTGTGATTGGTTTCTCTTCCTCCAATATTTTTATTATTTAGATTGTTTTGTCTTCGTTCTTCCTTTCCACTTCTAATAGCCAAGTTCTCAATAGCATTTGTCAGGTGTATGGCTTTTTCTGGCGTTTTGCTTTCCTTCCCACATTGTTCTAGTTTAAAGCTCTCCTGATGAGTGTAGCAAGGTGACTTCCAAATACATGTTTTCCAGTCTTCGTAAGGTGCACCCCATCTCTAGCAAGTAGTCCATCATATAGGTAATTCACTCTGTGATCCAGAAATCCAAATCCTTGCTGACGGCACCGTCGACGTAGCCAGTTGTTCACCTGCAGAATCTTATTCCACCTCCTTGTTCCATGGCCATCCACTGGGAGGATGGATGAGAAGACCACCTGCGCACCCAGTTCTTTCACTTTCTTGCCTAAGTTTTCAAAGTCACTGCAGATGGTTTCCAGGTCACTTCTTGTGGTGTCATTTGTCCCCACATGTATTAGCAGGAATGGGTAGTCATCATTAGGTCTGAAGAGTCCTGATATCCTGTCAGACACATCTTTAATTTTTGCACCTGGAAGACAGCACATTTCTCTTGAGGTTATATCCGGTCTGCAGATAGCGGCCTCTGTTCCTCTCAACAGGGAATCCCCCATGACCACAACTCTCCGTTTCTTCTTCACAACATTTTTCTTTCTCCATTCAGGAGGACTCTGAGGGCTTACAAGGTTGCTCTTAGTGGGCAAAGTCTTATCCTGATGTATTTCTTCATCATTCTCCTGTGTGAGAGCCTGGTACTGGTTCCTGAGCAGTATGGGTGCTGACTGCCTCAGGATCCTCCTGCTTCTCTGGGTCACATGCTCCCATTCCTCTGTTTCTTCGGGTGCTCTTCGAATTTCTTCTCTTTCTGCACCATGAAGAGATAATTCTGCTCTGTCTAAGAACTCTTCTCTTCCTTAATGATCTTCAATGTAGTTAATCTCTCTTCTAGATTTCGCAACTTTTCCTCCAACATGGACACAAGCTTGCATTTGTGGCATGTGAAATTTGGCTTTTCCACTGGTAAATCTGTGAACATGTAGCAAGAAATGCAACTCACCACATGGCTCATAGCCTCTTCCATGCTCTTATTGTTAAAGAGATATCACAGCGGTGAAAAAAGTGCCAAAGCGCGCGGCTTACCTATGTCCTCCTTTCAGCTGCAACAGCCAAAACCCAGTGTTCTTGTAGCTCGCGGAGACTCTTCACTTATCCCAGAATGAACTGGAAATATGCAAATGATTTCCTCAGGACTCCTCCCCTGGTTTACCGATGTCCTCCTTTCAGCTGCAACAGCCAAAACCCAGTGTTCTTGGAGCTCGCGGAGACTCTTCACTTATCCCAGAATGAACTGGAAATATGCAAATGATCTCCCCAGGACTCCTCCCCTGGTTTTCAATGATGAGAGAATCTGTAGCAGGAGGGAATGGTCTACGGTGTCGAAGGCAGAAGACAGGTCCAGGAGAAAGAGGACAGAGTAGTGTCACTTGCTCTTGGCGGTTAGCAGGTCGTTAGTGACTTTAGTTAGGGCAGTTTCAGTTGAGTGATGCGGTCGGAAGCCGGATTGTAAACGGTCAAAGAGGGAACAGGAGGAGAGGTGGGAGGACAGTTCGAGATATACATGCTGTTCCAGTAGTTTTGAGGCGTAGGGGAGAAGAGAAATCGGGCGATAGTTAGACACAGAGGATGGGTCGAGGGAGGGCTTTTTGAGGATGGGAGTGATTGAGGCATGTTTGAAGGATGAAGGAAAGACACCATTTGTAAGTGAAAGGTTGAAGAGGTGTGTGAGAGTAGGGATGAAGACTGTGGCTAAGTTAGGGATGAGGTGGGATGGGAGTGGGTCAAGCACGCAAGTGGTGAGGTGTGATCTTGACAGGAGAGTGGAGAGCTGATCTTCTGTCATGGTGGTGAAGCTGGTTTTGGAAGAACAGGGCTGAGTGGCTAAGAGGGGCATTGGGGGCTGCGGGCCAAAACTTTCTCTGATCGTATCAATCTTTTGCTTAAAGAAGGAGGCAAAGTCTTCAGCAGAAATGAGAGGAGAGGGAGGAGGTGCTGGGGGACGGAGTAGAAAATTGAAAGTGTTGAAGAGCTGTTTAGGTTGTGAGACAGGGAGGATATGAGAGATGCGAAGTAAGTTTGTTTTGCGGCAGACAGCGTGGACTTGAAGCTGGCAAGGGACTGCTTGTATACATTGAGGTGCTCGGTAGAATGGGTTCTCTTCCATCTCCGCTCGGCAGCCCTGGAAGCCCGTCTCAGTTCTTTGGTCAGGCCGGTCAGCCAGGGCTGCCTGTTTGTACGAGTTTTGCTCTGCGTGAGGGGGGCGGCCGAATCAAGTTTGGCTTTTATTGTGGTGTTATAAAATGTGGCAGCAGCATCTCTGTCATTAAGTGAGGCTATGTCTGTAAGAGGGAGGAGGGACTCAGAAAGCGATTGTAAATTGAGGTGTTTGAGATTTCTGCGAGGGTGGGTGAGTTTGTGGAGTGGGGGATGCGTACTAACAGAGGAGAGGGAAGAGAATGTCAGTAGGTTGTTGTCAGACAGGGGGAGTGATGAGTTAGTGAGATTAGTGAGGGAACAGAGGCGGGTGAAGATAAGGTCCAGCGTGTGACCATCTTTGTGAGTGGCCACAGAGGACCATTGAGTGAGGCCCAGGGAAGCCGTGAGCGATAGAACTTTAGAGGCAGCCGGGGTGGAAGTGTCAATGGGGATGTTGAAATCGCCCATGATGATGGTGGGGATGTCAGCAGAGAGGAAATGGAGTAGCCAGGTGGTGAAGTGGTCGAGAAAGGTGGTGATGGCTAGTTCCAGGGTGCGGTAGATGACAGCCAGTTGGAGGTTGGAGGGGGAATAGATGCGGACGGAGTGCACCTCAAACGAGGAAATAGCAGCGGAGGGTGGAAGTTGAATAGGGGTAAAGGAGCAGGTATCAGACAGGAGCAAGCCAACTCCTCCACCACGTTTGTTGCTGGGGCAGGGGTGTGAGAGAGATGGAATCCGCCATAGGAAAGCGCAGCTGGAGAGGCTGTGTCAGAGGGAGGGAGCCAGGTTTCAGTGATGGCAAGGAAGGAGAGTTTGTTGATGATGAAGAGGTCGTGGATAAATGACAGTTTATTGCAGATGGAGCGTGCGTTCCATAGTGCTCCAGGTAGGTGGACCGGGGGAGGGGTATGTGGATGGATAGGTATGAGGTTGTCATGGTTGCAGAAACGTGTGGAGGATCGTGGCAAGGTGTTAGAAATGAGTGTGGGGATGTGTTGAGGAGGGCCAGGATTTGGGGATATGTCGCCAGCGATGAGGAGTAGCAGACAGAGCGTTAGAAGGTGAGAGCAGGATAGGACATGATGAGGCCGTGTGTGTCTTGGTAAAAAGGATTGTATGTGGAGGAACAGTTCTGAGGTGGAGGTGAGATGGGTGGGGAGAATGGAGGGGGAAATGACTAATTCCTTACTAGGAATTAGCGTCTATGTTTGCAGCTCCGTGAAGTAACAGAACTCGCTTATACCGCCATATCCTGTTATCTTACTAGCAGCTGGCTCTGCCTGCACGGTGGACCCCAGGCTGCGAACGCACCCATTATTTATATTTATTTAGTGCATTCAACAGACCCTAACATAATACTAGCGCGAGGGTCTGGCTAGTAAAATGGCGGACGACCAGCGCCTAGGGCAGTTCATCGAGCAGCTGGAGGGTAGGTTGGCGGCTCTCGAGCGCACAATCTCAGCTGTGGATGTTACTGCAGTCGCTGTTCAGGCTGCTAGCGCAGCGGCAGCCAGTGTGTCCTCCGCCACCTCTGCCTCGTCCTTATCCCATCTCCCGCTTCCAGACAAGTTTTCTGGTGACAGTAAACATTGTCGGGGATTCGTAAGCCAGTGCTCTATACAGCTTGAGCTTCTGGCTGCACGTTTTCCCACGGAGCGGGCAGAAGTCGGTTTCATAGTATCACTTTTGTTGGGCAGAGCGTTGGAATGGGCAATGCCGCTGTGGGAGCGCAATGATCGTGTGGTGTGGAGTGCTCCTCGGTTGCCCAGGGCGAGATCTCCCATTGGAGATCAGGGGTCAAAAGCTCAGACACAGCTGCCACTCCTATTGGTCCTTCAGGAAGGTCCTCTGGCTGTTGATGATCTGAAGCAGCCTCCCATTGGTCCTTCCTGGAAGGTCTTTTTCTCGTGGCTGCTATAAAAGGCTGTCCTAACCGCACGGCCGTGCGCTAGGATCAATTGCATTATGTGCTTTGCGCCAGTGTGATCATGTACGCATGTGGTTAGGGCTCGGCTGAAATAAGCCCCTAGAATACCGGCACCTCCGGTGTGGAGATTTGGGTGCACGTGGTCAGGACTTGGCTGAAATAAGCCCCTAGAATACCGGCTTCTCCGGAGAGGAGATTGCTTGATTGCGTTGCTGTCTGCATGATCACGGACTGCTATCCGCACAGCAGTTATCTGTGTATCCCTGTGGGAATCCGCACAGCAGTTATCTGTGTATCCCTGTGGGATTAACAGGACACAGTACCTATCTCTGCGTCTCTACCTCAGCGACTCTGTGGTGTAACAGAGTTCGCTTATATCGCCATATAGCGCTGCGGCATTCCCGCTAGCGGCTCTGTGGATTAACAGAGTTTGCATTAACTGCCACAGCGAGCTACGGTGTTTATTTTAGCGACTCTGCGGGATAACAGAGTTTGCTACTTACGCCATTTTACTAGCAGCAGGCTCTGCCTGCACGGTGGACCCCGGGCTGCGAACGCACCTCTCTACATCTTATATTTGGTGCGTTCCTTAGACCCTAACATCAGCTGATGCTCGCCAAACCGGTGACTGTTCGAGTAGTGAATGGATCAATACTGCTCTCACAGATCACACATCAGACAATCCCTCTCACATTATCTATGTCTCCTTCCCATCAGGAGATTATATCTTTCCTAGTCCTTCCCGAGGGTATACTGTAGATGAGGCTCTGCTGGGAGTACCCTGGCTTCGTCTTCACTCCCCACATATTGAGTGGTCCTCTGGGAGGATACAGGGTTGGAGTGAATCTTGTAAAGGTACATGTGTGAGGGAGAGTGTTCAGGTTACTACTACAGGGATACTCGCAGATCTCACTTCCCTTCCCAAGTATTATTGTTCCTATGTAGACGTGTTCTCCAAAAAGGCTGCGGAGACTCTTCCGCCTCACCGCCCCTATGACTGTCCTATTGACCTCTTGCCTGGAGCAGAACCGCCCCGGGGAAGGGTTTACCCCCTCTCTCTCCCGGAGACGGAGGCTATGTCCCAATACATCCAGGAGAATCTGGCAAGAGGGTTTATTAGGAAGTTAGTGTAACCTGCTGGGGCGGGGTTCTTCTTCGTGCAGAAGAAGAACGGAGAATTACGTCCCTGCATAGATTACAGGGGTCTTAACGCCATCACCATTAAGAATGAATACCCATTGCCCCTGATTTCTAAGCTTTTTGATAGGCTCCGGGGAGCAAGGGTATTTACCAAATTAGACCTGCGTGGTGCTTATAACCTGATTCGCATCTGTGAGTGGGACGAATGGAAGACGGCTTTTAATACCAGAGATGGGCACTATGAATATCTGGTGATCCCCTTCGGGCTCTGTTATGCCCAAGCCGTTTTCCAAGACTTGTGAATGACATCTTCTGGGATATGCTTTCCATTTTGGTCATAGTCTATCTGGATGATATTCTCATCTTCTCTCCAGATATTGACTCCCACAGGAGAGATGTCTGCAGAGTCTTCGAACTCTTGCGGGCAAATTCCCTTTATGCAAAGTTGGAGAAATGTGTGTTTGAGCAGGAGTCTTTGCCATTCCTGGGCTATATCATCTCCGCCCAGGGACTGGCTATGGATCCTGCCAAACTACAGGCTGTCATGGACTGGCAAGAACCCCATTCCCATAAAGAGGTGCAGCGCTTTATGGGGTTCATTAATTATTATCGCCAGTTCATTCCCCATTTCTCAACTTTGTTAGCTCCCTTGGTAGCCCTCACCAAGAATGGAACAAATCCCAAACTGTGGTCCGAAGAAGTCTCCACGGCTTTCACCTCAATTAAGTCTCATTTTGCTAGCACTCCCATCCTACACCACCCAGATGTTGATAAGCCATTCATATTGGAGGTGGATGCCTCATCCGTTGGTGCTGGAGCAGCCCTCTTTCAAAAGGATGCTCAAGGTCCGAAGCATCCTTGCTTCTTCTTCTCCAAGACCTTCACACCAGCGGAGAGGAATTATTCCATCAGGGACAGGGAGTTGCTAGCAATGAAGTTGGCTTTCTCTGAGTGGAGACATCTGTTGGAGGGGGCTCGCTTTCCCTTCCAAGTCTTCACCGACCACAAGAATTTGGTATATCTTCAGACAGCCCAGCGACTTAATTCTCGCCAGGCCAGATGGTCCTTGTTCTTCTCCCGGCTTCATTTCACACTCCATTTTCTCTCGGGAGAGAAGAACATTCGTGCTGACGCTCTCTCTTGCTCTGTGGTGTCCTCTGAGGAGGAGCCTCGGCTTATTGTCCCCACAGAGAGCCTGAAAACAGTGGCCCCAGTTTCGCTAGAGTCTGTGCCCCCGGGCAAGACTTTTGTGCCTACCAATTTATGACTGGAGGTACTCTCTTGGGCACATTCGTCCAGGGTGGGTGGACACTTTGGGGCAAAGATGACATCTGAGTTGCTGGCGAGGACATACTGGTGGCCGCATATGGACCATGACGTTGGGGACTATGTTCGGGCGTGTGTCTCCTGCGCCAAGAATAAGTCTCCTCGACAAACAGCCAGCTGGGTTACTTTACCCTTTGCCGGTGGCAGACAGGCCCTGGGAGATAGTTGGGATGGACTTTGTGGTGGTCTTACCCAAGTATCGGGGCTGCACCTGTTAGAACTCTTTTTTCTATCTTGCTGGTCACATGACCTTTGTGGCCTATTTAATCCTGCTCCGCCCTTCTGGCTTTGCTGGACTTCATTGTAATTTCTACTCTTAAGCTAGCCGGGTGCTTTGTTGCCTTTCTATATTAGTTTTGCCTGGTCTTTTGACCTTCATGTTCTATGTTGTTTGTTTTTCTTTTTACTGCTACAATTTCTGTTAGGAGGTGTCCATCTTTTCTCCCAGTCCCAAGTTCTGGTAGGGATCCCTCCCTCGCATCTATAGGTCTTCGTACAGACTAGCTGAGGACTTTAGCGGGTCTGATCACAGGATCACCGTTTTTGGTTGAGGTTGATGCTTCTGTGGGGGTCGGCGCGTTGTTGTCTCAGGAAAACACGGATGGAGTACATCCTTGTGCTTTTTTTTCAAAAAAAATTTCTGAGACTGAACTGAATTATGATATTGGTAATTGGGAATTGTTGGCCATTAAACTCGCATTTGAACACTGGCGGCATCTCTTGGAAGGTGCTGAATTTCCCGTTCAGGTTTTCACGGATCATAAAAATCTGATCTATCTTGATGCTGCCAAACGCTTGAATGCCCGTCAGGCTAGGTGGGCACTGTTTTTCTCGCGGTTTAATTTTTCCGTTACTTACATCCCAGGTACTAAGAATGTGAAAGCCGATGCTTTGTCTCGCAGCTTTTCTCCCATGGTTGGTGCTGAGGAGGAGGAGAACATTTTACAAGAAGGGTTGTGATTGCTGCTTTGGACTCTGTGTTGGAAGATGAGATTCTTAAAGCACAGGAGAATGCCCCATCTAACACTCCCCATGGGAGGTTGTTTGTGCCTGGGACCTTTAGGAGAGAATACCTTAATGGGTAGCACCCAAACACAACCGTGATATAAAAAAACAAAAAACAAAGTGTATTCCTAACTTAAAAGCTATGGGGATAGCCTAGAGTCCCTGATGTAGGTCTGGGCTGTCACCTGCCTAACAGCGGAGGCGCTACTATTGATGGTGGTGGGGTGACCATGAGAAATGATGAGTATCGTTACGCATTTCTTATTAATATCATTTTATAATGGAGTTTCTCAGTGTATCCATATCATGATGAGGGGTGATTAATAGTATACGTACAGGAAGGCAATACATATACCTATTCCCCATTTAGCACCATACCTGTAGGAATGTTATATCTGTACCTATCTCCTATTCGGTACATTGGGCATTGTTAGGGAAGGTATATAGTAAGCACTTTAGATCGTTCAGTGGGAAATTGTGAAGCATGTGCAGAAAAAAAAAGATTGCATTGGTTAATAAATCCCTGAATTTCTCACGTTCACCGCCAAAATGAAAAGGGGGTAACTTGGGAATCCCAGAACTCGGGGTTATGGCAGGAGCCTGGACTCGTTCCTCTAGAACCTCAATCCTGGCTCGTAAATCCTGGGTAGTTTGTCCAAACACTTGCAAATTGTGATTAGTGAGGTCCTGTAGGTTTGCAAAACGGGTCTTTATAGTCTGTATATCTGCAAGGATTGTATCAGTCACTCCGCAAAGCTCCTTTATGCGAGCCTCCATCTTCCAGATCTTTTAAGACAGGAGTACTGGAAGGAGAAGAGAAAAAAAAAACAATAGTGTTTACCTGTGGTAACACTGCAGAGTAAAATTAAGGGAATGTGCTCACCTGGAATGGTTGTGAGAAGTCACAACCACTGTCATCACAGAAAGTATAACCGGACATCTGATATCCACAGTCACAGCAGACACAGCCTTCCCAGAGCCAGCAGACACTAACGTTTGGCTTCAGAATCTTGTAATGTATGGTGTACAGTTCATATAGCGTCTTGTGCTTGGGTGCGAGGAAAACACATGAGACACAGGTTTGATATAGAAGGACTTGTATTACTTCATACAAGTGGCAAAAAGGGTCACACAGTTTGCAGGTACAGAAGCAGGAGACACAGCAGGCCAGAGTAACTTAAGCTCAGCAATAACTCTCCACAACAGGTTCAGGATCTCTTCTCTGTTACCGTAATTCCATGCAAACGTGGATTTATCAAATAGCAGGTTTCCAGAGTCCACAAGTGTTCCAAAGTTCCTCAGTAGGAAATAGCTGGAGTACAAAGTCCAAGGTTTTCCAGGAGTCAGGTCACAGGCTCACTGCAGGCTTGATTCTGAAGCACTGATTGCTCAGCTGAGGCTGCTTAAGAAACAAGAGGGAGAGAATCAGGGCGGGAACATGAAAGCTGGAAACTCCATATTGACTGAGGCAAGATAGCTGCAGCAAGACAGAAAGCAAAATGGCCGACGGAAAAACTGAGTTTCAAGAAACATGTACAAAGAACCTTACAGAGATTTAACTCAATACTGAGTAGACAACAAAGCTCTCTCCAGAACCGAGATGCAAACTGGGGACCTCGGTCACTGACAATTTTGTCCGGCATGTCATGTAGACGGAAGATGTGCCTAACGAACAACGCTGCCAGAGCCCGTGCAGAAGGTAACCGTGGTAGCAGCACCAGATGCACCATTTTGGAAAAATGGTCGGTGATTACCCAAATGATGGTGCTGTTATGTTCTGCTACAAGCACTAAGGAAAGAAAGGGATATTTGTCCCTACGATAGAACTAAGCTCGATCCCTACTATGTAACGGGGAACCTGATCCTGCGATCAGACCCGTTAAAGTCCTCAGCTAGTCTGTACGAAGACCTATAGATGCAAGGGAGGGATCCCTACCAGACCTTGGGACTGGGAGAAAAGATGGACACCTCCTAACAGAAATTGTAGCAGTAAAAAGAAAAACAAACAACATAGAACATGAAGGTCAAAAGACCAGGCAAAACTAATATAGAAAGGCAACAAAGCACCCGGCTAGCTTAAGAGTAGAAATTACAATGAAGTCCAGCAAAGCCAGAAGGGCGGAGCAGGATTAAATAGGCCACAAAGGTCATGTGACCAGCAAGATAGAAAAAACCTAACAGGAGAGTTCTAACAGTACCCCCCATTCTAAGGGGATCCTCTGGATCCCCTAGGCCCAGGCTTATCCGGAAACCTCTTGTGAAACGCTCTGACAAGTCTGGACGCAGAAACATCATCCGCCCTCACCCATGAGTTATCCTCGGGTCCGAAACCCTTCCAAACAACTAGATACTGCAAACTCCCTCTATACCGTCTAGAATTTAGGATGCGGGAAATTTCATATTCCCTGTCCTCCACCACCGGGGGAACAGTGGCAGAGGCGTCTCCATCCGACACATCAACTCTTTTCAACAGAGAAACATGAAACACCGGATTAATCTTCCAGGAGGTAGGAACCTCCAGCCTAACAGCCGATTGGTTAACAACCTGAAGCACCTTAAAGGGCCCTACAAACTTGGGACCCAATTTTTTAGAAGGAATCCTCAACCTCAGATTCTTAGAGGACAACCAAACCATGTCACCAATAGCAAACAAAACCTCTTGCCGTTTCCTATCAAAGTACCTTTTAGATTTTCTGTTAGCCTCCTGAAGATTACCACGTACATCCGTCCAAACTCTCTCCAAATCACCGGAAAAATTCTCCTCTTCAGGCACGGCCAATACCAAATTGGAGAATGACCCAAACGACGGATGTCTCCCAGTACAACAAAAAAAAGGCGAACAACCAGCAGAAGAGGATGTTGGGTTGTTAAGAGCAAATTCAGCAAGTGGCAGAAACTCAGACCACCCCTCTTGATTGTCTACCACAAAACAACGCAAGAACTGCTCAACATCCTGATTTTTCCTTTCTCTCTGGCCATTAGACTCAGGATGATATCCGGATGAAAACTACAAATGAACTCCCAACCTGTCACAAAAGGCGTGCCAAAAAAGAGCCACGAACTGAGGTCCATTATCAGAAACAATGTCAGTAGGAACGCCATGTAGTCTGACAATTTCCTTGACAAAGGCCTAAGCGAGAGTCTTAGCGCAGGGCAGTTTGATGAAAGGAACCAAGTGACACATCTTGCAAAAAACGGTCCACGACCACCCAGATGACAGTGAAACCCTCAGAGGGGGGAAGGTCAGTAATAAAGTCCATAGCCAAATGTGTCCAGGGTGCACTAGGGATCTCCAGAGGGCAAAGCAACCCCGCAGCAGGAGCATGTGATGACTTAGATCTAGCACACACAGTGCATTGACGCACCCACTTAATGACTTCCTTCTGCCATCCAGGCCACCAAAAACTGCGACCCACAAGTCTCTTGGTCTCAGAGACTCCAGGATGACACGCCAACCGAGACTCATGACACTCAACAAACAAATCTCTCCTAAAGGTCCCAGGCACAAACAACCTCCCATGGGGAGTGTTAGATGGTGCATTCTCCTGGGCTTTAAGAATCTCCTCTTCCAACACAGAGTCCAAAGCAGCAATCACAATCCCTTCTTGTAAAATGTTCTCCTCCTCCTCAGCACCAACCATGGGAGAAAAGCTGCGAGACAAAGCATTGACTTTCACATTCTTAGTACCTGGGATGTAAGTAATGGAAAAATTAAACCGCGAGAAAAACAGTGCCCACCTAGCCTGACAAGCATTCAAGCGTTTGGCAGCATGCAGATAGATCAGATTTTTATGATCAGTGAAAACCTGAACAGGAGATTCAGCATCTTCCAAGAGATGCCGCCAGTGTTCAAATGCGAGTTTAATGGCCAACAATTCCCGATTACCAATATCATAATTCAGTTCAGTCTCAGAAAATTTTTTTGAAAAAAAGGCACAGGGATGTATTCCATCCATGTTTTCCTGAGACAACACCGCGCCGACCCCCACAGAAGAAGCATCAACCTCAACCAAAAACGGTTTAGTCACATCAGGCTGCATAAGGATGGGAGCAGAACTGAACCTCTCCTTTAAAAACACAAAAGCTTAAATGGCCTCAATAGTCCACTGAACCGCATTAGCACCTTTCCTGGTGAGATCGGTCAGCGGTTTGACAATAATAGAAACATTTTTAATGAATTTTCTATAATAATTGGCGAAACCCAAAAATCTCTGTAACGATTTCAAACCAATAGGCCTAGGCCATTCCTGCACAGCTTGAACTTTCACCGGATCCATCTCAAAACCTTCGCTGGAGATAATGTAGCCCAAAAAACTAATTCTCTGTACAGCGAACTCACATTTCTCCAGCTTAGTAAAAAGCGAATTGTCACTCAATAACTGTAATACCTCACGAACGCTCCGCCAATGAGATTCCAAATCCGGCGAATAAATCAAAATGTCATTCAAATACACAACCACATTTTTGCCGATCAAAGGTCTAAGGATGTCATTAATAAGATACTGAAAAAATGCAGGAGCATTGGTAAGGCCAAAGGGCATAACCAGATTCTCAAAATGACCCACAGGAGTATTAAAAGCAGTCTTACATTCGTCACCCTCCTTCATGCGCAACAAATTGTATGCCCCCCGAAGATCAATTTTAGAGAACCACTTGGCCCCCGCTAACTGGTTAAACAAATCAGGAATCAATGGCAGTGGGTAACGATTGCGTACTGTAATTTTAATAATCTCACGAAAGTCCAGACAAGGACGTAAACCGCCGTCCTTTTTTTTAACAAAAAAAATCCAACAGCCACTGGAGACTTAGAAGGCCTAATGTGACCGGCAGCCAAGCTTGTCTGTATGTATTCCTCCAAAGCCTTTCTCTCAGGTATAGTGAGATTAAATAACCGACTTTTAGGAAGAGTCACTCCAGGGACAAATTCAATAGTACAATCATAGTCTCTATGGGGAGGTAACATCTGCGATTCCTTCTCAGAAAAAACTTTCCAAAAATCCTGAATAGGTACAGGTAATTCCCCTTTATCCACAGCAGCAATACGCCCGTTACAACACTTGTCATAACACTGAGGGTGGAGGACTTAATTTCATTGGTAGACCAATCCAGAACAGGATTGTGCAATTTTAACCAGGGTAACCCAATATCACCAGAGAAGGCAAATTATTCAATACTACCAAATCCAAATTTTCTTGGTGAACACCATTAATAGTGAGGGGAAATTCACAGACCTTGTGAGTAACATTCTTCAAGGGAGAGCCATCAACCGAAACCACGGCAATAGGGGATGACAAAGGTTTGGGTTTTAATTTATGTTTTTCCAAAAATTCCCCATCAATCACATTCAGAGTAGAACCACAATCGACAAATACCCGAAATTCCATTAATTCTTCCTGAGCAGCAGAAGTGGCAGAAAGAAATACACCCTTAGTGTTTAAACAGGCTATACGGGCGGAACTGACCTTTTTTTTTTCTTTGTTCATACGAAGCACACAGTTCTTAATGAAATGGTCAGATTTGCCGCAATAAAAGCACAAACCTTCAGAAAACCTGCGGTCTTTTTCTTGAGAGCGAGATGCCATCGCTCCAATCTTCATCGGCTCTCCAATGTCAGTACAAACCCTCTCAAGACTAGGAGCTGACATGGCAGATTTACTCTCATTAACCCTTGCACGCAGTCTCCTATCCACCCGTATAGCTAATTGCATAGCCTCCTGCAAGTTACCAGGTATGGGATAAGCAATCAGCAAATCTTTAACCCTTTCACCTAGCCCTGCCAGAAACAAACTTTTCAAAGCTGAATCGTTCCACTCCACCTGAGTAGACCACCGTCGGAAGTGAGTACAATATTTTTCCACATTACCAGATCCCTGCCTCAAACGTCTCAATTCTGTCTCAGCTGATGAGACACGATCAGGATCATCATACAGCAACCCCAAAGCAGAAAAAAAACTATCCACTGATCTAAAGCATGGATCAGTAGGTTGCAGAGAAAAAGCCCATTCCTGAGGTTCTTTGCGCAAAAGTGACATTATGAACCCTATGCGCTGTGATTCATCACCAGAGGATCTGGGTCTCAAACGAAAATACAACAAGCAAGCATTTTTAAAAGAAAAAAAATCTTGTTGTTCACCAAAAAATAAATCAGGCAAACGTACCTTTAGCTCCACGAAATGTGCTCCAGAACAACTACTCACGTGTTGCAGGATCTCAGCCAACTCAAGAGAGAGCCCCTGCAGGCGTTGAGCCAAGTCCTAAACCGACACCATGATGGAAACTGGTAATCTTTCCTTAGAGATATTTTTTTGGGCTGGACTTACTGTTATGTTCTGCTACAAGCACTAAGGAAAGAAAGGGATATCTGTCCCTACAATAGAACTAAGCTCAATCCCTACGATGTAACGGGGAACCTGATCCTGCGATCAGACCCGCTAAAGTCCTCAGCTAGTCTGAACGAAGACCTATAGATGCGAGGAAGGGATCCCTACATGCACTAGGAACTGGGAAAAAAGATGGACACCTCCTAACAGAAGTTGTAGCAGTAAAAAGAAAAACAAAGCAAAACAACATAGAACACAGAGGTCAGAAGACCAAGCAAAACTATTTGAGTAAGGTAACAAAGCACCTGGCTAGCTTAAGAGTAGAAGTTACAATGAAGTTTAGCAAAGCCAGAAGGGCGGAGCAGGATTAAATAGGCAACAAAGGTCATGTGACCAGCAAGAAAGAAAAAACCTAACAGGAGAGTTCTAACAGCAGCTCATCGCTGCCTTTGAACGCAGCGAGGCCCAAAGAAGGGGGGGCCCTAGGAGGGGGGTAATGTTAGGGATCGAGTTCCCGCTGCTGATCAAGGGGAATGTTGAACCAGTCCCGCTGCAGTCCCCCATCCATCTCCGGCCGCAGTGGAGCCTGCTCAGCGGAGACGTCGGTCCCAGCGTCTTGCTCAGTCTAATACTGTGCAGAGGCTTGTTGCTGCCTCTTCTGGTTCCTCTATTATAACCAGTGCTGGAGCAGGCAGTCTTGGGACTAAGTCCTGCGTTTCTCCATCTGAGCATGCCCAGGGCAAGATCTCCCATTGGAGATCAGGGGTCACATGCTCGGTTACAGCCGCGACTCCCATTGGTCCTCCAGGAAGGTCGTGAAACTGCTTGTGTTCTGGAACAGTTTCTCATTGGTCCTTTTCTGGAAGGTCCTGTAGCTGCTACTATAAAAGGTGCGCATAAAACGCTCGGCCATGCGCTAGTATCAATTGTTTTTTGTGCTTTGCGCCAGTGTGATCATGCACGGATGCGGTTAGGGCTCGGCTGAAATAAGCCCCTAGAATACCGGCACCTCCAGTGAGGAGTTTTGTATGCACGTGTTCAGGGCTTGGCTGAAATAGCCTCTAGAATACCGGCTACTCCGGTGAGGAGATGCTTGTTTGCGTTGGTGACTGCATGACCACGGACTGCTATCCGCACAGCAGCTAACTGTGTTCTCCTGTGATGCTAACAGGACACAGTCTCTATCTCAGCGTCTATGTCAGTGTCTCTGTGGTGTAACAGAGTTCGCTCATACCACCATATAGTGCCACAGTGTCTATGTTTGCAGCTCTGTGAAGTAACAGAGCTCGCTTATACCGCCATATCCTGTCATCTTACTAGCAGCAGGCTCTGCCTGCACGGTGGACCCCGGGCTGCGAACGCACCCATTATTTATATTTATTCGGTGTGTTCCGCAGCCCCTAACACTGTATATTTGCTAGACCGATGTCTGAAGTCATTGCGGAGCTGTGTAATATATTCTACTTTTCCTAATTTGTAAACAAATCATTGAGTGTTTTTTCTACCAAAATGCTATAAAACACCTATATTGGCGATGGAAAGGAGGCTTTGAGGGGATATGGAGGAGGCCTATGTTTTTTAATTTTATTTTTAGGTGTGCAATAATCTGCTGACAATTTTGGAAAAGTAGCTAAAAATCAAGGAAATGATCATAATTGTTAATTTTATAGATGTGTAGTGTGTGAAAATATTTTGTTCTTCCTGTAATATGCTCTATAGTAAAGGTTCCCATACTCAGAATAAAATCAGCAGATTCTGTAAATGTGGATAGGATCTTCCTACCTTGTAATTTGCATTATGTGTTATTTCGACCTTTTAGATCTAAGTGAGTTAAAAGGTTACTCTCAAAGATATATATGCTAGACAAATGTCTGAAGTCATTGCAGAGCTGTGTAAAATATTCTTCTACTTTTCCTAAATTGTAAACAAATCATTGAGTGTTTTTTTCTACCAAAATGCTAGAAAACACCTATATTGGCGATGGAAAGGAGGCTTTGAGGGGATATGGAGGAGGCTTATGTTTTTTAATTTTATTTTTAGGTGTGCAATAATCTGTTTGCTGAAAATTTTGGAAAGTAGCTAAAAGCCAAGAAAACTATCATAATTGTTAAGTTTAAATAGGTAGAATGTATGAAAATATGTTTTTTTCTGTAATATGCTTTATTGTAAAGATTCCCATACCCAATAGTCTAAAATCAGCGGATTCAGTAAATGTGGATAAGTTCCACCTACCTTGTAATTTGCATAAAGTGTTTCTCCCATGTTTTAGATCCAAGTGCGCTAAAAGGTTACTCTCGAAGATACAGTGCCTTGTGAAAGTATTCGGCCCCCTGGAACTTTTCAACCTTTTCCCACATACCATGCTTCAAACATAAAGATACCAAGTGTAATTTTTTGGTGAAGAATCAACAACAAGTAGGAAAAAAGTGTGAAGTTGAACGAAATGTATTGTTTTTTTTTTTAATTTTTGGGGAAATACAAAAACTGAAAAGTGGGTTTGCAATATTATTTGGCCCCTTTACTTTCAGTGCAGCAAACTCACTCCAGAAGTTCATTGTGGATCTCTGAATGATCCAATGTTATCCTAAATAACTACTTATGATAAATATAATCCACCTGTGTGTAATAAATTCTCTGTATAAATGCACCTGCTCTGTGATAGTCTCAGGTTCTGTTTGAAGCACAGAGAGCATCATGAAGACCAAGGAACACAACAGGCAGGTCCGTGATACTGTTGTGGAGAAGTTTAAAGCCGGATTTGGATACAAAATGATTTCCAGAACTTTAAACATCCGAAGGAGCACTGTGCAAGCGATCATATTGAAATGGAAGGAGTATCATACCAGTTCAAATCTACCAAGACCCTGCCATCTCTCTAAACTTTCATCTCAAACAAGGAAAAGACTGATCAGAGATGCAGCCAAGAGGCCCATGATCACTCTGGATGAACTGCAGAGATCTACATCTGAGGTGGGACAGTCTGTCCATAGGACAACAATCAGTCGTACACTGCACAAATCTGGTCTTTATGGAAGAGTGGCAAGAAGAAAGACATTTCTCAAAGATATCCACAAAAAGTGTCATTTAAAGTTTGCAACAAGCCACCTGGGAGACAGATGGCAAGCCATGATTGGTGGTTAAGGTGTTCCTGGCTCTCTCCCTACAAATCACTGCTCCTGACAAGCGGATTCTGGTGAGGGTCAAATGTACCTACATGTTTGTGCTAGAACAGTTATGCAGCCATCGTGTAGCATACTGTGTAGTTAGGCATGTTGTGCCTTGTATCATATTGCTGTTTTCTCTGTATGCAGATAGATGCTTGTCTATATAAGTAGTACAATCCTGGCAGCTTGAACTCGCTCTAGATAGCCATGATAACTCTATCTCTGTGTTATGCTGTGTTATGTGCTTTCTCTGTAATGTCCCTGTTATTCATGTTATTGCATCCTGTATCATGCTGTAATGTGCTAAGTACTGATACATTGTTATTTCCTTGTAGTTTTTACCATCATATCGTCCATATCACCACCATTATTGTCCACTGTCATCGTTCACTGTTATCAAGTTCACATCATTACCTCAATAAATATAGACTTAAGAATCCATACAGTCTGTTTACTGAGGAAGTGGGCGAGGGTTTAGCTGTATGCTGAAATCCACACAGCACCATACATGGAGGAAGGCAGAATAGGCCTTATTTACCGGACCTAAAAAAGATTCAATCATAAATTTTCCATCCTTAAATCTATCGTACAACCTTCCAAAAGAGGAAATATGTAATTTTTTACAACTAAGGAAATATACAGTATTAGGGGGAAATTCTCTCTCCCCATGTTATGGGTCTGCAGAATACACCAAATATATAATGTAGAAAGGTGCGTTCGCAGCCCGGGGTCCACCGTGCAAGCGGAGCTTGCTGCTAGTAAAAATGGCGCGAGAAGCAAACTCTGTTATCCCGCAGAGTCGCCAACATAAACGCCGTAATGCGCTGTGGCAATGAGTGCGAACTCTGTTACTCCACAGAGCCGCTAGGAGAGCCGCAGCGCTCTATGGCGATGTGTGCGCACTCACTAGACACAACTGAGTGGCAAAGAAAACACGCTAGGGCGCTGACTAGCGTTGAAAGCGAACCCTGTTACGTCACAGGGCCGCTGAGAAAAAGCACTGTGTCCTGTAAGGCTCTCAGGTACACAGTTAAGTGCTAAGCGTACATAAAGCGTGATCATGTGCTAATGTCCTCGCGGGAGTCACCCGCAATCTATGGCGTCTGAACGCCAGACCCTGAATACGGCAATCAAAACTCCTCACCGGTTATGCCGGTAATCTAGGGCATCTAGGACACCGACCCTGACCAGCTACCATACCAAACTCCTCACCGATTAAGTCGGTATTCTAGTGGCTTATTTCAGCCGGGTCCCTATCCACACATACACATTTTTTTTTTTTTTTTACCTCAGATGGGAAGTTCCACAGTCAGATAACCAAAACTATAAGGAACTCGACTCCCAAACAGCGTGTACACTTACATAATGCAGCAGCTGTTCCCATCATCATCGGAAAACCAACTTTATTTTCAGGCACACATACACATGACCACACTGGCGCATAGCATACAATGGTTGATATTAGCGCATGGCGGCCCAGCCATGCTACCCTTTTATAGCAACAGCTACAGGACCTTCCAGGAACAAGGACCAATGAGAAACTGTTACAAACACATGTAGCTACATGACCTTCCTGGCGGACCAATAGGAGCCGCTGCAGCACCTGAACATGTGACCCCTGATCTCCAATGAGAGATCTCACTCTGGACATGCTCAGAAGGGAAAACGCAGAACTTTGTACCAAAGACGTCTGCTCCAGCACTGGCTATAATAGCAGATCCAGGAAAGGCAGCAGCAAGTCACTGCACAGTAGTGGAGTGGGCAAGACGCTTGGACCGACGTCTCTGCTGAGCAGGCTCCACTGCGGCCGGAGATGAATGGGAGACCGCAGCGGGACGGGTTCGAGACTCCCCTTGTGCAGCAGCGGGAAATCGAACCCTAACATTATCCCCCCTCCTAGGGCCCCCCCTTCTTTGGGCCTCGCTGTGCTCAAAGGCAGCGATGAGCTGCGGAGCGTGAACATGCTCGGCAGGCTCCCAGGATCTATCCTCAGGCCCATAACCCCTCCAATCCACCAAATAAAATTTTTTGCCTCGTACCACCTTGCACCCAACAATGGCGTTCACCTCATGATCGTCGGTAGATGAACCCGAGGTCCCGGCAGATGACTCGGAAAACCGGGAAATGGCCACGGGTTTCAAGAGGGACACGTGAAAGGTGTCAGTGATACCAAGGCGAGGCGGAAGGGCTAGGCGGTAAACCACCGGGTTCACCTGCTCAAGAACTTTAAAGGGGCCCAAAAAGCGAGGTGCCAACTTGGTGGACTCTACCCGTAGCCTGATGATTCGGGCAGAAAGCCACACTAGGTCACCCGGAGCAAATGTAGGAGCGGGGCGCCGATGGGCATTGGCCGAAGACCTCATCCTCTCTTTGGAGGCCTGGATGGCATCCTGAGTGCGGTCCCAAATGTCCCGTGCCTCCACAGCCCAGTCTGCCACCCTGGAATCGGCGGAAGACACGGGCATAGGCACTGGTACCCGCGGATGCTGACCGTAGTTCAGGAGGAATGGCGTCTGTCCGGTGGAGTCAGCCACAGCATTATTTAGAGCGAACTCAGCCCACGGTAGCAAGGATGCCCAGTCATCCTGCCTGGCAGAGACAAAATGTCGCAAGTATGTGACCAAGGTCTGGTTGGCCCTCTCTACCAACCCATTCGTCTGGGGATGGTATGCAGAGGAGAGATTCAACTCAATGCTGAGTAGACGACACAGCTCTCTCCAGAATCGAGATGCAAACTGGGGACCTCGATCACTGACAATTTTGTCTGGCATACCGTGTAGGCGGAAAATATGCCTAATGAATAATGCTGCCAAGGCCCGTGCAGACGGTAACCGTGGTAACGGCACTAAGTGCACCATTTTGGAGAAGTGGTCGGTTATCACCCAGATGATGGTGCAGCCCCGAGACTTGGGTAAGCCCTCAACAAAATCCATCCCGACCATCTCCCAAGGCCTGTCTGCCACCGGTAAAGGAAAAAGTAACCCAGCTGGCCGTTGTCGAGGGGACTTATTCTTGGCGCAGGAGACGCACGCCTGAACGTATTCCCTGATGTCACGGGCCATCTGCGGCCACCAGTATGTCCTCGCCAGCAACTCAGAAGTCCTTTTGGTCCCAAAATGTCCACCCACCCTGGACGAATGTGCCCAAGAGAGTACTTCCGGTCGCAAATTGGTGGGCACAAAAGTCTTGCCCGGAGCACAGGCTCAAGCGAAACCGGAGCCACCGTTCTTAGGCTTTCTGTGGGGACAATCAGCCGAGGCTCCTCCTCCACCTCCTCAGAGGACACCACGGAGCGGGATAGAGCATCTGCGCGAATGTTCTTCTCACCGGAGAGGAAATGGAGGGTGAAATGGAACCGGGAGAAAAACAAGGACCATCTGGCCTGACGGGAATTTAGCCGCTGGGCTGTCTGCAAATACACCAAGTTCTTGTGGTCTGTGAACACTTGGAAGGGGAAGCGAGCCCCCTCCAGAAGATGTCGCCACTCGGAGAAGGCCAACTTCATAGCCAGTAACTCCCTGTCCCCGATGGAATAATTCCTCTCTGCTGGTGTAAAGGTTTTGGAAAAGAAGAAGCAGGGATGCTTCCGACCCTGAGCATCCTTTTGAAAAAGGACTGCTCCAGCACCAACAGAAGAGGCATCCACCTCTAAGATAAACGGTTTATCGACATCGGGGCGATGTAAGATGGGAGCACTGGCGAAATGCGACTTGATGGAGGAGAACGCCTTGATGACCTCCTCTGACCACAACTTGGGATTAGCTCCCTTCTTGGTGAGGGCTACCAAGGGAGCTACCAAAGTGGAGAAGTGAGGAATGAATTGGTGATAGTAGTTAATGAACCCCATAAAGCGCTGCACTGCCTTAAGGGAGTGGGGTTCTTGCCAATCCATCACAGCCTGTAGTTTGGTAGGATCCATAGCCAATCCCTGGGTGGAGATGATATAGCCCAGAAAAGGTAGAGACTCCTGCTCAAACATCCACTTCTCCAACTTCGCATATAGGGAATTTGCTCGCAAGAGGTCGAAAACCTTGCAGACATCTCTCCGGTGGGAGGCCATATCTGGAGAAAAGATGAGAATGTCATCCAGATAGACTACCACCGAGGTGGTCAACATATCCCGGAAGATGTCGTTCACAAAGTCTTGGAAGACAGCTGGAGCATTACAGAGCCCAAAGGGCATTACCAGATATTCATAATGCCCATCCCTGGTGTTAAATGCCGTCTTCCACTCGTCCCCCTCACGGATGCGAATCAGGTTATACGCACCCCGCAGGTCTAGCTTAGTAAATACCCTTGCTCCCCGAAGCCTGTCAAAAAGCTCAGAGATTAGCGGCAAAGGATACTTATTTTTCACGGTGATAGCGTTGAGACCCCTATAATCAATGCACGGACGTAGTTCTCCGTTCTTCTTCTGCACAAAGAAGAACCCTGCTCCCGCTGGTGACACCGACTTCCTAATGAATCCCCTTGCCAAGTTCTCCTGAATATATTGGGACATGGCCTCTGTCTCAGGAAGAGAGAGGGGATAGACCCTTCCTCTAGGAGGCTCAGCTCCAGGCAAGAGGTCGATAGGACAGTCATAGGGGCGATGAGGCGAAGAGTCTCCGCAGCCTTCTTTGAGAAAATGTCGGCATAAGACCAATAGGCCTTGGGAAGAGGAGAGAGGTCTATGGGTTTCTCAGTGGTGTTGACCTGCACGCTGTCCCTAATGCATCTGCCTTTACATATAAATTACCCCAACCCAGAATTCTCCCTGAAGCCCACTCAATATGGGGAGAGTGGTGGCGGAGCCAGGGTAATCCCAACAAAACCTCATCTATACCCTCAGGGAGGATAAAAAATGATATATTCTCCTGATGGGAAGGAGACATAGACAAGGTGAGTGGGACAGACTGATGGGTGATTTGTGAGGGCAGAATTGCTCCGTTCAATACCCGAACCGATACTGGTTCAGCCAGCAACACCAAAGGCATGGTGTGGCGAGAAGCAAAGGAGGATGACATAAAATTTCCCTCTGCCCCAGAATCCACACACAGCTTGACGGGTAGGGTGGTAGAACCGTGGGTAATTATCCCCTTGAGGAGCACTTTAGGGGCAAAACTCATGGTGTCCAGTGACCCTGTTCCTACGGTTACTGGGCGCGACCGCTTATTCAGCCGCTGTGGACATCGGTTGGCAAAATGTCCCTGCTGCTGGCAAATATAACAAATCGGGGATGGACGAGTGACCCGAGATGTAGATCCTGCAGGAGCAACCTCCTGAAGGTCGGGCGCCTGAACAGGCGACTCCAGAGGGTTGGTGAAGGTAGGAGCCAACTGGACCCTCTGCCTACACTGGACACGTTCCAGCCTCCGCTCGTGGAAACGGAGGTCGACGCAGGTGGAAATAGCGATAAGCTTCTCCAGTGTGGCAGGAATCTCTCTGGTAGCCAAGGCGTCTTTCACATGACCCGCCAGTCCTCTCCAGAACACGGGAATGAGGACTTTATCTGGCCACTCTAATTCCGAGGCCAGAGTCCGAAATTGGACAGCAAAATGGCTGACCAAAGCCGAACCCTGGGTACTTGCCAGCAGTTTGAGCGCCGCATCGTGGGTGACCTGAGGTCCTAGAAAAACCTTTTTCAGAGCCTCCAGAAAACGAGAAGCGCTCTGCACCACACAGTCGTCGCGCTCCCACAGCGGCATTGCCCACTCCAACGCTCTGCCCGACAGAAGAGCTATCACAAAGCCCACTTGTGCCCGATCCGTGGGGAAACGTGCAGCCAGAAGCTCGAGGTGTATGGAGCACTGACTTACGAATCCCCGACATTGCTTGCTGTCACCAGCAAACTTGTCTGGAAGCGGGAGGTGGGACAATGTAGGGCAGAGGTGGCAGAGGACAAACTGGCTGCAGCTACACTAGCAGCCTGAACAGCGACTGCGGTAACATCCACAGCTGAGGTTGTGCGCTCAAGAGCCGCCAACCTACCCTCCAGCTGCTGGATGTACAGCTGTAATCGCTGTTCATCCGCCATTTTACTAGCCAGACCCTGGCGCTAATATTATGTTATGGGTCTGCGGAACACACCAAATATATAATGTAGAAAGGTGCGTTCGCAGCCCGGGTCCACCGTGCAAGCGGAGCTTGCTGCTAGTAAAAATGGCGCGAGAAGCAAACTCTGTTATCCCGCAGAGTCGCCAACATAAACGCCGTAATGCGCTGTGGCAATGAGTGCGAACTCTGTTACTCCACAGAGCCGCTAGGAGAGCCGCAGCGCTATATGGTGATGTGTGCGCACTCACTAGACACAAGTGAGTGGCAAAGAAAACACGCTAGGGCGCTGACTAGCGTTGAAAGCGAACCCTGTTACGTCACAGGGCCGCTGAGAAAAAGCACTGTGTCCTGTAAGGCTCTCAGGTACACAGTTAAGTGCTAAGCGTACATAAAGCGTGATCATGTGCTAATGTCCTCGCGGGAGTCACCCGCAATCTATGGCGTCTGAACGCCAGACCCTGAATACGGCAATCAAAACTCCTCACCGGTTATGCCGGTAATCTAGGGCATCTAGGACACCGACCCTGACCAGCTACCATACCAAACTCCTCACCGATTAAGTCGGTATTCTAGTGGCTTATTTCAGCCGGGTCCCTATCCACACATACACATTTTTTTTTTTTTTTACCTCAGATGGGAAGTTCCACAGTCAGATAACCAAAACTATAAGGAACTCGACTCCCAAACAGCGTGTACACTTACATAATGCAGCAGCTGTTCCCATCATCATCGGAAAACCAACTTTATTTTCAGGCACAAAAAAAACACAAAACTAAGACACATTAACAAGGTGTTTCCACTTTTTAACTTTCCAAATTCCCTCTGCGTCCTCCTCCCCCCCTCTTTCTTTTATCACACACAAAACAAAAATACAATTTTCCCAAAACAATTTTTAAACAATTTTTAACCTCAATCTCCTTCCTCTTAAACACATACACGTTCCTCACATCCCACAACACCTCTTTTATACATGCAAGCATCAACCACAACACTCTCTCCTTTTCTCCACACATACCCAACCCAAACATAAATAACTCAAACGTCAAAAAATTCACATCACACAACTCCTTACACAACGGGCCCAAACCTGAAATCACATTTCTAGCATACTGACAATTCCAAAACAAATGCACCACACTCTCTCTCCCACCACATCCCCTCCTCGGACACATCTCACTCCTCACTAAACCCCGGTTTCTCTGGAAGTCTCTCACCGGTAACACCTCATGCAATGACTGCCACACAATCTCGCTCTGTCTATTTGTCATACCATCCATACGTACCTTCTTCCATACCTTCTGCACATCACTTCCTCTCACCATATAGATACCACATTCCATCTCTCTACACTCAATCATCCTATATACCGCTTTCTTCTTCTCTAACAACCTCACATCCACATCATACAGTTCATACTTCACCAAAAATTTGTAAACCCACACATACCACACAGGCACCTCAAAAGCCACTGGGAACCTTAAATCCCTTTCCCGCCACTTCAAACGGAACAGAAAACTTCCAAACAAATACCTGCACATACATGCACACTTCCCATCCATCCTAATCACACCCAATACAAACATCATAATATTCACGCCAAAAAAAACATTCAAATTTGGGAAATACCTCCAACTCTCTCCTTGCACGCTCCATACTTGAACGCCAAAAAAATACAAACAAAACCCTATTTAATCTTCTAACACACATATAACCTGGTGGAAAAACCACCGCAACATGCAAAAAAATTGGTAACACCACACTCTTAATAACTAAAATTTTACCAAAAAACGTCAGATCTCTCATCTTCCAAAAATTTAACTTGCGCTCCACTCTCTCTCTCACATCCACCCAACTTTCCTCTCCATCCAACTTCTCTGAAAATTTCACACCCAGCACCCTTATCGGTCCACTCACCACATTCACCCCAATATCATTGCTCAGAGTCCTCCCACCAAAAATCTTACATTCAGTCTTCTCCCAATTCACTTTAAACGCAGACGCTCCACAAAAAACGGATACCAACAACTTCACACGACGCACCGAACACTCTGAATCACACAAAACACACACATCATCCATGTAGCCATTCACCTTCCACTCCCTCCCCCCCGCCCCTGGCACTTGTACACCCCGAATCACCTTATCTTTCCTCAACATACACAACAATGGCTCAATCGCGCAAATGAACACAACAGGGGACAATGGGCACCCCTGCCGTACACCGGAAAACACATTCACTCTCCTCCCTACATTCCCATTCAACAAAACACAACTATAAATATTTTTATACAAACTTCTCACTCTCTCAACAAACTCAGCCGGAAAACCCATCTTCACCAACACTCTAAACAGAAAACCATGCGCCAACCTATCATACGCCTTCTCAAAATCCAAACTCAACACATACACCCCCTTCTTACGGTTCAAACAGTCCCACAAACAATCTCTCAGCATACACACACCCTCATGTAACCGCCTTCCAGGCACCGCACAACACTGCTCCTCACCCACCACACTCCCAACCACATCACGCATCCTATTTGCCAAAAGCTTCGCATAGATTTTATAATCACAATTAAACAACGTGATCGGCCTCCAGTTTTTTAGATTTTTCAAGTCACCTTTTTTTGGCAACAGCACAACCACTCCTGCACGCATACCATTCGCCACCTCTGCATTCGCCCACATATACTTACATACATCCACAAAATCCTTCCCAATCACATCCCACATCACACGATAAAATTCCACCGGGAGACCATCATCCCCCGGCGTTTTATTCAGCGCCATACTACACACCACCTTCCATATTTCTTCACTCGTCATCTCCCCCATCAAACTCTCCCTTTCTGTCCCATTCAATCTATTTTCCAAAACACTTAGCACATCACTCTCCAAACCTTCATCCCTCCATTTCACTGCATACAAATCATCATAAAACTTTGCCACTTCCTCACACAAGTCTGCACCACTCACTTCATTTCCATCCACTCCATTCAAAACACTCATGCTCTGTCTTTTTCCAAAAACTTTCTTGAAAAAAAACCGCGAACACTTCTCATTCTTTTCCAAGTTCTCTATTTTAGCCCTATACACAATACTCCTCCCTCTCTCTCTCAAAAACTCGTTCACTTCTTTTTTCACTCTCAACAAATCTTCACTCACATCCATCCCTCCCTCTCTTAGCTTATATAACACACTCAATCTTGCATTCAAACCAGCAAACCTTTCTCTCTTAGCAGCTGCACACTTGTAACCAAGTTTTTTAAAAAAAACCTTGGTTTTCCATTTAACCCAATCCCACCATTCACACACATTACTGAACTCACTTCTGCTCTTACACCACTCCTTATAATGTCTCTCATACTCCTCTCTCACCTCCACCCCTCCAGTAAACTCACATTCAGCTTCCATATACCTTTCCCAGTTACCTCCTCAGTATGCACATCCACTTCACACTTCATACACACATGATCTGAAAACGGCACACTCTCCTGTGCATAACTAACAGCAATCAGGTTTTTTGAAACAAAAAAATAGTCCAGTCTAGACGCCACCCTCCCACTCTCAGAAAAAAATGTATTTAACAATGGAGTTACTTTACACTCCCTCTGCATATCCCTCAAACCAAAATCACTCACCATGTCCATTAACTCTTTCCTTGACACATCCACATTCACCTTTCCCACATCAACATTCATATCACCCACAATCACAACAGGCACTCTACCTGGAATAAAAAACTTAATTTTTTCAAATAAAACTTTCCGCTCCTGTTTTTGCACAGGAGCATACACATTAATAACACTAAAACGAATATTTCTAAACTCAAAGTTTGCTAACACGCATCTCCCAACCTCAATCACCATATAGTCACACAAACTCACATTACGCCCCTTCACCAAAAAACCAACACCGTCATTTCTATTACATGCACTCCCTGACCACACAGACGCACCATGAGGCCATTCACTCCCCTTCACACCATCCACAATCCCACACTCCTGTAAACAAAAAATTTCCGCATTTTGCGCTGCAAAAAACTCAAAAATGGCCGCACGCCGCATCTTATTTTTAAAAACCCTCACATTTTGAGATATAATTCTAACACCCATACTAAACACAAACCAAAAAGCTTAAAAAAAACACTTGTCCAAAGAAGCCAAAAAAGGAAAAAAATACAAAAACAACCTACAGATATAACTTGACACACATTACATAAAACACACAAAAAAACAGATAGCCCTTGCTTAAAGAGCAAAGCTATGTACACAAAAAAACCCTACCTGGCTACTGGAAAAGTAAAACGTACTTAACCAGTACCGCCAGTGTCCTCCTCCACCATTTGTGCCAAGCAGCCTTCTGAGCCGCTGGCCTCCATATACTCCTCCACCCGTGCCTTTTTATGCCCAGTCTTCCTCTGGGCCATTCCTTCTTCCACCACCTCAATGTCTCTGTTTTCCCCACCACCCTCCCTGTGACACTTTAACCCTCCTGAGTCCTCTTCCGAGGAGAAGGCACCAATATTTCTCGGATCAGACTCATGAACTAAAACCTCAGCCTCCTCCTCTGCCACAGATATATCGAAATCCATCAGGCATTCTGACCATGATTCAGCAACTGGGACTTCTTTTTTTACTTCTTTTTTAGGCCATGAACGCTCCTCTCGCCTTATGGCCTTCCAAAATTCCTTGTCCTCCTTTTCCTCCTGTTGCTTCTCCTTCCTTCTCTCAGCCTCCTTGTCCTCCTGCCGCTTCTCCCTCCGTCTCTCAGCAGGAGTGGGTGGCGCCTTCACAACGCTTTGCAGCGCGGCGACTTCGCTTTCCCTCCGCTTCTTCTCCTCCTCCCGCCTCTTAACCTCCTCCTCTCTCTTCCTTTCTTCCTCCCGCCTCCGCTCCTCCTCACGTCTCTTTCTTTCCTCCTCCTCTCTAGTTGACCTCCTCGGCACACCAAATGGGCAGTCTCTATACAGGTGCTTTGAACGGCCACACCCGTCACATTCACGAGGCATCGGACACCTAGCCGCCACATGACCCTCTTGCTTGCAATTACGGCAAACCAACTCCTTGCTACACATGTTTAGCAGGTGCCCGAACTGAAAGCACCTTCTGCAGTATAGTGGCTGCCCTGGGTATGACAGGAAGCCCCTATGACCCGCCACTGAAAAGTTCGCTGGTGGGTGGGTGAAACCTCCCAAACAACCTGGGTCCTTCTTCAATTTCACCCGAAACACATACTTGCAGTTGAAAATGCCCAAGACATTTTTCTGCTTCTCTCCTCCCTTCACGTATTCACAGTACCGCTCCAGGAACTGCTCCAGTAGTGCTACTTCTGTATAGGGGTTGTACACAGTCACCGTCACCACTTTTTCCATGAGCCCAAACAGGGGCTCCACCCGCACTCCCTCCAGGCATGGATCACCTTCATTACTTCTGAGCCATTCAAAGACGGTCAAACAGCATCCCTCATTCACAAAGGTTACATCATATGTACCTTGACTCCGGAATTCATTGACGCTGTAGATATCCTGACGATGGGCTCCAGCCTTTTCCTCCAACAGGTCACGAACGACGTACACCAGGTTGTTTTTCTCACCACCTTCCACCACCACACGGATCGTATTCTTAATGAACATCCTCAGTCCAGACTGCCGATACTGGTTACCGCAGTAGAAAATCAGCAGCACGCTGCCAGCAAAGCCCCTGGATCACTCCAGGAAAACTCGCACCCTCTGACTGCGACACACGATCGCAGCCAAAAGGCCGAGATCACACTGGCGCATAGCATACAATGGTTGATATTAGCGCATGGCGGCCCAGCCATGCTACCCTTTTATAGCAACAGCTACAGGACCTTCCAGGAACAAGGACCAATGAGAAACTGTTACAAACACATGTAGCTACATGACCTTCCTGGCGGACCAATAGGAGCCGCTGCAGCACCTGAACATGTGACCCCTGATCTCCAATGAGAGATCTCACTCTGGGCATGCTCAGAAGGGAAAACGCAGAACTTTGTCCCAAAGACGTCTGCTCCAGCACTGGCTATAATAGCAGATCCAGGAAAGGCAGCAGCAAGTCACTGCACAGTAGTGGAGTGGGCAAGACGCTTGGACCGACGTCTCTGCTGAGCAGGCTCCACTGCGGCCGGAGGTGAATGGGAGACCGCAGCGGGACGGGTTCGAGACTCCCCTTGTGCAGCAGCGGGAAATCGAACCCTAACACCCCATATCTCTTCCAAGAGTTATCATATATCTTCTGGAAAATCCCTTAATACTCTTTGGAACACTAAAAATCATGGAAAGAAGCAATTGAAATACCATACAAATCAAATGTAAATGCTAATGTTCATGAGAATTATTTTAAAATCTTATCTAGTAGGTTCTATACACCTGTCAGATTAAAGCAGATTTTTGAGAACAGATCGGACTTATGCTGCAGGAATTGTACTCAAAAAGCTAACATATTACATATTTTCTGGTCATATCCTAAAATAATCGACCTGTGGAAAGAAGTAGCTAATTTTTTGAGCAATATTAACAACTCTGTAGGTGAATTGTCTCCTCAATTGGTTTTGTTCTCGCTTGATTCAAATCGACTTCCCCCAAAATTAAATATCTCGCAATTCATCTATTTGCTGTAACAAAAATACTTATAGCATCTAAGTGGAAATCAAAAGATATTCTTTCCATTTCAGAAATAATGAAAAAAATGTCTACCCATAATTCTTTTGAACATTCTTACACTCCAAGAAATAATTATTTAAAAAAATACTATTCCACACGGTCATCTTGGAATCTATTTATTTCCTCAAGTCGGAATGCCCCCCTTCTAGGTTAAAATCTTTATAATATGCCAAGAAGTCCAAGTACAATTACATATTTAACTAAGCAAATTGAAAATTGTTTTCTTATAAATATTGCTTCAATAAGGATGATCTTTTCCCCTGTCCCTACTCTCCAAGTTTATCTAATCCAACCTTCTATGCCCTTTTCTTTCCTTATCCTTCCCCTCTACATTGTTTAACCCCTTCGCAACCCAGCGTTTTTTCACCTGACACGCCCAATTTTTACAATTCTGACCACTGTCCATTTATGAGGTAATAACGCTGGAACGCTTCAACGGATCCCACTGATTCTGAGAATGTTTTCTCGTGACATATTGTACTTTATGATAGCAGTAAAATTTCTTCGATATGACTTGCGTTTATTTGTAAAAAAAAAATGGAAATTTGGCAAAAAATTTAGAAAATTTAGCAATTTTCAAACTTTTAAATTTTATGCCCTTAAACCAGAGTATTATGTCACACAAAATAGTTCATACATAACATTTCCCACATGTCTACTTTACATCAGCACAATTTTGGAACCAGCATTTTTTTTTGTTAGGAAGTTATAAGGGTTAAAAGTTGACCAGCGATTTCTCATCTTTTCAACAAATTTTACAAAACCATTTTTTTAGAGACTACATCACATTTGAAGTGACTTTGAGGGGTCCATATGATAGAAAATACCCAAAAGTGACACCATTCTAAAAAACTGCACCCCTCAAGTTACTCAAAACCACATTCAAGAAGTTTATTAACCCTTCAGGTGCTTCACAGGAATTTTTGGAATGTTTTAAAAAAAATAAACATTTAACTTTTCTTCACAAAAAATTATTTCAGATCCAATTTGTTTTATTTTACCAAGGGTAACAAGAGAAATTGGACCCCAAAAGTTTTTGTACAATGTGTCCTGAGTATGCTGATACCTCATATATGCAGGTAAACTACTGCTTTGGCGCATGGCAGAGCTCGGAAGGGAAGGAGTGCCGTTTGACTTTTCAATGCAAAATTGGCTGGAATTGAGATCGGACGCCATGTTGCGTTTGGAGAGCCCCTGATGTGCCTAAACAGTGGAAATCCCCCAATTCTAACTTCAACCCTAACCCCAACACACGCCTAACCCCAACCCTAACCATAACTCTAACCACAAACCTAACCCCAACACACCCCTAACCCTAATCCCAGCCCTAACCCTAATTCCAACCCTAACCTTAATCCTAACTTTAGCCCCGACCCAAACCCTAACTTTAGCCTCAACCCTAGCCCTAACTTTAACCCCAACCCTAACCCTAACTTTAGCCACTAATAATCTCCCTCGATCTGGGGCTCCACAAAAGATCTCACTCTGTGGGGTCAAAATGATCATAAGAATGGTGAGCAAAAATCCCAGAACCACACAGGGGGGACCTAGTGAATTACCTGCATAGAGCTGGCATCACCATAACACACTACGCCTCCAGGGACTCAGATCTTGCAGTGCCAGACATGTCCCCTGCTTAAGCCAGTACATGCCGGGGCCCATCTGAAGTTTGCGAGAGAGCATTTGGATTATCCAGAAGAGTATTGGGAGAATGTCATATGGGCTGATGAAACCAAAGTAGACCTGTTTGGTAGAAACAAAACTCGTGTTTGGAGGAGACAGAATGCTGAGTTGCATCCAAAGAACACCATACCTACTGTGAAGCATGGGGGTGGCAACATCATGCATTGGGACTGTTTCTATGCAAAGGGATCAGGATGATTGATCTGTGTACATGAAAGAATGAATGGGGCTATGTATCGTGAGATTTTTGAGTGCAAACCTCCTTCCATCAGCAAGGGCATTGAAGATGAAACATGGATGGGTCTTTCAGCATGATAATGATCCCAAGCACACCACCAGGGCAACAAAGGAGTGGCTTTGTAAGAAGCATATGAAGGTCCTGGAGTGGTCTAGCCAGTCTCCAGATCTCAACCCCATAGAAAACCTTTGGAGGGATTTGAAAGTCCGAGTTGCCCAGTGACAGACCTAAAACGTCACTGCTCTAGAGGAGATATGCATGGAGGAATGGGCCAACATACCACCAACAGTGTGTGCCAACCTTATGAAGACTTACAGAAAACATTTGACCTCTGTCATCGCCAACAAAGGATATATGACAAAATATTGAGATTAACTTTTGTTAATGACCAAATACATATTTTCCACCATAATTTGCAAAATAAATCTTGCCAAATCAGATAAGGTGATTTTCAGGATTTGTTTTCTCATTTTGACTCTCATAGTTCTGGTCTACCTATGATGTCAATCACAGGCCTCTGTCATTTTTTAAGTGGGAGAACTTGCAAAATTGGTTGACTAAATACTTTTTTCCCCACTGTATTACAAAAACCAGAGGCATTATACACATAGGAAATAAGTAATTGTCCTGTGTTGATAATGTGGCCGCACCGAGGTCCAGTAACTTATTGACAGTGATGTCACATTTGATGCGCCCCCCTGCTGTTGTCACAATCTAGCAGCAGCGCATTCGCCTGAAGCATGCTGCCATTTGCACATTTCTGACAGCCACAGAGAGGGGCATCCACAGGAGGATACTCCCACAACAGACCTTTTGCTCAAACAGGACCTTTGTTATGTTTCGGTAACTGAGGAGAAATAGCAAAAATAGCCAAAGTAACAATACACCAGAGAGGCTGGAAATTATTGGGTTGCAGGGCCCTAAACTAACCGCAACACTAGAAGTAGCCGTGGAGCGTACCTACGGTGATCCTAGATGCCTCGTCACAGCCGGAGAGATAGCTACACCTAAAGGCAGAAAGATGAAAGCTAACTACCCCGTAGCAGAACCCCCCAAAGAAATAGGAAGCCCCCAAACATGTAATGGCGGTTAGACAAGAAGAAAATACGAACACAGACAGAAAATAGAATGAGCAAATGCTGGGGCCCAATACTGTCTAGATAGAAAAGTAAAGGAAAGAATTCTGACTGCAACCCAAAAAAACCCTGACAAAAATACCAACACTTCTGATTAACAAAAAACCTGAGATCACACGACCTCTACCACCTAAATCAGATCTCTGGTGTAACACACAGCAATTCAGCAAATAAAAAGTGACACTGGAACAGAGCAAAAGTGCAAACACAACTGAGCACAAATGCAGCGCCAGGCCCCAAAAGGGGACCAGGCCGAAGTCCACTGCAAGGCAGCAAGGAAAATCCAACCAGATTAAAAAAAACAGCAAATCACTTATCTGAATGAAAGCAGGAATGCAAGCTGATCTCCAAGCAAGACCTGAAGAACAATTGATTACCGGCAAGGCTGCTGGGAGTTCAGGTCACTTATATCAGACCATACGGACCCAGCTGAAAGCCATTCAGCAATTGGTTCATTACCTCAGCAACCACCGGAGGGAGCCCCAGCTCCGAAGTCGCCTTCAACGTATTCACAACAGTACCCCCACCTTGAGAAGGGGTCACCGAACCCTCACCTGCGCAACCAGGCCGATCAGGATGAGCTTGATGATAGGCACGGATCTGTTGTGAATGTTTTCTAACCACCACAACTAAAGGCAATTGGAGTATCCTTTCTATCTTTAGGTGTAGTTAATCTCTCAGGCTGTGACGAGGCGTCTAGGACCAACATAGGAAAGCTCCACGGCTGTCTTTAGTTGTGGTGGTTAGAAAACATTCACAACAGTACAGTATGAGCTCTGTGATAACTGCAATCCAAAAAAACCCTAAAAAATGCCAACGCTACTGATTGCAAAAACACCGAGCTCCTCCTGACCATCTGTCCTATGCCGGTTGGCAAACCGCTAGGCCTTCTCCTGTCCATAGAGATATGGGTCCATGGTCTCTTGGGCACAGGAGAAGGCCCAGCGGTTTGCCAAACGGCATAGGACAGATGGTCAGGAGGAGCTCGGTGTTTTTGCAATCAGTAGCGTTGGCATTTTTTAGGATTTTTTTTGGATTGCAGTTATCACCGAGCTCACTTACTTACTGTTGTGAATGTTTTCTAACCACCACAACTAAAGGCAGCCGTGGAGTATCCTTTCTATCTTTAGGTGTAGTTAATCTCTCAGGCTGTGACGAGGCGTCTAGGACCAACGTAGGAACGCTCCATGGCTGCCTTTAGTTGTGGTGGTTAGAAAACACTCACATCACGGATCAGTCTCCTAGCATGGATGTCCGAAGCAAACACCCAAGAATTGTCCTCCTGACCATAACCTCTCCACTTAACCAAATACTGGAGTTTCTGTCTAGCAAAACGAGAATACTATATTTTCTCAACCACATACTCCAATGTTATGATTTGGTAGCTGAGGAGAGCAGGCAAAAAAGGAAATACACCAGAGAGGTTGGAATCTATGGGATTTCAGTACCCTGACTAACCACCACAACTAAAGGCAGCCGTGGAGCGTACCTACGTTGGTCCTAGACGCCTCGTCACAGCCTGAGAAGCTAACTACACCTAAAGACAGAAAGAGGAAAACTATCTGCCCCGGAGCAGATCCCCAAAGAACATAGAAAGCCCCCAAACATGTAATGGCGGTTAGACAAGAAGAAATACAGACACAGACAGAAAATAGTATGAGCAAACGTTGGGGCCCAAACTTCCTAAATAGAAAAGGATAGGAAGGACACTTACTGCAATCCCAAAAAACCCTGAAAAGTACCAACACTACTAATTACAAAAACACCTGAGATCACACGACCTCTACCACCTAAATTAGTTCTCTGGTGTAACAAAACTAAACAGCAGCCACTGAAAAAACTGGAAAAGGCAAATGAACAAACAACAGTGGCTGAACTAAACTGAGAGGAGCACAAGCCCCCGGAGGGGACCCGGCAGACCCCCACAGAAGTGCAGGACAAAATGCAAAAAGCAAGCACAAAAACTAAAAGAAGAAAATGTCTTATCTGTTAGCAGAAGATGCAGGCACGAAACAGCAAGCAACAAAGTGAACAGGAATCAAAGATGAGACCAGAACAATTGATCACCGGCAACCCTGATGGGAGGGAACCTCCCTTATATAAGACCAGTCAGTAACACCTGATCGCCAATCTTCACAATCTTCATTGGATAGTTCAGTACTGTTTGTAACCACCAGAGGGAGCTTCTGCTCAGAATTCATTTCTAGCACATTCACAACAGTACCCCCCCCTTGAGGAGGGGTCACCGAACCCTCATTTGAGCAACCAGGTCGGTCAGGATGAGCTCTGTGATACGCACGGATGAGTCTCCTAGCATGGATGTCCGAAGCAAACACCCAAGAATTGTCCTCCTGAAAATAACCTCTCCACTTAACCAAATACTGGAGTTTCCGTCTAGAAAAGCGAGAATTCAATATTTTCTCAACCACATACTCCAGATTGCCCTCAACCAAAACAGGGTCAGGAGGCACAGCCATAGGAACCACTGGCTCGACAAACTCTTCAATAAGGACTTGTGGAACACGTTATGGATCTTAAATGTCCCTGGAAGAAGTAAACGAAAGGAAACAGGATTAAGAATCTCCATGATCTTATAAGGTCCAATGAACCTAGGCTTAAACTTAGGAGATGCAACTCTCATAGGGATATTTCTCGAGGACAACCAGACCAAGTCCCCCACTTCAAACCGAGGACCATCAGTCCTATGCCGGTTGGCAAACCGCTGGGCCCTCTCCTGAGAGAGGGACAACCTCTCCACTACCTGGTCCCAAATCTGCTGCATACGCTCCACAACAGAGTCAACACCTGGACAGACAGAAGCCTCCGTCTGTCCTGAAGAAAATCGAGGGTGAAACCCAAAATTGCAGAAAAATGGAGACATCAAAATGGCAGAGCTAGCCCTATTATTAAGAGCAAACTCAGCCAAAGGCAAAAAAGAGACCCAGTCATCCTGATCAGCAGACACAAAGCATCTCAGATAAGTCTCCAATGTCTGGTTTGTTCTCTCAGTTTGTCCATTGGTCTGAGGATGAAAAGCCGAGGAGAAAGACAATTGAACACCAAGTTTAGAACAAAAAGTCCTCCAAAATCTGGAAACAAACTGGACTCCTCTGTCAGACACAATGTTTTCAGGAATGCCGTGTAACCGAACCACGTGCTGAAGGAACGAAGGCACCAATTCAGAGGAGGAAGGCAACTTAGGTAATGGCACAAGATGTATCATTTTGGAAAACCTATCACAAATCACCCAGATAACGGTCATTCTCTGAGAAACAGGGAGGTCGGAAATGAAATCCATAGAGATATGGGTCCATGGTCTCTTGGGCACAGGCAATGGCATCAACAAACCACTAGAGCGAGAGCAAGGCTTGGAGCGAGAGCAAGTCCCGCAGGACTGCACAAATTCCCTGACGTCACGAGACAAAGTAGGCCACCAAAAGGACCGACTAACCAAGTCTCTGGTACCAAAAATTCCGGGATGACCGGCCAACGCGGAACAATGAATCTCAGACATCACACTCTTTTTCCACCGGTCTGGGACAAACAATTTCCCAATAGGGCAGCGCTCGGGTTTATCCTCCTGACACTCTTCCAGAGCCAGTCTCAAATTGGGCGAGATGGCGGAAAGAACTAAACCCTCTTTCAAAATAACAGCAGGATCAGATAACTCAGGAGAGTCCGCAAGGAAACTCCTCGAGAGGGCATCCGCCTTAACATTCTTAGTGCCAGGAAGAAAGGAAACCACAAAATTAAAACGTGTGAAAAACAAGGCCCACCTGGCCTGTCTAGGATTAAGTCGCTTGGCTGATTCCAGATAAACCAGATTCTTATGGTCCGTGAGGACCACCACCTGATCTTTGGCTCCCTCCAGCCAATGTCTCCACTCTTCAAAAGCCCACTTCATGGCCAATAACTCCCGATTACCCACGTCATAATTACGTTCAGTTGGAGAAAATTTTCGAGAGAAAAAGGCACAAGGGTTACTTTTAGAGGTCTCTGGATCTCTTTGGGACAAAACGGCACCTGCCCCAATTTCAGAGGCATCAACCTCCACCTGAAATGGCAGAGAAACATCAGGCTGCCGTAGAACAGGAGCAGAAGTAAATCTCTGCTTAAGTTCCTGAAACGCAAAGACTGCCTCAGGAGGCCAATTCACCACATCAGAACCCTTTTTGGTCAAATCAGTCAATGGTTTAACAATAACAGAGAAATTACCAATAAATTTACGATAAAAATTGGCAAAACCCAAGAATCTTTGAAGAGCCTTTAATGAAGTAGGTTGGACCCAATCACAGATGGCCTGAACCTTGACCGGGTCCATTTCAATAACAGATGGGGACAAAATGAATCCCAGAAATGAGATCCTCTGTACGCCAAAAAGACACTTTGATCCCTTCACATACAGAGCATTCTCTCTCAAAATCTGGAACACAGTCTGAACATGTTTCACATGAGAGTCCCAGTCATTGGAAAAAATCAAGATATCATCCAAATAAACAATCAGAAATTTATCCACAAAATCCCTGAAAATGTCATTCATGAAGGACTGGAAGACAGAAGGAGCATTAGTGAGCCCAAAGGGCATCACTAGGTACTCAAAATGCCCCTCTGGGGTATTAAATGCCGTCTTCCATTCATCCCCGTGCTTAATGCGAATAAGGTTATATGCCCCCCTGAGGTCAAGCTTGGTAAACCAAGTAGCACTTTTCACCCTGGAAAACAGGTCAGAAATCAAGGGTAACGGATATTGATATTTCACAGTGATATTGTTCAAGAGACGATAATCAATACACGGCCTTAATGAACCATCCTTTTTGGCCACAAAGAAAAAAACGGCACCCAAGGGTGAAGAGGATGGTCTGATATGACCCTTCTCCAATGACTCATTGATATAAGACCGCATAGCGTCATGTTCAGGTACAGACAAGTTAAAAAGGCGACCTTTAGGGAATTTACTACCAGGCACTAATTCAATAGCGCAGTCATAGCTCCTATGGGGGGGCAAGGATGCAGATTTACTTTCGCTAAACACATCAGAAAAATCAGTCAGAACATCAGAGCCTGGGGGGAGGCAGAAAAAACAGGAGTGTTGGTATTAACACATTGGCAGCCCCAACTGGTTACAGACACAGATTTCCAATCCAAAACAGGATTATGAGACTGTAACCAAGGGAAACCCAGTACGATAATGTCATGCAGATTATACAGCACCAAAAATTTGCAACTTTCCTGATGATCAGGTTCAACCCTCATTATCACCTGAGTAGAGAACTGACGCTGTGCCCCAGAAGCCACTCTATCACACTGCATGGGTTCAGAAGCTGGTTCACAAGGCAACACTATTCCACGCATACCTCTACGCTCACGCAAACGTCTGTCAATTTGAATCGCTAATGACATAGAATCATTGAGACCAGAGGGGATAGGGAATCCCACCATAACATCCTTTACATTTTCTGACAGACCCTTCCGAAAAAGGGCTGCCAAAGCATCGTCATTCCATTTGGTCAGGACTGCCCACCTTCGGAATCTCTGACAGTATAACTCAGCGTCCTCAAGCCCCTGATTTAATGCCAACAAGGCTTTTTCAGCTTGATCAGTGACATTAGGCTCATCGTACAATAACCCCAGAGCCTGAAAAAATGCATCAACATTACTCAAAACAGGATCCCCAGGTGTCAGGGAAAAAGCCCAATCCTGAGGATCGCCGCGCAGGAGAGAGATGACATTTTGAACCTGCTGTGCTGCGTTCCCTGAGGACTTAGATTTCAAGGCAAAAAACAACTTACAGTTATTTTTGAAATTCAGAAATTTAGCTCGATCCCCTAAAAACAAATCTGGCATGGGAATCCTAGGTTCCACAACAGACAACCCTGCAAGATAGGTAGCAATACTCCGAACTTCAGTGGCAAGCTGATCCACTCGGCCAGACAACTGCGCAAACTCCATTGAGAGAAAAAAAAAAATCCTCCTCAGCATTCAGAGAAACAGAGGGAAAAAAAAATAAAAAAATCTCTGACAACTCTGACAATCTTCTTTCTTTAACACTATTTTTCCCTTCTGTGAGTACCATACAAATATCAGTTTTTGGGCCGGTGATACTGTTATGATTTGGTAGCTGAGGAGAGCAGGCAAAAAAGGAAATACACCAGAGAGGTTGGAATCTATGGGATTGCAGTACCCTGACTAACCACCACAACTAAAGGCAGCCGTGAAGCGTACCTACGTTGGTCCTAGACGCCTCGTCACAGCCTGAGAAGCTAACTACACCTAAAGACAGAAAGAGGAAAACTATCTGCCCCGGAGCAGATCCCCAAAGAACATAGAAAGCCCCCAAACATGTAATGGCGGTTAGACAAGAAGAAATACAGACACAGACAGAAAATAGTATGAGCAAACGTTGGGGCCCAAACTTCCTAAATAGAAAAGGATAGGAAGGACACTTACTGCAATCCCAAAAAACCCTGAAAAGTACCAACACTACTAATTACAAAAACACCTGAGATCACACGACCTCTACCACCTAAATTAGTTCTCTGGTGTAACAAAACTAAACAGCAGCCACTGAAAAAACTGGAAAAGGCAAATGAACAAACAACAGTGGCTGAACTAAACTGAGAGGAGCACAAGCCCCCGGAGGGGACCCAGCAGACCCCCACAGAAGTGCAGGACAAAATGCAAAAAGCAAGCACAAAAACTAAAAGAAGAAAATGTCTTATCTGTTAGCAGAAGATGCAGGCACGAAACAGCAAGCTACAAAGTGAACAGGAATCAAAGATGAGACCAGAACAATTGATCACCGGCAACCCTGATGGGAGGGAACTCCCTTATATGAGACCAGTCAGTAACACCTGATCGTCAATCTTCACAATCTTCATTGGATAGTTCAGTACTGTTTGTAACAACCAGAGGGAGCTTCTGCTCAGAATTCATTTCTAGCACATTCACAACACTCCAAGTTGCCCTCAACCAAAACAGGGTCTGGAGGCGCAGCCATAGGAACCACTGGCTCGACAAACCTCTTCAATAAGGACTTGTGGAACACGTTATGGATCTTAAATGTCCCTGGAAGAAGAAAATGGAAGGAAACCGGATTAATAATTTCCATGATCTTATAAGGTCCAATGAACCTTGGTTTAAATTTTGGAGACGCAACCTTCATAGGGATATTTCTCGAGATCAACCAAACCAAGTCCCCCACTTTAAAACGATCACCATCAGTCCTATTCCGGTTGGCAAACCATTGGGCCTTCTCTTGAGAGAGAGACAACCTCTCCACAACCTGGTCCCAAATCTGCTGTATTCGCTCCACAATAGAGTTAACCCCCGAACAGACAGAAGCCTCCGTCTGTCCCAAAGAAAATCGAGGGTGAAACCCAGAATTGCAGAAAAATGGAGACATCAAGGTGGCAGAGCTAGCCCTATTATTAAGAGCAAACTCAGCCAAAGGCAAAAAAGAGACCCAGTCATCTTGATCAGCAGACACAAAACATCTCAGATAAGTCTCCAAGGTCTGGTTTGTTATCTTGGTTTGTCCATTGGTCTGAGGGTGAAATGCAGAGGAGAAAATAACTGAACACCAAGTTTAGAACAAAATGTCCTCCAAAATCTGGAAACAAACTGGACTCCTCTGTCAGACACAATGTTCTCAGGAATGCCATGCAACCGAACCACGTGCTGAAAGAACAAAGGCACCAATTCAGAGGAGGAAGGCAACTTAGGTAATGGCACAAGATGTATCATCTTGGAAAACCTATCACAGATTACCCAGATAATGGTCATTCTCTGAGAGACAGCGAGGTCGGAAATAAAATCCATAGAGATATGGGTCCATGGCATCTTGGGCACAGGTAATGGCATTAACAAACCACTAGAGCAAGAGTAAGGCTTGGAACGAGAGCAAGTCTCACAGTACTGCAGAAAGGATCAACTCAGGAGAATCCGCAAAGAAACTCCTCGAGAGGGCATCCGCCTTAACATTCTTAGTGCCCGGAAGAAAAGAAGTCACAAAATTAAAACGTGTGAAAAACAAGGCCCACCTGGCCTGTCTAGGATTAAGTCGCTTGGCTGATTCAAGATAAACCAGGTTCTTATGGTCCGTGAGGACCACCACCTGATGTTTGGCTCCTTCCAGCCAATGTCTCCACTCTTCAAAGACCCACTTCATGGCCAATAACTCCTGATTACCCACGTCATAATTACGTTCAGTTGGAGAAAATTTTCGAGAGAAAAAGGCACAAGGGTTACTCTTAGAGGTCTCTGGATCCCTTTGGGACAAAACGGCACCTGCCCCAATCTCAGAAGCATCAACCTCCACCTAAAACGGCAGAGAAACATCAGGCTGCCGTAGAACAGGAGCAGAAATGAATCTCTGCTTAAGTTCCTGAAACGCAGAAACTGCCTCAGGAGGCCAATTCACCACATCGGAACCCTTTTTGGTCAAATCAGTCAATGGTTTAACAATACCAGAGAAATTACCAATAAATTTACGATAAAAATTGGCAAAACCCAAAAATCTCTGAAGAGCCTTCGATGTAGTAGGTTGAACCCAATCACAGATGGCCTGAATCTTGACCGGGTCCATTTCAATAACAGACGGAGACAAAATGAATCCCAGAAATGAGACCTTCTGTACGCCAAAAAGACTCATTGATCCCTTCACATACAGTGCATTCTCTCTCAAAATCTGGAACACAGTCCGAACATGTTTTACATGAGAGTCCCAGTCGTTGGAAAAAATGAAGATATCATCCAAATAAACAATCAGAAATTTATCCACAAAATCCCTGAAAATATCATTCATGAAGGATTGGAAGACGGAAGGGGCATTAGTAAGCCCAAAAGGCATCACTAGGTACTCAAAATGCCCCTCTGGGTATTAAACGCCGTCTTCCATTCATCCCCGTGCTTAATGCAAATAATGCGAATAAGGTTATACGCCCCCCTGAGGTCAAGCTTGGTAAACCAACTAGCACTTTTCACTCTGGAAAATAGGTCAGAAATCAAGGGTAACGGATATTGATATTTAAAAATGATTTTATTCAGGAGGTGACAGTCAATACACGGCCTCAATGAACCATCCTTTTTGGCCACAAAGAAAAAACCGTCGCCCAAGGGTGAAGAGGATGGTCTGATATGATCCTTCTCCAAAGACTCCCAAATATAAGATCGCATATCATCGTGTTCAGGTACAGATAAATTAAAAAGGCGACCTTTCGGAAATTTACCACCAGGCACTAACTCAATAGCGCAATCATAGCTCCTGTGAGGAGGTAAGCATGCAGAATTACTCTCGCTAAACACATCAGAAAAATCAGTCAAAAAGTCAGGGACATCCTGAGACTGGGTTGAGGCAGAAAAAACAGGAGTGTCAGTATTAACACATTGGCATCCCCAACTGGTCACAGACACAGAATTCCAATCCAAAACAGGATTATGAGTCTGTAACCAAGGGAAACCCAGTACAATAATGTCATGCAGATTATGCAATACCAGAAATTTGCAACTCTCCTGATGATCTGGTTCAACCCTCATTATCACCTGAGTAGAAAACTGGGGTTTATTCTCCGCCAAAGGGGTAGAATCAATGCCCAGCAAAGGAATAGACTTCCGCAGGGGTATCATAGGAAACCCACATCGTTTGGCAAAGTCAAAATCCATCAGGTTAATAGCTGCTCCTGAATCAACAAAAGCCTGAGCCGAAAATGTGGACAGGGAGCAAATCAGGGTAACAGTCAACAGAAATTTAGTCTGAACACTACCCAAGACAACTGAGCGCACAAAACGTCTTCCCCGCTTAGGGCAGATGGAAATAGCATGAGAAGCGTCACCACAGTAGAAACATAACCCATTGTGCTTTCGAAACTCATGACGCTGAGCCCCAGAAATCACTCCATCACACTGCATGGGCTCAGGAGCTGGCTCACAAGGCAACACTATCTCACGCATACCTCTGCGCTCACGCAAACGTCTGAGACCAGAGGGAACAGGGAATCCCACCATAACGTCCTTTACATTTTCTGACAGACCCTTCCAAAAAAGGCTGCCAAAGCATCATCATTCCGTTTGGTCAGGACTGCCCACTTTCGGAGTTTCTGACAGTACAGCTCAGCGTCTTCACGACCCTGATTTAATGCCAACAAAGTCTTTTCAGCTTGATCAGTGACATTAGGTTCATCGTACCCCAGAGCCTGAAAAAATACATCAACATCATTCAAAACAGGATCCCCAGGTGTCAGGGAAAAAGCCCAATTCTGAGGATCGCCACGCAGCAGAGAGATGACAATTTGAACCTGCTGTGCTGCGTTCCCTGAGGACTTAGGCTTCAAGGCAAAAAACAACTTGCAGTTATTTTTGAAATTCAGAAATTTAGACCGATCCACCAAAAATAAATCTGGTATGGGGATCCTAGGTTCCACAACCGGCAACCTAGCAAGATAGGTAGCAATACTCTGAACCTCAGTGGCAAGCTGCTCCACACGGCCAGACAAGTGTGCAAACTCCATTGAGGAAAAAAAATTCCTCCTCAGCACCCAGAGAAAAAGAGGGAAAAAATGCAACAAACAGAAAAAAAAATTTCTGACAACTCCTTTTTTTCTTTTTCCTTTTTTACTATTTTTCCCTTCTGTTGAGTACCATATAATTTTCAGTTTGGCCGGTAATACTGTTATGTTTCGGTAACTGAGGAGAAATAGCAAAAATAGCCAAAGTAGCAATACACCAGAGAGGCTGGAAACTATTGGGTTGCAGGGCCCTAAACTGCTTGCAACACTAGAAGTAGCCATGGAGCATACCTTCGGTGATCCTAGACGCCTCGTCACAGCCAGAGAGATAGCTACACCTAAAGGCAGAAAGGCAGAAAGATGAAAGCTAACTGTCCCGTAGCAGAACCCCCAAAGAAATAGGAAGCCCCCAAACATGTAATGGCGGTTAGACAAGAAGAAAATGCGAACACAGACAGAAAATAGAATGAGCAAACGCTGGGGCCCAATACTGTCTAGATAGAAAAGTAAAGGAAAGAATTCTGACTGCAACCCAAAAAACCCTGACAAAAATACCAACACTTCTGATTAACAAAAAACCTGAGATCACACGACCTCTACCACCTAAATCAGATCTCTGGTGTAACACACAGCAATTCAGCAAATAAAAAGTGACACTGGAACAGAGCAAAAGTGCAAACACAACTGAGCACAAATGCAGCGCCAGGCCCCAAAAGGGGACAGGCCGAAGTCCACTGCAAGGTAGCAAACCAGCAAGGAAAATTCAACCAGAGGAAAAAAAAACAGCAAATCACTTATCTGAATGAAAGCAGGAATGCAAGCTGATCTCCAAGCAAGACCTGAAGAACAATTGATTACCGGCAAGGCTGCTGGGAGTTCAGGTCACTTATATCAGACCATTCGGACCCAGCTGAAAGTCATTCAGCAATTGGTTCATTACCCTCCGCAACCACCGGAGGGAGCCCCAGCTCAGAAGTCGCCTCCAACATATTCACAATAGACCTTGCTGTCAGCACAGTGCCAAGGTGTTTTGTATAATTATGTATGTGAATTAAAAGTTTATTTAATATAAATATAATGAGTATTGAAAACAAAGAAAAGCACAAAACCCCGTTCTCACCTTTAAAAATAGTTGCTTAAAAAATAAATGCTCCTATGTGGTATTCACCTTATTTTGTTCATTCTGCCTTCCAAAAAATAGTGAAAATACACAATGAAAAAGTCATGTCCAAAATGATGCCAATGAAAACCACTCATTCTCCAAAAATACAACCTTTCATTCTGTTCAGTTAACAGAAAAGTTACAGATTATGGGTCTTAGACTATGGCAATAAGTAATGAAATGAAAATAATAATAACTTTAATCGTGCAAAAGGAAGAAAACTTATAAACAAAAACAATATAAATATGGTATTTTTTGATGTCATGCTGCTGACCCACAGAATAAAGTTTTACCTGTCATTGAATTCTGTAAAACAATCCAAAAAAACAAAACCTACAAAATTGTGGAATTGCCATTAAAGCATAAAACGCATCCTATGGATACGTGAAAAATTAAAAATGTTTTCCGGAGGCAGAATTGAAAAATAAGAAAAATCAAGGTGTGATAAATCAATAGTATGCCACAGCCCACAAGTCACTTCTATGATATCCAGTGCCACATTAATATCTTAACCTCATACATTAAGCATTTTTAAGAAAGTGCTCTGCTTGAACCTTGAAATCTTTCAGGATATCAAATTGTAAAGTTGTCCAGTAAAAGGTATTCTGTTCTCTTTCTGGAGATAACATGATACGAGTAACTGCAAAGGTTTCTTATGGCTTTAAACCACATTACAGATTCATGACTATCAGTATTTCTCAAACCACTATAATTACTCTAAGTAAAGGCTCTTCTTGCCAAAGGTGAACATAAAGTTACTGCTAAAATTGATCTTTATCTGTTGGACAGTAGATTACCTTTTGCTGATTTTTAAAGTGTTTTAAAATGTTCAGTGTCTTCAATTTACTAAGGTTTCTTTTCAAAGATGGAAGCTAAGATAATCTAGCTTTTGAGAATTTCTGTCGAAAACTTAAAAATGTTCATGTTTTAACAAATAAAATGTTAGAGCTATAGTTATGTACACAATTTGGTGTCATTTTGTTTGCCACTTTAGAGATTACTTAAAGAGGAATTCTCAAATTTAGAAGCTATCCACTGTCCATGTTCGACCTCCGTGGCATTCACTGATCTTGAGAATTAGGACCCTGTGTGAATGGAGCGGTGGTCGATCATGTGCTCTGACACTCTAGTTATTCTTAAAGAGAATCTGTAAGCAGCATTTCAGCCCCCAAAGTATTTCTATGCACATTTAGCTTTTTCAAAGACAAGTCAAACAATACCTTTACAAATAAGGCTGTAGATTAGAAGCCTCCTTCACTCAAGCTTTATTTCCCAACTCTATGCGCCACCTCCTCCAACTTGACTGATAGCCTTTGTGTTGTGTGACTTCAGGCAAAATAACCATCAGCCAAGATGGAGGAGGCGTCGTTGGTAGTGTTGAGTGAATATGCTCGGATAAGATGTTATCTGAGCACAATCAGGTGCTAATAGAGTTTCTTCGGCTTGCTTGAATGCTATGTTCAAGTGGCCATGGCGGCATGTCTCGCAGCTCTTTGTTAGGCAATCCTTGCATGTTTAGGAGCTTTCAAACAGCTGAGAGACATGATGCCGTAGCGACTCGAACATAGTATTCAAGCACGCCGAAGATACTATGTTAGCACCTAAATGTGCTCGGATAAAACCTTACCCAAGCATGTTCACTCAACACTAGTCGTTGGGCTTCAGATTTACTATAGGCAATTGCAGATCAAATAAAACACTAACTTCTTAGGAATGGAGGAATGGTCTAGTGTTGTGAATGTCTTAGAGACGACTTCGGAGCTGGGGCTCCCTCTGGTGGTTGCTGAGGGTATTGAACCAATTAAGGAATGGGTGTCAGGTGGAGATGACTGGCTTGATATAAGTGACCTGAACTCCCATCAGCCTTGCCAGTAATCAATTGTTCTTCCAGGTCTTGCTTGGAGCTCAGCTTGCATTCCTGCTTTGATTCAGATAAGTGATTTGCTGTTTTTTTCCTCTATTGGATTTTCCTTGCTTGTTCGCTGCCTTGCAGTGGACTTCAGCCTGGTCCTCTTTTGGGGCCTGGCGCTGCAATTGTGCTCAGTTTGTATTTGCACTTTTGCTCTGTTCCAGTGTCATTTTTTATTTGCTGAATTGCTGTGTGTTACACCAAAGATCTGATTTAGGTGGTAGAAATAGTGTGATCTCAGGTTTTTTTGTTAATCAGAAGTGTTGGTATTTTTGTCAGGGTTTTTTGGGTTGCAGTCAGAATTCTTGCCTATACTTTTCTATCTAGACAGATTGGGCCCCAGCGTTTGCTCATTCTATTTTCTGTCTGTGTTCGTATTTTCTTCTTGTCTAACCGCCATTACATGTTTGGGGGCTTCCTATTTCTTTGGGAGTTCTGCTACGGGGCAGATAGCTTTAATCTTTCTGCCTTTAGGTGTAGCTATCTCTCCGGCTGTGACGAGGTGTCTAGGATCACCGTAGGTACGCTCCACGGCTACTTCTAGTGTTGCGGTTAGTTTAGGGTCCTGCAATCCAATAGCTTCCAGCCTCTCTGGTGTATTGCTACTTTGGCTATTTTTGCAATTTCTCCTCAGCTACCGAAACATAACAGTATTAACGGCCAAACTGAAAATTATTTGGTACTCAACAGAAGGGAAAAATAGTAAAGAAGGAAAAAGAAAAAAAGGAGTTGTCAGAATTTTTTTTTTCTGTTTGTTGCATTTTTTCCCTCTTTTTCTCTGGGTGCTGAGGAGGAATTTTTTTTCCTCAATGGAGTTTGCACACTTGTCTGGCCGTGTGGAGCAGCTTGCCACTGAGGTTCAGAGTATTGCTACCTATCTTGCTAGGTTGCCGGTTGTGGAACCTAGGATCCCCATACCAGATTTATTTTTGGTGGATCGGTCTAAATTTCTGAATTTCAAAAATAACTGTAAGTTGTTTTTTTGCCTTGAAGTCTAAGTTCTCAGGGAATGCAGCACAGCAGGTTCAAATTGTCATCTCTCTGCTGCGTGGCGATCCTCAGGATTGGGCTTTTTCCCTGTCACCTGGGGATCCTGTTTTGAATGATGTTGATGTATTTTTTCAGGCTCTGGGGTTATTGTACGATGAACCTAATGTCACTGATCAAGCTGAAAAGACCTTGTTGGCATTAAATCAGGGTTGTGAAGATGCTGAGCTGACTGTCAGAAATTTCGAAAGTGGGCAGTCCTGACCAAATGGAATGATGATGCTTTGGCAGCCTTTTTTCGGAAGGGTCTGTCAGAAAATGTAAAGGACGTTATGGTGGGATTCCCTGTTCCCTCTGGTCTCAATGATTCTATGTCTTTGGCTATTCAAATTGACAGACATTTGCGTGAGCGCAGAGGTATGCGTGAGATAGTGTTGCCTTGTGAGCCAGCTCCTGAGCCCATGCAGTGTGATGGAGTGACTTCTGGGGCTCAGCGTCATGAGTTTCGAAAGCGCAATGGGTTATGTTTCTACTGTGGTGACGCTTCTCATGCTATTTCCGTCTGCCCTAAGCGGGGAAGACGTTTTGCGCTCTCAGTTGTCTTGGGTAGAGTTCAGACTAAATTTCTGTTGACTGTTACCCTGATTTGCTCCCTGTCCACATTTTCGGCTCAGGCTTTTGCTGATTCAGGAGCAGCTATTAACCTGATGGATTTTGACTTTGCCAAACGTTGTGGGTTTCCCATGATACCCCTGTGGAAGTCTATTCCTTTACTGGGCATTGATTCTACCCCTTTGGCGGAGAATAAACCCCAGTTTTCTATTCAGGTGATATTGAGGGTTGAACCAGATCATCAGGAGAGTTGCAAATTTCTGGTGTTGCATAATCTGCATGACATTATTGTACTGGGTTTCCCTTGGTTACAGACTCATAATCCTCTTTTGGATTGGAAATCTGTGTCTGTGACCAGTTGGGGCTGCCAATGTGTTAATACTGACACTCCTGTTTTTCTGCCTCTCCCCAGTCTCAGGATGTCCCTGACTTTTTGACAGATTTTTCGGACGTGTTTAGTGAGAGTAAGTCTGCATCCTTACCTCCTCACAGGAGCTATGACTGCGCTATTGAGTTAGTGCCTGGTGGTAAATTTCCTAAAGGTCGCCTTTTTAATTTATCTGTACCTGAACACGATGCTATGCGATCTTATATTTGGGAGTCTTTGGAGAAGGGTCATGTCAGACCATCCTCTTCACCCATTGGCGCCGGTTTTTTCTTTGTGGTCAAAAAGGATGGTTCATTGAGGCCATGTATTGACTATCGCCTCCTGAATAAAATCACTGTTAAATATCAATATCCGTTACCCTTGATTTCTGACCTATTTTCCAGAGTGAAAAGTGCTAGTTGGTTTACCAAGCTTGACCTCAGGGGGGCGTATAAGCTTATTCGCATTAAGCACGGGGATGATTGGAAGACAGCGTTTAATACCCCAGAGGGGCATTTTGAGTACCTAGTGATGCCTTTTTGGCTTACTAATGCCCCATCCATCTTCCAATCCTTCATGAATGATATTTTCAGGGATTTTGTGGATAAATTTCTGATTGTTTATTTGGATGATATCTTCATTTTTTCCAACGACTGGGACTCTCATGTAAAACATGTTCGGACTGTGTTCCAGATTTTGAGAGAGAATGCACTGTATGTGAAGGGATCAAAGTGTCTTTTTGGCGTACAGAAGGTCTCATTTCTGGGATTCATTTTGTCTCCGTCTGTTATTGAAATGGACCCGGTCAAGGTTCAGGCCATCTGTGATTGGGTTCAACCTACTACATTGAAGGCTCTTCAGAGACTTTTGGGTTTTGCCAATTTTTATCATAAATTTATTGGTAATTTCTCCGGTATTGTAAAACCATTGACTGATTTGACCAAAAAGGGTTCCGATGTGGTGAATTGACCTCCTGAGGCAGTTTCTGCGTTTCAGGAACATAAGCAGAGATTCATTTCTGCTCCTGTTCTACGGCAGCCTGATGTTTCTCTACCGTTTCAGGTGGAGGTTGATGCTTCTGAGATTGGGGCAGGTGCCGTTTTGTCCCAAAGGGATCTTGAGACCTCTAAGAGTAACCCTTGTGCCTTCTTCTCTCGAAAATTTTCTCCAACTGAATGTAATTATGACATGGGTAATCGGGAGTTATTGGCCATGAAGTGGGCCTTTGAAGAGTGGGGACATTGGCTGAAGGAGCCAAACATCAGGTGGTGGTCCTCACGGACCATAAGAACCTGGTTTATCTCGAATCAGCCAAGCGACTTAATCCTAGACAGGCCAAGTGGGCCTTGTTTTTCACACGTTTCAATTTTGTGGTTTCTTTTCTTCCGGGCACTAAGAATGTTAAGGCGCATGCCCTCTCGACGTGTTTCTTTGCGGATTCTCCTGAGTTATCTGATCCTGCTGTTATTTTGAAAGAGGGTGTAGTTCTTTCCGCCATCTCGCCCAATTTGAGACTGGCTCTGGAGGGTGTCAGGAGGATAAACCTGAACGCTGCCCTGCTGGGAAATTGTTTGTCCCAGACCAGTGGAAGAAGAGTGTGATGTCTGAGATTAATTGTTCCGGGTTAGCTGGTCATCCTGGGATTTTTGGTACCAGAGACTTGGTGAGTCGGTCCTTTTGGTGGCTTACTTTGTCTCGTGACGTCAGGGACTTTGTGCAGTACTGTGAGACTTGCTCTCGTTCCAAGCCTTGCTCTTGCTCTAGTGGTTTGTTAATGCCATTACCTGTACCCAAGTGGCCATGGACCCATATTTCTATGGATTTTATTTCCGACCTCGCTGTCTCTCATGAATGACCGTTATCTGGGTAATCTGTGATAGGTTTTCCAAGATGATACATCTTGTGCCATTACCTAAGTTGCCTTCCTCCTCCAAATTGGTGCCTTTGTTCTTTCAGCACGTGGTTCGGTTGCATGGCATTCCGGAGAACATTGTGTCTGACAGAGGAGTCCAGTTTGTTTCCAGATTTTGGAGGACATTTTGTTCTAAACTTGGTGTTCAGTTACCTTTCTCCTCTGCATTTCACCCTCAGACCAATGGACAAACCAAGAGAACAAACCAGACCTTGGAGATTAATTTGAGATGTTTTGTGTCTGCTGATCAAGATGACTGGGTCTCTTTTTTGCCTTTGGCTGAGTTTGCTCTTAATAATAGGGCTAGCTCTGCCACCTTGATGTCTCCATTTTTTTGCAATTCTGGGTTTCACCCTCGATTTTCTTCAGGACAGGCGGAGGCTTCTGTCTGTCCGGGGGTTGACTCTATTGTGGAGCGAATGCAGCAGATTTGGGACCAGGTAGTGGAGAGGTTGTCTCTCTCTCAAGAGAAGGCCCAGCGGTTTGCCAACCGGCATAGGACTGATGGTCCTCTCTTTAAAGTGGGGGACTTGGTTTGGTTGTCCTCAAGAAATATCTGTCACGACGTATAACAGATATATTCAAAGATAGCAACCTATATCTAATGTGACATCATTCTAAATTTCATATAATAGAGAAAATCAACATGTATACATAGTATCTGCCAGCAATGTCTTACCTGACATAATATCCTATGTATTGTGGGTCAATACTGTGTACGTGTCACGCTGTCTCTGGATAGAGGTGGACCGGGGTCTATGCTGACCCTGAACTGGGGTCCTGACTAGTCCCTCTACCTGGAGGTACTGTTAATGGTACAGAGGTCCAGGCCGCCAGCGTAACCCTGTCTCCTGTAGATCCCTGACCACTGTAATCTAGTCCTGAGAAGGACCCTGATTACCACCACAGGGAATGGGCAGGTCACAGCTTACACACAGTCTAAGACAAACGAGACAGACAAGGGGGTAAAGAAAACACAGCCTTGCATACAACACTTCCACTACAGAGGAACACAAAAGGTTAAGGAGATAAACAATAAGCGAGGAGAGGAAAAACCACAACAGGCACTCTTAGCTTAAGTCTTCTCAGAAACGATCCGCTCTGCTGGTCTGAATGAATGCTTTCACCGGCAACTTCCCCAGCAGACCAGCAGGTATATGAAGGAAGCTAATTAACAAAACATCAATCGCAGCTGGGCGAGACTGGTCAGCCCAGCACCGAGAGAGAAAGAATTAACTCCCTCAGTGCCGAAAAACACCCAGCACCAGAAACTCAGCTGTGCGAAGTCAGGGTGTGCAATCGCGACGATCTCCGCCGCGACACAGCCGTGACAGTACCCCCCCTTCTACGAGGGGCCTCTGGACCCTCAGGGCCTGGTCTATCTGGGTGAGTAGTGTGGAAAGTCCGAACCAAACGGTCTGCGTTAATATCCGACGCAGAAACCCACATCCTCTCCTCAGGACCATACCCCCTCCAATGAACAAGGTACTGAAGGGACCGGCGATTCAGACGTGAGTCAATGATCTTCGATACCTGAAACTCCAAATTACCATTGACCACCACTGGAGAAGGTAGAGGTGACGGTATAACTGGTGCCACGTACCTCTTAAGCAACGATTTGTGGAACACATTGTGGATTTTAAATGTAGGAGGGAGGTCAAGACGGAAAGCCACCGGATTAACTATTGAACTGATCCTGTATGGCCCGATGAATCTGGGACCGAGTTTCCAGGAGGGAACCTTAAGTTTTATATTCTTGGTAGACAACCATACCAGATCGTTCACACTTAGGTCCGGACCAGACACTCTCCTCCTATCAGCCATACGTTTGTATCGGTTCCCCATAGTGCTCAGATTATTAAGCACTCCTCTCCACACTGAAGCAAGTGACAACGAAAATCGTTCCTCCTCAGGAACCCCAGAAGAGCCCCCCCCATTGAAAGTACAAAACTGGGGGTGAAAACCATATGCCCCAAAAAACGAGGACTTACCAGTGGACTCGCTCCGCCTATTGTTAAGAGCGAACTCTGCCAGAGGCAAGAAAGAAGACCAGTCCTCTTGGTTCTCTGAGACAAAACACCGGAGATATGTCTCTAAGCTCTGATTCAGACGCTCTGTCTGACCATTGGTCTGCGGATGAAAAGCCGAAGAAAATGACAACTGCATCCCCCGACGAGAACAAAATGCCTTCCAGAATTTGGACACAAACTGAGACCCCCGATCCGACACCACATCGGAAGGCAACCCGTGAAGTCTCACAATCTCCCCAATGAACACCTGCGCCAGAGTTTTAGCATTAGGAAGAGCAGGAAGAGCAATAAAATGTGCCATTTTGCTGAACCTGTCAACTACAACTAGTATGACAGTTTTACCTGAAGACGGAGGAAGGTCCGTAATGAAGTCCACAGACAGATTGGTCCATGGATGCTCCGGGATTTTCAACGGTAAAAGGGCCCCAGACGGACGGGTATGTGGGGTCTTAGAGCGCGCACATACCCCACAGGACGCGACAAAAGTTACCACCTCTTTATTTAAGTTAGGCCACCAAAACCGGTGAGAAACGAGATCTACAGTTGCTTTACTCCCTGGGTGTCCTGCCAAAGCAGAATTATGATGTGCCTCTATAACCTTTTGTCTTAACTGATCTGGAACAAACAGTTTCCCTGGAGGTCCTACAGGGGCGTCCCCCTGAGCCTCCAATACCTCCTCCTCAAGCTCAGAGCAAACCGCCGACACCACAACTCCCTCCTGAAGAATAGGAACCGGGGCATCCGTCTTCCCGGCCCCCGGGAAACTACGAGATAAGGCATCAGCCTTTACATTTTTTGACCCAGGACGATATGTGACGACAAAATTAAACCTGGTAAAAAACAACGACCATCTAGCTTGTCTGGAATTCAGACGTTTTGCAGACTCTAAATACAGCAGGTTCTTGTGATCAGTAATGACGGTGACCGGGTGGACTGCCCCCTCCAAAAAGTGACGCCACTCTTCAAAAGCCAACTTAATGGCCAAGAGTTCCCTATTGCCGACATCATAATTCCTCTCGGCGGACGACAATTTTTTAGAGAAGAAAGCGCACGGATGCCATTTACCAGGGGACGGACCTTGAGATAATACCGCACCCACTCCCACGTCAGATGCGTCTACCTCCACAATGAACGGTTGTGATGCATCAGGTTGGATGAGTATGGGTGCTGAAGCAAAACATTTTTTCAAGGAGGAAAATGCTTGACAAGCTTTGTCAGACCACCTAGAAAAATCCGTCCCTTTTTTGTCATGTCAGTGAGAGGTTTGACAACAGATGAGAAATTACGAATAAATTTCCGGTAGTAGTTAGCAAACCCCAGGAAACGCTGCAGTGCTTTAAGATCCTCTGGCCGATCCCATTCAAGCACAGCCTTCACTTTCCCAGGGTCCATACGGAAACCGGAGGCTGACACCAAGAATCCTAAAAACTGAAGTTCTTGTACAGCGAATACACACTTCTCCCATTTGGCGTACAGTTTATTATCTCGCAAGATCTGCAACACTTGTCTCACATGCTCCTGATGAGACACAAGATCCGGCGAGTAAATTAAGATGTCATCTAGATAAATGACAACAAACTGTCCCACTAGGTGGCGAAAGATGTCATTAACAAAATGTTGAAACACCGCCGGGGCAGTAGTCAGACCGAAAGGCATGACAAGGTTCTCATAATGTCCCTCCGGAGTGTTAAACGCCGTCTTCCACTCATCCCCCTCCTTTATCCTAATCAGATTATACGCCCCCCTGAGATCCAACTTAGAGAACCATTTGGCGCCCACAATCTGATTGAAGAGATCAGGAATAAGTGGGAGCGGATACGGATCTCGGACCGTAATCCGATTAAGCTCACGGAAATCCAGGCAAGGGCGTAGGCCTCCATCTTTTTTCTTCACAAAGAAGAACCCCGCGACCACTGGGAAGATGAAGGTCTAATATGCCCCTTGGCCAGACTTTCCGAAATGTAATCCTTCATAGCTTGCCTCTCAGGACCAGAAAGGTTATATAACCTAGATTTTGGTAACTTAGCATCAGGAAGCAATTTTATAGCACAGTCATATGCGCGATGAGGAGGTAATTCTTGACACCCTTCCTCTGAAAACACATCCTCAAAGTCCTCCAGAAAAGGAGGTAAGGTTCTAGGCACGACCGTACCGATGACCGTGTTCATGCAGTTACTATTGCAAAATTCACCCCACTGGCTTATCTCTCTGGATTGCCAATTAATAACTGGGTTATGTTTAGTTAACCAAGGAAGTCCCAACACAATAGGAGTGGGAAGGCCCTCCAACACATAACAAGACAATAGTTCTTTATGTATTGCCCCCACTCGAAGGTCTATGTTATGCACGGCTTGCACAAAGCTACCTTGACCGAGAGGCCTGGCGTCAATAGAGAATATAGGGATAGGTTTGGCCAATACACTCAGTTGCATACCTTGCACCTGGGCAAACCGAGCGTCCACCAGATTAGCCGCGGCCCCACTATCCAGAAGAACAGAAATCCTCTCAGTTCTCGTACCTACCACCACCTCCGCTGGTTCGAGAAACTGAGACGGACTTGGGGACGAAATACATACTCCCAGATTGTCGTCCACCACACAACCTGGGATTAATAGTTTTCCGGCGACTTCTTGCTCAGTACAGTACGGGATGGACACCCCTCAATAAAATGTCCCTCTCTCCCGCAGAAGAAACACCTTCTTGTTTTGCGGCGCACCGCCGATCCCCTCCCTCGGAATGATGTCCCTCCCAACTGCATAGGTTCCTCGGAACAAACCAGGGGAACCTCAATATTAGGGACTTTAGAAGGAGGTGGAGTCATCACAGGGGGCGGAGTTACCCCACACCTCTCCCGAAGCCGTCTATCAATGCGAATAGCAAGAGCCATAGCGGCCTCCAGTGACGGGGGAGAATCATACTGAGCCAACACATCTTTTAATTTGTCAGATAAACCTTGACAAAACTGGCTCTTAAGAGCCGGGTCATTCCACTGAGTATCCGTGGCCCACCTACGGAACTCTGAAGAAAATTCCTCCGCCGGACGATCTCCCTGCTGTATCCTACGTAACTTCATTTCAGTAAGGGAGACCCGATCCGGGTCATCATATACCAGACCCAGGGCTGTAAAAAATCGGTCCACTGACTGGAGAGCCGGGAGCCCGGGGGAGAGAGAACGTCCAGGATTGAGGGTCCCCTTGTAAGACGAGATGACAATTCCCACCCTCTGATCCTCACTCCCCGACGACTGCGGCCGCAGCCGAAAATACAATTTACATGCTTCCCGGAAAGTAAAAAACTTGTCCCGCCCACCAGTGAACCTGTCCGGGAGTGCTACTTTAGGTTCAAATCTGGTTTGCTCCCGGGGGTACAAAACCTTGGATTTAACGTCCGTCAGCTCCATGGACAAACTCTGCAACTGCTGAGCTAAATGGGCTACTGGATCCATAGTGGCTGGGGAGAATCTTTAGATTGGCCGGTGAAAATGTCACGACGTATAACAGATATATTCAAAGATAGCAACCTATATCTAATGTGACATCATTCTAAATTTCATATAATAGAGAAAATCAACATGTATACATAGTATCTGCCAGCAATGTCTTACCTGACATAATATCCTATGTATTGTGGGTCAATACTGTGTACGTGTCACGCTGTCTCTGGATAGAGGTGGACCGGGTCTATGCTGACCCTGAACTGGGGTCCTGACTAGTCCCTCTACCTGGAGGTACTGTTAATGGTACAGAGGTCCAGGCCGCCAGCGTAACCCTGTCTCCTGTAGATCCCTGACCACTGTAATCTAGTCCTGAGAAGGACCCTGATTACCACCACAGGGAATGGGCAGGTCACAGCTTACACACAGTCTAAGACAAACGAGACAGACAAGGGGTAAAGAAAACACAGCCTTGCATACAACACTTCCACTACAGAGGAACACAAAAGGTTAAGGAGATAAACAATAAGCGAGGAGAGGAAAAACCACAACAGGCACTCTTAGCTTAAGTCTTCTCAGAAACGATCCGCTCTGCTGGTCTGAATGAATGCTTTCACCGGCAACTTCCCCAGCAGACCAGCAGGTATATGAAGGAAGCTAATTAACAAAACATCAATCGCAGCTGGGCGAGGCTGGTCAGCCCAGCACCGAGAGAGAAAGAATTAACTCCCTCAGTGCCGAAAAACACCCAGCACCAGAAACTCAGCTGTGCGAAGTCAGGGTGTGCAATCGCGACGATCTCCGCCGCGACACACCCGTGACAATATCCCTATGAAGGTTGCATCTCTAAAATTTAAGCCAAGGTTCATTGGACCTTATAAGATCATGGAAATTCTTAATCCGGTTTCCTTCCGTTTGTTTCTTCCAGGGACATTTAAGATCCATAACGTGTTCCACAAGTCCTTATTGAAGAGGTTTGTCGAGCCAGTGGTTCCTATGGCTGCGCCTCCCGACCCTGTTTTGGTTGAGGGCAATTTGGAGTATGTGGTTGAGAAAATATTGGATTCTCGTTTTGCTAGACGGAAACTCCAGTATTTGGTTAAGTGGAGAGGTTATGATCAGGAGGACAATTCTTGGGTGTTTGCTTCGGACATCCATGCTAGGAGACTGATCCGTGCCTATCACCGAGCTCATCCTGATCGGCCTGGTTGTGCATGTGAGGGTTCGGTGACCCCTCCTCAGGGGGGGTGCTGTTGTGAATGTCTTAGAGACGACTTCGGAGCTGGGGCTCCCTCCGGTGGTTGCTGAGGGTATTGAACCAATCAAGGAATGGGTGTCAGGTGGAGATGACTGGCTTGATATAAGTGACCTGAACTCCCATCAGCCTTGCCAGTAATCAATTGTTCTTCCAGGTCTTGCTTGGAGCTCAGCTTGCATTCCTGCTATGATTCACATATGTGATTTACTGTTTTTTTTTCCTATGTTGGATTTTCCTTGCTGGTTCGCTGCCTTGCAGTGGACTTCAGCCTGGTCCCCTTTTGGGGCCTGGCGCTGCAATTGTGCTCAGTTTGTATTTGCACTTTTGCTCTGTTCCTTGTCACTTTTTATTTGCTGAATTGCTGCGTGTTACACCAAAGATCTGATTTAGGTGGTAGAGATTGTGTGATCTCAGGTTTTTTATTAATCAGAAGTGTTGGTATTTTTGTCAGGGTTTTTTGGGCTGCAGTCTGAATTGTTTCCTATACTTTTCTATCTAGACAGATTGGGCCCCAGTGTTTGCTCATTCTTATTTTCAGTCTGTGTTCGTATTTTCTTCTTGTCTAACCGCCATTACATGTTTGGGGCTTCCTATTTCTTTGGGAGTTCTGCTACGGGGCAGATAGCTTTCATCTTTCTGCCTTTAGGTGTAGCTATCTCTCCGGCTGTGACGAGGCAACTAGGATCACCGTAGGTACGCTCCACTGCTACTTCTAGTGTTGCGGTTAGTTTAGGGTCCTGCAATCCAATAGTTTCCAGCCTCTGGTGTATTGCTACTTTAGCTATTTTTGCAATTTCTCCTCAGCTATTGAAACATAACAGTCTAGCCATGTAAAGTTATGGCAAGACATTTCTTTGCAAGCGCTACGTACACATATATATAGTCTGGGGGTCAAATTCAGCCATCATATATCCTCTAATGGGACCACTGGAAATAGTCGAGCACTAAACGTTACACTTAGCTGGTCTTCGGCACTCCCATAAGAAAGGAATGTAGTGGCAGTGCGCATGATCGACCTCTGCTATATTCTCACGTGGCTCTTCAGTATGCATCAGTGCAAATATGGCTATCATTCAATGCTTGGATGTGGTTCACTATGTATTGAGTGATGACTGAAGCCATACCAGCAGCACCTGCATGACTGAAAGCCAGAGGCTGCCAGTAGCTGTGCATTCTGTGCGGCAAACATGTAGGAAGATAGACAGGGCCTGCGATGCCTCTCTCGTGACGGTCCCGGAACCATCGGTGCTGTCACCATTGTTGCCGGGGGAAAGCATTCTGCCCTGGACGGATCTTTGCACTTGACTGAAGGGGGCGTGACTCAGATAAAGAAGGCTGAGTGCGGGAAAAGCGGGGACTCGACGAGAAGACAGATTACGTAGCAGGACACAGTTGAATCACTCTCCGTGAGATGACGCCACAGCACCTGCCCTCACTGCCGTATGCTACCCACCACCTTGAGAGACGTGAAGTGTCTTCACTTATCTCTGAGACTGAATTGTCCGCGTGCCGACCTTGAGAGACGTGAAGTATCTTCACTTATCTCTGAGATTGAATTGTCCACGTGTTCCTTTCCGCTAACGCGGGCATGCGGGCCTCTTCTGAATTGAACTATCAGCCAGATTCTGCTACTTTGCTTCCCATCTCTTCCATTGAACTCTGCCACACTTTGGCGGGACCAGAGACCATTCCACATTATGCACGTTGCTTTGCCTCCGCAGGATCTTGCTCAGGAGAACCAGGACTCGCCGCTTCCATCAGGACACAGTGCATCAGTTTCCTTCAGGACTAAAGGGTATGCCACACTAAACAGCGTCGCTAACGAGATCGCTAAAATACGTCACTATTTAGCGATCTCGTTCGTGACGCTAACGTGTGTGGCATGTAGCAACGACGTGGCCCCTGCTGTGATCTCGCTGATCGTTCACTAGAGTTCTGGACCGTATTTAGATCGTTGGCGTCCCGCTGGTGAGCCTATATCGTTGTGTCTGGCACCTTTTGTGAGCGATGTGCGCTGTTTTTTACATCGCAATGACCGTTAAAGTCGTTAATGAGATCGCTAACCGCTTATGCGTCGTTAACGAGATCACTAAGTGTGGCAGCTACTAGTGACATTAAAACGATCACAAAAACGATCTCATTAGCTTGCGTCGTTATTGAGATCGCTAACGAGATCACTAAGTGTGGCAGTACCTTAGCTAGAGACTTCACGCGCTTTCTGCGCACCCCCCGTGGATAACAGGCCTACATCGGCCTGAAAACATCAGACTGATAAGTTTACCAGTTGCTTAGACAATTGTTTTTGTTCCTTTTGTTTCCAAAAACCTGTTTTATTCATATTGCACCTAAACTCTCCCTGCGTGGAGTACCTCCTATAATAAACATCTTAACACTTGCTCTGCCTCCTGCTCCTCACTGCATCCTGCGTTCCTGTGCTTTCTACAACCGCACGTTTTTACAACACTATGAACCTGCAGATTAACCCCAAATCTGCATTTTAATAGTGTTTTCTTTTCAGACAAAAACCAAGACAAAAACAGAATGAGCATAAGCCCTGTAAGTAAGTATAAATAAATAGTAATAGTGCACGTAAAAAAGAGCGTTAGATAAAAGCCATCCCACCGTGACAAGGTGTACCCAATCGGGACAGTCCTATCTTCTTTCTCAGCTATATTGAGGTTGGCTGACACAAGGTGAGGTTTTAATACTAGAAAATATATTGTCTTGATTGGGTACACCTTGTTATGGTGGGATGACTTTTACGTTTTTTTTATTAAAATAGATTAAAATAATAAGTACCCTCTGCTTCAGCAGAGGCTAATTAAGGTCTGAAACCTTGGTCAAAGTTATTTGAGCACAGAAATATCCAAGGATGCCCAAACCTTTGCATTGGCCCATTTTCCTTTTTGTAATTTTTAAAATGTAAAAAATGACAATTATTTTATTTTTTTGCCTAAAATACAAAGGAAATGTATCATCTTTACCTTTAGGCCTTTTAGAGATCATTTCATCTTCAACTTGCTTAACTGTTCATAATAATAGTAATTTTGACGATGGGTACCCAAACTTTTACATGCCACTGTACTATTACTATTTACTTACTTATTAAAGGGTATATGCTCATTTTGTTTTGTCTTAGTTTTTTCTGTTCAATGGTCGCAGTGTGAACGTGCTCCTACACATTGCACGCATGCCAATTTATACTCCAGCTCATTTCTTTGGTATTGCTGTAATTTATTGTACTTTGTACAAATGGAGACATGGCTCACCCTTTTTTAGCTAGGCATTTCATCTATATAATTTCCCATGGGGAGGTGTCTGAACTGTCCAGCCTGGGTCCTGCTCTGCCACTATCTATATTGATGTCAGCTGACACAAGGTGAGGTTTTAATACTAAAAGATAAGACCATCCCGATTGGATACTACTTGTCATGGTGAGATGGCTTTTACACCCTTTTGATAAAAATAGTTTTAACTAAGAACCCTATATTAGTTACATATACTATTACTATTTATTTACTACAGGTTATATGATCATTTTGTTTTTGTCTTAGTGTTTATACATCCTTAGAGGTTAGATCACCCACCTATGACACTTTAATAACCAGTCTAATTGAAATGTCATAAAGGTAAAAAAAGGAAAACTTCTTTAAATGCTTATTCCCATCACTGTCTTTTATGTCCAAGATTGGAATAAGGTTTTCTAAGTCCTGGCCACCAGAGTTAAGATTTAAAAAGGCCAAGCACTGTTGTTAGTTGAAAGTCTTATAGAAATCAATGGAAATTTCAGATTCATCATAGCAAAGAGATCTATGCTGTAGGCACAACCCCCATTATTTTCTTTGGACATTCGCAAACAGTGTAGCTTAGCTTCGCTCTGTAGCTTTTGGAACCCCCGGACCTAGAAGCAATTATTCCCATCTTGGCCATGAAAAGAGATAGGAATAACTCATTAAAGGGGTTGCTTGGTCCATATCAATAAGTCTGCAGCCTCGCTCCATACACTGGACAGGCTCTGGCAGCGAGTATGTGTAATGCATACGTACCTTCCGGTCCTGGCTCAGAAACTGGTGAATCCTCGCAGTGCACAGAGCATGCGCTGCAAGGAATGTTAAGTCAGCAGTCACATAGAGTGACTGCAGACTTATCGATTTGTACCGAACAACCCCTTTAAGATTCCTATCTTTAGAAGCAGTGCTCAGTTTGGAAAAATGCTATGAACTGCTGAAGAACATGATAACAATTATTATTTTTTTATTTATAATCAAAGCTTTCAGACTTAAGACCTATGGACCTAAGTTGATGTTTTCATACCTACAGAAAAGCATGCAACATATTCTACAATTTTTTTTATTTGGAATAAATCATAATGAAGCTCATTGATCTTAGCTATGTGCCTCTGACTAATGTGCTACACATGGGAAGGAGAATGGAAATGCAAGAGTACAACAGGCAGGATATGTGTTGCTGCTAAGGATAGGAAGGATCTGTCTCCCTCTAGTGGTAATATTTAGTTAGGACACAGCTTTGTTATAGCACCTAGACACCTCAATGGATCAGTCCAAGACTGATTTGGATGGAGATAGCAGGCAGCAGGCTCTGCTAAAGAATGTAATGCCAAAGTCTAAATTATATGGGAACAGCTGAGCAATCAGTCCTGTTTAGGGTGGGCCACATTTTATGGACTTTGAAAAACATAACACAACAGACGAGAACCAGTATCAGGCTGCAGTGTGAATATATGCACGATCAGTCATAATAGTAAGACCACTGATAGGTGAAGTGAATACCATTAATTATCCTATGATAACGGCACTTGTAAAAGGAGTTATACGGGAATATTAAAACTTTTTTTTATGGGCCTTAGTACTGACATGCAGGTAGTTGCTAACCACCTTCCTGTTCTGTTCAGTACTGATCTCTGCCAGCTCTGAGCTGTCATGGACTGCTTCTGACAGCAATTCTGCAGGTTCCGGTGACATCACATCAATAGAGCTGTTGCTTCTCTTTCACTCTGCTCTATTGGCAGGATGTGACTGCAGATGTCATAGTGATCGACGCCGGTTCCCTGCTGCCTAACTGTGGACTACCCGCTGTCAATCAGCGTGACCTTGGCTGTCAAGTCACGTCGACAGAGCAGCCCGGAAGAGGAAGAGCTGCTCTGTTGTTGCGAAGAAGTAGAGTCACCAGCAGGAGCGGTCTGCGATGGTGGAATCAGTGCAACCACAAAATGTGTCTTATTTGTTGTTCCTGGTAAGCAATAGTTAGTATCTCCAATGAAAGTCAGCTAGTGAAATGGTGACAGGATTATTGTTTTATCTCACCTGATGAGGTGGATCCTTGAAGCCTTTGGTCCAGGTGAGCAGTTACTATGCAGCACGGATTGAGGATAGTGATGTTGCAGGGAGATTCAGGTGGGACAATAAAAGCAGTGTTGACTGAATGTCAACGGTAGGAGTCAACAGGAAACACAGGATCACATTAAGCAGAGTAGACTCCGCTATGAGGAATCAGAGAGGAATAGCTCATCGCAGTATGACAGAATTAACTCAGAGTTGAGTTTGTTAGAGTCCAAAGCAGAACTTGTACTGGTTTGGCAGAGTTGATTTTGTCACAGCGTCCAATGCAGATCTGGACAGCAGAATAGCAAAGTCACTCAACAATGTAACAGTGCTAGATTTGTCACAAGTCCAAGACAAAACTTGTAAGTGGGATAGAAGAGTTAAATAGCGATGCAGCAGAGCTAAGGTTCTCAAAAGTTCCGAACTGGCCAGTGGTATAGCAGAGTTACACAACATTGTAACTGAAATGATTTGTCACAAAGTGCAAGGCAGATATAGAAGAGTTTAGCCAAGATTATAAGTACCTGAATACACTAGTGGTGCATCACCATCTGATGTAGTGTGCAAGGTCAGAAAAAGTGACAGCTGAGGAGTGTGCTGGCTTTCCATGGTAACACAATTTATAAAGGAGAGGATGGATCCCACATAAGCTGGAGAATACAGCACCTGGTACTAGAGCCAACATAAGTTAGGCACAATTGGCTTAACCAGGGCAAAAGAATGCTGAATGAAGGCTAGCCCTCCTACTCTAATCACACACAAAATTCTGTAAAAATTTATAGAAAAGAGTCATCACAGCTGGCTGTAAATGGGGCTATGTATGTGGAGCAAGGAGAGGAGGTGATCTCAAAAAATGAATTATGCTTTCCTTTAAATTATGTGGATGACTGGATCCATGTGCAGAAAGTGTCCAGGAATGGTTTAAAGAACATTACAAAGAGTTCAATGTTTTCTCTTAACCTCCAAATTCATCAAATGTCAATAGATCTTGCATCAGTGGACTGGAAAAACAAGTACCATCCATGTTCATAGTATTAGGCAGCTTTTTGCAGATCACAGGAACGCCCACTTTGTTTCCTTGATGTGGCATAAGTATCTCTTATAACCATTTTTATATCTAACAGATTTAATAATAGAAAATTAGTAAATAAGAAATCTTCCCAATGCCAATTTAGCGCTCTCTACATGTGGAGAAACTTTATCTCCTAGAACCCCTGTAAGACGCATCTCACCCAGTCAAACCAGTTCTCCTATTTCACACTGATGGATGAGGGGTAAACACTCCGAAACGTATCAATTTAGACTACTATTTTAAAGGGAACCTGTCACCTCGTCTTGCCACTATAAGATGCTGCCACTGCCTTTTTGGACTTATCTACAGCATTCTATAATGCTGTAGATAAGCCTCCAGTCCGACATGAAAGATAAGAAAAAGAGGTTTTATTATACTCAACCGGGGAGGCAGTCCAATGTGGTCCGGTCCGATGGGTGTCGCAGGTTCGGGTCCGGCGCCTCCCATTTTCATGCGATGCCGCCCTCCTGCTTGCTTTGTGATGCGCTCCTTCGCAGGCATGCTGATCTGCCCAGTTGAGGGCAGAGCAAAGTACTGCAGTGCGCAGGCGCCGGGAAAGGTCAGAGAGGCCAAGTGCCTACGCACTGCTCGTATAAAGATGGGAGGTGCTGGACCTGGACCTGCGACACCCATCGGACCAGACCGCATCGTACCGCCCCCGGGTGAGTATAATAAAATCTCTTTTTCCCTTCCCCCATGACAGCATACCTGAGAGAGGGGATCCGCCCAGTCAGGACAGGAACCCTACTGAAAATAAATGGGCAGTACCTCTCCCTCGCTTCAGTTGGGTTTCCTGTCCTGACAGGGACCCTTGTGCTGAAGACGGCAGTTGAATGATTTTCTTTTTGGCTTTTTCCTACTTACCCAAGCCTGTCCCGGCACTGGAAGAACAGGCAGGATGCGTGTATGATGGCCTTCGGGTTGTGGAAGCGCCGTCTCTGGGTCCTGGGGGCCTCGACGTACAAGCGGGCGTGGGCGCAGCACGGTCAGGGGTCCTGGGGCTCTTCTGTGGCTGCTCTTCTGTGATCTGTAGCTCCAGGAGGGGCGGCAGCTTCTGGGTAGCGCGCGGCAGGCGTTGCACACAGGGCACGCTGGGAATAGGCGTGGCCGCGTGATGTCAGTGGGCGTGCGCCGGATCCAATATGGCGGTGCCCAGGAAAACAAATACCAGCCGGCTGAACATGTCCCGGTGGTGTGGCGGGGGGAGGGGTACATTTTGGGCACCGGAAGAAGCGGAGAACGCAGGGGATCCTTCTAAAGGAGGGATGACCACAGAAGAGGCGCTCGTATCTGAAGCTTCAACATGGAAGTGGGACGGCAGCAGTATCCTTTGCAGCAGGAGGTCCCACCCGATGCCTCACCTGGTCACCTGCATACCACGAGGAGCAGCCGCTCGAGTGGCAGGAGCGGCAGTCGTCCTGACCAGAGGTCACAGGACTCCTCAGCATCTAGAAGAGACTCTGGTTAAAGCAGTCACATCTACAATGGGCTTAAAGGGAATAAAACACCTAGATCCTTAGAGGATGTTATGTTTGGAGGCCTGGAGGAAAAAAGGAAGTGCACCTTCCCTGTCAATACAAAAGTAAAAGCGCTAATAAAGAAAGAGTGGAGAAAACCAGAATCCCTAAAATCAATGGTGCTGTGGCTAGATCCTCAAAAAAATTATCCCTGCCTTTAGAGGACTCTGGAGTACTAAGAGGCTCGCTTGACAAAAAAGTGGATGGATCCTTAAGACACACCTGGGAGGCGGCAGCAGGAGGATTAAAACCAGCGATAGCGGGGACATGTACTGCCTGCTCTCTCATGATCTGACTACAACAAATAGAGGATCAGCTGAGAAATAAGGTGCCAAGTGATGAGATCCTAGCCAATATGACCCTAGCGCAAGGGGCAGCAGCTTTCTTAGCAGACTCCTCAGCAGACTCAGTAAGATTGGCAGCCAGGGCAGCAGGCTTGTCTAATGCATGATTTACAGTCCAAGAATAGACTCTGTTCCATCCCGTGTGACGGTCAATTCCTCTTTGGACAGAAGCTGGAGGATATCTTGGAGAAGGCAGGGGATAAAGAAAGGCTTTCCCCATTTTCCCGGTGAAACCAAAAAGCCTTCTTTTTGGAGGAGGAAATTTAATAGAGGTCGTCCCCGTGGGAAAGAAGAAACTGGGACTTTAAGGACAGAAAAGGGTCTGGCTACATGTTCAAAGGGCCCTCTACGTCATCAAAAAAGTCCCCTCAATGACATCATGTCAGAGGTAGGCTCTCTCTTTTCCTCCCTGCATGGGTAAACATCTCCCCAAGTGGTTGGGTACTGAATGTTCTCAAAGACGGCTTAAGGATAAAATTCATCCGTGCACCCGGCAGACCTTTGCATTAACACCTTGCAGAAAGTCCCAGGAGGAACAACTAGCCTTGGAGACAGAGGTCTTGAGTCTAGTACAGAAACAGGTTCTACAAGAAGTCCCGAGTCAGGAGGAAGGAAGGGGATTTTATTCCCCCCTCTTTTTGATACAAAATCTGGACGATTCTTGGACAACCATTGTCAACCTGAGGAGGATCAACCAGTGGGTAGAGAATTGCTTCTTCAAGGTGGAGTCAATAAACATGGCCATAAAAATGTTGTTCCAGCTCTGCTTCATGGCAGTAATAGACTTAAAAGATGCCTATTATCTTATCCCAATCCATCAGGATTATCAAAAGTACTTGAGAGTAGCTCTCTATGTCCAAAGACAGGTCAGGCATTTTTAATACACAGCCCTTCCATGCGGTCTATCTACAGCTCCCAGAGTTTTCACCAAAGTGATGGCGAAAGTAATGTCATACCTTCGATACCGGGACATAGTGATCATCCCATACCTGGACGACTTCCTTGTAGTGGGGAGGTCGGAAACTCACTGTACTCATCAGGTGAAGGAAGTAATGTTAACCCTAACAGAGTTAGGATGGGTGGTAAACACCTTCAAGTCAAAGTTGGAACCAGAGAAAGTTGTCTCATCCCTGCTCTGCCGTTAGATATTCACCTATCCGCGGCGTCCAGGCGCGCTCACTGTGCTGGTGCTCGTCACTCGGCGGCGGCACTTCCAGCCTTGTGACTGGCTCCAGATTCTCGTCGTGTGCGCGTGTGCGCTGAGGTCAGCGGTGCATGCACACATTGAGGGATCAGCTGCTCCGTTCTCCCTACGCCCCCGGGGAGGACCCGACCCGGAAATCCTCGGGGCGCTGCCCATATCAGGCAGCTGTCTATCTTAGACAGCGCCTGATTATTAATTGTGTTACTTTTGATGCTGGCCCCCTTATCTGGCTTGACTCTCTCTCCCTCGATTGTTAGGCAGTGCTTGTGCTGTCCCCTAGGTCTTGTTCACTGTACCCTCCTTGTCTTTTCTAGTGTTCCTCCTGCCGGTTCCTCCGTCCTGCCTGGGGTTAGGCTCTCTGCCGTGGCTCTCCTGCCTGTGCCTCATCTGCGCCCTCCTACACCAGTGCCCGTAGCATCATTCCGTCTTACCCTGAGAGTATCCTATGTCCCGGCCGTGCCCATCTTCCAAGGTCTCAGCTGCGTCCCTCTGCCAGTGTCCCATCCGTGCCGGTTGTCTATTGGTCTCTCCTGTACTCCGCCCTGGGCACCAGCTGCCGCGGCCATAGTCGCCCTTGGGCCTGCCCCTGATGCTCCCTGACCGTGGTCGCGGTCCTGCGGTTCCACTCTAGGAGTACCACTAGTCTAAACCATAACAATATAATTAGGCCATGGACCCCGCTGGTGTCTCGGCCGCAAAGCAAAAGTAGTTGCTCTTTTTACGAGAGAACCAGACCCGTCTTATGTCCGTCATGAAATCTATGGACACCCGTTTATCCGCCCTGCAGACCTCTGACCCAGGGAACGCCTCGCTGCTGGCCGGCCTCCAGCAGGAGCTCGCTCAGCAGTGTGACACCCAGGCCCATATTCTTAGATACATGGCGTCCGTGGATGACAGGTTACTCGCTATCCAGTAGTCCGCCACAGCCTCTGTACCCCCCGAGATCCTGTCTCCTACCCTCCGCCGCATCTGGGGTAGCCACCTAGGTATAGCGGAGACCCCAAATTGTGTAGAGCATTCTTGAATCAGTGTCGCCTGCATTTCGAGCTTCTGCCCCAGCAATACCCCACGGATCGAGCCAAGGTGGCGTTTGTCATGTCTCATCTTGAGGGAGAGGCTTTGGCTTGGGTGAACCCCCTGTGGGAGTGTGATGACCCGGTTGTTTCGAGTATCCAGAGTTTTTTAGACACCTTCCATAGAGAGATGAGCCCGGTCGTTTGGCATCCACCACCAAGTCACTTCTTAACCTTCACCAGGGTACTCTCTCCGTGGGTCAGTGCGCTATTCAGTTCCGGAGCTTGTCCTCTGAGCTGGGTTGGAACAATGAGGCCCTGGTAGGAACTTTTTGGCGAGGCCTGTCTTCTCGAATTAAGGACGAACTGGCGGGACAGGACACACCGACTTCCTTAGAGGATCTAATCTCTTTGGCAACATGAATTGATCTTCGCTTCCAGGAGAGTTCCCGCGAGTCTGCCAGAGAGAGAAGACTTCCCCGACTGTCCGTGGCTACACGCAGTCCTCGTCTGCGGTCTGAGTCGGCTTCGGCGGCCTTGGTACCTGAGCCTATACTGGTAGACCTTCTCAAGCCAGTAGGACAGCGTCGTAGAGAGAGGCTCGCACAGGGACTTTGTTTTTACTGCGGCAGTGCTTCTCATCTTCTACGTTCTTGCCCTGAGAGGCCGGGAAATGCCTCCGCCTAGGTCAGGTAAGAGAGGCCTCCCTGGGTGACTGCGATTCCTCTCTGCCTTTAACTCTCTCGGTTATTTTGAGTTTTAGTTCCAGTCATTTTTTGAAATAGCTTACATTGACTCGAGCGCGGCGGGCAACTTCATTTAGCTTGAGGCGGTCAAAAGATTTTGGATTCCTGTCAGGTCCTTGGAGACTCCTCAGCGGATAGCTTCGGTTGACGGTAGGCCCTTGCTGGAGACTGTCACTCAGGTCACCGAGAAGTTGAAATACAGATCGGAGCCTTGCATCGGGAGAGGATAGCCTTCTACGGTCTGCCCTCATTGTCTCATACATTCCTTCTGGGTCTTCCGTGGTTGTGAATTCATGAGCCCATTCTTGACTGGCGCTCTGGGGATGTTTTGCGTTGGGGAGATTCCTGCTAGAAAAGGTGATTGCTTCCCGTCCAGCCGGTGAATTCTCTGCGGTCTGCCTCAGTGGCTGCACAGTTGCCTTCGGCCTATTTGGCCTTTGCAGACGTTTTCAGTAAAAGGGAGGCGAGAATTTGCTCCCGCATCGAGCGTATGATTGCCTGATTGACCTCATACCAGGTACTACTCCACCTTGGGGCCGGATTTACCCTTTGTCTCCTGCCAAGACTCAAGCCATGACCGAGTGCATCCACGAGAATTTGGCCAGAGGCTTTATTCGGAAGTCCTCTTCACCCACAGGCGCGGGTTTCTTCTTTGTTAAAAAAAAGGATTGGTCCCTTCGTCCCTGCATTGATTATCGGGGCCTCAACGACATCACTATCAAGAACAAGTATCCTCTACCTCTTATTCTGCAACTCTTCGACTGGTTACGGGGAACATGAATCTTTACTAGCTGGATCTCCGTGGGGCTTACAATCTAGTCCGTATTGACTCAGGGGATGGGTGGAAGACCGCTTTTAATACCCGCGATGGACACTGTGAGTATTTGGTTATGCCCTTCGGCTTGTGCAACGCTCCCACAGTATTCCAGGAGTTCATTAATGACGTCTTCCGAGATCTACTGTACTCCTGCGTGGTGGTGTACTTAGATGATATTCAGGTGTATACCTCAGATTTGTCTACCCATAGAAAGCACGTCCGTCAAGTACTGCAGCTTCTGAGGGAGAATCATCTTTTTGCCGAGCTGGAGAAGTGCACCTTCGATCAGACGTCTCTTCCGTTCCTGGGGTATATCATCTCCGACTCGGCCTACGCATGGACCCAGGAAAGCTGTCTGCCGTGCTCAACTGGCTGCGTCCTCATGGTGTTAAGGCGATCTAGCGATTCCTTGGATTCACCAATTACTACCGGCAGTTTATCCCACACTTTTCCTCCTTGACCCGTCCAATTTCCTCTTTGATCCGCAAGGGGGCTAACCCCCATGCTTGGTCGTCCGAGGCCGAGGATGCCTTCCTGTCTTTGAAACAAGCCTTTGTTTCGGCTCCTGTGCTCCATCGTCTGGAGGCTAATATACCCTTCATTCTGGAGGTTGATGCGTCGGCCTTCGGGGCCGGGGCGGTACTGTCCCAAAGGTCCTCCTCCGGTCGGTTGGTCACCTGCGGCTTCTTCTCCAAAACGTTCTCCACCTCGGAACAAAATTATTCCATTGGTGACGGAGCTGCTGGCCATCAAGTTGGTGCTGGAGGAGTGGCATCATCTATTGGAGGGAGCTGTACATCCTTTTAAGATCTACACGGATCACAAGAACCTGGCATACCTCC
>JARQOD010000001.1:290495714-290579195 GCA_033576555.1 Oophaga sylvatica
CCTCTGCTGACCTAACCTTTGGTAGAAGGGTGATGCAAGCAGTGGTCCCTCCTTAAGGTGTTTCAAGCTCCAAAAGTCTCTTAGGTGTGCTGTCATGGCGGAAGGGAAACACTAAGGTTACTTACCGGTAGCTGGTTTTTTCGGAACCCATTGCAGCACACGTATGTTCCCCCCCTTATCACTCCTTTGGTGTGCGCTATAGTTTGGGGTGTTATTTTTTAGTTAATATAATGTAGTGATAGTTTTGCCATGTGTACTAACCAGGGGGGCATCTCATGCTCTGTAAACCAACTGAAGTGAGGGAGAGGTACCGCCCTTTTATTTTCGATAGGGTTCCTGTCCTGACTAGGCGGATCCCCTATCTCTGGTGTGCTGTCATGGGTTCCGGAAAAACCGGCTACCTGTAAGTAACCTTGGTGTTTCTTGTCTTTCAGGTCGGACCTGGGGCTTATCTACTGCATTATAGAATGCTGTAGATAAGCCCCGGAAGGCAGTGGCCGCATCTTATAGCGGCAAAACGAGGTGACAGGTTCCCTTTAAATATCCATAAGGTAACATTTTTAAAGAAAAATAACAGATCCTTCTTTACAGATTTAGTTTGATTGAGCTTATGTGGAGCTGGAAGAGGACGGCTGATGTCGGGGAGATACATTTCATTGATGGTATCATGGATTCACAGATGTTCTACACCATGTTCCAAATTATTATGCAAATTATATTTTTCTCTGATTTTCCTAAGTGGTCGGTGCAAATGACAGTCAGTCTAATAAAAGTCATCACCCGTTAGAGTATACATTGAATTTTATTGAAGAAACTGTTAGGGTCTGCGGAACGCACCAAATATAAGATGTAGAGAGGTGCGTTCGCAGCCCGGGGTCCACCATGCAGGCGGAGCCTGCTGCTAGTAAGATGGCGCAAGAAGCGAACTCTGTTATCCCGCAGAGTCGCCAAAATAAACGCCGTAACGCGCTGTGGCAATATGTGCGAACTCTGTTATTCCACAGAGCCTCTAGGAGTGCCGCAGCACTATATGGCGCTGTGTGCGAACTCAGTTACCACCACTGAGTCGCAAAGTAAACACGCTAGGGCGCTGTCTAGCATTGAAAGCGAACCCTGTTGCGTCACAGAGCCGCTGAGACAAACTTCTGTGTCCTGTTAGGCACCCAGGTACACAGTTGACTGCTAAGCGAACATAGAAAGTGATCATGCGCTAATTTCCTCGCGGGAGCCACCCGCAATCTATGGCGTCTGAACGCCAGGCCCTGAATACGGCAATCAAACTCCTCACCGGTTATGCCGGTAATCTAAGGCATCTAAGACACCGACCCTGACCAGCTAGCATACCAAGCTCCTCACCGATTAGGTCGGTATTGTAATGGCGTATTTCAGCCACCCTAACCACACACACGCATGACCATACTGGCACAATGCATATCACGGTTGATACTAGCGCACGGCCGTGCGGTAAGGACAGCCTTTTATAGCAGCCACGAGAAAAAGACCTTCCAGGAAGGACCAATGGGAAGCTGCTTCAGAACATCAACAGCCACAGGACCTTCCTGAAGGACCAATAGGAGTGGCAGCTGTGTCTGAGCATGTGACCCCTGATCTTCAAAGGAAGATCTTGCCCTGGGCATGCTCCGATGAAGCAAGGACTTAGTCCCAAATCTGCCTGCTCCAACACTGGTTGCAGCACCAAGTCTCTGCACAGTACTGGGCCGGGCAAGACGCTGGGACCGACGTCTCTGCTGAGCAGGAACCACTGCAGAGACGGATGGGGAACCGCAGCTGGAACAGCTCGAGATTCCCCTGTGCAGGAGTGGGAACTCGAACCCTAACAGAAACCTCCCAATGATAACAGCATATTCTCGAAAATGAATAGAAACTCAAAATGCACTGTTCCAAATTATTAGCACAGTAGAATTTCTAAACATTTGATGTTACTGAAAATGCTCATTTGTGGAATTTGCAGCATTAGGAGGTCACATTCACTGAACAAAAAAAAACTATTTAACTCCAAAACATCCTAACAAGCCAAGTTACATGTTAACATAGGAACCCTTCTTTGATATCACCTTCACAATTCTTGCATCCATTGAACTTGTGCGATTTTAGAGAGTTTCTGCTTGTATTTCTTTGCATGAAGTCAGAATAGCATCCCAGAGCTGCTGTTTTGATGTGAACTGCCTCCCACCCTCATAGATCTTTTGCTTGATGATACTCCAAAGGTTCTCTATAGGGTTGAGGCCAGGGGAAGATGGTGGCCAAACCATGAGTTTATCTCCTTTTATGCCCATAGCAGCCAATGACTCAGAGGTATTCTTTTCAGCATAAGATGGTGCATTGTCATGCATGAAGATGATTTTGCTCCTGAAGGCACTTTTCTGCTTTTTATACCATGCAAGAAAGTTGTCAGTCAGAAACTCTATATACTTTGCAGAGATCATTTTCCCACCTTCAGGAACCTTAAAGGGCCCTACCAGCTGTTTCCCCATGATTCCGGCCCAAAACATGACTCCTCCACCTCCTTGCTGACGTCGCAGCCTTGTTGAGACATGGTGGCCATCCACCAACCATCCACTACTCCATCCATCTGGACCATACAGGGTTGCTCGACACTCATCAGTAAACAAGACTGTTTGAAAATTAGTCTTCATGCATGTCTGGGCCCACTGCAACCGTTTCTCCTTGTGAGCACTGTTTAGGGAAGGCCGAATAGAAGGTTTATGCACCACAGCAAGCCTTTGAAGGATCCTACACCTTGAGGTTCGAGGGACTCCATAGGCACCAGCAGCTTCAAATATCTGTTTGCTGGTTTTGAATGGCTTTTTAGTAGCTGCTCTCTTAATCTGATGAACTTGCCTGGCAAAAACCTTCCTCATTCTGTCTTTATCAGCAAGAACATGTCTGGGCTCAGAATCAGCCAGAAATCTCTTAACAGTACCATGATCACGCTTAAGTTTTCGAGAAATATCTAATGTCTTCATCCCTTGACCAAGGCATTGCACTATTTGATGTTTTTTAGCAGCAGAGAGATCTTTTTTCTTTTCCATGTTACTTGAAAACTCTGGCCTGCTTAATAGTGTGGAACATCCAGTTTTCCTTTTATTGGGCTCAGATGGCAAACTAATTATCACAGGTATCTGAGATTGATTTCAGTGATCCAAAGAACCATCAATACCATCAATGGGTTTCATTTACAAAAAACAAAAAAAACCGCTATGACACTTAAAACCAATTTGCTTAATAATTTGGAACATGGTGTAGTTATACTGAAAGATAAAATGCTACTATCATTCAGTGGCCAAGTATGTCTCCTCATCTGAAGCCAATTGGGAAATTCTGAAGAGACAAGTTTAGCATCACTCTCCATCTAACATCCAGGAGCTAAAAGAGGTCGTTCTTGAAGAATGGAAAAACTATGTTGCAATATGTCGCCAACTTGTTCATTCCATACTTAAAAGACTTGGTGCTGTCCTTAAAAATCATGGAAGTCATATAAAATGCTAGATGTAGTAGTTTTTTATTTGGTGTGTACTCATTTTTGCATCAAGTAATTTGAGTAAAACTGAAGATTTTCTAATGAAACTTATATTTTTAACCTTACTTTTATGTTATGGGTTATAAAATGTTCTATGAAACTCCGTATTATCAAAATTTTAGAAATTGTTCTTTTATTCAATGATGTATTGATTAAAATCTTACTTGCAAAGGGGGTGTACTAATTTTTTCTGAGCACTGTATGTATTGAAACCAATATCCATATTGATGGTTCTGGTGGTTTATATTTATTATGGTGGTATTTAGTAAATTGTTGTGATTACTTTATATACTGGTTTAAATTGTTCATACTATTTTGAAGGAAAAAAATGAATGTTTTTTAATTTGCTAACATTTCCTTGTGTGATTAAACCAATATCATGACAATCTTCCAGCTTCTTTCCCTCCACTGCTGATTCTACTGCCCAGACACTGTCCTGCTCTTAATGATCACTCTGCACGTTGCTACAGCCGCCCAACCATTAGATACGTATATACCTATTTATCAAAATTATATGTATAATAACTTTTACTTGCCATGAGATGAATTAAAAGCACCAGATAATTTTATTTTGTTTAATATGTAGACATGTTTATTATACAAAATAGTGCAGAAAGCAAAAAACACTGATTTGCTTATTTGAAACTTTGAGAACCACCCTGTAGATTGTATATTTTAGGTCAAAGTTTGGTCTACAAGTGTTATCGAGAATAGATTCACTAATACTTGGACTTCATTATTGATCATATTAATCATTTTTACTCTGATTTTTTATTTAAATTATTTATTTTAGACAGGTCCTAATATAATGACTGTAATAATGCTATAAATTTCTTACCAGTATTTTTGAACATTATTATTTAATTTTAATTATTTACATGCACACTTTTTACTTAAAGTGATTGCCCACGACAATATGCAGTGGGCAGATCGATTTAAAAGTTGGATATAAGGATTTGTTCAAATACCTTGCATTTCCAAATAAGCCTGTGGGTGGCGATATCGCTGTCATCTCATCCCATCACGTGATCCCCGTAGAATGTAAGTCCGCAAGGACAGGGTCCTCTCCCCTCTGTACCAGTCTGTCATTGTAAATTTGTTTACTGTAAATGATATCTATAACTTTGTAACCCCTTCTCATGTACAGCACCATGGAATTAATGGCGCTATATAAATAAATAATAATAATAATCCCCCCGGCTGCAGCTTCCTCTGATGTCCAGTGATATCATGTCAACTTCCGGAACTGGAAGCTGACCTGGCATCACTGAGGCAGTACCCAGAGATTCATATTTTTCTTTTGCTTTTTCACAGCTAGAGATGAGTATGTTTTTTGAAATTCAAATTCGCCAACATTTTCAAATTTTTCCAAAAATTTTGATCAGCAGTGAATTAATTTGTCACCTTACTCTACGGTTTCACCATCTGCTTTACAGGCACTTTGATCCCAGAAGTTATGGTCACTCTATCAGCAGGGTTGCTCTTACCAACACAGCCCGAGAGTTAGCTAAGCCTAAAGATAGAAAGGGGAAAGCTAACTGCACTGGAGTAGCCCCCAAAGAAATAGGTAGCCCCCACACATATATTGGTGGTTAGACAAGATGAAATACAAACGCAGGCAGAAAATAGAGTAAGCAAACGCTGGGGCCCAAAACTGTCTATACAGGACAGGACAGCAAAGAATACTTTCTGCAATCCAGTAAAACCCTAGGAAAAATTCCAACACTTCTGATTCCAAAAAAATAATGAGACCACAAGATCTCTCCCAGCTATATCAGACCTCTGGTGTGAAGAGGTAGCTAGCCAGCAGCCACTGAAATAACAGGGACTGAACAAAGAAACCAAAGTAAATGAGAAACAGAGACCAGCGCAGGCCCCAGCAGGAGGACCCGGCTGACCTCACCCAGAAGGCAGATAAACAAAAGAAAACAAAACCACAGAAACAAGCAGAAAATAGCTTATCTGAAAGTTGCAGGAGCCCGCCGCAAGCTGACTTCCACACTGGACCAGGAAGAGAAAACTAATCACCGGCGAGGATCATGGGAAAGTTGCTCCCTTAAATCTCCCCAGTCATAACTCCCAGATTGCCAATCGTCCGCAGCTGGATCCTCAGCTGAAAGGCCTGTCAGTCAAGGCAGCTTCATTAATATCAACAGCCACCAGAGGGAGCCCCAACTCAGAATCCAGAGAATTCACAACAGGGAGCATCTTATTCACAATTTTTTCACTTTACTTAGTAATAGTTGTCATCAATTGGTTATATGATGGTTATTTATAATATTGTGCTGCATATAATTATATACTGTATGCACTTGAACTTTGCTAATCCACTGCACATATACAATATCTCCTATGTAAGATTCAGTGCAATTTGTGTTACCTTTGGTTACTTAGAGCAGCAATATGACTACCTCATGGAATAATATCATATAGGACTACATTGCTGGCATATATATTGATAGCAGAGAAAATGAAGGGAGCAGTCCAGCTTCTGTAGAAAGTGCAATTCTTTATTCAATCCAATAATAAAATCGTCACATAACGGTGTCCTCCAAATGCAAAAAGCGGAGAGTATGCACTACCAGCTGTACCAGCAACGCGTTTCGTTTCGACCTTAGATGGTCTTTGTCAAATCTGAAAATGAATTACCCGCCTGCATTTTTAAAGCTATCTGAGACTCATGGGTGAGCTGCTGAAACTTCATATAATTAGAAACAGATGTTTCTTGATTTAACCCTCAGGTGTTTAAGCAGAAGTTCTGCATATATCCATTTCAACAGAAACACCCATGACATCTAGTATACAATAATTATACATTTGAGTGCTTAAAGATTTAACAGTGCACATAAAACAGTAACTATATTAAAAAAATAAAACATTATAATTTCAAGTGATTTTCTTTCCGCATCAGTTCTTTTATCTTTACTTTGGGGTGACTTTCTGGAGACTTTTAATGTCCTACTGATGTCATTTCTTCACATTTATTCAGCGATAATATATCCAGGAAAAAAAAAAGAGAGGTTTTTCTTAATTCGATCATATTCTGTATATATGACAATAAATCTCATTCATAAGATACCGGAATGATGGAAACAGGATATCATAGCTGTTCATTCTATTCAGAAAAAAATAAATATATGTTTAGTAATATAGTAATAAAATTCCAACATCGATATGCTGATATATCTGAATAAATCAATTTTACAAAATCCAATAAAAATAGTGCATGAATATATTTATACACATAGATTTTTATCAATCAGATTTATTCAAAGCGCTATATACATGTATCACCGATCAGAGATAGGATATTTATCGTTCTCTCTAAAGAAAAGTGAACGCAGAAAATTTTTTCCCCATAAAAAAGATCAATTGAATACATATAAATTTATAGTCTCATAGATCTATGATTAAATTGCATTTGTTTTAGGAGAAAACATATATAATCCCCCAATCAAAAATAAGGTATCTCTCAGAAAATGCTACACATACATACCCTACATAGCTCTCAAATATCGATATTATATTTAAGTTACATTTATTTTGGGAAAAAGAAAAAAAATTATATATGTTATATATTGATAACATGATCATTAGCTCCATTTTTATATATTTTATCATTTTTTAATCTACCACTTTAATTTTTAATCAAGTTATGGCTTTAAATTATTGCTTGAGTATTGTTACTGTGTAGGTTATATACTTAAAAGTATTGCAATTTCCTTGAAAAGACGTGCATAACACTCAGGCGTCTCCTAGTATAATATCAAAATGGCCTCAGTTTAAATGGTTTTAGGTAAATGGATGGTAACACGTAAGTAACAACCTGTTTAATAACACAATACACAGTTGCACATTTTATGCTTTTTAAAATGTAAAATTGGTTCAAAAACTATCCCTTTTTGGGGGGTAGATATTTGCTTGGCCGGGATATATAGACATGCATTGTAAAGAAATGCAAAAGCGCAATAGGGTCTTATCCACAGATAGAAATAAGTCAGATAACTAGTTGTTGTGTACCCACTTGAAATATGCAAACCATATAAACATGATACACAGCCAATGTTTCGGAAAAAATGATACAAATTGTATTAGTCGCATAATTAAAGCCATATCAACAAGAAAAACAAAGGGGAAAGTCCTCACAAAATGCAGTCATGGCGGCTATCTAATACAAAGGTCATCAATACTGGTGAAATAACAGGATGTTATAAATTTATTGCAAGTAAAGAACCTGTGTGGGAATATGCCTAGTTTAATAACCCATTCCCCGTTGAAGCGGTCCAAAAATTATGTCTTTTTGAGAAGTAGCAACAGGTGTGTTATTAGGAAGATGAAGAAGCCATTGTTTTTCAACAAGTCTTCCAAAAACTGTATTTTTGGGGAAATCAGCAGTAAGTTTGTTTACAAAATGAAGAAATGGCGGACCACATAAAGTTTCAGAGCCCTGAGGTGTATATTGCATAAAAGTCGCCTAATCTCATTTAGTAAACACGTACATGGCTGATTGAGTTTAGTGGGGAAGAACTTGACTTGCCTGCCAAAATCTTGAGGAAGGTCTTCCAAAATCTTGTAGAAGGTCTTTCAAAATTTTGTAGAAAGTCTTCCTGGAAGAGTGGATGCTGTTTTAGCTGCAAAGGGGTGACCACCATCATATTAGTGCCTATGGATTTAGAGTAGGATGACAGAAAATCCTTAAAGCATTTTATATTTTTGATTGCTGATTATTAAATACTAAATATGTCCAAATAATTACAGTATGGTCAAGGAGCTGACTCATTATCATTTGCAGAACTTGTCAGTAATATATGACAGCTGAAACTCTACTACAATGGCCAGGACCAGAGATAACTCTGATCTCAGCTATTTCGCATAGTGTTGAGCATTCCGATACTGCAAATATCGGGTATCGGCCGATATTGGCTGTATCGGAATTCCGATTCCGAGTACCGATATTTTTGTCATATCGGATACCGGAATCGGAATGTCACTGTCACTGTCAGTGTCCGTCGGTCGGGTCTGTCAGGAGTCAGCGGCACTTACCCGGCAGAAGATCTCCGGCGGTCACATCCCGGACTGCTTAATGGCCGCCATCCTCTTCTCCCTGGCGGTCACATGCAGTTTCTCGCGATAACTGCAGTGACTGCTGGGTAATCGCGGCCGTAAAGCAGTCCGATGACTCACCGCCTGTCATTCCGATGTAGCAGAGCTGGATCGTCGTGGGACAGTCGTTACTATGGACTGCGTCGGACAGGTGGTATACTGTTGGTTTGTTTTTTTTATTTTTTTACAGGAGATCGATGGCGTCGCAGGAATGAGAGAGTAATAAAAGAAATGAAAACTGTGTTGTCTCTTTTATTTCATTAAAATACTTTTTTCTTGCTGTGTCTTTATTTTAAACATTTAAAAACTTTGGGATTAATAATGGATCGGTGTCTTATTGACGCCTCTCCATTATTAACCGGGCTTATTGTCACCGTGCAATCAACGGTGACATTAACCCCTTATTACCCCGATTGCCACCGCTACAGGGCAAGTGGGAAAGCCGGGTAAAGTGCCACAATTGGCACATCTTTTGATGCGCCAAATGTGGGGCTGCTGTAGCCTGCTATTATCAGGCTGTTGAGGGTCAAAATCCATGGGCCTTGACAGTCTTTTAATACCAGGCCGCAGCAGTCTGCATTTTACTTGGCTGGTTAACAAAAATAGGGGGACCCCTACGCCGTATTTTTTCGAGGGGATCCCCTATTTTTGTTAACCAGCCAAGCTAAGCAGACTGCTGTGGCCTGGTATTATCAGGCTGGCAAGGTCCATGGATATTGGATCCTTACCAGCCTGAAAAACCAGGCCTCAGCGGTCTGCTTCATCTGGCTGGTTAACAAAAATAGGGGGGAACCCACGCCAATTTTTTTTGAGGGGATCCCCTATTTTTGTTAATCAGCCAAGATATGCAGACTGCTGTGGCCTGGTATTATCAGGCTGGCAAGGTCCATGGATCTTGGCTCCTTAACAGCCTGAAAATCCAGGCCTCAGCGGTCTGCTTCATCTGCTGGTTAACGAAAATAGGGGGGACCCACGCATTTTTTTCGAGGGGATCCCTATTTTGTTAATCAGCAAGATATGCAGACTGCTTGACTGGTATTATCAGCTGGCAAGGTCCATGATCTGCCCTTAACGCCTGAAATCCAGGCTCAGCGTCTGCTTCATCTGGCTGTTAACAAAAATAGGGGACCACGCCATTTTTTTTCGAAGGAACCCTATTTTTGTTAATCAGTTCCCTCTGACGTCACTGATTGTGTCCCTGGCTGACCTGAAGTGAAAGTGGAAAGCAATCAATTAAGCTTTCCACTTAAGGGCCCGTCTCACATAGCGATATCGCTACCGAGATCGCTGCTGAGTCACTAGTTTTGTGACGCAGCAGCGAGCTCACCAGCGATATCGCTGTGTGTGACATTCAGCGACGATCAGCCCCCCTGCTGGGTATCGCTGATCGTCGCTGAAATGTCAGGACCTTTTTTTGATCGCTGGTTTCCCTCTGACAGGCACGCATTGCTGCGTGTGACAGGCGGGAGACCAGCGATCCGCTGGTAACCAAGGTACACAGCGGGTTTCCAGGCGCGGGGCTGTGCCTAGAAACCCGCTGTGTACCTTGGATACCAGCGCCCTGATGCAGGGAGCTGGTATCCAAGGTACACAGCGGGTTTCCAGGCATCGCGCAGCGCTTGGAAACCCGTGTGTACCTTGGTTACCAGCTCCCTGCATCAGGGCGCTGGTATCCAACGTACACTGCGGGTAACTAAAGGCTGGGTCTCACATAACGATACACCAGCGATCCCGACAACGATATGCACTTGTCAGGATCGCTGGTGTATCGCTACATGATCGCTGCTGAGCTGCCAAACAGGCAGCTCAGGCAGCGATCTGGGACAGCGACACTGCGGGTAACATCGCTTAGTTACCCGCAGTGTACCTTGGATACCAGCGCCCTGATGCAGGGAGCTGGTATCCAAGGTACACAGCGGGTTTCCAAGCGCTGCGCGGTGCCTGGAAACCCGCTGTGTACCTTGGATACCAGCTCCCCTGCATCAGGGCGCTGGTATCCAAGGTACACAGCGGGTTTCTAGGCACAGCCCTGCGCCTGGAAACCCGCTGTGTACCTTGGTTACCAGCGGATCGCTGGTCTCCCGCCTGTCACACGCAGCGATGCGTGCCTGTCAGCGGGAAACCAGCGATCAAAAAAGTCCTGACATTTCAGCGACGATCAGAGATACCCGGCAGGGGGGCTGATCGTCGCTGAATGTCACACACAGCAATATCGCTGGTGAGCTCGCTGCTGCATCACAAAACTAGTGACTCAGCAGCGATCTCGGTAGCGATATCGCTATGTGAGACGGGCCCTTAAGCGATGTTACCCGCAGTGTCGCTGTCCCAGATCGCTGCCTGAGCTGCCTGTTTGGCAGCTCAGCAGCGATCATGTAGCGATACACCAGCGATCCTGACAAGTGCATATCGTTGTCGGGATCGCTGGTGTATCGTTATGTGAGACCCAGCCTTTACTCTCCTGTCAGCCAGGAGAGGAACTCATTCATTTGGGGGTTTACTGTGAGGCTGCAGCATTAGCTGCGGTCCCTGCAGTAAACATTAACCCTTTCTGAAGGATTACACCGTGGGACCTGACTGTGCATGGGATAGGTAAGAATAATTTTGTTTTTTTATTTTATTTTTATTACAGGAAATGTTTTTTGCAGTAAAATAAAAGATGGTCAAAAACATGTGTCTTTATTTCATTAAAATGATTTTTAATTAAAGTGTGTGTGTTTTATTTTTATTTCATGCAATAGGATTAATAATTGATAGTTGTCTAATTGACAGCTCTCAATTATTAACCTGGCTTAAGGTCACCTTTCAATAGCAAGGTGGCTTTAACCCCATATTAACCCATTCACCACCGCTACAGGGCAATGGGAATAGACGGGCAAAGTGCCAGAAAGGGCGAATCTAATTATAGATTTGTCTTTCCTGGGGTGTCTGGGGGCAGATGTTAGTAGCCAAGGGGGGGGCAAAAATAATGGTCCCTCTCTGGGCTATTATTATCTGCCCCACTCACTGGCTTTGTCTGTCTGGTTGCGAAAATAGGGCGGGAGCCCACGCATTTTTTTTCAGCAATTTTACACCTCATATGTATATATATACATGTCATTGAATTTGTGACACATATATATATATATATATTTATAGTTCATACACTTCTACATAGTATAATAGCCGCTAATTCAATTGCCGGCTTTTGTGAAAATGCAGAACCCGACATGAAATGACACTTGGTTTACATAGAGTTAACCATGTCTTTTCATGTAGTTTGATATCTGATTTGCACAAACAATTACATGAGTGTAAGTGTGCAAAATTTCACACCTGTAGGGGTTAATTAAAGGTGTAAATTCGTAGCAAAAAAGTCCGTTTTTTTTACAACGAATTTAACCTTTACCACGGAAAACAACAGTGGTGGATGATCGCAGAATACTCTCCATGGTGAAGAGAAACCCCTTCACAACAGCCAACCAAGTGAACAACACTCTCCAGGAGGTAGGCGTATCAATATCCAAATCTACCATAAAGAAAAGACTGCATGAAATTAAATACAGAGGGTTCACTGCACGGTGCAAGCCACTCATAAGAATCAAGAATAAAAAGGCTAGGCTGGACTTTGCTAAAAAACATCTAAAAAAGCCAGCACAGTTCTGGAAGAACATTCTTTGGACAGATGAAACCAAGATCAACCTCTACTAGAATGATGGAAAGAGAAAAGTATGGCGAAGGCGTGGTACAGCTCATGATCCAAAGCATACCACATCATCTGTAAAACATGGCGGAAGCAGTGTGATGGCTTGGGCATGCATGGCTGCCAGTGGCACTGGGTCACTAGTGTTTATTGATGATGTGACACAGGACAGAAACAGCCGAATGAATTCTGAGGTATTCAGAGCCATACTGTGTGCTCAGATCCAGCCAAATGCAGCCAAACTGATTGGTCGTCGTTTCATACTACAGATGGACAATGACCCAAAACATAAAGCCAAAGCAACCCAGGAGTTTATTAAAGCAAAGAAGTGGAATATTCTTGAATGGCCAAGTCAGTCACCTGATCTCAACCCAATTGAACATGCATTTCACTTGTTAAAGACTAAACTTCAGACAGAAAGGCCCACAAACAAACAACAACTGAAAACCACCGCGGTGAAGGCCTGGCAGAGCATCAAAAAGAAGGAAACACAGTGTCTGGTGATGTCCATGAGTTCAAGACTTCAGGCAGTCATTGCTAACAAAGGGTTTTCAACCAAGTACTAGAAATGAACATTTTATTTACAATTATTTAATCTGTCCAATTACTTTTGGTCCCTTTAAAAACAGGGTGGCACATGTTAAGGAGCTGAAACTCCTAAACCCTTCATCCAATTTTAATGTGGATACCCTCAAATGAAAGATGAAAGTCTGAACTTCAACTGCATCTGATTTGTTTTGTTTCAAATTCATTGTGGTAATGTCTGGAACCAAAATTAGATAAATGTTGTCTCTGTCCAAATATTTATGGACCTAACTGTATATACATGTCATTGTGACATATATATATATACATATATTTATAGTTTATACACTTCTACATAGTAAAATAGCCTCTGATTCAATTGCCGGGTAAAGCCGGCTTTTGTGAAAAGACAGAAGCACCCGACATGAAATGACACTTGGTTTACATAGAGTTAACCATGTCTTTTCATGTAGTTTGATATCTGATTTGCACAAACAATTACATAAGTGGCTGTGTGCAAAATTTCACACCTGTAGGGGTTAATTAAAGGTGTAAATTCGTTGTAAAAAAAAGTGGTTGTTGGGCTTTAAAATGTTTGGCCAAATGTTTATACTAAGCGTCTCAAATTTTTCCTTATATTCCAAAGCCATATTGTATTCAAAATTTCATGTATTCTATGTTGTCATGCTTTAGTATGCTTGAGTGCAGCCTTTTTTTGTATGTTTTACATGAGGGTAGCTCCCTTTGGTTTGCACCTAGTTCACATTAGTCTGGAAGTGCCAGTCAGGTTTTTTGTCTTTTGAATGTTAGCTTGCTGACCGAGCACTCTGCCCCCACCAGGTGGTGATTTTAATTACACCAGCTCCCTACTTTACCCATAAATGCAGGCATTACTGACAGAGGTGCATATTCACCCAGAAATTCAGATATCAGCCTAATAGAGGTATGTTCACATTAGGTTAGGGACTCAACAGAATTGAGACCACCTTGAGATGGTTGTTGGGCTTTAAAATGTTTGGCCAAATGTTTATACTAAGCGTCTCAAATTTTTCCTTATATTCCAAAGCCATATTGCTATTCTAAATTTCATGTATTCCATATTGTCATGCTTTAGTATGCTTGAGTGCAGCCTTTTTTTGTATGTTTTACATGAGGGTAGCTCCCTTTGGTTTGCACCTAGTTCACATTAGTCTGGAAGTGCCAGTCAGGTTTTTTGTCTTTTGAATGTTAGCTTGCTGACCGAGCACTCCGCCCCCACCAGGTGGTGATTTTAATTACACCAGCTCCCTACTTTACCCATAAATGCAGGCATTACTGACAGAGGTGCATATTCACCCAGAAATTCAGATATCAGCCTAATAGAGGTATGTTCACATTAGGTTAGGGACTCAACAGAATTGAGACCACCTTGACGATGGTTGTTGGGCTTTAAAATGTTTGGCCAAATGTTTATACTAAGCGTCTCAAATTTTTCCTTATATTCCAAAGCCATATTGCTATTCAAAATTTCATGTATTCTATGTTGTCATGCTTTAGTATGCTTGAGTGCAGCCTTTTTTTGTATGAACTTCAACTGCATCTGAATTGTTTTGTTTCAAATTCATTGTGGTAATGTCTAGAACCAAAATTAGATAAATGTTGTCTCTGTCCAAATATTTATGGACCTAACTGTATATATATGTATTCTATGTGTGTATATTTAGTGTTTACAAGGAAAGAATGGGTTTTTTTTAGTTACGATATTTTGTTCCCATAGACTTACATTGGATTTCCGGTATCGGTTATCGCCGATATTTTAATGGTATCGGCGATACCATTCCGATTCCGATACTTTTGGATATCGGAAAGTATCGCTCAACTCTAATTTCGCACCTTAGATGCCACATTGATACCAATATATTTATTTCCATCTGTTAATTGTCATTCTGTGGCGTGATGATTGTTTTCTTAATTATCACCTTCATTCTCATGTTATTTAACCTACACAGTGATTGTCAACTCATCCTACAGGAAGCAATCTGTTACACCCGGTCCCAGTACTGGCCCCTCACCCGCTCCTGCTCCTGAGGCAGCCTCTGTACCTCTGCAAAGTCCCTGTCAGGATCTTCACTCTCTGTCTGTCCCTCGGCATCCTGCTGCTGCTGCTCTCTCCTCTACTTCCTGGCATGCTGCCATCAGGCCTCAAGGGATGTAACGCTGGTATTGTCTGTACTTTGTTTTCCAGCGTTACTTTGCATGTCTTTGCTTTAACCCTTTTGCTCCTTTCCCCCTAACCAGCTGGATACTGTTGTCTGTTACCTGTATGGATGCTGCTCAGTTCCCAGCTCTGTTGCGTAGCCGTACTTGCGTGAGTGTCTCTGCTGCGTTGCATGATCACCCACATGTGCGGTCCCTGGCCTGCTGTAGAAGCCATCCGTAGGTTGCAAAGTCCTCTGCAGTGGTGCATGACTTACTACGTGTGTGGCAGCAGCCACTGTCAGGTGTCCCTCTGTGATGAGTTGTCTGGCTCTGCATAGGGGGCGCGGCCCACACCTGTCCTGCTTTTATGAGGAATGGGTGTGCACTAGAATTGCTGCTCCAGCCTATCGCTGTGAAGCAGCTCATATATAAAGTTCCCCAGCCCTGTGGGGCGTTGCCAGAGCTTTGCATTGAGTCTGCATTGAGTTCCTGAACCTAGCCATGTGTGTTTGTGTGTTCAGCTCCTGCTCTGTGTACGATCAGTTCTGGAGAGCTGATTTCCTTTGTCCTGTCTTGTGTTTCCGCCTATGCTGGGGGCTGAGTACCCAGATCGCCCTTCCTGGAGGCTGCATATCCAGGCCTGTTCCTGCTGTGTCTTGTTACCTGAATCCCTGATCCTGGATCTCATCCTGTACCTGACTGTCTGAACTGTGTCCTCTGTGTTATGTTCCTGAAGTCCTTCTGTGTCCTGAACCCTGTGCCAGTGACTGTGATCCTTTGCTATATACCCTGAGTTCATCTTGGAAGGAGGAGTCCTGTGTGTGTGCTGAGTTTCTGTTACTCTGTGCTCAGCTTCTGTGCAATTCCCGGCCAGCTCCCGTTGAGCCTGGCGGGGCTTGTACCAGACCGCTGGGGTTCCTTTTCAGGTCGCTGCCAGATGTCTGATGCCTGATGACCACGGCCTGATGTCTGATGACCACTTCCAGATGTCCGGATCCTATCCTTCTCTGCCTGATGTCCGGAGCCTGCCGATCATTCCCAGATGTCCGGAGCCTGTCGATCGTTGCCAGATGTCCGGAGTCTGCCGATCGTTGCCAGATGTCCGGAGTCCGATGCCAGTGTTCTGATATCCCTGAGATCCAATCCGTGTTCCTGATGTCCTGTCCGTATTCCTGAGTCCCTGAGATCCAATCCGTGTTCCTGGTGTCCTGTCTGTGTCCCTGAGTCCCTGAGATCCAATCCGTGTTCCTGGGTTCCAGTCCGTGTTCCTGAGTTCCAGTCCGTGTTCCTGAGTTCCGTTCCGTGTTCCTGGTGTCATGTCCGTGTTCCTGTGTCCCTGGGACCCAGTCCGTGTTCCTGGTGTCCTGTCCGTGTTCCTGAGTCCCTGAGATCCAATCCGTGTCCCTGAGATCCAATCCGTGTTCCTGTGTTCCAGTCCGTGTTCCTGAGTTCCAGAGATCCAATCCGTGTTCCTGATATCCTGTCCGTGTTCCTGTGTCCCTATGATCCAATCCGTGTTCCTGATATCCTGTCCATGTTCCTGAGTTCCTGAGATTCAATCCGTGTTCCTGATGTCCTGTCTGTGTTCCTGAGTACCTGAGATCCAGTCCGTGTTCCTGATGTCCCGATGTCCTGCCGGTTCCTCCGTGGTCTACCCTGTGATGACGTCTGTCCTGGGTCAGTGTCTGATGTTCTCCTGCTGAGCCTGTGCTACGCCTGAGGCCTGAAAGAGAGGCCGTCCTAGTATGCCCGTGCCAGATGACCCTGGATTGCATCAACCCGTGATGACCCCGCCATCGTCTGACGTTCGTCCTGGGCCGGTGTCTGATGTTCTCCTGCTGAGCCTGTGCTACGCCTGAGGCCTGAGAGAGAGGCCATACTAGTATGCCTGTGCCAGATGATCCTGGACTGCATCTACCCGTGATGACCCCGCCATCGTCTGAAGTCTGTCTGAGGTCGGTGTCTGATGTTCTCCTGCTGAGCCTGTGCTACGCCTGAGGCCTGAGAGAGAGGCCGCCCAAGTATGCCCGTGCCAGATAACCCTGGACTGCATCTACCCGTGATGTCCTCCTGCATTCGTCTGTGATCCTGAGACGTGTACCCTTCTCTGATGTGCGGAATCGGGAGCCCGGCATTATGTTCTGTATATGTACTGTGTGTTTCTTTAAGTAAACTTTATGTTTCTTCATATCTGAAGTTGTGCGGTGTTGTCTAGTCCTGCAGGTCGCCATCTTGCCCACATGCTCAGCTGCCACGGATCCCGGTCGCTGCCCTCCCCTAGTCCGGGTAGGCCCGGGTCTCCCTCTGTGGTCCAGTGGGTCCACATTCTCTTACCATCTGGGACGCATGCCTCACGTCGTCATGGATTGGCGGCGTGGGAGCATTGGCTAGTTAGGCAAGCTATGCCATGTCCCGACGCCCCGCAGCCGCGGGAAGCGTCACAAGGGAGAATACTTAGGACGCGAGAGCGCGTCCCTCTGGTCTCTTAAAGGGACAGCGCGCATTTTTTGAAAATATCAATTAACCAATGGCAGCACACTGATTACTATTTCTGGCCACTCCGTCATAGGGGAGTGTCGGAGCAACGAGTATCTACTCTTGCTAAACCCGGTTCTGTCCTTGCTCTGTCTGCGCTGTTATAGCATTCCGTTTGGCACTCTGCTTATACTGTTTGTTTCCGCAGAATATCAACCTCTTGCTGGACCTCTTGCTTGCATGATATCGGGTCACGTGGACCCAGCTATTCCATCCGTCATCCAGGAAGTGCCCCACTCCTTTCAAGACATTCATCCCCAGGGTCACAATGGACCTCCCTCTCCGAGGCCTTTCACTAGTACTATCCTATTTCTGCTCCACCCTTTTCTGCACACTTGTATGGACATCCATACTACTCAGGCCACTGATATGGGCAGCTGATTAACAGCCACCAGTCATATGCTTGGTTCTTTTCTGGAGCGAGTGACATCTGGGAAGTGGGCCCGGAAGTATTCCTCCGCTATAGTGGTCACCTGGGACCAGGTGTTCATCAAGTACAGTAGAAGATGCCTTGTCCGTTAAACTCAGCCTAAGTGACAGGTCTCTCAGAAACAATATCTTCATAGTCTTCATCCCCTCTCTCAGGGGTGTGGAGCTATATATGTGTTACTCGACCGTGAAGATTGCTAGTTTAATGGACGCTCCCTTCTTCTTCTTTCTCTAGCATTTCACACCACGTTCCGCTGATGGATGATGGTTTGAATTCACCTGGGCATGGTGACGGAGGTATTCCAGAGGTGACTTTTCCTCATACTGGGCCACAGCGGCAAGCATCATGGTGCGAGCGGGAGTTCCTCTAACACCGCAAAATTCTCTTCTGATTTCCTGGATTTCTTGTCGTAGCTCTTGGGTCCAGTGAGGCTATACCTATTGGCTGATTCAGAGGTGGTCACTTCATGGCTCTAGATGATACCTGTTTTGACGAGGTCTCTCGTTCGTGCATACTTGCCTCCATGTTTCTGGATGCAACACACAGATAAGAATAAGATGGAAGTAACTATCTTAACTATTCTCCGAGCATGAATACAGGAAGAGGGTGTTTGTAAAAAAGGGGTAATTCATCAGTAATAGGGTATTTGCAGGGTACAATGTTCAGTATACAATAATATCAAGGTCATTGTCAACACACTATAACTTTTTTAAGTGGTAGCCCAAAAATTACCAATAGGTACCACAGAATGGTATAAGAATGTTACAAAATCTTTATTAAAATGCAAAAAATACATAAAAATACAAGAAAGGCACAAAAAACACAATTATCACAAAGAGGGACAATAGTCCATAGGAATGTAACCAACAGCAGTCAGAAAAAAGATATATATATATATATCTTTATGCAAAAAAACAGTACATGTGAATCAATGAACTATACCCTGGAGAGATATACACCTTTTCAGGCATCTCCAGAAGAAGCAGTGCGAAACGCGCATCGGGGCAGAGGGACGTTCGTGGAAATCCACAGCAGCCTTGTGGTAGGTCTTAAGAGACTACTGTGTAATGTTGTTATTATTCCTATGCAGTCCCTTGAGGGTATTGATGGTATATGTTTCATTCTAATTATAGTCATTGGATCTTGCACAATTACTGGTAAAAAGGTGTATATTAATTCCAGGGTATAGTTTATTGATTCACATGTGCTGTTCTAATTATAGTCATTGAATCTAGCACAATTTTCTGGTGAAAAGGTGTATATCTCTCCAGGGTAAAGTTCATTGATTCACATGTACTGTTTTTTTGCATAGAGAGATATATATATATATCTTTTTTCTGGCTGCTGTTGGTTACATTCCTATGGACTATTGTCCCTCTTTGTGATAATTGTGTTTTTTGTGCCTTTCTTGTATTTTTATGTATTTTTTGCATTTTAATAAAGATTTTGTAACATTCTTATACCATTCTGTAGTACCTATTGGTAATTTTTGGGCTACAGCTTAAGAGATTTGGTTGTTCTGTGGTATAGAGCCCCTAGGGGTAATTATAGATATAGTGGGCATTTATTTGTGACACTATAACTCTTGCAGTGTGGCGTCACTGTGTTTTTATATATATATATATATATATTATATATATATATTTATATATATATATATATTGTGAGACAGTGAGAGTATGTGTGTTGAATGGGGTGTACATTTCACCTAGATACTTTGCTGACTGGTATAAGGGAAATGTATGGCTTTGTAAACCTAGTGGTAGAGAAAGGTCACTACACCTTACATTCAGTACACACTTGCAGCTCAGGCCTGAAACCACTCAGCTGTTAATTAGGAGACCAGAAGTAGGTGTCTGCGAACACAGACAGAGAGCTCGCTTAGTCTGGACAAGGAGTCCAGGCACAAGAAGGAGTCTCCAGGAGTATGAGCTGTCTCAGTCTGGGTGCTCGATGTACCCCGGACACAGGAGTAGTCTCTGTGAGAATCCATGAGGATAGCTGCTGAATAGGAGGGGAGCTCTCTCAAGTCTGGACGTTGGATATGCCTTCAGACACAAGGAGGAGACTCTGTGAAACTCCATGCTGGTAAATGCTGAACATATGTGTTGTTTTGGGGACAGGCTGTTAGAGTCTGGTCCCGGATAGAGAGGGAAATCTATCTAAGTGTAGTAAGTGGCTGACAAGCCCAGGGCTTATGTTTATGATTTGGTTTTGATTATGTTCTGTTTGCTGTGAACTTTAATAAAACTGGTTGCGGCCAGTTTTTACCAGAACTGCTGTCTGTGAATGAGCTGTTTCCGTGCCACTCCGTCTACCCGGACGGCGATCCCAGAGCTATATCCCCTGAAAAGCTTACAATATATATATATATATATATATATATATATATATATATATACACTGCTCAAAAAAATAAAGGGAACACTCAAATAACACATCCTAGATCTAAATGAATGAAATATTTCATTGAATACTTTGTTGTATACAAAGTTGAATGTGCTGTCAACATTATCACACAAAAATCATCAATGGAAATCAAATTTTTGAACCAATGGAGGCCTGGATTTGAAATGCCACCCCACACCATTACTGACCCACTGCCAAACCGGTCATGCTGAAGGATATTGCAGGCAGCAGGTTCACACTCAGCACATGTGACAGACGTGACAGAGTCTGGAGACGCCGTGGAGAGCGATCTGCTGCCTGCAACATCCGTCAGCATGACCGTTTGGCAGTGGCGTGGCATTTCTTTGGAGGGCCACACAGCCCTCCATGTGCTCGCCAGTTGTAGCCTGACTGCCATTAGGTACCGAGATGAGATCCTCAGACCCATTGTGAGACCATATGCTGGTGCGGTTTGCCCTGGGTTCCTCCTAATGCCGGACAATGCCAGACCTCATGTGGCTGGAGTGTGTCAGCAGTTCCTGCAAGATGAAGGCATTGAAGTTATGGACTGACCTGCCCGTTCCCCAGACCTGAATCCGATTGAGCACATCTGGGACAGCATGTCTTGCTCCATCCACCAACGTCACATTGCACCACAGACTGTCCAGGAGTTGACAGATGCTTTAGGTCAGGTCTGGGAGGAGATCCCTCAGGAGAACATCCACAACCTCATCAGGAGCATGCCCAGGTGTTGTAGGGCGGTCATACAGGCACGTGGAGGCCCACACAATACTGACTATCATTTTGACTTGTTTCCACTTTAATTTTGTCTTGTTTTGATTTTCATTTTGACTTGTTTCCACTTTCATTTTGGGGGTCTATCCAGGTCCAGGCCTCTATTGGTTCAAAAATTTGATTTCCATTGATGATTTTTGTGTGATTATGTTGACAGCACATTCAGCTTTGTACAGAACAAAGTATTCAATGAGAATATTTCATTCATTTAGATCTAGGGTGTGTTATTTGAGTGTTCCATTTATTTTTCTGAGCAGATAATATATATATATATATATATATATATACAGTACAGACCAAAAGTTTGGACACACCTTCTCATTTAAAGATTTTTCTGTATTCTCATGCTTATGAAAATTGTAAATTCACACTGAAGGCATCAAAACTATGAATTAACACATGTGGAATTATATACTTAACAAAAAAGTGTGTAACAACTGAAATTATGCCTTATATTCTAGGTTCTTCCACGTTGAAACCTTTTGCTTTGATGACTGCTTTGCACACTCTTGGCATTCTCTTGATGAGCTTCAAGAGGTAGTCACCGGAAATGGTCTTCCAACAATCTTGAAGGAGTTCCCAGAGATGTTTAGCACTTGTTGGCCCTTTTGCCTTCACTCTGCGGTCCAGCTCACCCCAAACCATCTCGATTGGGTCCAGGTCTGGTGACTGTGGAGGCCAGGTCATCTGGCATAGCACCCCATACATACATACTAGTCAGCGTCGGACTGGAACACCTTGTGCCCACCAGAGAAAATCATTCTTGGAGCCCACTATGTAGCTACATAGAAATAAATACAAGATCACCAATTGTGCGGTAAAACACGCTAATATCCGGGTATAATATAAGGTAGTACACGTCTTAATTATGTAGCAGTAATTGGGGTAGCCTCACTCATAGATTATAAAGCAGCCCCTTCATAGAATATAATGCTGCCCCCCTCATAGGGTATAATGCTGCCCCCCTTATAGGGGATAATGCTGCCCCCCTCATAGGGGATAATGCTGCCCCCCTCATAGGTTATAATGCAACCCCCTCATAGGGAATAATGCTGCCCCCTCATAGATTATAATGCTGCCCCCCTTATAGTGTATAATGCACCCCCTCATAGGGTATAACGCTGCCCCCTCATAGGGTATAATGCTGCCCCCCCATAGGTGATAATGTTGTCCACCTCATAGGGTATAATGCACCCCCTCATAGGTTATAAAGCTGCCCACTCATAGGGTATAATGCACCCCCTCCTAGGGTATAATGCTGCCTCCATCATAGGGGATAATGCTGCCCCCCTCATAGCTGATAATGCTGCCCCCCTCATAGATTATAATGCTCCCCCCTTATAGGGGATAATGCTGCCCCCCTTATAGGGGAAAATGCACCCCCTCATAGGGTATAACGCTGCCCACTCATAGGGTATAATGCACCCCCTCCTAGGGTATAATGCTGCCCCCTCATAGGGGATAATACTGCCCCCCTCATCGGGGATAATGCTGCCCCCCTCATAGGGGATAATGCTGCCCCCTCATAGCTGATAATGCTGCCCCCCTTATAGGGGATAAATGCTGCCCCCTCATAGATTATAATGCTGCCCCCCTCATAGGGTATAATGCACCCCCTCCTAGGGTATAATGCTGCCCCCCTCATAGGGGATAATGCTGCCCCCCTCATAGGGGATAATGCTGCCCCCCTCATAGGGGATAATGCTGCCCCCCCCATAGGGTATAATGCTGCCACCATCATAGGGGATTATGCTGCCCCCCTAATAGATTATAATGCTGCCCCCCCTCATAGGGTATAATGCACCCCCTCATAGGGGATAATGCTGCCCCCTCATAGATTATAATCTGCCCCCCCTCATAGGGTATAATGCACCCCCTCATGGGGTATAACGCTATAGATATAGATAGATAGACAGATAATCGATAATAGATAGATAATAGATATGGGATAGATAATAGATAGATATAAGAGATAGATAATATAGATAGATAGATAGATAGATAGATAGATAGATATAGATACTATAGATAATATAGAGATTTAAAAAAAAATACACAATACTCACCTCTCCTCCTCGCTCCCACGCTGATTCAGTTCAGGAGCTACCATCTGCCAGACACACACACAGCGGGTGCGCGATGAAGTGACGTCATTGCGCACCAGCTATGAGTGAGAAGCAGAGGGACTGATGGGAGAGAGAGCGTCAGATGACGCTCTCTCTCCATTCTCCATTACAATTGAGGGCGGCGCCGGCCCTGACTTCCTGCCGCATAGCGGCTGCCTGGGCTGGGGGCCCCTGTGGGAGCGGGGGCCTCTGGGGGAGCGCAGGGCCCTGGTTCCCTGGCCCTGATAGTGGGCAATCTTAGCCGCTAAACTGAAATGATATTCACTGCTTCCCACGCCCATGTGGGCGTGGGAAGCTGTGAATATTAATTTCTCTTTAGCAGCAAGGACAGGGGCTCCTGCCTCCTGTCACCCGCTGCTGCTCCGCTAGCACTGGGCTAGGAATAATGGCAATGGCCTGTACATGCGCACTGCTATGTTGACGCTGTAGTACATTACTTTAATAAAATGGCGCCGGAGTCAGCGTGTGCGCATACTGCGCCATTTTATTGATGAGACTGTATAAGCGAATTTGCAGACAGTCTCTTCAAAAAAATGGATAGAGCGGTATCCACATGCGATAACTCCAGCGCCATTTAATTGAATAAAGTATTCTACTACAAAATTAAAGGGATCCTGTCATCAGAAATAGCACTATTAACCTGCAGATATGCAGTTAGACTGCAGGTTAATAGTGTTATTATGCTGCCGGTGCCTGAACGCAGTCGAATGCAACGAGGAGAAAATTAACTTTATTCTCCCCAGCAGTATTCGGTATTCAGTCATGGAGGCGGAGGCTGTGCTCTGAGTATACAGAGTGGCCACTGCAACCGTGCCCCTTGCCCTGACTGACTTTGGCTCTACATCGAGGCTTCCTGTCAGTTAGGGCCGGGGGCACGGTTACAGCAGCCGCTCTGTATTCTCAGAGCGATGACTTACCATTGGCGCCCCGAATGCTCCCCCATCCTGGAATATTCTCCCTTATCCTGAAATATGCTCCCTCATCCTGGTATATGCTCCCCCATTTTGGAATATGCTTCCCCATCCTGGTATATGCTCCCCATCCTGGCATATGTCACCCATTTTGGCATATGCTCCCCCATTCTGTTCCCCCTTATTGGTATATACTCCCCCATTCTGGTATATGCTCCCCCATCTTGTTCCCTCATCCTGGTATATGCTCCCCCATCCTGGTGTATGACCCCCATCCTGGTATATGCTCCTCCATCCTGGTCCCCATCTTGAAATATGCTCCCCCATCCTGGTACATGTTCCCCCATCCTAGAATATGCTCCCACATCCTGGTATTTGCACCCCATCCTAGTCACCCATCCTGGTATATCCTCTCCCATCCTGATCCCCCAACCTGGTATATGCTCCACCATCCTGGTCTATGCACCCCATCTTGGTATATGCACTTCATCCTGGTATATGCTCCTCCATCCTGGTATATGTTCATCCATCCTGGTATATACTCCCCCATCCTGAAATATGCTTTCCCATCTTGGTATATGCTCCCCCATCCTGGTATATGCTCTTCCATCTTGGTATATGCGCCCCAACCTAGTATATGCTCTCCCATCCTGGTATATGCTCCCCAATCTTGAATTATAGTGCCTCATCCTGGTATATGCTCAACCATCCTGGTCCCCTATTCCGGTATATGCTCCCCCATCCTGGTCCCCCATTCTGGTATATGCTCCTCTATCCTGGTATATGCTCCTTAAGCTAGCATGCCCCACGGTTGTGGAGCACACCATTGGGTTTTGAGCCTCAAAGGCCGGAGGAGAGAACTCTGAGGATATTGTCTCTGAGAGACCCATTATCAGGGCTGAACTCAATGGGCAGCGCATCCACTGTTTAATAGGACACGGTCCCAGGTGACCACTATGCCAGAAACGAATTTCCAGAGTCACTTCCCCAAAGTAGAAAAGAACACACCATCTGACTGGTGGTGGCAAATCAACTACCTATTCCAGCAGTGGGAGTTGTGTGGATGTTTACCCGGGTGTGTGGAAAGGACCTGGGTCGAAAGGGAATAGCGCTGACCAAGGGGTCCAGAAGAGGAGGACCCATTGTAACCCTGGGAATGAATATGCTAAAAGAAGTGTGACAGTTCCTGACTGAGGGCCTAGATCAAAACAACTGAACCCGGGCCACTCGTAATCTGGCCAGTAAGAAGGTGTTTCAGCAACTCATGAGAGGTAGCCAAATCCAGAATTTACCCGCTGATTCCCAGCATCTTAGCAAAGCATTGATACCGTCCAAAGACATCGTGACTTTGCTGGTGGGATAGACTGTAATCACTACGCCAGTACTGGTCCATGTGTCTTTGAAGGGTGTGTGCAAGCAGGTTGAGAAGATGAATGGCGAGGAAACGATCTATGGATTATTTGTTGCCAGCACTCTTGGCACCATGCAGCAAGGACAAGTACCTGTGCATTGTGTAAATTTGAGTGGGGCAAGTTTACAGTTGACACCCCAACAAGAAGTGACCCGAGTTTCAATAATGCCGGAAGATCTCATAAGAGCTGATGCTATAGGACTGACACCTGTGGGAGGAGATCCATGGACCTTGACGGTGTTGCTCGATAGTCATGAAGGCAGAAGTGAACCGTTAGCTGGGCGTCACCTCTTGGAACAGAAGAAGGCCAACCTCACGGAATTTTCCTCTAAGCAAGTTGGACTGATCGAACAGTTATTGCATACTTTTCCACATGAGATCCCCACAGGGACTACGGCTCCCATTTGAGAGAGGTGTCAGCAGATCCCACGTCAGTTGTATCAGGAGGTTAATAAACTGCTGGCTAATATGCTGCGCAATGGTGTGATTCGCAAAAGCCAGAGTCCCTGGGCGGCCCCCATTGTGTTAGTTTGAAAAAAGGATGGCAACCTGAGGTTCTACGTAGACTACCGAAGACTGAACGCGTACACTGTACACTTGCCCAGAATCGAGGAGTCCCTCTCTGCATTGAATAAAGCGAAATATTTCTCCTCCCTCGACTTGGCCAGTTACTACTGGCAAGTCCCGATGGCTGAGAAGGATCGCTTGAAGACAGCCTTTGTTTTCCCTATGGATCTGTTTGAGTTCAACCGGATGCCTTTCGGCCTGATGAATGCTCCAGGAACATTCCAGCATTTGATGAGAGCCGGGAGATCTGAATTTGGAAGCCACTTTGATATATCTGGATGACATAATCATTCATTCTGCCACGTTTGAAGATCACCTTAACCGGCTGGAGCAAGTATTGGAGCAGCTTCAAATGCATAGATTCAATTTTAAACCCAGGAAGTGTCACCTATTCAAGAGGGAAATTGAATAGGTGGCACACACTGTGTCTAGTGCGGGAGTTTATCCCACCATAGAGAATGTGGCTGCAGTGCAAACATCAACCTGAGGGAATTGAGAGCATTCCTAGGGCTAGCCGGATACTACCGCAGTTTCATAAAAGACTTAGCCGAAATTGCGGTACTACTCAATGAGCCATTGCTGTGAACGGACGGAGGAGCCAAATGTCAACCAATCCATTGTGGGTCCCACAACAAGGAAATGTTTCAGTCGTTGAAGATAGCATTGACTGATGCCCCAGTCTTGGTCTACGCTGACTTCACACAGCCCTTCGTACTGTCCACCGAGAGCTGTATGGACGGGGGTAATATTGGCTCAGTACAAGAAGGAAGAGAGAGAGTGATCACGTATGCCAGTAGGTTACTGAGAGACACAGAAAAGAATTCAGACAAATACAGTTCATTTTATCTGGAGTTTCTGGCGCTTGTATGGATCATGACAGAGAAATTTACGGAGTACTTGTCCGTGTCAGAAATACGTGTGCAGACAGACAACAACCCCCTGGCCCACCTAAAGAAAGCGAAGCTCGGCACGCTAGAACAGCGGTGGGTTGCGAGGATGTCCAAATATCAGTATGGGATCTCCTATCAGTCTAAGGCCCCAAACACTCATGCAGATGCTCTGTCCCGAGTCACTCAGGTCGAACCGAAGAAATACATAGATGACGAGCGTGAAGGTGATGAGATTCCAGATTTTGAGAAGTTCGCCGCAGCTGTAGTAAATGCCCAGGAGTCCAGAGAAGAGTCCAGACCCACCCAGATCCTGGGTCGTTCCAGGGACGAATGGATTCACCTGCAACAGACCGATCCGGAGTTGGCGAAGCTAATGAAATGGGTTGCTCTGGGGCAAAGGTTGGATCAAGAGGCTAGGACCGCTTTGCCCCCAAGTACCCTATAGATCTTGGGCTAGTGGGAAAGGCTCTTCCTCAAAGAAGGCCTTCTGTGTCGAAGGATTCAACTTCCTCGCGAGTACGATGTCACTTGGCAGCTAGTGGCACCAGAATTGCTGCTCATACAGCTGGCTAAAGAAGCCCATGAGAAGGGTTCCCACTTCGGTGTGGAGAAGACCTTTCGATGGTTGCAACAACTGGTATACTGGCCTCAAGAGGTTTAAGATGTTTGCTGAAGATGTCGTCTGTGTGAGCTGAGCAAACCCAGGGAACAGATAGCTCCCATTCAGGCTATCCAAACCTTAATGTCCTTGAAGGTTCTGATGATTGACTATTTGCTAATCGGAACATGATGTTAAGGGATATGGGGACTTATTGGTGATGACTGATCACTTCACAAAGTTTGCGGTGGTGACCCCCACTCAGGATCAGACAGCCGAAGCTGCAGCCAGAGCCATTTGTCAGGACTTCAACCACATATATTGGTGCCTTAACTGAATTCACTCTGACCAAGGGGTTTGCTTCCAAGGGTGAGTGATGGACGAGCTGTATCGTTTCTACGGAATCGATAAGTCTCAAACTACGCTGTATTATCCTTAAGGGAATGGGGCCTGTGAACATTTCAACCTGACTCTTCTACAAATGTTGTGGACCCTGGAGGAGTACAAGAAGAGGAAGTGGCCCGAATTTGTGTCCAAGTTGGTGGTGTAGGTTTACAACAACCGAGTCCATGCGACTACTGGCTACAACCCTTACATGCTACTATTTGGGTGAAGCGGGTGAGAAATCACTGAACTAGAACTAGACTTGGAGGACCCCTGTCCAGGCAGTAGTCCAAGTGCCTGGGTCTGAGAACACTGTTTCAGGAAGTGGAATATTCAAGTCGATCCCCCATGTCAGGTGGACAACTTCAGCCAGGAGACCTTGTGCAAGCAACCCAGGAACAAGCTGAATCACTGGTGTGAGGCCGTGCCTTACCGAGTAGTGAGGATTATCCACCTGAATAACTCGGTCTACGAGGTTAGCCCTGAAGGAGATGACACCGCGGTTACACCAGAATATGTTGCGATCCTGCTCTTTCGAGGCAAAAGATTGTGCCAAAGCCAGGCCCTCGACCAAAGTGGCCAAGGTCTCACAAAGGGGAGTCTTAAGGGAGGAGGAAGAATTGCTTGCAGGGCCATTGGGTTCACTGGAGATGCCGGTGCCGCTCTCGAAATGGGACAGAAATCTAACCAGGAGCGGGCAAACGCTGGGATTCTGTCACGCTGTATAGCAGATATATATATATGTGATGTCAGTAATCTATATCAAAAGGGCAACATCCTATATAACATGCGCATAGATATATGATAACATAGAATTACCTGACAATGTCCAGTGGGTCAATACGGAATCCGTTATACACTGTCTCCGGCTAGAGGGTGACCGGGGTCTATGCTGACCCTAAACTGGGGTCCTAACTAATCCCTCTACCTGGAGGTACTGTTAAAGGTACAGAGGTCCAGGCCACCAGCGTAAACCCTGTCTCCTATCAATCCCTGCCAACTGTAATCTAGTCCTAAGAAGGACCCTGATTACCACCAAAGGGAATGAACAGGTAACGGTTAATGAACAGAAAGACATACAAGAAAGACAAGAAATAAAGTAAATAAAGTCTTACATACAACACTCACACACAGTAGGAACACCTAAGGTCTCAGAGATAAACTATAAGCTATAAGAGTAAAAACAACTAAGGAGCTCTTAGCTTAAGTATTCTCAGAACCGATCCAGTCTGCTAGACTACATAAAGGCTTTCACCGGCATCTAACAAGCAGACTGGCAGGTATATGAAGGAATCTAATTAGAACATAATCAAAAGCAGCCGGGCGAGGCTGGACCTAGTCTTAGCAAAGAGCTAGGTAAAATTAACTCCCTCATTACCAAACACAAAGAAACAGCAACTCAGCTGTGAGAAGTCAGAGTGTGTAATCGCGACGATCCTCGTGGCGATACACCCATGACAGTACCCCCCCCTCTACGAGGGGACTCCGGACCCTCAGGGCCAGGTCCGCCCGGGTGAGTTGTGTGAAAGGTCCGAACCGATCGATCTGCGTTAACATCAGACGCAGGGACCCACGTCCTCTCCTCTGGACCATACCCCCTCCAATGAACCAAGTACTGAAGGGATCGGCGATTGAGACGTGAGTCAATGATTTTTGACCCATGAAATTCCACGTTATCATTGACCACCACTGAAGGAGGAGGTAGAGGTGACGGTATGACTGGTGCCACATACTTTTTAAGTAATGACTTGTGAAACACATTATGAATTTTAAACGTAGGAGGGAGGTCCAGACGAAATGCCACCGGATTAATTATGGAACTGATCCTGTACGGCCCGATGAATCTGGGACCCAACCTCCAGGAGGAAACTTTAAGTTTTATATTCCTGGTAGACAACCAAACCAGATCGTTCACCTTCAGATCTAGACCAAAAACTCTCCCCCTATCAGCCATCCATTTGTAACGGTTCCCCGTAACCTTCAGTCTTAACCGATCTGGAACTATCAGTCTCCCTGGAAGTCCCACAGGGGCGTCCCCCTGAGCCCCCAATACCTCCCCCTCAAGCTCAGAGCATACAGCTGACACTACAACTCCCTCCTGAGGAATAGGAACCGGATCATCCGTCTTCCCGGCCCCTGGGAAAGTATGAGATAAGGCATCAGGAAGCAACTTTATTGAGCCGTCATATGCGCGATGAGGAGGAAACTCTTTACACCCCTCCTCTGAGAACATCTCCCCAAAGTCCTCCAGAAAAGGAGACAAAGTCCTAGGCACAACCGCACCGATGACCGTGCTCATGCAGTTATTCCTGCAAAATTCACCCCACTGGCTTATCTTTCCAGATTGCCAATCAATCACTGGGTTGTTTAGCCAACCAAGGAAGTCCCAACACAATAGGAGTAGGTAGACCCTCCAACACATAACAAGACAATTGCTCTTTATGTATTGCCCCTACTCGAAGATCTATGTTATGAACAGCTTGTACCAAGCTACCTTGACCGAGAGGTCTAGAATCAATAGAGACTATAGGGACCGGTTTGGCCAATACACTCAGTTGCATACCATGCACCTGGGCAAACCGAGCGTCCACCAGATTAGCCCCGGACCCACTATCAAGAAAAACAGAAATCCTCTCAGTTCTAGTACCAATCACCACCTCCGCAGGCACGAGAAACTGAGAGGGATTTGGGACGAAATACACACTCCCAGGTTAACTCCTTTGCTCAAAGAGGCCCGGGATGGACACCTCCCAACAAAATGTCCCTCTCTCCCGCAAAAGAAACACCTTCTAGTCTTACGGCGCACCGCCGATTCTCTCCTACAAAAAGATGTCCCTCCCAACTGCATGGGTTCCTCAGAACAGACCAGGGGAACCTCAGTATAAGGGACTTTAGTAGTAGGCAGAGTCATCACGGGAGGCGGAGTTACCTCGCGTCTTCCCCGAATTCGTCTATCAATGCGAATAGCGAGGGCCATAGCAGCCTCCAGTGATGGAGGAGAATCATACTGAGCCAACACATCTTTTAATTTGTCAGACAACCCTTGACAAAACTGGCTCCTAAGAGCTGGGTCATTCCACTGAGTATCTGTTGCCCATCTACGGAACTCAGAAGAATATTCCTCCGCTGGACGATTTCCTTGCCGTATTTTACGTAACTTTGTTTCAGCAAGGGAAACTCGATCCGGATCATCATATACCAGACCCAGGGCAGTAAAAAATCGATCCACTGACTGGAGATCTGGGGAGCCTGGAGGAATAGAGAACGCCCAAGATTGAGGGTCCCCTTGTAAGAGCGAGATAACAATTCCCACCCTCTGCTCTTCACTCCCAGATGACCGAGGCCGCAGCCGAAAGTACAATTTACATGCCTCCCGGAAAGTAAAAAATTTGTCCCGCCCACCAGTGAACCTGTCCGGGAGAGCAACCTTAGGTTCAGATCTGGTTTGCTCCGGGGGGACAAAACCTTGGACTTAATGTCTGCAAACTCCATGGACAACCCCTGCAACTGCCGGGCCAGCTGGGCTACTGGATCCATGACAGCTGGGGAGAATCTTTAGTATGGGCCGGTGAAAATGTCACGCTGTATAGCAGATATATATATATGTGATGTCAGTAATCTATATCAAAAGGGCAACATCCTATATAACATGCGCATAGATATATGATAACATAGAATTACCTGACAATGTCCAGTGGGTCAATACGGAATCCGTTATACACTGTCTCCGGCTAGAGGGTGACCGGGGTCTATGCTGACCCTAAACTGGGGTCCTAACTAATCCCTCTACCTGGAGGTACTGTTAAAGGTACAGAGGTCCAGGCCACCAGCGTAAACCCTGTCTCCTATCAATCCCTGCCAACTGTAATCTAGTCCTAAGAAGGACCCTGATTACCACCAAAGGAATGAACAGGTAACGGTTAATGAACAGAAAGACATACAAGAAAGACAAGAAATAAAGTAAATAAAGTCTTACATACAACACTCACACACAGTAGGAACACCTAAGGTCTCAGAGATAAACTATAAGCTATAAGAGTAAAAACAACTAAGGAGCTCTTAGCTTAAGTATTCTCAGAACCGATCCAGTCTGCTAGACTACATAAAGGCTTTCACCGGCATCTAACAAGCAGACTGGCAGGTATATGAAGGAATCTAATTAGAACATAATCAAAAGCAGCCAGGCGAGGCTGGACCTAGTCTTAGCAAAGAGCTAGGTAAAATTAACTCCCTCATTACCAAACACAAAGAAACAGCAACTCAGCTGTGAGAAGTCAGAGTGTGTAATCGCGACGATCCTCGTGGCGATACACCCATGACAGATTCCACTTAACTGGTGTGTTCAGGATGAATTTGTCTGGTCCCAAATACAGCAAAAAAACAAGGAGTGTGCTCAACTCTTGGCTGAACTTGGCTACCTGTCAGGAAACTTTGAATTCAGAAGGATTCCACTTGCCCAAGGACTGGTGAACAAAAAGGGGAAAGGAATGTAATAAAAAGAAGAGAAATCCCTGTAGAGCCCTTGCAGGATGTGCCATTAAGGAGGAGAGACTGCCATCTGCTGGCCAGACAAAATCAGCTGAAACCAAATGGTGCTGGAAGATTTTCAGGGGAGCGACGTCGGGTGCTGGATCTGATCAGGTGACCCACAGGAAGGACTTGCTGGATATTAATACTCTCCCCACCAAACCGCAGGGAGATTTGGGGCCAGAAAGGAGAGCAGACAGACGTGCTTACGCTGGCCTCAGTGGAAAGCCTATGACAATAAGGTGTCAGCTATCGCCTGACAAAGCCCAGATTCCGCACAGGAAGACTCCAAGTTCTGCCTGCACTTGTCAGGAACAGGATCCGTGCCCCACTACAGTAAAGCTTAAGAGACCGGACATCACCTGTCAGGAGCTGAGGCCTGGTCCAGTCCGGTCCAATCCTGAGAGACTTCCATGGACTTTCAAGCCGAGAAGATCCGTGAGGGGACTGCAACAGGCGGATGCGCCTGTGACTGCGGAAGGACAGTGCTTGTGTGAGCAGAACTGTCACTTCCAGCTTTACTCTACGGTGCCGGGGTCGGCTGGGATTAGGGTCTCAGGTTGGGAGGGGGCCAGTTGGTGTGTGGGTGGCTCAATGGGCATTGATAGACTAAGTCAAAGAGAACCTTGCTTCCTAGCAAGAAAACCCAGTGACCCCTGCTAGGGTCAGAATTGCAGTGGTGGAGAGCTATAATCATCACTGACTGTTTCCACCTCGAGCCTCTGTGCTTTGCATCCAGACACCTGCATTACACTAGTACTACAAAATGCCCACTACTAGAGTTGAGCGAAACAGGTCAGTCAATTTAAAAAAACAATGACTTTCGCCAAAGTCGGGTTTCGCCGAGGTCGGTCATGTGTTCGGCGACCATTTTGCCCAAGTCGGTTTTCCCATAATACTTTAAGGGTCTTTTCTCGGCCAATGAGCAAGGACGCAGACTGTGGGCAACGCGATGACATGGGCAGTGGCCAGCACCATCTTTGAGAAGGTCATTGCAGTGATTGGCTGGCTTTGTGTGGCGTCACAGTACATATAAAATCCCTCACCGTCGACCGCCATTTTACTTCTGCCGATCTTAGTGTAGGGAGAGGTTGCTGCGGCTGCTTCTCAGCAGGGAGAGCGTAAGGCAGGCCCCCAAAAAAAAAAAATCTGTGCTTGTGTTGATAGCGATTAGCTGTACAGTTACTATGCAGTGACAGGGGAGTATTTTGGTGTGCAGCAACACTGGTTCTTAGGCTGCCTGCCAGTGAGAAGGGGGAAATTTCTTGTGTGGAGCAGCAGAGCTGATTATTAGGCTGCTTGCTACCGGTATTGGTGTGTGTACACTGCTGTGCAGACTGCTTTTTAGCACAGCACCTATACAGCACTAATACTTTTCTTCATTTTTTCTGCACAGTTACCGAGTGTTCATTATTTCCCACACCGTATAGAGCTGTACGCTCCTCACAGTACCGTGTACCGGCTGGTATCACGGACAAATACATGCTGACTGTGTGTGACTCCGGAAATATATACAGAGATTTAAATTTTCCCCAGAACCGTATACAGCTGGTATCTTCTGATACAGTACCGTTTTTCAGCCTTCTGTATTATGGTCAAATCCATAGTGAGAGAGCGTGTGTGTGTTACTCCTGAAATATATAGGAGATTTACAATCCCCCAACACTGTATACAGCTGTACGCTACTGATAGAGTACACTTTTTCTGCCTTTCATATTCTGCTGTTATCCAAACTGGGCCTGTGACTGTGTCTGTTACTCCTGAAATATATACGGAGAATTAAAATTCTCCCAACACTGTATACAGAGGTACGCTGATAGAGTACACTTTTCAGATTTTCATATTTTGGTGTTATCCAGACTGGGCCTCTGACTGTGTGTTCCTCTTGAAATATATACGGAGATTTACAATTCCCCCAACACTGAATACAGCTGTCCGCTACTGATACAGTACACTTTTTCTCCTTTTCAGATTCTGGTGTTATCACTACTGAGCCTGTGACGGTGTGTGTTACTCCTCAAATATATACGGTGATTTAAAATTAACCCAGCACTGTATACAGCTGTACGCTACTGAAAGAGTAAACTTTTCTGATTTTCATATTCTGGTGTAAGCCAGACTGGGCCTCTGACCGTGTGTGTTCCTCCTGAGATATATACGGAGATTTACAATTCCCCCAACACTGTATACAGCTGTCTGCTACTGATACAGTACACTTTTTCTCCTTTTCAGATTCTGGTGTTATCCCTACTGAGCCTGTGACTGTGTGTGTTACTCCTCAAATATTTATGGAGATTTAAAATTAACCCAGCACTGTATACAGCTGTACGCTACTGATAGAGTAAACTTTGCTGATTTTCACATTCTGGTGTAAGCCAGACTGGGCCTCTGACTGTGTGTGTTCCTCCTGAAATATATACGTAGATTAAAATTTTTCACCTTCACCGTATACAGCTGTACGCTTCTGATACTGTACCATATATCTGCTGGTATGTTGGGTACATTTACACAAACATGAGAAGTATGGTGGAAGAGGTCGCGGACGTGGTCGTGGGGCCACCTGCTACTGATGGTGGTGGTGCATCTGCTGGTAGTGACAAAAGCACAATAGCACCTAAGGCAGGAGGTGTTGAGCCTGCCTCATCGTCAGGCTCCAGAAGGTCCTGGAAGGCTCCCTTTTCTGGAAGTAGGTAAACCGCTTTTAAAGCTGGAGCATCAGGAACAGGTTTTGTCTTACATTGCTGAAACAACCTCCAGCTCTATCTCCTCCTCTTCTGAAGTTTCAAAAGCTCTAAGCACTGAGTCGTCAGTGCAGGCTTCTGGTCATGAACAACCCCTTTCCTTGTGTCCTTCACCCCCACCAAAAGTGAAAGATGAGGTAGCCCAGTAACTTCAGATTACTCCATAGAGCTCTTTTCACATACCATGCCTGTGTTATCAAGTCAAATCATAAATTCCCCAGTCCAAGATGAATCTGACATTGAGTGCACTGATGCACAGCCACTGCTAGATGATTGTGCTGGTACTTTCAACCACAGCACTACATTGCCCTCGCAGTGTACTGAGCCAGAATGTGACCCTGATGAAACTCAGGTGCCCCTTCCCGCTTACTCTACCACCTTACACGCTGACACAGAGGAAGGTGGAGATGAAATTGAAGAGGAGGTGATGGATGACCCAGTTGTTGACCCGGATTGACATCCAGTGGGGAAGAGGGTGCCGCCGGCAATAGCTCAGAAGAGGAGAAGGATCCGCAGCAGGTATTGACATCGCAGCTGGGGTTATCTGGCAGGCCAGTATTACTCCAAAAAGGTGTTTAAAAAAACAAAAAGAGTTGCAGGACAGCTTGGCCAGATGGTCAAATTAGCACAGCGTGCAAGCCCTGAAAATTTATACCATAGTAGGAAGAGTCCAGTGTGGCACTTTTTTGACCAAAATCCTAATGATGAGGCAAAGGTTATCTGTAAAAAGTGCAGAAGGACCTTTAGCCGAGGGAAAAATCTCAGAAATTTGAATACCAGTAGCATGCATAGACATTTACTGAACATGCACTTGCAAGCGTGGACGGACTAACAAAACCTCAGGTAGCACATGTGCACCGGCTCCGACTGAAGTTAGCCAGCAACGCTCCATCGCTTCCCCCACCGTAAGCCCACCGGTTGACACACCACCAGCAAGAAATGTTGAGGTGTCATCGCAAGGCCAAAGCAGTCAGGGATCACAATGTTTTTGCAACAAAAGACTGCATCTAGGCCATCACCACCACCACCACCATCACCATCACCAACCCCCTCTCAGTTCGTCATGTCCACCGATAGTTCCCTCATATGCAGCTCTCAAGTCCAGCTCACCCTACCAGACACTCTGAGTAGGACAAGAAAGTACTCATTCACGTACACTGGGTTTGAACTCCTGCATTGCCAAACTGATCTCGTTAGAGATGATGCCCTTCTGTTTGGTTGAAAGCGCAGCGTTCCGAGAGCTCATGGTCTACGCTGTCCCACGCTATGACCTACCCAGTCGCCACTTCTTTTCTAGAAAAGCCATCCCTGCCCTCCACCTGCATGTGAAAGACCGCATTGTCCATGCACTCAAACAATCAGTGAGTGGAAAGGTGCACCTCACAACAGATGCATGGGCCAGTAGGCATGACCAGGGCCGTTACGTGTCCATCACTGCGCACTGGGTTAATGTGGTGGATGCAGGGTCCACAGGGGACAGCGGCGGCGGGACAGTGCTGCCTAGCCCACGGTATAGGCAACAGTTGGCTGTAGGCGTTCGACCCTCCTCCTCCTCCAGAAGCGCAAGCTCGGCAACAGAGCGTAGTCGCATGAGCACTCCATCTGCAACTGCCAGTGTTGCACACGAGGTGTCCCACTATCGAACAGCTAGTGGTAAGCGTCAGCAGGCTGTTTTAAAAATGATGTCTTTGGGCAACAACAGACACACCGCGGAAGTACTGGCCGACTACTTGCAGAGAGAAACTGAGTCATGTCTGGGCAGTATACATCTTGAGCCAGGCAAGGTAGTCAGTGATAACGGCCGTAATTTTGTGGCGGCCATATCCCTGGCAAAACTCAGACACATACCTTGCCTAGCTCACACCTTGAACCTGGTGGTGCAGTGCTTCTTAAATAATTATCCTGAGTTAACTGCCCTGCTCCATAAAGTGCGAAGACTGTGCTCGCACATCTGTTGTTCGCTCGTAGACTCCAGTCGCATGCAGAGGCTGCAGCGATCGCTCCATTTCCCCAAGCAAAGCCTAATCATAGACGTTGCAACAAGGTGGAACTCAACCATGCACATGGTTGAGAGGCTGTGCAAACAGAGGCAGGCTGTAATGCATTTGTGGGAGGATACACGGGCAAGCAGTTTGAGGGCAGACATGGAGTTGTCGGGTGTGCAGTGGTCAAAGTTGAAAGACCTCTGTAAAGTCCTTCAGTGTTTTGAGGAATGCACACGGCTGGTAAGTGCAGACGACGCCATCATAAGCATGAGCATCCCACTTATGCGTCTGCTCATGCAAACTTTGACGCACATTAAGGATCAGGCGTCTGCAGCGGAGGAAGAAGAGGAGAAAGAGGGAAGCCTTGATGACTGTCAGCCATTGTCTGCTCAGTGAACTGTCCTGGACGAGGTGGAGGAAGAGGAGGAGGAGGAGGGGGATGATTATTTTGGGGAGGAGGATGCTTCTCAGGGGGCAAGAGAAAATGTTGGCTTGCCAAGTTCAGGTCCAAGGTTTGTGCATGACTGGAGGGATGTGGATTTGGCAGAAAGTGCTCCTCCACCCACCACTGGCAGTGCATCACTGACACCTGGAACATTGGCCCACATGTGTGATTATGCATTGCGGATCCTAAAAAGGGACCCCCGCATTGCCAAAATGATGAAGGATGATGACTATTGGTTGGCCAGCATCCTCGATCCACGCTATAAAGGCAAATTACAGAACATAATGCCACAGGAGAACATAGAGCTAATATTGGCCAACAAACAAGCAACTCTGGTAAACCGTTTGTTAGAGGCATTCCCAGCACAAAGCAGCGGTGCAGGTTCTACCACGAACCGTACTGGGCCAAATGGAAGAGGTGTTCGTGGTGCACACAGCCGAAGTGTCGTTGGAGACAGGGGTTTCATGACCATGTTGTGGACTGATTTCTCACACGCCTGGTAATCAGGAATCTAAAGCAACAGACAGGAGACAACAGTTGTCAACTTTGGTTACAAATTACTTCTCCCCCCCTATCGATGTTCTCCCTCACTGGTCATTCCACTTTGACTACTGGGCCTGTAAACTGGACACCTGGCCTGAATTGGCACAATATGCCTTACAGGAGCTCGCTTGCACTGCTGGTATGTGTATCAGAAAGAGTCTTCAGTGCTGCTGGATCAATCCTGACAGAAAGAAGAACCCATCTGTCGACACAAAATGTTGATGATCTAACCTTCATTAAAATAAACCATGAATAGGTTTCAAAGGATTTTGTCCCACCTTCCCCTGATGACACATAGGTTGCTAGCAAAATGGCTGTTTTGTTTACTCTTCCTCTGACTTCTCCAATTCCTCCATTTGCAGCTGCTGAACGTCCAGCCTACACCTGAACATATGCCATTTTGCCACCTCCCAATCTGCGCTGTCCCCTCCCCCAGGGCCTGGGTCACCACCTGGTGCACCCGGCTAAGTGCCGGTGCCCTGAGCAGGTGGCAGGTCCCACTCTGGGGCAACTGCACTGGCACAGGGTCCCACAATGGATGCAGTGTTGCTTTCTGATCAGCTTTCACAGTTTTACTAGTCACAGACGTGTGACATTCCTGGCAACTTTTTTCAATGTCTCCTTTCTTGCCAATCCAATAGAATCGCCTGTGGCCTGTGGCTTTTGTCTTTTGCACTTCAAAGTGACCAGTCTGGTCATGATAGGCAGTGAGGACCATGTCTACATCTCTCCTTGGCATCACAATTTGATGGAGACAAATAAAGGTGATAAGATCGACGCTACTGCGATACAGCAACCCTTTCTTCACAAAGAACCGTTTTCGCTGTCTCCACAGATAAAGTAATTGAGGGTGGTTTTACCGTGATTAGTAATTCCCAAATTTCTGCAATCACTCTACTTTCAGTGTGTATTTGTATCCATCTTGCTTCCTGTAGCAGAGAGTCTGGACTGGCTTACTGAGACTGAAATATACTGTATACGAACATTTACAATTACCCCAACACTGTATACAGCTGTACGCTTCTGATACCGTACACTTTTTCAACTTTTTATATTCTGGTGTAATCCATACTGAGCCTGTGAGAGTCTTTGTCTGACTATGGAAATATATACGGATATTTAAAATGACCCCAACGCTGTACACAGCTGTACGCTTCTGATACATTTCCCTTTTTCTACTTTTTATATTCTCGTGTAATCCATACTGAGCCTGTGAGAGTCTTTGTCTGACTCTGGAAATCTATACGGATATTTCAAATTCCCCTACGTTGTATAGAGCTGTACGCTTCTGATACATTTCCCTTTTTCGACTTTTTAGATTCTCGTGTAATCCATACTGAGCCTGAGAGCGTCAGTGTCTTCCTCCTGAAATATATACGGAAATTTCCAATAATTTAACTATACTATATATACCTGGTATCTGGTGATACACTACCCGTTTTGCCATAAAGACCTCCTCCACCCACCACTCTAAGTGCATCATTGATACCTCGAACATTGGCCCACATGTGTGATTATTTCTTGCGGATCAGATTTTTATATTCTGGTGTAATCCATACAGAGCCTCTGAGCGTCTGTCTGTTACTCTGTAAATAAATATGGAGATTTACAATTACTGCTATACTGTATACAGCTGTACGCTTGGGATACAGTACCCTTTTTTGGAGAAAGTTGTCCTCCCCCCAACTGGTTTTGCATCATTGACACCTGGAACATTGGCCCACATGTGTGATTATTTCTTGCGGATCTTTTTATATTGTTGTGTAATCCATACTGAGCCTTTGAGCATCAGTGTCTGCCTCCTGAAAATATATACTGAGATTTAGAATATTTTGACTATACTATATATACCTGTTATCTGCTGATACAGTCCCCCTTTTTATTATTATATTCTTGTGTAATCCAGACTGACCCTGTGAGCGTCTGTGTCTGCCTGCTGAAATATATCCAGAGATTTAGAATATTTTCACTATACTATACAGTAATATACCTTTTATCTGGTGAAACAGTACCCTTTTTCAGCTTTTTATATTATTGTGTAATACATACTGAGCCTGATAGCGTCAGAGTCTGTCTCCTGAAATATAATATGGAGATTTAGAATATTTTCACTATACTTTATACAGGGTACCCTTCTGATACACGTACCTTTTTCACTTTTCTAATTGTGGTGTAATCCATACTGAGCCTGTGAGGGCTGTCTGGTACTCCATAAATATATACGGAGATTTACAATGACCCCTAACTGTATCCAGATGTACGCTTCTTAACAATCCCTTTGTGCCATAAAGTCTCTCCACCCAACTCAATGTCATTGACATCGACATTGACTTTTATATTCTGGTGTAATCCATACTGAGCCTGTGAGAGTCTTTGTCTGACTCTGGAAATTATACGGATATTTCAAATTCCCAACACGCTGTATACTGCTGTACGCTTCTGATACATTTCCCTTTTTTGACTTTTTAGATTCTCGTGTAATCCATACTGAGCCTGAGAGCGTCAGTGTCTCCTCCTGAAATATATACGTAATTTCCAATAATTTAACTATACATATATACCTGGTATCTAGTGATACACTACCCATTTTGCCATAAAGTCCTCCTCCACCCACCACTCTAAGTGCATCATTGACACCTCAACATTGGCCCACATTGTGATTATTTCTTGCGGATCGATTTTTATATTCTGGTGTAATCCATACAGAGCCTGTGAGCATCTGTTTGTTGCTCTGTAAATAAATACGGAGATTTACAATTACCCTAGACTGTATACAGCTGTACGCTTGGGATACAGTACCCTTTTTTGCAGAAAGTTGTCCTCCCCCCAACTGGTTTTGCATCATTGACACCTGGAACATTGGCCCACATATGTGATTATTTCTTGCGGATCTTTTTATATTGTTGTGTAATCCATACTGAGCCTTTGAGCATCAGTGTCTGCCTCCTGAAATATATACTGAGATTTAGAATATTTTGACTATACTATATATACCTGTTATCTGCTGATACAGTCCCCTTTTTATTATTATATTCTTGTGTAATCCAGACTGACCCTGTGAGCGTCTGTGTCTGCCTGCTGAAATATATCCAGAGATTTAGAATATTTTCACTATACTATACAGTATATACCTTTTATCTGGTGAAACAGTACCCTTTTTCAGCTTTTTATATTATTGTGTAATACATACTGAGCCTGATAGCGTCAGAGTCTGTCTCCTGAAATATATATGGAGATTTAGAATATTTTCACTATACTATATATACCGGGTATCTGCTTGATACAGTACCCTTTTTCACCTTTTCTAATTGTGGTGTAATCCATACTGAGCCTGTGAGCGGCTGTCTGGTACTCCTAAATATATACGAGATTTACAATGACCCCTAGACTGTATCCAGATGTACGCTTCTTATACAATACCCTTTGTGCCATAAAAGTCCTCCTCCACCCCCAACTCTAAGTGCATCATTGACACCTCGAACATTGACTTTTTATATTCTGGTGTAATCCATACTGAGCCTGTGAGAGTCTTTGTCTGACTCTGGAAATATATACGGATATTTAAAATTCCAACAACGCTGTATACTGCTGTACGCTTCTGATACATTTCCCTTTTTTGACTTTTTAGATTCTCGTGTAATCCATACTGAGCCTGAGAGCGTCAGTGTCTGCCTCCTGAAATATATACGTAGATTTCCAATAATTTAACTATACAATATATACCTGGTATCTAGTGATACACTACCCATTTTGCCATAAAGTCCTCCTCCACCCACCACTCTAAGTGCATCATTGACACCTCAAACATTGGCCCACATATGTGATTATTTCTTGCGGATCGGATTTTTATATTCTGGTGTAATCCATACAGAGCCTGTGAGCATCTGTTTGTTGCTCTGTAAATAAATACGGAGATTTACAATTACCCCTAGACTGTATACAGCTGTACGCTTGGGATACATACCCTTTTTTTGCAGAAAGTTGTCCTTCCCCCCAACTGTTTTTGCATCATTGACACCTGGAACATTGGCCCACATATGTGATTATTTCTTGCGGATCTTTTTATATTGTTGTGTAATCCATACTGAGCCTTTGAGCATCAGTGTCTGTCTCCTGAAATATATACTGAGATTTAGAATATTTTGACTATACTATATATACCTGTTATCTGCTGATACAGTCCCCCTTTTTATTATTATATTCTTGTGTAATCCAGACTGACCTGTGCTGAGTCTGCCTCTGAAATATATCGGAGTGTTAGAATATTTTCCCTATACTATACATATACCTTGTATCTGGTGAAACAGTACCCTTTTTCAGCTTTTTATATTATTGTGTAATACATACTGAGCCTGATAGCGTCAGGAGTCTGTCCTCCTGAAATATATACATAGGAGATTTAGAATGTTTTGACTATACTATATATACGGTATCTGCTATACATTCCCCTTTTTATTTTCTAATTGTGTGTGTAATCAAACTGAGCCTGTGAGCTGTGTCTGGTACTCCTAAATATATCTGAGATTTAGAATATTACCCTAACTGTATCCAATGTACCTTTTATACCCTTGTCAAAAAGTTACAACTCTCTTTTCCATGCTTTTTATATTATGTGTAATCCATACTGACGCCTGTGAGCTCATTTGTCTGACTCTGAAATATATACGGATATTTAAAATTCAAATACGTATAACTGCTGTACGTTGTGAACATTCCCTTTTTAGCTTTTAATTCTCGTGTAATCCATACTGAGCCTGAGAGCGTCAGTGTCTGCCTCCTGAAATATATACGTAGATTTCCAATAATTTAACTATACAATATATACCTGGTATCTAGTGATACACTACCCATTTTGCCATAAAGTCCTCCTCCACCCACCACTCTAAGTGCATCATTGACACCTCAAACATTGGCCCACATATGTGATTATTTCTTGCGGATCGGATTTTTATATTCTGGTGTAATCCATACAGAGCCTGTGAGCATCTGTTTGTTGCTCTGTAAATAAATACGGAGATTTACAATTACCCCTAGACTGTATACAGCTGTACGCTTGGGATACATTACCCTTTTTTTGCAGAAAGTTGTCCTTCCCCCCAACTGTTTTTGCATCATTGACACCTGGAACATTGGCCCACATATGTGATTATTTCTTGCGGATCTTTTATATTGTTGTGTAATCCATACTGAGCCTTTGAGCGTCAGTGTCTGTCTCCTGAAATATATACTGAGATTTAGAATATTTTGACTATACTATATATACCTGTTATCTGCTGATACAGTCCCCCTTTTTATTATTTTATTCTTGTGTAATCCAGACTGAGCCTGTGAGAGTCTACCTCCTGAAATATCTACGGAGTGTTAGAATATTTTCCCTATGCTATATATACCTTGTATCTGGTGAAACAGTACCCTTTTCAGCTTTTTATATTATTGTGTAATACATACTGAGCCTGAGAGCGTCAGTGGCTGCCTCCTGAAATATATACCATACTGAGATTTAGAATGTTTTGACTATACTATATATACATGGTATCTGCTGATACATTCCCCCTTTTTATTATTATATGCTTGTGTAATCAAGACTGAGCCTGTGAGACTCTGTGTCTGCCTCCTGAAATATATCTGGAGATTTAGAATATTTTCACTATATTATATATACCTTTTATCTGGTCAAACAGTACCCTTTTTCAGCTTTTTATATTATTGTGTAATCCATACTACGCCTGTGAGCTTCATTGTCTGACTCCTGAAATATATACGGAGATTTAGAATATTTTCAATATACGATATATACCTTGTATCTGGTGAAACAGTACCCTTTTTCAGCTTCTTATATTATTGTGTAATACATACTGAGCCTGACAGCGTCAGTGGCTGCCTCCTGAAATGAGATTTGGAATGTTTTGACTATACTATATATACCTGGTATCTGCAGATACAGTACCCCTTTTTATTATTATATTCTTGTGTACTCCATACTGAGCCTGTGTCAGAGTCTGCCTACTGAAATATATACGAAGATCTATAATATTTTCACTATGCTATATATACCGTTTATCTGGTGATACAGTACCCCTTTTTTGGCCTTCTCTTCCTCGGACTTATCCAATTAATCCATTTGCAGCTGCTTTACGTCCATTATACACATCAGCATATGGCATTTTTGCCACCTCCACAGCAAGGAAGGGTGAGACTAGGCATATAGTAGGGTCTTGACAGTCAGGATTGGTCTAAATATCATATACCTATTTTTTCTGGTTGATCTTTTTTAAAACCACGTAAACTGGGTTGGTGTTTTTTAATAATAGAAGAGAATAAAAATTATACTTTTTAAGGGAGATTTATGTGCACTACTATCTGGGCTGCCCCAGCCCCCTCCTCCACCCACAAACTTTTTATATTCTTGTGTAATCCATACTGAGCCTTTGAGCGTCATTGTCTGCCTCCTGAATTATATACGGAAATTTATAACATTTTAACTATACTATATATACCTTGTATCTGGCGAAACAGTACCCTTTTTATATTATTGTGTAATACATACTGAGCCTGAGAGCGTCAGTGGCTGCCTCCTGAAATATATCTGGAGATTTAGAATATTTTGACTATACTATATATACCTTGTATCTGCTGATACAGTACCCTTATTTCTTCTTATTATATTCTTGTATAATCCACACTGAGCCTGTGAGCGTCAGAGTCTACCTCCTGAAATATCTATGGAGATTTAGAATATTTTCACTATACTATATACCTTGTATCTGGTGAAACAGTACCCTTTTTCAGCTTTTTATATTATTGTGTAATACATACTGAGCCTGAGAGCGTCAGTGGCTGCCTCCTGAAATATATACAGAGATTTAGAATGTTTTGACTATACTATATATACATGGTATCTGCTGATACAGTCCCCCCTTTTATTATTATATTATTGTGTAATCCACACTGAGTCTGTGAGCGTCAGAGTCTACCTCCTGAAATATCTACGGAGATTTAGAATATTTTCACTATACTATATATACCTTTTATCTGGTGAAACAGTACCCTTTTTCAGCTTTTTATATTATTGTGTAATACATACTGAGACTGAGAGCATCAGTGGCTGCCTCCTGAAATATATACTGAGATTTATAATATTTTAACTATACTATATATACCTTGTATCTGGTGAAACAGTACCCTTTTTATATTATTGTGTAATACATACTGAGCCTGAGAGCGTCAGTGGCTGCTTCCTGAAATCTTTACTGAGATTTACAATCTTTTCCCCATACTATATGTACATAATATCTGCAGAAACAGTACCCATTTTTCTTCTTATTATATTCTTGTGTAATCCATACTGAGCCTGAGAGTGTTAGGGTTCGAGTTCCAGCTGCTGCACAAGGGGAGTCTCGAACCAGTCCCGCTGCGGTCCCCCATCCATTTCTGTCCGCAGTGGAACCTGCTCAGCAGAGACATCGGTCCCAGCATCTTGCCCATTCCAATACTGTGCAGAGACTTGCTGCTGCCCCTTCTGGATCTTCTATTATAGCCAGTGCTGGAGCAGACGTCTTTGGGACGAAGTCCTGCGTTTCCCCTTCTGAGCATGCCCAGGGTAAGATCTCTCATTGGAGATCAGGGGTCACATGTTCAGGTACTGCAGCAGCTCCTATTGGTCCGCCAGGAAGGTCCTGAAACTACATGTGTTTTGGAACAGTTTCTCATTGGTCCTTTTTCTGGCAGGTCCTGTAGCTGTTACTATGAAAGGGTGGCATGGCTGGGCCGCTATGCGCTAGTAACAATTGCATTATGTGCTTTGCGCCAGTGTGATCATGTACGCATGTGGTTAGGGCTCGGCTGAAATAAGCCCCTAGAATACCGGCTTCTCCGGTGAGGAGATTTGGGTGCATGTGGTTAGGGCTTGGCTGAAATAAGCCCCTAGAATACCGGCTTCTCCGGTGAGGAGATTGCTTGATTGCGTTGCTTTCTGCATGATCACGGACTGCTATTCGCATAGCAGTTATCAGTGTATCCCTGTGAGTCTAACAGGACACAGTCTTTTTCTCAGCGGCTCTGTGACGCAACAGGGTTCGCTTTATAATGCTGGTTCAGTTCTCTAGCGTTTTACTTTGCGGCTCACTGAAGTTAAGTGAGTTCGTACTTATCGCCATATAGCGCTGTGGCATCCCCGTTAGCGGCTCTGGGGATTAACAGAGTTCGCACTAACTGCTACAGCGCGCTACAGCGTTTATTTTAGCGACTCTGCGGGATAACAGAGTTCGCTACTTTCGCCATCTTACTAGCAGCAGGCTTCGCCTGCACGGTGGTCCCCGGGCTGCGAACGCACCTCTCTATGATATCTATTAGGTGCGTTCCGCAGACCCTAACAGAGAGCGTCAGTGTCTGCCTCCTGAAATATATCAGGAAATTTACAATATTTTGAGCATACTATATATACATGGTATCTGGTGATACAGTACGCCTTTTTCTTCTTATTACATTCTTGTGTAATCCATACTGAGCCTGAGAGCGTCAGTGTCTGCCTCATGAAATATGTACAGAGATTTTTAACATTTTCAATATGCTATATATACCTGGTATCTGGTGATACAATAACACTTTTTATTCTTATTATCTTCTTGTGTAATCCATACTGAGCCTGTGAGCATCAGTGTCTGCCTCCTGAAATATATACTAGATTTACAATATTTTCACTATACTATATATACATGGTATCTGCTGATACAGTACCCCTTTTTTTCTTATTATATTCTTGTGTAATCCATACTGAGCCTGTGAGCGTCATTGTCTGCCTCATGATATATATACGGACATTTCTAATATTTTCACTATAGTACCCCTTTTTTTTGTCCTCCTCTTCCTCGGACTTCTCCAATTAATCCATTTGCAGCTGCTTTACGTCCATTATACACCTCAACATATCACAATTTGCCACATCCCTATCTGGGCTGTCCCCCCCTCCAACTTTTAATATTCTTGTGTAATACATACTGAGCCTGAGAGCGTCAGTGGCTGCCTCCTAAAATATATCGGAAATTTACAATATTTTGAGCATACTATATATACATGGTATCTGTTGATACAGAACCCCTTTTTATTATTACTATTATATTTTTGTGTAATCCATACTGAGCCTGAGAACGTCAGTGTCTGACTCCTGAAATATATATGGAGATTAAGAATATTTTCAATATACTATATATACCTGGTATCATATAATGTACAGTCATGGCCAAAAGTTTTGAGAATGACACAAATATTATATTTTCACATGATCTGCTGCCCTCTGGTTTTTATGTGTGTTTGACAGATGTTTTTATCACAGACAGAAATATAATAATTGCAAACATATGAGTAATAAAAGCTTATATTGACAGTTAGAATGAGTTAATGCAGCAAGTCAATATTTGCAGTGTTGACCCTTCTTCTTCAGGACCTCTGCAATTCTCCCTGGCATGCTCTCAATCAACTTCTGGACCAAATCCTGACTGATAGCAGTCCATTCTTGCACAATCAATGCTTTCATTTTGTCAGAATTTTTAGGTTTTTGTTTGTCCACCCGTCTCTTGATGATTGACCACAAGTTCTCAATGGGATTAAGATCTGGGGAGTTTCCAGGCCATGGACCCAAAATCTCTATGTTTTGTTCCCTGAGCCATTTAGTTATCACCTTTGCTTTATGGCAAGGTGCTCCATCATGCTGGAAAAGGCATTGTTGATCGCCAAACTGCTCTTGGAGGGTTGGGAGAAGTTGCTCTTGGAGGACATTCTGGTACCATTCTTTATTTATGGCTGTGTTTTTAGGCAAGACTGTGAGAGAGCCGATTCCCTTGGCTGAGAAGCAACCCCACACATGAATGTTTTCAGGATGCTTAACAGTTGGCATGAGACAAGACTGGTGGTAGCGCTCACCTTGTCTTCTCCGAATGAGGCATTTTCCTGATGTCCCAAACAATCGAAAAGGGGATTCATCAAAGAAAATAACTTTACCCCAGTCCTCAGCAGTCCACTGCCTATACCTTTTGCAGAATATCAGTCTGTCCATGATGTTTTTTCTGGAGAGAAGTGGCTTCTTTGCTGCCCTCCTTGAGACCAGGCCTTGCTCCAAGAGTCTCCGCCTCACAGTGCGTGCAGATGCACTCACACCTGCCTGCTGCCATTCCTGAGCAAGCTCTGCACTGCTGGTAGCCCGATCCCGCAGCTGAAACACTTTTAAGAGACGGTCCTGGCGCTTGCTGGTCTTTCTTGGGCGCCCTGGAGCCTTTTTGGCAACAATGGAACCTCTCTCCTTGAAGTTCTTGATGATGCGATAGATTGTTGACTGAGGTGCAATCTTTCTAGCTGCGATACTCTTCCCTGTTAGGCCATTTTTGTGCATTGCAATGATGACTGCACGTGTTTCTTTAGAGATAACCATGGTTAACAGAAGAGAAACAATGATGCCAAGCACCAGCCTCCTTTTAAAGTGTCCAGTGGTGTCATTCTTACTTAATCATGACAGATTGATCTCCAGCCATGTCCTCATCAACACCCACACCTGTGTTAATGGAGCAATCACTGAAAAGAGGTTAGCTGGTCCTTTTAAGGCAGGGCTGAATGATGTTGAAATGTGTTTTGGGGGATAAAGTTCATTTTCTAGCCAAATATTGACTTTGCAAGTAATTGCTGTTAAGCTGATCACTCTTTATAACATTCTGGAGTATATGCAAATTGCCATTAGAAAAAGTGAAGCAGTAGACTTTGTCAAAATTAATATTTGTGTCATTCTCAAAACTTTTGGCCATGACTGTATATAGCCTAGATATAAGGCACTTCCAACATTAATCAAATCATACAAGAGAACAAATGAAGCTAGATGCCATAAAATCAATTAAATTTTATTATAAATAGAGAATAAAATCATTTACAAGTAAATATTGTGCACATTCCCTTGAGAAAAAGCCTAACCGCGAAACGCGCGTCAGGGGTGCCACGGCCTTGTAAGGTATGATTTTACATTGCCAGCAGTGACTTTTACTCTCTCTCCACTTTTCCCTTGGCACTATTTACATCTATAATATTTTTACTATTGGCTTATATGTCATGTTATGCAACTGTGCTGACTACTAACTGCCATTAGGGATTTGGGATATTCTGAGTATATTACTGGCTATTTATGATATTGGTTTAGAGGAATCCTTTGTCTCTTTATATTGCATTCTTTAGGATCATCTTTTGAAATCCTACTTAGGAAGCTATTTATACTAGTTCTACTTTTTTTGATCCTTTTCTATTTATATTATGTATATATATATTTTGTGAGACATTAGGATATATTACATACTCTTAAACCTCGTCTGCCTTCCTCTTAGGCCATTATTTTGCATTTTTTGTCCCCATATGCACAATATTTACTTGTGAATGATTTTATTCTCTATTTATAATAAAATTGAATTGATTTTGTGGCATATAGCTTCCTTTGTTCTCTTGTATGATTTGATATATATACCTGGTATCTGGTGATATAGTACCCCTTTTTCTTCTTATTATATTCTGGTGTGATACATACTGAGCTTGTGAGAGTCTGTCTGTTACTCCGGAAATATATACGGAGATTTACAATGACCCCTAGACTGTATACAGCTGGACGCTTGTGATACAGTACCCTTTTTGGCATAAAGTCCTCCTCCACCCACCACTCTAAGTGCATCATTGACACCGGGAACATTAACCCACATGTGTGATTATTTCTTGCGGATCTGCTTTTTATATTCTTGTGAAATCCATACTGAGCTTGTGAGCGTCAGTGTCTGCCTCCTGAAATTTTGAATATTTGGACTATACTATATATACCTGGTATCTGCTGATACAGTTCCCCTTTTACTTCTTATTACATTCTTGTGTAATCCAGACTGAGCCTGTGATCATCAGAGTCTACCTCATGAATTATATACAGAGATTTATAATATTTTCACTATACTATATATACCTTGTGTGAAACAGTACCCTTTTTATATTATTGTGTAATACATACTGAGCCTGTGAGCATCATTGTCTGCCTCCTGAAATATATACGGAGATTTGGAATATTTTCACTATACTATTTATCCCTGGTATCTGCGGATACAGTACCACTTTTTCTTACTATATTGTGGTGTGATCCATACTGAGCCTTTGAGCGTCACTGTCTTCCCCTGAAATATATAGGGAGATTTACAATATTTTCAATATACTACCTTGTATCTGGTGATACAGTAGCCCTTTTTCATCTTTTTAGATTATTATGTAGTCCATACTGAGCCTGAGAGCATCAGTGTCTGCCTCCTGAAATATATACGGAGTGTGAGACAGTGAAGGAATATGTGTCGAATGGGGTGTACATTTCACCTAGGTACTGTGCTGTATGGTATAAGGGAAATGTGTGGCTTTGTAAACCTAGTGGTAGAGAAAGGTCACTACACCTTACATTCAGTACACACTTGCAGCTCAGGCCTGAAACCATTCAGCTGTTAATTAGGAGACCAGAAGTAGGTGTCTGCGAACACAGTCAGAGAGCTCGCTTAGTCTGGACAGGGAGTCCAGGCACAAGAAGGAGTCTCCAGGAGTTTGAGCTGTCTCAGTCTGGGTGCTCGATGTACCCCGGACACAGGAGTAGTCTCTGTGAGAATCCATGCGGATAGCTGCTGAATAGGAGGGGAGCTCTCTCAAGTCTGGACGTTGAAGGTGCCTTCAGACACAAGGAGGAGACTCTGTGAAACTCCATGCTGGTAAATGCTGAACATATGTGTTGTTTTGGCCCAGGCTGTTAGAGTCGGGACCCGGATAGATAGGGAAATCTATCTAAGTGTAGTAAGTGGCTGGACAAGCCCAGGTCTTATGTTTATGATTTGTTTTATCTGTTTGCTGTGGACTTAATAAAGCTGGTTGCGGCCAGTTTTTACCAGAACTGCTGTCTCTGAATGAACTGTTTCTATGCCATTCCATCTACCCGGACGGCGATCTCAGAGCTATATCCCCTGAAAAGCTTACAATTGGTGGAGAATGCGGGCAGCACAGTGGCTGATACAATTGGTGCTGGAATGTGCGTGCAGCACAGTGGCTTAGAGACAGCAATAAAGGTGAAGTCTGTTGAAGCAGCAGCAGAGAAAAAAAAGTGTGTCAGCAAAAGAAACGTCTGTTGGAGCAGTCTTAAAGAGACAGTAGCCCTAATAGAGTTTGCAAAAGAAAAAAAAAAAAAAAAGTGTGTCTGCACAGCAAAGCTGAACTTGTTGTGGAAAAGACTGTGGAGTGTGCAGCAGCAAAGGAAAAGTCTGTTGGAGCAGTCTTAAAGAAACAGTGGCCCTAATAGAGTTTGCAGAGAAAAAAAAAAAAGTGTCTGCACAGCAGAGCTGAAATTTCTGTGGAAAAGACTGTGGAGTGTGTATGTCTTGAGTGAAGACTGCCGTTGTTGAGACAGAGAAGTCTGACAGCATGGATGACAGCATGGAGGCGCTGTTTGAACAAATGGCGCAAGTTAATGTGCAACATAAGACTGCCGTGGTTGAGACAGATAAGTCTGGCAGTATGGAGGAGCTCATTGAGTACCTGGTCCAGGCCCAGCAGCGCATGCAGCAGGCCCAGCAGCAATTCCTGCAGCAGCAGCAGGAGAATAACCGGTTATTTGTTGAGCAGATGGCAGCACAAAAAAAGGATTTTGGTGCCGCGTCCCGAAGTAATGTGGCAAAGTCACCGGCATTGTCCGCTGTAAAGAAGGCGGTAAGACGGTCCCTGAAAAAGATGACACCTCGTGACGATGTGGAGGTATATCTCACTAGGTTTGAGGGACTGGCAGAGAAGGAGAATCTGCCCCTATCTGAATGGGCCATGATGGTCGCACCCTATCTGATTGGAGAACCCCAAAGGGCCTATGCTGACCTGAGCGAGCAGGACAGCCAAGACTATGCCAAGCTGAAAGCGGAGATTCTTACCCGGCTGGGTGTTACGGTGACAGCCCGTGCCAGGGGAGTTCATGACTGGAGATGCAGTTGGGAGTCTGCAGTCAGCAAACCTGATTATGGAGTTGGAAAGGTGATAGTGAACCGCTACACCCGAGCATGTCCTCCTGAGGTACAGCCAGAGGTCGGACAAGGAGACCACCAGGACGCCAATCGATCTGGTCAGCCTGATGGAGAAGGCCTTCGCCAGCAAAGACTGTCTCCGTGACCAGCCGTCTGAGAGGTCGTCACTTCAGAGTTCCCGGACGCTGAACTCTCGCGGTAAGAGCGTTCCAGCTGTTGGGGACATGGGGTATGCTGATAAGCGGGTTCAGGCCCGAGGGGACATGTGGGTGGAAAAGTGTGATGGACAGTGTTGGAGATGTCGTGAAATTGCAGCCAACTGTCCAATAGAGGGGGAGCCTATGTATTGTGATGTTGGCAGATCCCTCTCTCTCTGCGCAGAACCTGTGTGTGTGTCCACCTCAGCCGAAGAGACTGGACCACAGGTGTCCCCGGTGGTTGTAAATGACTGCCCAGCACAGGCCCTCTTGGACTCAGAGAGTCCAGTGACTTCCGTATGTGACAGCCTGATTGATAGGGACTTCTTCCCTGATAAGCACCTGAGTATGGTGTGCGTCCATGGAGACACCAAAGTCTACCCAGAGACTGTCGTGGACTTGATCCCCAAACGCGGGGAGGTTTCATGTGAAGTGGGGTAGTGAAGAACCTGGTGCAACCCGTTATGTTGGGTAATGACTTTCCCCGATCTAAGGATCTCTGGGGGAAAAATGTTTCTGATGGACAGTGTGATGAAGCTCCTATTGAGGGTGCGCAGTCCCGAGGGGCGGAACACAATGCTAGTGGGCCATTAAACTTATGTGATGATGATAATGATAATGATGATGATCATGATAATGATGATTACCATGATAATGATGCTGATGCTGATAATGATAATGATGATGATCATGATAGTGATGATGATACTGATCATAATCATGATAATGATATTGATAATAAAGATGACTGTGATAGTGATGAAATTCCTTTGCAGGTGATGTTGGGAGACGAGGATGGTGGTTCTCGGGAACCGAGTGTCCCTGACTTACCTGTGTCCTGTGACAATTTTGAGAGTGAGCAGTGGCGAGACCCCTCTCTTAAAACGGTCCAGGAAAATATAAATGTTCTAAATGAGGTTTCCCAAGAGCCTGGCTCTGAGGAGAGGTTACCTCATGTTGCCATAAACACTCACCTGTTGTGTAGGGACACTGAAGTCCAGGGAGAGGTCGTGAGCCAGCTCCTAGTACCTGGGCTGTATAGAAGTATAGTGCTGGGGTTGTCACATAGTCACATACTTGAGGGACCAGATGGTGAAGTTAATGTTGTGGATGACAAGTTAACTAAGGTTCCAGATCAAGATGTGAATGAGAATGAATTGTATAGCCCTGACAGTGAGCAGGATGTGAATGAAAATGAAGTGTATAACCCTGAAAGTGAGCCAGATGTGGCTGAGAAAAAGGGGTCAGACAGGGATAGTGGTAGTGATAGTGAATCATCTGATGACCATAAAGCAACCAGTGCAAATGAGGAAGGCATGGTAGCAGAGGAGGTTGAGAGTCCTGAGAAGGAAGCTGATGCTGACCTTACAATCGAAAAGAAGATGGCATCTGAAGATGTTTTACAGTTGGCCGGTTCCCTGGCGAAGACTAAGGTGAAAGGAGGAGAGCTGAGCTTTAAAGCAGGACTCTGAAACTGAACACAGCACAAGTGGATGCTGTTGAAGATGAGAAGTTATCAATGTATGGTATGGAGCTGCATCATGCCCAGGACTCTGAAGGTAATGCTGCAGAGGTGGAAAAAGCCATGGAAGTGGTGGTCACCAAGCCAGATGCCTCATCAGAAGCTGAGGTCTCAAGTGAAGCTGTGAGGAACAAGACTGAAGATATGGGGACTGACTCTGTCCAGGAATCTGTTTCTGCCGAAGACAGCGGCGTGGACAGGTTACGGTCCGGATCAGTAGCTGCAACTCGTGAAGCTCAGGCTGGAAGTTCGGCGCCCGGAGCCCCAGCAGTGTTCCCGAGTGATACCAAGGATCTGAATAAATCACAAGATGAGATTTTGAGACGTCAGGCTGGCGTTGTTGAGCTCGAGCGCACTTTCATGGAGTCTACATCGGAGCCACGTCCCAACAGATGGGAAAAACGGTGTGTCACTCCATTGCCGCTGCAGACACACGGGAGCTCAGATGGGATGCAGAACGTGGTGGAAGAGAAGAATCCGTGGGTTCTGAGTATACAGATGCAGCTATCAAGGAGAACTTGAGAGCTGGAATAAATGGAGATATTGGAGACCGTAATGATGTGACTGAAGAGGTAGAATGTAAGACTGACGGTAGGGCTTCTGAACATGTTCTACCAGAAGAGCCTGAAGAAGGGGCCGAAGACATAAAGGACGTCCAACGGGTACCAGATAAATTGATTACTTCTCAGAAAAAACTCCAAACTGTGATGAAGGAGTGTGATGAAAGCCATGAGCATCTTCGTGAGAAAGTCAATGAAGTAAAAGGAAGAATACAGGGAATCTCTTCGTTGCAAGAGCAAATGCTGCTCAATAAGTCTAAGGCTCTATATAAGAATGCTGTTGTCACGGTAGAACATTACAATTCAGCTGGAGACTTAGCGATGAATTATGTGTACTGCAAAGTCCCAATCATTTGAACAGAGTAGCTTAAAATGGTCAGAGACCATGGCAGAGGAGCTTAAGGTCTGTGAAATAGACTTTATGAGTCCACCGATATTCAAGAAAATAGATGTGCTAAAGAGGGTTCAAGGGAACTAGAGAAAAGTAAAAAAACCCCCTATACCTTCTGTGATAGTTGGTGACACATGGTCAGTGCACAAAGGACAGGAGGTACGTGAGTTTCTGAGGAAGAGTCAGCAGAAGTGTTCTGATGTGCCGGGTCGTACTTCTCTGGCCAGGCACTATATCGAAACTGAGCCCGGCCCTAAGGTCAAGATGAAACCGTGCAGGATACCCGAGGCCCGCAGAGAGCATAGGCCTGGGAGGGTACAGGGTAGTGCGGATGCTTCAGATGAAGAGAAAGCTGATGTTGGCTATGGCTCAGGTGAAGATACAGATGACAGTAGTGAAGATGAAGCTGATGAAGGCCATGACTGGTCCAGAGTTCACTGTCTCTTTTGGATTGTTGACCAGCCCTCCGGTCTGGATGACCAGCCCTCCGGTCTGGAGAAGAGGGGGGGATATGTGAGACAGTGAAGGAATATGTGTCGAATGGGGTGTACATTTCACCTAGGTACTGTGCTGTATGGTATAAGGGAAATGTGTGGCTTTGTAAACCTAGTGGTAGAGAAAGGTCACTACACCTTACATTCAGTACACACTTGCAGCTCAGCCTGAAACCACTCAGCTGTTAATTAGGAGACCAGAAGTAGGTGTCTGCGAACACAGTCAGAGAGCTCGCTTAGTCTGGACAGGGAGTCCAGGCACAAGAAGGAGTCTCCAGGAGTTTGAGCTGTCTCAGTCTGGGTGCTCGATGTACCCCGGACACATGAGTAGTCTCTGTGAGAATCCATGCGGATAGCTGCTGAATAGGAGGGAGCTCTCTCAAGTCTGGACGTTGAAGGTGCCTTCAGACACAAGGAGGAGACTCTGTGAAACTCCATGCTGGTAAATGCTGAACATATGTGTTGTTTTGGCCCAGGCTGTTAGAGTCGGGACCCGGATAGATAGAGAAATCTATCTAAGTGTAGTAAGTGGCTGGACAAGCCCAGGTCTTATGTTTATGATTTGTTTTATCTGTTTGCTGTGGACTTAATAAAGCTGGTTGCGGCCAGTTTTTACCAGAACTGCTGTCTCTGAATGAACTGTTTCTATGCCATTCCGTCTACCCGGACGGCGATCTCAGAGCTATATCCCCTGAAAAGCTTACAGGAGATTGAGAATATTTTCCCCATACTCTATATAACATGGTACCTGCTGATACATTAACCCTTTTTCTTCTTATTATATTCTTGTGTAATCCAGACTGAGCCTGAGAGCGTCAGTGTATGCCTCCTGAAATATATACGGACATTTAGAATATTTTTTTGACTATACAGGAGCTCGCTTGCGCTGAAATTAGTGTGCTACCATAAAGAGTCTTCTGGCTGAAAAAGGCCTGGAAGGCTCCCTTTACTGGGAGTAGGTAAACTGCTTTTAAAGCCGGAGCATCAAGAGCAAATTTTGGCTTACATTGCCGAAACACCCTCCATCTACAGGGGTTGGACAAAATAATGTAAACAACTGGAAACATCAACAAAAGTTAGCTTAAATGGTAGTCCCCTTTATCGCGATACGCCCAATTCTCCGAGGTATGGACTTCATACAAGGTGTGAATGTTCCAAAATTGGCCATTCTTCATAAAACACCTCCAGTTCTTTGAGCGACGATGCGGCGGAAAATCGACGTCTACTTGAATCTCAAAATCGAACTAATGCTCTTAACCCCTTAACCCCCAAGGTGTTTGCACTTTAATGACCGGGTCATTTTACAATTCTGACCACGTCTCTTTATGAGGCTAACTCTGAACACTTCAATGGATCTTTGAATTCTGAGTACTGTTTTCCGTGACATATGTACTTCATGATGTGTAAAATTTCTCGATATAACTTGCTTTATTTGAAAAAAACGCAAAAGCGAAAATTGAAATTTGCCATTTAAACTTTGAATTTTATTCCCTTTAACAGAATAGTCACACAAATAGTTAAGAAATAAATTTCCCACATGTACCTCTACATCAGCACAATATGAACCAAGTTTTTTTTTTTTGGCAATCCAGGTTAAAAGTTGACCACGTTGCTCATTTTACAACAAATTGTACAAACCCATTTTTTTTAGGTCCCCCTCATATTGAGTCACTTGAGGGGTCTATATGGCGGAAAATATCCAAAAGTGACACCATTCTAAAACGACCCCCAAGTACTCAAACAATTCAGAGTTTATTCACCCCAGGTGCTTCACAGGAGCTGAAGCAACGTGGAAGGAAAAAATGAATATTTGACTTTTTAGCCACAAAAATGATCTATTACAAACTTTTTTTTATTTTCACAAGGGTAAAAGAAGAAAATGGACAGATAAAGTTGTTGTGCAATTTCTCCTGAGTATGCCAATAGCCCATATGTGGGGCAAAACCACTGTTTGGGCACACGGCAGAGCTCGTAAGGGAAGGAGCGCCGTTTGACTTTTTCAAACCAAAATTGGCTGGAATTGAGATTGGAAGCCATGTCGTGTTTGGAGAGCCCCTGATGCGCCTAAACAGTGGAAACCCCCCACAAGTGACACCATTTTGGAAACTAGACCCCCTAAGGAACTTATCTAGATCTGTTGTGAGCACTTTGAACCCCCAAGTGTTTCACAAAAGTTTATAATGCCTGGGTGTGAAAAAAAAAAAAAAAAATTCCACAAAAATGATTTTTTAGTCCAAAATTTTTGATTTTTCCCAAGGAAATTGGACCCCAAAAGTTGTTGTCCAATTTTCCTGAGTACGCTGATACCCCATATGTGGGGGGAAACTGTTTGGGCGCACGACAGTGCTTGGAAAGGAAGTAGTAACGTTTTGGAATGCAGACGTTGATGGGGGTCATGTTCCGTTTGCAGTGCCCCAGATGTGCCTAAACAGTGGAAACCCCCCACAAGTGACCCCATTTTGTAAACTAGACCCCCTAAGGAGCTTATCTAGATCTCTGGTGAGCACTTTGAACCCCCAAGTGCTTCACACAAGTTTATAATGCCCGGGCATGAAAATAAAAAATCCTATTTTTTTCCCACAAAAATTATCTTTTAGTCACTAATTTTTTATTTTCCCAAGGGTAACAGGAGAAATTGGACCACATAAGTTGATGTCCAATTTGTCCTGAGTACGCTGATACCCCATATGTGGGGGGAACCACTGTTTGGGCGCACAGCAGAGCTCGAAATGGAAGGAGCACCATTTGACTTTTTCCAAACAAAATTGGCTGGAATTGAGATTGGACGCCATGTTGCATTTGGAGAGCCCCTGATGTGCCTAAACAGTGGAAAACCCCCACAAGTGACCCCATTTGGGAAACTAGACCCCCTAAGGAACTTATCTAGATCTTTGGTGAGCAATTTGAACCCCCAAGTGCTTCACACATGTTTATAACGTAGAGCCCTAAAATTAAAAAATCATATTTTTTTCCACAAAAATGATCTTTTCACCCCAATTTTTATTTTCCCAAGGGTAACAAGACTCCAAAAGTTATTGTGCAATTTGTCCTGAGTACGCTGATACCCCATATGTGGGGGTAAACCACTGTTTAGGTGCATGGCAGAGTTTGGAAGGGAAGGAGCGCCGTTCGACTTTTTCAACACAGAATTGGCTGGATGCCATGTCGTGTTTGGAGAGCTCCTGATCTGCCTAAACAGTGGAAACCCCCAACAAATGACACCATTTTGGAAACTAGACCCCTCAAGGAACTTATCTAGATGTGTGGTGAGCACTTTGAACCCCGAAGTGCTTCACAGAAGTTTATAACGTACAGCCGTAAAATAAAAATCTTTTTTTTTTTTTTTACAAAAATGATTTTTTCGTCCCCAATATTTTATTTTCACAAGGGTAGCAGGAGAAATTGGACCCCAAAAGTTGTTGTCCAATTTGTCCTGAGTATGCTGATACTCAATATGTGGGAGAAAACTACTGTATGGGACACACGTCGGGGCTCGGAAGGGAAGTAGTGACGTTTTGGATTGCAGACTTTGATGGAATGGTCTGGGGGCGTCATGTCGCATTTGGAGAGCCCCTATGCGCCTAAACAGTGGAAACCCCCCACAAGTGACCGCATTTTGGAAAATAGACCCCACAAGGAACTTATCTAGATGTGTGGTGAGCACTTTGAACCCTGAAGTGCTTCACAGAAGTTTATAACGTACAGCCGAAAAAAAAAAATCCTTTTTTTTTTTACAAAAATGATTTTTTTTCGCCCCCAATATTTTATTTTCAAAAGGATAACAGGAGAAATTGGACCCCAAAAGTTGTTGTCCAATTTGTCCTGAGTACGCTGATACTCAGTATGTGGGAGAAAACTACTGTATGGGCACACGTCGGGCTCGGAAGGGAAGTAGTGACGTTTTGGATTGCAGACTTTGATGGAATGGTCTGGGGGCGTCATGTCGCATTTGGAGAGCCCCTGATGTGCCTAAACAGTGGAAACCCCCCACAAGTGACCCCATTTTGGAAAAAAAAGACCCCACAAGGAACTTATCTAGATGTGTGGTGAGCACTTTGAACCCCGAAGTGCTTCACAGAAGTTTATAACGTACAGCCGTAAAAATAAAAAATCTTTTTTTTTTTTACAAAAATGATTTTTTCGCCCCCAATATTTTATTTTCACAAGGGTAACAGGAGAAATTGGACCCCAAAAGTTGTTGTCCAATTTGTCCTGAGTACGCTGATACTCAATATGTGGGAGAAAACTACTGTATGGGCACATGTCAGGGCTCGGAAGGGAAGTAGTGACGTTTTGGATTGCAGACTTTGATGGAATGGTCTGGGGGCGTCATGTCGCATTTGGAGAGCCCCTGATGTGCCTAAACAGTGGAAACCCCCCACAAGTGACCCCATTTTGGAAAAAAAAGACCCCACAAGGAACTTATCTAGATGTGTGGTGAGCACTTTGAACCCCAAAGTGCTTCACAGAAGTTTATAACGTACAGCCGTAAAAATAAAAAATCCTTTTTTTTTACAAAAATTATTTTTTCGCCCCCAATATTTTATTTTCACAAGGGTAACAGGAAAAATTGAACCCCAAAAGTTGTTGTCCTATTTGTCATGAGTACGCTGATACCCAATATGTGGAGAAAACTACTGTATGGGCACACGTCGAGGCTCGGAGGGAAGTAGTGACATTTTGGATTGCAGACTTTGATGGAATGGTCTGCGGGTGTCATGTCGCATTTGGAGAGCCCCTGATGCGCCTAAACAGTGGAAACCCCCCACAAGTGACCCCATTTTGGAAAATAGACCCCACAAGGAACTTATCTAAATGTGTGTGAGCGCTATGAAGCCCCAAGTGCTTCACAGAAGTTTATAACGTACAGCCAAAAAAACAAAAAAATCATTTTTTTTTTAAAAACTGATATTTTTACCCCCAGTTTTTTATTTTCCCAAGGTAACAGAAGAAATAGGACAAATTGCACAATAACTCTTGGGTCCAGAGTACACTGATACCCCATATGTGGGGGCAAACTACTGTTTGGGCGCATGGCAGAGCTCAGAAGTGAAGGAGCACCGTTTGACTTTTTCAACGCAGAATTGGCTGGAATTGAGATCAGACGCCATGTCACATTTGGAGAGCCCCTGATGTGCCTAAACAGTGGAAACCCCCCAATTCTAACTCCAACCCTAACCCCAACACACCCCTAACCCTAGTGCCAACCCTAACCACAAACCTAACCCTAACACACCCATAACCCTAATCCCAACCCTAATCCTAACTTTAGCGCCAACCCTAACCCTAACTTTAGCCGCAACCCTAACCAACCTAATGGGAAAATGGAAATAAATACTTTTTTAAATTTTATTATTTTTCCCTAACTAAGGGGTGATAAAGGGGGGTTTATTTACTATTTATAGCGGGTTTTTATGATTGGCAGCTGTCACGCTAAAAGACGCTTTTTATTGCAAAAAATAGTTTTTGCATCACCACATTTTGAGAGCTATAATTTTTGCATATTTGGCCCACAGAGTCATGTGAGGTCTTATTTTTTGCGGTACGAGTTGACGTTTTTATTGATACAATTTTTGAGCATGTGACATTTTTTGATCGCTTTTATTTCGATTTTTGGGAGGTTAGAATGTACAAAAATCAGCAATTCAGGAATTTCTTTTGGGGAGGCGTTTATACCATTCCGCGTGTGGTAAAATTGATAAAGCAGTTTTATTCTTCGGGTCAGTACGATTATGGCGATACCTCATTTATATCTTTTTTTATGTTTTGCCGCTTTTATAGAATAAAACCAATTTTATATAAAAAATTATTATTTTTGCATCGCTTTATTCTGCGAGCTATAACTTTTTTATTTTTTCGTTGATGATGCTGTGTTGCAGCTCGTTTTTTGCGGGACAAGATGACCATGTTTATTTATATCGGTCTTTTTGATCGCGTGTTATTCCACTTTTTGTTCGGCGGTATGATGATAAAGCATTGATTTTTTTTTTTTTTTTTTTAGAGGTTCACTAAAGGGGTTAACTAGTGGGACAGTTTTATAGGGGGGTTGTTACGGACGTGGCGATACTAAATATGTGTACTTTTATTGTTTTGGTTTTTTTATTTACAGGAAAAAATAATTTATTGGGAAATATATTTTTTTTATGATTTTTTTAAACAATTTTTATTTTTATTTTTTTAACTTTTTTACTTTGTCCCAGGGTGGGACATCACTGTATAGGGTCAGATCGCTGGTGTGACAGTGTGCACAGCACTCTGTTCACACCAGCGATCGCTCTGGCATCGCTGCAGGCTTCTCAGTACCTGCTCTCAGCAGGCACTGAGGAAGCCGCCTCCCTGCAGGACCCGGATGGACCTCGGCACCATCTTGGATCCGGGGTCCTGCAGGGAGGAAGGACCCTCGGAACAGCGCGACACATCGCGCTGCTCTGAGGGTCTCAGGGGAGTGCGCAGGTAGCCCCCTCCCTGCGCGATCCTCCCCTGTGCCCCTGGTACAACCGCGATCATGTTTGATCGCGGTGTGCCAGGGGTTAATGTGACGGAAGCAGTCCGTGACCGCTCCTGACACATAGTGACGGGTGTCAGCTGTGATAATCAGCTGACACCCGGCCGCGATCGGCTGCGCTCCCACCAGGAGCGCGTCCGATCGCACGGGACGTACTATCCCGTCCATAGTCATACGGGCCCAGGTACCATGGACGGGATAGTACGTCTGATGGCAGTAAGGGGTTAATGTTGAGGTCTGGGGATTGTGGGGGCCAGATGAGATGCTCAGCTTCATTAGAATGTTCCTCGTTGCATGATTTAACGATTGTAGCTGTATGAATTGATGCATTATCATCCGGAAAGATGGCGTTCCCCTCCGGGAACAGTGCTTGAACCATAGGATGCACTTGGTCAGCCAAAATGCCTAAATAATCGCGGCTGTTAATTCTTCCATGAAGGGATATCATTGGCCCGGCGGATCTCCATAAAATAGCACCCCAGATCATCACAGAACCTCCGCCATGTTTTACATTTGGGAGAAGGCAGTCTGGATGGAATGCTTCTTTCGGCTGTCTCCAAACGTACACTCTGCCGGAGGTCGGAAATAGTGTAAACGATGATTCTTCTGTGAATATCACATGTTTCCACTGGTCGAGGGAACAATTCTGGAGGTTTCTACACCACTCTAAATGCTTGGAAACATTTGTCATTGACAGCAGCGTTTTTCTAATTGCAGCTCTTCCGTGGAATCCAGATTTATTCAACTCCCGACTAAGCGTTTTCGTGAAAACTGGGTTCTGTAGGTGTTCATTGAGCTCAGCAGTGATTTTCGGAGCCGTGGTCTTGCGATCCTCTCTCACAATTCGCTTTACAGTCCGACGGTCTCTGTCAGTCAACTTTGACTTTTGGCCGACCTGTGCTTTACTGCGGACATTTTTCCTTCTCTTTCTTTTCAAAAAATTTTTATTAAGTATTTATGAAACAATAAGGGGTGGGAGAAGGGGAAAAGGGAAGGGGAAATACAACAAGGAAAGAAGGGACCAAGTGGACCTTGCGTCCCAATTTACAGGAAAATAACATTAATTTATACAGGCATTACACATATTATATGACTACAAAGGCAATATTATAAATAGTAACCGTTAATCAAGAAAGACTAAATAATATGGCTTATCTGAATCTACTTTTAAGGGAATAAAGGTTTCCAGCTGGATCATTTTTGAGAAAATTGGTCTAGGTTGTTATGTATCAGAGCTAGTTTGTGCTCGAAGGCTTTATGGAGGGTCATTCTGTCAATTACATCTTGGATAACGGGAGGGTCAGGCCTCTTCCAATGGAAGGCAATTAGTTGCCTAACTACTAGAACATGTACCACTAAGGGAATAGAGGAATGAGCAATGCCCTCTGAGTCTAAGGATAAAAGAGCTAGTTGCGGAGATAGAGTAATGGATTTTGTGAGTAATGAATTAATTAGAAACACACTATTTTTCCAAAGAGGCCTAATATGGGGACAGTACCAGAGTATATGAAGCAAACTGCCATATTGGCCACAACCTCTCCAGCAGGACGAGGAGTGTTCTGAATTAATCCGAGAGAGTCAGGCTGAAGTGTAATACCAAAGCGTTAGTATTTAATAGTGAGTTTCTTGGAGCGACATAGAGATAGAAGCGGAGTAGGAAATAAAACAGCCTGTTCCCATTCTTGCAGACTGGGGATATATGTAACTCTTGTTCCCATTTCCAAAAGTTATAGGCCTTGATGAATATATGACTTTTATTGAGCCACATATAAATGTAAGAGGTGCTCCAAAAAAATTGATGATTAACGTTGGTAATAAGGTTGGCAGCAGGCTCAGATAGGCTTGGTTTAGAGGCAAGAAATAGCACAGTCAAATCCTTCAACATGAGATACTGGAGGAATGAAGAAGAGGAGACTTTAAATGTATCTTTGATTTGGGAGAAAGGGATAAGACTAGATTCACTGACCAAATCCTTGATTTTTTGAACGTCATGTTCAGCCAAAATGGGATCAATGGCTGTATGGTATAGGGAGCAGATAAAGTGGACAGGGAGATTTTTAAGGAAGGTTAATTTATAAGTACCTCTTTTCTGTTTAGCAAATGTTTTCCACGCAGCCAGAGTAGCGTCAAATATGGGATGAGAAGAAGGGGGGGATTTTCGCTTTCCAATGGGTGACTGTTCACTATCCTCCCGCTGAGAATCCTTAGAATCTTCCTCTCCTGTGGATTCATATGCCTGTAGTATACTCTCATGTATATTTTCCTCTTCTATGAAATGTACCTTTCTTTTCTTTTTCAGTTGCTTTTTTTCCTTCTCTTTCAAACGCAGTCATTACTTTGGAGACAGTACCTCTTGAGACGCCGAGCATTCGGGCACTTTTGGTTACACTAGCGCCGGCCATCCGAGCACCAACAATTTGGCCTCTTTGAAAATCCGAGAGGTCTGCCATTGGTATCAGTTTCTCATCAATGTTCTTACAATTATGCAAAACAAACAGTTAATTTACATTCACATATGACATAACACAAATAATCAACTACAAAACATTACCATATGTCACGGTTTGCATGTTTATAACATGTTCGAAGATGATGATGCCAAAACGTTAGGTGTTTCCATTATTTTGTATATCGCCTCCTCTTCTGAAGTTTCAAAAAATGCAAGGACTGAGTCGTCAGTGCTGGCTCCTGGTCAGGAACAACACCTTTCCTTGTGTGCTTCACCCCCACCAAAAGTGAAGGATGCGGCAGCCGACACCAGATTACTCCATGGAGCTCTTTCCACATACCATGCCTGGATTATCAAGTCAACTTCTCAATTCCCCAGTCCAACATGAATCAGAGATGGAGTGCACATCATGATGCACAGCCACTGCTAGATGATTCTGCTGGTACATTCACCCAGAGCACTACATTTCCCTCGCAGTCTACTGAGCCAGAATCTGACCCTGATGAAACTCAGGTGCCTCAGATTACATTGAAGAGGAGGTGATGGATGACCCTATTGTTGTTGACCCGGATAGGCATGCATTTGGGGAAGAGGGTGCCGCTGGCAATAGCTCAGAAGAGGAGAAGGATCCGCAGCAGGCATCGACATCGCAGCAGCGGTTATCTTGCAGGCCCGTAGCAGTCCAAAAAAACAAAAAGAGAGTTGCAGGACAACTTGGCCAGATGGTCAAATTTGCACAGCGTGCAAGCCCTGAAAATTGATACCATAGTAGGAAGAGTGCAGTGTGGCACTTTTTAGACCGAAATTCTATTGATGAGGCAAAGGTTATCTGTAAACAGTGTGGAAGGACCTTCAGCCGAGGGAAAAATCTCAGAAATTTGAATACCAGTTGCATGCTTAGACATTTCATGAACATGCACTTGCAAGCGTGGACGGACTACAAAACCTACAAATCCCCCCCCAGGGCCGGCGTCAGCACCTGGCGCACACGGGCAAGTGCCGGTTCCCTGAGCAGGTGGGGGGGCCGACTCGTAGGCGATGGCACTGGCACAGTGCCCCTCATAGTACAAAAATTTGTCTCTGACGATGGGATGGGCCCACTCGCCATCAGACACACCGGCGTACTATGAGGGGCCCTGTGCCAGTGCCGTCACCCACGAGTCGGCCTCCCCCTGCTTGCTAAGGGCCCCAGCACTTGCAATACTTAGCTCTCCATGCTCCACCGCTGTGACGTCTTCCGCGTTTCCTGATAATAACATTCAGGTTACAGAGCGCGATGACGTCACGTCTGTACTCCCTCTTTCTAAATAGTCCAACTGCAGAGAGCTGTAAGATGGTGACGCTGAGGAGTCCAGAGTAGAGAAGTGCACAGCGAGGAGCGGTATTTCATTTTTTGTAATGTTTGGAGGAATATATGGGGAGCATTTTACACTGGATCATTAATAATGTGGCCCATTATATATGGAGCATGATTTTGGCCCATAAGACATTGGAATAGCATCCATCGGGCCCATCATACACTGGAGCATTGTAAATGGGGCAGATCAGAGACTGGAGCAGCATGCATGGGGCCAGGGCCGGCGTCAGCACCTGGGCAAGTGCCGGGGCCCTGAGTAGTTGGGGGGGCCCACTCGCCGTCGGGCACCCTGGCGCCTGTTAGCCCGAGAGAGGTACCAGCGCCGCCACTGGGCCCCCCCGCTTTCTCAGGGCCCCGGCAGCAGCCAGCGCAATACTTACCTCTCCCCGTGCCTCCGCTGCTCCGGGCTCCAGGGGGCGCCTGCAGGGCGCCGGCGCTTCCTTTCACAGCAGCGCCGCTGAATGACGTCATCATTCAGTGGCTGGCTGTGGCAGAGAGAGCGCAGACGCCGCACAGGTGAGATGTGTGTGTGTGTAAGAGAGTGCTGCGGTGCTGTATGTGTGATGGTGGTGTGTGTGTGTGTGTGTGTGTGTAAGAGAGTGCTGCGGTGCTATATGTTTGATGGTGGTGGGGGGAGACAGTGATAGTGGTGAGGAGCCGGGGCCTGGAGGCGATGATGATGATGGGGAGGCGATGATGATGGGGAGGCGAAGATGATGGGGAGGCGATGATGATGATGATGGGGAGGCGATGATGATGGGGAGGCGATGATGATGATGATGGGGAGGCGAAGATGATGGGGAGGCAATGATGATGATGGGCAGGCGATGATGATGGGGAGGTGATGATGATGGGGAGGCGATGATGATGGGGAGGCGAAGATGATGATGGGGAGGCGAAGATGATGATGGGAGACGATGATGATGATGGGGAGGCAATGATCATAGGGAGGGGATGATGATGGGGAGGCAATGATGATGATGATGGGGAGTCTTTCCACAGCGCCCTTTCCTGAGCCGTAATAGCGCAGAACGCAGCACAGTGCAGAGGAGAGCTCCATATTTTGCATGGAGCATTATATGGGGACCGGTATCCTGTAGGAAGCATTATTTGGGGTCCAATATTCTTTATGGAGCATTATATTTGGCCCATTAATACTGTATGGAGGACTGTACTGTCCAGTCTGTACTGTGCCCTGTGAGGATTTGGCGGTTTTTGAGCTATTGTAGAATTTACAATAGATATCACTCATGTAATGGAAGAAGTGAAATCTTTGGCACTGTACTATACCCATATTTCTCTGCCATATCTGTGCATCATGAATCGTGGTGTGTTAAAGGGGCCCACTGAGACTCTTTCGCCCGGGGCCCATAAAAACCTGGAGCCGGCCCTGCATGGGGCCCATCATATACTGGAGCATTGTAAATGGGGGACACCAGACACTGGAGCAGCATTTACGGGGCCCATTATACACTGGATCATTAATAATATGGACCATGATTTTGGCCCATAACACACTGGAGCATCATCCATGGGGCCCATCATATACTGGAGCATTGTAAATGGGGACAGCAGACACTGGAGCAGCATTTACGGGGCCCATTATACACTGGATAATTACTAATGGGGCCCATTATATATGGACCATAATTTTGGCCCATAAGTAGGAATGAGCGATATTGCCCGATATCGTATCGGAATTCCGATTTCCGATGTTGGAAAAATATCGGATATCGGAATTTCCGATATCAATGCAAGTCAATGGGAGAAAAAAATCGGAATTACAAAATGACCACTACAGTGCTATATAATGGATAAAATGGAGGGGAAACACCTCAAGATAATGGGGAAGGAGTTTGCAGAGGCAGAGGAGCAAAAAAATCGCTAGAAAAATGCACAGAGCGAAAACTGTAGCAGGAAAACTGGTCGCCATCTTCTTAACAGCGGTGTTTTTTCTTTGGGTTAGGATTAGTTGGGGTAGGGTTAGGGTTTATGATTAGTAGGGTAAGGGTTAGGGTTAGAGCGAGCGTTGTCGAAACATGGTTTGGAGCAGGAGGTACCCGTGCCCTTGGGCACTCCCGAGAACCAGCTGGCGATGCTGGAACTCGGTTTACCCTTTGGGAGGCACCCGTTTCCGCACTTCACTGCCACGAAACAGCCGGCGTGGCTGGATCCCGCCTCTTGTGCTTCTGCCTATAGGTGTTTGGCATCTGTCGTCCTTTTTTTCCACTTTGGTCTAACGAGGTACAGCTGGCGGTACTGTTGCCCAGAAACACAGCATGCTGTGAAAGTGGCAGTCACGGAAATAGGCACTAGCTGGCAGTACTAGAGCCCAGAAACACGGCATGCTGTGAAAGCGGCAGTCACAGAAATGGGCACTAGCTGGCGGTACTAGAGCCCAGAAACACGGCATGCTGTGAAAGTGGCAGTCACAGAAATGGGCACTAGCTGGAGGTACTAGAGCCAATGGAAAACAGTATGAGGTGAAAGAGTCAGTCGCAGAACCAGGTGCTAGATGTTGGTAGTAGAGGCCAGAGCACGGGCATAACAGATGACGCTGTGTGCAACATAGGCACATGACAGAGCATGCATACTGTTACCAACCATGCATGTAACCTGTGTACTGTGGCCCAGGGCAGCAAAAGTCACCAGAAATCCAGAACTGGTTCATTTTTAGGAATGTAAGTCAGTCCACATTTGCAGCGGATAGTCTGGTACGTTGGTCTGTTAGTACATTGCCAGCTGCACTAAAGACTCGTTCAGAAATCACACTGGCACCAGGACAAGCCAGGACCTCCAAGGCATACTGGCTAAGCTCGGGCTATGTATCCAACTTGGAGACCCAAAACTTGAAGGGGGCAGATCCATCCTGAAGCCCACTGACAGGGGTGAAGAGGTATTGTGCCACCATGTCACAGTAACATTGCCTCCTAGTGCGTTGCACTGTCTGTGCTGATGGTGCCCGAACTGTTTGCGGGTTCAGAAACAGTTGGAACAGGTTGGGTATACTGAACCTGTCAGTAGCAGATGTACTGCTTCTGCTACCGGCTTCTGAACGGATTCCGCTGGGCCCAGGACGCACTGAGGTGCCTGCTAGTGCACGCGCATCACTGCTATGGGGTGGAAAAGAGTACATGAGTGAATTAACCAGTGCGTCTTGGTACTCCTGCATTTTATGCGCCCGGTTCAACGGTGTAATTAGGCTTTCAAGGCTGTCCAGGTAACGTGGATCTAAGAGGGTGGCCACCCAGTAGTCATTTGTGTGGAGATTACGAGCCATGCGCGGGTCTTTTTTCAGATACTGCAGCATGAAGTCACTCATGTGCTGAAGGCTGCCAACTGGCCATGCATCGCTGTCACCAGCTGGAGGAATGTGCTCTGGCTGCTCTGCATCACCCCATCCACGCTCTATCTGGTGACTACTAGTAGAGCGCTTTCCTCCTCTAGCTCATCCTCATAGTCCTCCTCATCCTCCTCGCTTGCTGTATCCTGCCTGGACCTTTGTGAGGCACCCACAGAGCTTTGTACCAATCGGGCCAATGAAGATTGCCTGGTTGGTGCAAGTGTCTCATCATACTCCTCCTCCTCCTGAGAAACCTCATCCCTTAGTCCTTTAAGTAATGATTCTATAAGGCATATAAGGGGAATAGTCAGGCTGAGTAGGGCAGCATCCACGCTCACCATCAGAGTGGAGTCCTCAAAGCACTTCAAAATGGTGCATATGTCCTTCATGGATGCCCACTCTGTGGTTGTAAAGTGGGAGGGCTGAGATGTGTGTCGCCTAGTTTGTGCCTGCTGCAGCTGCAACTCCATAATTGCAGGTTGCTGCTCACACAACCTCCGCAGCATATGCAAAGTCAAATTCCACCATCAACAATGATGCGGTGCTTGGGCAGTCCCAATCTGCGCTGCATGGCTGAAAGGCGAGATGCAGCCATGCTTGAGCGCCGCAAATGAGAGCACTCGTATCTGACTTTGTGCAGCAGCTCCTCAAGGTCAGGATAGTTCCTAAGGAAACTCTGCACCACCAAGTTTAGGACATGGACAAGGCATGGAATGTGAGTCAGACCACCTAGGCCCAGAGCCGCGACTAGGTTTCGGCCGTTGTCACACACCTGGCTGGAGGTTGAGCCACATGTCGCTCTGCTCCTTGAGCGTGTTCCACAGCTCGGTTGCGGTGTGGCTAACATTACCCAGATAAACCAATTTCAACACGGCCTGTTGATGTTTAGCCGATGCAGTGCTGAAATCGGTTGTTGTGGTACTTCTGGGTGCAGGCGAGTCTGACAAGGAGCATGGGTGTACCCAGGATCAAAACTAGGGGGGGGCAAGCCATGGTGGTTGTTCAGGTTGTAAAATTTTAGAACGAAAAAGGGAATGAAACTGCTCTATACAGTATAATGAGCCCCATACCTGTATATACATCATCACCAGCCCCCACCCACTGAGCCCAGCACCTGTATATACATCATCCCCATCCCACAGAGCCCAGCACCTGTATATACATCCTCACCAGCACCAGCCCACTGAGCCCAGCACCACCTGTATATATCATTACCAGCCCACTAAGCCCAACACCTGTATATACATCTTCACCAGCACCAGCCCACTAAGACTAGCACCTGTATATACATCCTCACCAGCACCAGCCCACTAAGCCCAGCACCTGTATATACATCATCACCAGCCCCATCCCACTGAGCCCAGCAACACCTGTATATATCATTACCAGCCCACTGAGCCCAGCACCTGTATATACATCACCAGCCCACTAAGCCCAGCACCTGTATATACATCAACAGCCCACTAAGCCCAGCACCTATATATACATCAACTCAGCCAGCCCCTGTATATACAACAACCCAGCCAGCCCCTGTATATACATCAGCCACAGCCAGCCCTCTGTATATACATCAGCCAGCCAGCCCCTGTATACATTAGCCCAGCCAGCCCCTGTATACATCAGCCCAGCCAGCCCCTGTATACATCAGCCCAGCCAGCCATTGTATATACATCAGCCCCAGCCCCTGTATACGTCAGCCCAGCCAGCCCTGTATACGTCAGCCCAGCCAGCCCCTGTATACGTCAGCCCAGCCAGCCCCTGTATACGTCAGCCCAGCCAGCCCCTGTATACGTCAGCCCAGCCAGCCCCTGTATACTTCAGCCCAGCCAGACCCTGTATACTTCAGCCCAGCCAGAATCTGTATACTTCATCTCAGCCAGACACTGTATACTTCAGCCCAGCCAGACCCTGTATACTTCAGCCCAGCCAGAATCTGTATACTTCAGCCCAGCCAGCCCCTGTATACTTCAGCTCAGCCAGCCTCTGTATACTTCAGCCCAGCCAGAACCTGTATACTTCAGCCCAGCCAGAACCTGTATACATCAGCAGAGCGAGTGCATTGCTTTCCTGGCGGAGGGCTTCAGGAAGATGAATGCCATAGGCGGCGCATGAGCAGACTTAGATCTTTGCTGGACCAAAATCCAAATCTTCGGTGGCCCACGGCTTCAGGAACATGGCCGCCAGGAAAGCAATGCACTCCGCTTTGCTCACCGCCAACACCTGACCCACAGCATTGCACCACTGGGACACCCCCTCATCCCTCTCACGCCCGCAGCATTGCCCCACTTCTGCCACTGCAGACTTCCTGAGGAAGGGACCCGGCCTCCTGTGATCCCGCTTACAAGACTGTTATTACAGAACAGGAGGCAATTATTACAGGACAGGGGATGTTATTACAGGAAGGGGGATGTAATTACAGGATGAGGGATGTTATTACAGGACAAGGGATATTATTACAAGACGAGGAATGTTATTGCAGGACAAGGGATGTTCTTATACTGTAGGATGAGTGATGTTATTATAGGATGAGGGATGTTATTACAGGATGGAAGACTATTATTACAGGATGGGGGACTTTTTACGTGACAGGGGAAGTTATTACAGGTCAGGGGACGATATTACAGGACTGGGTACGTTATTACAGGACAGAGGATGTTATAACAGGTTTGAGGACATTATTACAAGACGGGGATGTTATTACAGGTTTGAGGACGTTATTACAGGACTGGGGACGTTATTACAGGACGGGTGATTTTATAACAGGTTTGAGGACGTTATACAGGACTGGGACGTTATTACAGGACGGGGATGTTATTACAGGATGGGATGTTATTACAGGTTTGAGGACGTTATTACAGGACTGGGGACGTTATTACAGGACGGGGGATTTTATAACAGGTTTGAGGACGTTATTACAGGACTGGGACGTTATTACAGGATGGGGGATGTTATTACAGGTTTGAGGACGTTATTACAGTACTGGGGACGTTATTACAGATCCGTGGACGATATTACAGGACAAGGCACGTTATTGCAGAACAGGAGACGATATTCCGGGAAGGGGTTATTTTGTTACGGGACGGGGGATGTTATTACAGGATGGGGGACGTTATTACAGGACGGGGACGTTATTACAGGGCCCATAGTTCCAACCAACATACTAGTAGGGGCATTGGTCAAAATTTTGCACCTGGGCCCATAGGATTCTAGTTATGTCACTTTTCATCTGACGTCTGTGCACAAAGTACAGCACAGACAGTATACAGATTAGTATATAATATACTGGGCTACAGATATCAGATGATATATAACAATATTGGGTGTTATACTGTGTACAGATATGCATTATAATATGCACTGACTGATCCTCAGCCTACAGAACCTCACATGCTATAATATATGGTCCTATAAATACTATATGATGTCCTGTAGGCCTAGGATCAGTCAGAGCAGGGTGCAGTATACAGGGCCTGCAGTCTCTATCTGACCCCCTCAGTGATTTATTACTGCAGACTGAACTTCTATAAAGATGGGGTGAAAGTTCAGGCTGCTGCAATAAATCAGCCACAGACAGCGGGACTGCAGATAGACATCCTCCTGTCACCTCCTCATTCTTCTCTCTGAGTCCTGCTTCTCCTCCGCCTCATGATCTCCATCCTGCTCCTCACTCCTGTCCAGCCAGAAGCAGCCTGGGAGCTGGTGAGGTTAGTTCAGCAGGCAGACGCTGACTGCACATGCACACAGTGTGGGCGTGTCTGCGGTGCTGGGATGGGGCTGCCGGCACTTATACACATTATTTAAAAGAACAGTGCTGGCACCCGACTTCTGAGACAGCGGCCTGACACTGCTTCTAGAGGGGGCAGTTGCCCCCCTCTGCCCCACGGTGGGTACGCCCATGACAAGGAGTATGAGGAGGAGTCAACTTGTACGGAGGAGAGGCCTGCAATCTGTGGAGTTGGCAGGACCCGCGCAGTTGCACTGTCTACTTCAGTTCCAGGCTCAACTACATTTACCCAATGGGCGGTGATGGAAATGTAGCGTCCCTGGCCATGCTGACTGGTCCACGCGTCGGTGGTCAGGTGGACCTTGCTACTAACCGCATTTTGTAGCGCATGCTTAATTTTACGCTCCACATGCTGTTGCAGGGTGGGGACGGCTTGCCTGCTGAAGTAGAAGCGGCTGGGAACGCTGTATTGTGGGATTGAAAACCCCAACATATTGATAAAGGCTGGCTTGCTCACCAGCCAGAATGGTAGCATGTCCACTGCAAGCAGTTTGGCAATGCAAGAATTCATGCCCTGTGTTCGTGAGTGGGATGCCGAGTACGGGCACCTTTTCTCCCACACCTGTGTGACAGATGGCTGCACACTGGATTGGGAGTGTGAGGATGCCAGCGATTGGGATGCTGATGCTGACGAAGTACAGACAGTGTGCCACCGTACAACACTGCCTGCAGATGCACTCTGGCATTCTGGCGAGGAAGCGGGAGCAGCTGTTTGCGAGCTGGAGGAAGAGGTGGCTGAAGAGATGGAAGGTGGGGGACCAGCTGCAGGTGGCGAATCATCTTGGGTGTGATGCTGCCACTCCACAGGGTGCCTCTTCCTGACATGCATCAACATATTGGTGGTATTAAGGTTGCTGACGTTCTTCCCTCTCCGCACAGTTTGTCGACAAAGCTTGCATCTGACTACTGTAACGTCATCTGCAACTTGGTCGAAAAAGGCCCATGCACCACAACTCTTGGGCGCACCCCTTGTGCGCTTTAAAAGAGCCCTGCTCCTAATGGGTGCTGAAGTTGAGGGAGCAGACAACCAATTTTTCCCTCTTCCTCTCCCACGTGGATGGCCACGCTGCGCAACACCTGCAAGCTCTTCCTCTGAGCTATCCCTACTTGCTTGCCGCCCCTCAACATGCCATGATGGGTCAAGGACCTCGTCATCCAATACACTTTCATCAGCAGAAACTGGCAGCTGAGTTTCATCACCATCTGCTGACTGGGGTCTGGTCACTGTGGGCACTTGCCCACCCTCCACTTCTTCCTCAGACGCACAAAGTGGTTGCGCATTTGTGCAAACTACCTCTTCTTCAGCTGCAGGAATGCTGTCTGGCTGGCACACAGATTCCAAGCCAACAGATTCTGAGAAGAGGATTAAGGTTGGCTCCTGGCCCTCTGAATGTATGGGCAATTTAGTGGGCGGTGAAGAAGCAGATGGGTGCTGCTCTTCAGTGGCCTGATCCGATGTGGTGGAGAGGTCCTTGGAGGATGCTGCACTCATTGAGGTGGATGCCTCAGCTGCCATCCAACAGAAAACAGTTTCTACTTGATCCTCTCTTATCAGCCTTTGGCCCTGTGCTCCTAAAAAGCTGCGCATAAATGACTGCTGCCGGGTGAAAGTAGGTACTGAGTGACTTGGGCCTGGGGATTTAAGGGATGAAAAGAAAAGGCTGTGAAAAGGCAGTGAGACACACACCACACAGTGCTGCACCAAGAGGAGCTGCAGCAGCTGCAGTGAATGTCTGCTGCACTGTCTCACTAAGCACCTCACTGAAAGCCTGCACAGCACAAAAAATGAAACTGAGCGGGGTCAGTGAGGAAAAAGACTGCTTCTGTAACACACAGGGGCTGCTACAGTCGCTGAAAAACATTTTTTTATCGCTATTAGATCCAAGATCTCTCCCTATCTCCAACAGCAACCTATCCCTATCTGCTTTCACAGTAGAGGGAGGCTAAAATGGCAGACGCAGCCTTTTATACTGCCTGATCACACCATCCAGCCAGCTAATCGCTGCGCAGCCCCTAGCTAGCAAGTTTGGACGCCTCCTACCAAGCTTAGGGGAGTTACACAATGTTGTCAGCAATTCTTCAGCTCCTGATTGGCTCCACGGAGCGCTCAGAGGCTGAAGGATTATGGGATTTCCGATTTCCGATGTGAAAAAAAATATCGGAATTGGAAATCGGAATTCCGATATAGCAAATATCGGGCCGATTTCCGATATTTCAATATCGGAAAGCTCATCCCTACCCATAAGACATTGTAGCATCATCCATGGGGCCCAACATATACTGGAGCATTCTAAATGGGGCAGATCAGACACTGGAGCAGCATTTATGGGGCCCATTATACCCTTGAACATTAATGTGGCCCATTATATATGAAGCATTCTTTTGGCCCATAAGACACTGGAGCATCATCCATGGGGCCCATCATATACTGGAGCATTCTAAATGGGGGACACCAAACACTAGAGCAGCATTTACGGGGCCCATTATACACTGGATCATTAATACTATGGACCATGATTTTGGCCCATAAGACACTGAAGCATCATCCATGGGGCCCATCATATTGTCATGTGTGCATCGCCACGAAGATCGTCGCGGTTGCACATTCTGACTTCTCACAGCTGAGTTGCTGTTTCTTTGTGTTTGGCAGTTAGGGAGTTAATTCTGTCTGTGCTCAGTTCTGGGACTGGGTGCAGTTTCTTCCGGCTGCAATTAATTATTTGTTGATTGGTTTCCTTTAAATCTCTGGTTGTCTGTGTTGGGAGTTGCCAGTGAAATTCTTCATGCAGACCACAGATAGGATTGTATCTGTATAGACTTAAGTTAAAGAGCTCCTTAGTTGTTTTAAGCTCACCTTGCTTAGAGTTTAATATCCCAGATCATTTATGTTCCTTCTGTGTTTGAGTGTGTATGCAAGTCTGTGTTTTCTCCAGTCTGTCTTATATGTCTAATCTGTGTATTTAGCAGAGATCAGCCCATATCCCTTTGGTGGTAATCAGAATCCTTCTTAGGACTGATTACAGGGTTCAGGGACTGATAGGAGACAGGGTTAGGCTGGAGACTTGGACCTCTGAACCATTATCAGTACCTCCAAGGTGAGGGATTAGTTAGGACCCCAGTTTAGGGTCAGGTTAGACCCCGGTCCTCCTCTTTCCTGTGACAGTGTATCAAGTCCTCAAGATTAACCCTGAGTTCAACGGATATCGTGTCAGGTAAATCTATTCTATATTTACATGCTGATGTTGCTAATCTATATGTTGTATAGAGTGTTGTTCTTTTAAGAATAGTTTACTGACATCGTACACATATCATAAGACCGCGTGACATTTTCACTGGCCAATAAAATTATTCCCAGTTGCCATGGATCCAGTAGCCCAGCTGGCTCTGCAGTTGCAGGGATTATCCATGGAGCTGACGGACATTAAGTCCAAAGTTTTGTCTCCCTCGGAGCAAACCAGATTTGAACCTAAAGTAGCTCTCCCGGACAGGTTCACTGGTGGGCGAGACAAATTTTTTACCTTCAGGGAAGCATGTAAATTGTATTTTCGGCTTCGGCCTCGATCATCAGGGAGTGAAGAGCAGAGAGTGGGAATTGTTATCTCGCTCCTACAAGGGGACCCTCAATCCTGGGCCTTCTCCCTTCCTCCGGGATCCCCGGCTCTACAGTCAGTAGATCGATTTTTTACTGCCCTGGGTTTGGTATATGATGACCCAGATCGGGTCTCTCTTGCTGAGACAAAATTACGTAAGATACAGCAGGGAGATCGTCCGGCGGAGGAATTTGCTTCTGAGTTCCGTAGATGGGCCACAGATACTCAGTGGAATGACCCAGCTCTTAGGAGCCAGTTTTGTCATGGGCTTTCTGACAAATTAAAGGACGTTTTGGCTCAGTATGATTCTCCTCCATCACTGGAGGCTGCTATGGCCCTAGCTATCCGTACTGATAGACGGCTCCGGAGAGGTGCGAGGTAACTCCGCCCCCTGTTGTTACTCCACCTACTACTAAAGTCCCTTATGTTGAGGTTCCCCTTGTCTGTTCGGAGGAGCCTATTCAGTTGGGAGGGACATCATTTCGTAGGAGGGATTGGCGGTACGCCGCAGGACTAGAAGGTGTTTCTTCTGCGGGAAAGAGGGACATTTTGTTGGGGGATGTCCATCCCGTGCCTTGTTGAGCAAAAAGTCGCCGGAAAACTGTTAATCCCAGGTTGTGTGGTGGACGACAACCTGGGAGTATGTATTTCGTCCGCTAGTTCTTCTCAGTTCCTTGTACCAGTGGAGGTGGTGGTTGGTACGAGAGTGGAGAGATTTTCTGTTCTTCTTGATAGTGGGTCCGGGGCTAATCTGGTTGACGCTCAGTTTGCTCAGGCTCAAGGTATGCATCTGAGTGTATTGGTCAAACCGATCCCTATATTCTCCATTGACGCCAGGCCTCTCGGCCAAGGTAGCTTTGTTCATGAGGTTCATAACATTGACCTTCGGGTAGGGGCAATACATAGGGAACTATTATCTTGTTATGTGTTGGAGGGTCTACCTACTCCTATTGTGTTGGGACTTCTTTGGTTGGTTAAACATAACCCTGTGATTAATTGGCAGTCCAGAGATATAAGCCAATGGGGGGAGTTTTGCAAAAGTAACTGCATGAACACAGTCATCAGTGCGGTCGTGCCTAGTACTTTGCCTCCTTTTTTGGAGGACTTTGGGGATGTGTTCTCTGAGGAGGGGTGTCAGGAGTTGCCTCCTCATCGCGTGTATGACTGCTCTATTAATTTACTTCCTGATGCTAAGTTACCTAAAGCTAGGTTATATAACCTTTCTGGTCCTGAGAGGCAGGCTATGAAAGATTATATTTCTGAAAGTCTGGCCAAAGGGCATATTAGACCTTCATCTTCCCCAGTGGCCGCGGGGTTCTTCTTTGTGAAGAAAAAAGATGGAGGCCTACGCCCTTGCTTGGATTTCCGCGAACTTAATCGGATTACTGTTCGAGATCCGTATCCACTCCCTCTGATTCCTGATCTCTTCAATCAAATTGTTGGCGCCAAATGGTTCTCTAAATTGGATCTCAGGGGGGCGTATAATCTGATTAGGATAAAAGAGGGGGATGAGTGGAAAACGGCGTTTAACACGCCGGAGGGACATTATGAGAACCTTGTCATGCCTTTTGGTCTGACTACTGCACCAGCAGTATTCCAACATTTTGTTAATGACATTTTTCGTCATCTGGTGGGCTGTTTGTGGTCGTATATTTGGATGACATTTTAATTTACTCACCAGATCTTGTGTCTCACCAGGAGCATGTGAGACAGGTGTTGCAGATCTTGCGAGACAATAAACTATACGCCAAACTGGAAAAGTGTGTATTCGCCGTACAGGAACTTCAGTTTTTGGGTTTCTTGGTGTCAGCCTCCGGTTTCCGTATGGACCCTGAAAAGGTGAGAGCAGTGCTTGAATGGGATCAGCCAGAGGATCTTAAGGCTCTGCAGCGTTTTCTGGGGTTTGCTAACTACTACCGGAAATTTATTTGTAATTTCTCATCTGTTGTCAAACCTCTCACTGACATGACAAGAAAAGGGACTGATTTTTTTAAATGGTCGGACAAAGCTTGCCAAGCTTTTTCCTCTTTGAAAAAATGTTTTGCTTCGGCACCCGTTCTCATCCAACCAGATGCATCACAGCCGTTCGTTGTGGAGGTGGACGCGTCTGACGTAGGGGTGGGTGCAATATTGTCCCAGGGTCCGTCCCCTGGTAAATGGCATCCGTGCGCTTTCTTTTCTAAAAAATTGTCGTCCGCCGAAAGGAATTATGATATCGGCAATAGGGAACTTTTGGCCATTAAGTTGGCTTTTGAAGAATGGTGTCACTTTTTGGAGGGGGCAGTCCACCCGGTCACCGTCATTACTGATCACAAGAACCTGCTGTATTTGGAATCTGCTAAGCGTCTGAATTCCAGACAAGCTCGATGGTCGTTGTTTTTTACCAGGTTTAATTTTGTTGTCACTTATCGCCCTGGATCTAAGAATGTTAAGGCGGATGCCTTGTCTCGCAGTTTCCCAGGGGCCGGGAAAATGGATGACCCGATTCCTATCCTTCAGGAGGGGGTGGTAGTGTCGGCTGTATGTTCTGAGCTTGAGGAGGAGGTGTTAGAGGCTCAGGGGGACGCCCCTGCAGGACCTCCAGGGAGACTGTTTGTCCCAAATCAGTTGAGACAAAAGGTTATTGAGGCACATCATAATTCTGCTTTAGCAGGACATCCAGGGAGTAAGGCTACTTTATATCTCCTTTCTCGCCGGTTTTGGTGGCCTAACGTTAATAAAGATGTTTTAACTTTTGTCGCGTCCTGTGGGGTTTGTGCTCGCTCTAAGACCCCTCATACCCGTCCGTCTGGGACCCTCTTACCCTTGAAACTTCCGGAGCGTCCATGGACTCATTTGTCTATGGACTTCATCACGGACCTTCTTCAGTCGTCAGGGAAGACTGTCATACTGGTGGTTGTTGACAGGTTCAGTAAGATGGCACATTTCATTGCTCTTCCTGCCCTCCCTAATGCTAAAACTCTGGCGCAGGTGTTCATTGGGGAGATTGTGAGACTTCATGGGTTGCCTTCTGATGTGGTGTCAGATAGGGGGTCTCAGTTTGTGTCCAAGTTTTGGAGGGCATTTTGTTTACGTCGGGGGATGCAATTGTCATTTTCCTCGGCTTTTCATCCGCAGACCAATGGTCAGACAGAGCGTCTGAATCAAAGCCTAGAGACTTATCTTCGGTGTTTTGTCTCAGAGAACCAGGAGGACTGGTCTTCTTTCTTGCCTCTGGCAGAGTTCGCTCTTAACAACAGGCGGAGCGAGTCCACTGGTAAGTCCCCGTTTTTTGGGGCATATGGTTTTCATCCCCAGTTTTGTACATTCAATGGGGGGGGCCCTTCTGGGGTTCCTGAGGAGGAGCGTTTCTCGTCGTCACTTGCTTCAGTGTGGAGAGGTGTATTGAATAATCTGAGTGCTATGGGGAACCGTTATAAACGTATGGCTGATAGGAGGAGAGTTTCTGGTCCAGATCTTAATGTGAACGATCTGGTATGGTTGTCTACCAGGAATATAAAACTTAAAGTTCCCTCCTGGAAGCTGGGCCCCAGATTCATCGGGCCGTACAGGATCAGTTCCATAATTAATCCTGTGGCATTTCGTCTGGACCTCCCTCCTACGTTTAAAATTCATAATGTGTTCCACAAGTCATTACTTAAGAGGTACGTGGCACCAGTCATACCATCACCTCTACCTCCTCCTCCAGTGGTGGTCAATGGTAACTTGGAGTTTCAAGTGTCAAAGATCATTGACTCACGTCTGAATCGCCGGTCCCTTCAGTACTTGGTGCATTGGAAGGGGTATGGTCCAGAGGAGAGGACGTGGGTTCCTGCGTCTGACATTAACGCAGATCGTTTGGTGCGGACCTTCCACAGAACTCACCCGGGCAAACCTGGCCCTGAGGGTCCGGAGGCCCCTCGTAGAAGGGGGGGTACTGTCATGTGTGCATCGCCACGAAGATCGTCGCGGTTGCACATTCTGACTTCTCACAGCTGAGTTGCTGTTTCTTTGTGTTTGGCAGTTAGGGAGTTAATTCTGTCTGTGCTCAGTTCTGGGACTGGGTGCAGTTTCTTCCGGCTGCAATTAATTATTTGTTGATTGGTTTCCTTTAAATCTCTGGTTGTCTGTGTTGGTAGTTGCCAGTGAAATTCTTCATACAGACCACAGATAGGATTGTATCTGTATAGACTTAAGTTAAAGAGCTCCTTAGTTGTTTTAAGCTCACCTTGCTTAGAGTTTAATATCCCAGATCATTTATGTTCCTTCTGTGTTTGAGTGTGTATGCAAGTCTGTGTTTTCTCCAGTCTGTCTTATATGTCTAATCTGTGTATTTAGCAGAGATCAGCCCATATCCCTTTGGTGGTAATCAGAATCCTTCTTAGGACTGATTACAGGGTTCAGGGACTGATAGGAGACAGGGTTAGGCTGGAGACTTGGACCTCTGAACCATTATCAGTACCTCCAAGGTGAGGGATTAGTTAGGACCCCAGTTTAGGGTCATGTTAGACCCCCGGTCCTCCTCTTTCCTGTGACAGTGTATCAAGTCCTCAAGATTAACCCTGAGTTCAACGGATATCGTGTCAGGTAAATCTATTCTATATTTACATGCTGATGTTGCTAATCTATATGTTGTATAGAGTGTTGTTCTTTTAAGAATAGTTTACTGACATCGTACACATATCATAAGACCGCGTGACACATATACAGGAGCATTGTAAATGGGGACAGCAGACACTGGATCAGCATTTACGGGGCCCATTATACACTGGATAATTACTAATGGGGCCTATTATATATGGACCATGATTTTGGCCACGGGGTTAACTTGGTTGGCCTCTTTCTGGATCCTGGGAGGCTTTTTATAGCCTCACTGTGAAGCCAGTCTTTGTCGTTTATACTCTGACTAGGGTTGAGCATTCCGATACTTCCGATACCTGAAATCCAATGTAAGTCTATGGGAACAAAATATCGGAAGTACTTCCGATACTTACTTCCGATATTTTGTTCCCATAGACTTACATTGGATTTCAGGTATCGGAAGTATCGGAAGTATCGGAATGCTCAACCCTAACTCTGACCTTTGGCTGAGTGTGTCTGACCCTGTGCTTGTGCCAGTGCATTGTGCCTGTGCTACGTTTTGTCTGTCTGGTTCTGATTTGGCTGTGTCCCTGTTACGAGTTTTGCCTGTCCCTTTTGTACTGCGTTGCTCCGTCTGTGTATGATCCCTTGGCTGTGTTCTGGTTATTCTCTGCCTGCTTCTTTTGTACTTCGCCACCCTCTATGTGTATGACCTGGCTATCCTGACCATCCATTCTGTCTATGCCCCTTGGTAACTTTATTTCGTAGTTACGCTTCTAGGAGTTTTCCTTTACCTCATAGCTCTCTGGAGCTTAGGCCACGCCCCTAGGCAGTCAGGTGATTGCAGGTCCTCCAGCCTGAATCATTCTCTATCTGCTTCTGCTGCCTCTGAGAGACATGTGGCTGGCTCCGCCCCTTGGCAGTCACATGCTGCGGAAGGTCCTGTTCCTCAGAAGCACACGTCTTCCCTGCTGCGGCTCTGCTATACAGGTATCCTTGGGCACAGTTTGTTCACTCAGGACACACGCACTGGCTCAGTGAGCAAGTGCAGTGCGGTGTCCCTGACACATTCTAAAAGGGGGAAAACAGACACTGGAGCAGCATTTACGGGGCCCATTATGCACTGGATCATTAATAATGGGGCCCATGATATATGGAGCATTATTTTGGCCCATAAGACACTGGAGCATCATCCATGGGGCCTATCATATACTGGAGCATTGTAAATGGGGGACAGCAGACACTGGAGCAGCATCTACGGGGCCCATTATACACTGGATAATTACTAATGGGGCCCATTATATATGGACCATGATTTTGGCCCATAAGACACTGTAGCATCATCCATGGGGCCCAAATAATACAGCAGCATTCTAAAAGGGGAAAAACAGGGGCCCATCATATACTGGAGCATTCTAAATGGGGCAGATAAGACACTGGAGCAGCATTTAAGGGGCCCATTATACACTGGTACATTATTAATGGGGCCCATTATATATGGAGCATTCTTCTGGCCCATAAGACACTGGAGCATCATTAAAGGGGCCCATCATATACTGGAGCATTCTAAATGGGGCAGATAAGACACTGGAGCAGCATTTACAGGGCCCATTATACCTTGAACATTAATGGGGGGCCCATTATTTATGGAGCATTCTTTTGGCCCATAAGTCATGGAGCATCATCCATGGGGACCATGATATACTGGAGAATCTATGGGGTTCATTATTTATGGGGCATCATATAGGGTATGGAAAATCATATGGGGCACATATGGACAATTATGTATGGAGCAATATATAGTTATTTAAAGGGTTTAAGGAAGACTTTTAAATCCATCTAGTTCAACCCATATCCTATCCTAACCTGCCCTAACATGTTGACCCGAGGAAGGCAAAAAAAACCCAAGTGGCAAACAGTAAGCTTCACATTGGGGAAAAAAAAATTCCTTCCCGACTCCACATACGCAATCAGACAAACTCCCTGGATCAACGCAGTATCTAGGGAAAATAGTGAATATAGCCTGTAATATTATACTTTTCAAGAAAAGGGATCCAGTCCTTCTTAAATTTTAGTAAGGAAACACTCATTACAACATTAGCGGCAGAGAGGGTTTCCCTAGCTCACTGTCTTACAGTAAAGAATCTGCGTCTGTGATTATAGCTTTAAACCCTTTTTTCTCCAGACGTAGAGGATGCCCCCTTTTCCCCGTCACAGGTCTAAGATAAAAAGATCATTAGAAAGGTCTTGTACTGTCCCCTCATATATTTATAAGATTTTAATAAGATCACCCTAATCCTTCGTTTTTCCCCAATAAATAACCCCCGTTTAAAACCGTTTGGGATTGAGACCCCCCGTTCTTAAACCTAGTCTTTTTTCTCCTTG
>JARQOD010000001.1:290579295-290686441 GCA_033576555.1 Oophaga sylvatica
AAGCATGTCTTCCCAGGACAAAGCACACATCCCCCGGCAGAGGATACTGAAGCTCCGTCCAGAGACCACAAATCCTCGGACGTAAGCCACAGAACCCATGCCATGAGACCTGTTTCACCGCCTTCCCAATCGGTACCGACAGCTTCACTGGGTGAGTTATCACTATCTGCCTATAAAAAGCTGACAGGTGTCTCTCTCTCTCTCTCTCTCTCTCTCTCTCTCTCTCTCTCCCTCTCTCTCTTTGGATAATCATTCAGGCTAAGAAAAAAGGGAAAACAAAAAACAAAGAGTGTGGCCTCTGTAGGTGCCCACTAGCTCAAACATATACAAAAAGGTTTTGTAAAATATGCATAAAAGAAATAGTGCAACAAGCGTCCGTATCAGAATCGGTCATAAGGGCTATAATAAGAGCAGAACTGCAGGCCCTTAATCAGCCCAAAAAAGCACCCATACGGGAGAAAAAGAAAAAAGCAATAATTTCCAGTTCGGACTCAGATCCAGAGGAAGGAATAGCATCCGATACAGCAGAATCATCTGCATCCTCTGCGTCCTCATCCTCCTCCAATATGGGGGGGCGTTCATGTTTTCCCTTAGAGGACATGGACAGTCTAGTGAAATCTGTCAGAAACACCATGGGCTGTCCAGATGTAAAGGGACCTCAAACCACTCAAGAGGTCATGTTCGCAGGCCTAACAGATAGGAAAAGAAGAGAAGCCTCACTTAAAAGAGCGTGGGAAGCAGCTATTGGCACATTCAAACCTACGATAGCCAGTACTTGTACGGCCCGTTCTATGCTGGTCTGGATTGATCAACTTGACCAACAAATAGAGAAGAAAATTTCCAGAGACAAGTTACGAGCTGCTATTCCCCTAATTCGAGGAGCAGCCGCCTTTATAGCCGACGCCTCGGCCGACTCACTACGCCTGGCGGCCAGAACAACAGGCCTATTAAATAATGCCAGACGTAGTCTATGGCTTAAGAGTTGGAGAGGAGACACACAATCCAAATCAAAACTCTGTACTATTCCGTGTGATGGTGAGTTTTTATTTGGGAAAGAATTGGATAACATCCTCAAAAAGGCATTAGAAAGAAAGAAGGCCTTCCCTAACCCCCCTCTTCCATCCTTTAGGAGGGCGTTTAAGAGGAGATCATTTGGTAAAGGAAGAACAACTGAAAACCAAAACCGCTGGTCATCAAAGGAAGGAAAAAATAAAGGTGCTATGTTCAGAGGACATACCTTCCGTAGGGAAAGATAAAATGCACCAACCAGTCCCCCCAGTAGGGGGAAGACTGAAATCATTCTTCCAGGAATGGGGAAATATATCTACCAATATATGGGTCCTGGACATAAACATGGTTTAAAAATAAGATTTCATCAAATTCCCCAAAATACATTTATACTAACATCCTTAAGCTGCCCGGTACAACAACAGGCCCTTGAAAATGAGATAAGAAATCTCATAATTAAAAACGTATTGATCTCGGTGCCTGTAGAGCAAGAGGGGAAAGGATTTTACTCCCCGCTCTTCCTAGTTTCAAAACCTGATGGCTCATTCAGAACAATTATCAATCTGAAAAGATTAAACTCGTTCATCAGGAATGAAAAATTTAAAATGGAATCCATTAGATCGGCAATTAAACTGCTTTTTCCCAACTGCATGATGGCAGGTTTAGATCTAAAAGATGCTTATTATCATCTTCCAATCCATTCCAGATACCAAAAATATCTGAGTGGCAGTTTCCTTAGACGGCAGCATACATCATTTCCAGTTTGCAGCGATGCCATTTGGACTTTCGATCGCACCAAGAGTGTTTACAAAGGTGATGCTGGAAGTAATGGCCTTCCTACGGCAAAAAATACCCTAATAATACCGTATCTGGATGACTTTTTGATAGTGGGAAATTCACTAGCACAATGTACCACACGGGTTAATGACGCAATCTTATCCCTACAGGCTCTAGGCTGGCTCATAAACAGCAAGAAATCCAGGTTCGAGCCGCAATCTGTCCAGTCCTTTCTAGGCCTCCAATTAAATTCAACAATGCAGAAATGTCTACTGCCGCAGGTAAAAATATCAGCGATAAAAACAAAAGTCAGTGCAGCAATAAGGAAACCTCGCATGACTCTGAGAGAAGCAATGTCCCTATTGGGTTCCCTCACTTCATGTATTTCGGCGGTTAAGTGGGCGCAATTTCACACCCGAGATCTACAGCACCAAATAATATCAGAAGAAGCCTATGCTAGAGGTCATCTAACAAACAAAATCACCTTATCCCACGTAGTAATACATTCATTATACTGGTGGTTAGATGATAATAAATTATCAGAAGGAGTAGACTGGGTAATAACACCTTCTCGTATCATTACCACTGACGCCAGCCCTACAGGATGGGGAGCTCACATGGGAGAAATTTTTTCCCAGGGCCGGTGGGGAAGAAAACAAATAAACGATTCCTCAAATTTAAAAGAATTAAAAGCGGTGGGTCATGCCCTATATCATTTCCTTCCGCAGCTTCAAGGAGAACATGTGAGAATCCTCTCGGACAACACCACAGTAGTGGCATATATCAACAAACAAGGCGGAACACGGTCGGACAAATTAATGTCTTCCACAAAAGAAATATTTTCTTTAGCCGAGGAAAAATTTGTTTCTCTGTCAGCTCTTCACATCAGAGGCATAGACAATTCAGAAGCGGACTTCCTAAGTCGCCACACCCTGCAACAAGGAGAGTGGTGCCTAAACAAAAAAATATTCAGAAACATTGTCTCACTATGGGGCCTTCCGCAGATAGACCTTTTTGCCACTCGACAGAACAGACAACTACCAAGATTCGCCTCCCTGAGTATGGCAGATCAGCCAGAAATTCTGGATGCCCTTCAAAGTCCGTGGCAGTTCAGGCTAGCATATGCCTTTTCCCCGATCATATTGCTACCGCAAGTCATCAGGAAGATCAGGGCAGACAGGGCACGGCTAATATTGATAGCCCCATTCTGGCCCGAGAGACCTTGGTTCTCATGCCTTCAAATGATGTCCTTGACAGATCCCTGGATACTTCCTTCAACTCCCAGGCTTCTCTCTCAAGGGCCTTTCTTCCACCCTCAAGTGGACAGTCTCCACTTGACGGCGTGGAACTTGAGGGGGAAATACTGAGAGCAAGGGGGTTCTCTGAGGAATTAATCAACACCTTCTTACATAGCAGAAAGCCAACCACTACTAAAATCTACACCAAGATATGGAGAAGATTTTTAGAATTCCATCCAGATCTCAACTTTAAAGAGATTCCGATAAAATTTATCTTAGAATTTCTGCAAAAAGGGAAAGATCTAGGATTATCAGTAAACACACTTAGAGTCCAAGTATCTGCACTAGGAGCACTCTATAGTTATAATCTAGCTGGTAATAGATGGATAGCTAGATTCATCCAGGCTTGTGAACGAATTACACCAGTTCATATATCTAGAATTGCTCCTTGGGATCTAAACTTGGTTCTAGACGCCCTAACAGGTCCAACCTTTGAACCGTTAGATTGCATATCCCTTAAGATTATATCTCCTAAAATGGTACTCTTGGTACCATTAACCTCAGCCAGAAGAGTCAGTGACATGCAGGCATTATCTATAGATCCTCCATTTCTGCTATCATTCCAGGGTCAGTTAATCTTTAAACCTGACCCCTCATATTTACCAAAAGTGGCAGGGAAGTTCCATAGATCGCAGGAAATTCACCTACCCTCCTTTTTTAGTAACCCTTCTTCTCCGTCAGAAGAGAAATATCACATGTTAGATGTGAAAAGAATAGTGTTAAAATTTATTGAAAGATCGGCTAGCTGGAGGAAGAGTAGGGCTCTTTTTATATCCTTCCAGGGCCAAAGGAAGGGATACGGGGTCACGAAAGCCACCCTATCTCGGTGGATCAGAGAAGCAATCTGTCTGGCGTATACTGCAAAAAATGAAGATCCCCAGAAGGCATAAAAGCACATTCCGCCAGGGCCATGGCATCCTCCTGGGCAGAAAGAGGAGACATCCCAATCGAGTCTATATGTAAGGCCGCAACTTGGTCGTCTCCTTCCACTTTTTACAACCACTACAGGCTTGATTTATCATCCTCCTCTGACCTATCCTTTGGTAGAGCAGTTCTCAGCACGGTGGTCCCTCCCAGGTGAAAGTCTCTGAAAGTCTCTCAAGTGGGTGCTGTCGTGGCGAAGGGTAAAAAGCCGGATTACGTACCGGTAATGCTCTTTTAATGAGTCCACGACAGCACCCACTCAGTTCCCTCCCTGAAAGTTAATAGACTGTGTATATACCTTCTTGAATGAAATGAAGAAATTGAAAAATATAAATGCCTAATACTAGCGGTCCTCCGGGTACTCTGAAATCCAACTGAGGAGGAGAGGCGGACCGCCCTCTTTTATCTCTGTCGGTTTCCTGTTCCTATGGGCGGATCCCTCTCTCAAGTGGGTGCTGTCGTGGACTCATTAAAAGAGCATTACCGGTACGTAATCCGGCTTATTCGCACCATGACTTGTGCTGTGAACGAGCGCTGTTTTCAGCTCGAAACGCATTAGTGCCGTATGACACATCCTTTGGAGTATGCTGTTACAATGTGTCTAAGAAGATGTAAATAAAGTATTTTAAAGGGTATATCCAGGAAAAGAATCCACCGCTCTGTCGATATGTCAGCAGACTGCTCTCTGCCTGGAAAGATTGACGCCGTGCACAACAGGCAGGTGGTGAGCAACTACCTGCCTATTAGTGCTTAGGCACATTTTTGGGGTTTTTCAGAATGTCCCGAATATATACTCTTATTAAGTTTTTAAAAGTATCTGATTCCAGCTATGTATCGCTTTCTGGGCAGCTTGCTGCTGTTTTGATAAAATCACAGTTTCAGCTGCAGATGGAAGGAAGAGAGCCACAGTATTCATTACTGATGGGTAGGCGGAGCCCCAGATCAGGATGTTACCTCAGATCAAAAGAGTGATGACTGGCTGGCCCCTCCAGCTCGGGCTCCTCCTACTCAGCTCCAGTCTAAGATTTGAGGTCCAGAGGATGGTCGCTGCTAATGCAGCTCCTCAGAAGATTTTATTATTTTAATATTCGGACAGGAGACTTGGATCACTAGTTGGTCTAGAGGTCTCAGGGGTACCAGCGCTGCTGTACCCCAACCTCTCCCTTGGCGGATCTGTATTTACTCAAAGTCCCTGCAGAATCCTTGCCGGCCCTGGGGGATGAGGAGAGCTTCTCTGGCGGGAACGCAAACCACACGTGCGGTCACTGCGTTCTTCGCCCTGGGGGGAAGCATGGGCACTGCGCCAGAAACCCCTGAGGGTCCCTGTGGCGCCTTGGCTGGTGAGTACTCCACACAAATTTTAATAATAATTATGTGTGAGTGCTTTAGCGTCTGAATGAGCAGCGCTATTACTAATGTCAGTATGCTTCAGCGCTGCTGTGACAGCGTTACTACATGTATGTCAGTATGCTTCAGCGCTGCTGTGACAGCGCTACTACATGTAATGTCAGTATGCTTCAGCGCTGCTGTGACAGCGCTACTACATGTAATGTCAGTATGCTTCAGCGCTGCTGTGACAGCGCTACTACATGTATGTCAGTATGCTTCAGCGCTGCTGTGACAGCGCTACTACATGTAATGTCAGTATGCTTCAGCGCTGCTGTGACAGCGCTACTACATGTAATGTCAGTATGCTTCAGCGCTGCTGTGACAGCGCTGTTACAAGTAGATGTGGTGATTTTTTGTCCGCAGGCAGATAGCTGCAGGACAGAGAGGGAGCAGGAGCGGGGAGAGTTCGCGCTCATTATTTGAGCTGGCGGGGGGCGTGGCCTATCTATCCCGGTCTTTTGAGCAGGAAGACGCGCGCTCTGGCGTTTCTCCTGCGACCCCCTCACTGTGGCGGCCATTACTCAGGCTCCTGGGCTCCTCGGACCGCTCCTCTCCTCATAAGACACCACGGCCAGCTGGGTGAGTGCGGATTCCTCACCCCGCAGCGCAGCGATCGCTATCCTGCAGCTGCAGTCTCATCAGAGACATAAAAATTGGCTGGGGCTCACAAATATATATATATTTTGGTGAGTTTGCAATATTAACCCCTCTGAGGGTTATTTCTACCAGTTAAATTTGCTGACTGAATACCGCTGGGGTAACCCTGCTTGGTGGAGCGTTAACCCTTCAGCGTTTAAAAAAAAAAAAAAAAAAACCGCATAGTTTTTTGCTGGTATTACCGCTTTGACCTGCTCATACAGGTGAGACATGTCTGAACAGAGTTCAGATGCCGCGGATCACGTCCCAGTGCCATTGCGGCAATCAGATACGCAGACCTCCACAGCGTCTAGCGCTGCGGTCGACAGCGGTGGAAAATTGGATGATATCGCTCGATCGATTAATAACTTGTCTGACCTTTTAGGTCAATATGTGTCTGCTAATTCCTCTCAGAGGAAGCGACGCAGGCCGTTACCGGCCTCTACACGGAGCGAGTCAGATGTATCTGATATTGGGCAGAGTTCCCCTTTAAATTCGGATGGAGAAATATCCGATTCAGATGCGGACGAGCCGCAGGGGCGTTCCTCTATGACGAAGCGTACGGAGGCATTAATTGAAGCCATGAGAGATATACTACAGTTACCGGAGGAGGTAACTAGTCGTCCTGGTAAATCAGCACGCATGTTCCAGGAGTCCCGTGCTTCGCGCACAACATTGCCAACTCTGGATGAGCTTAATGGTGTAATAGAGGAGGAACGTCTATGTCCAGATAAGCGTTTTCATGGAACGCATTTCTTTGATACACTTTATCCTTGCTCTACGGAGTTAAAGGCTAATTGGACTTCTGCTCCTGAAGTGGATGTGTCTTTGTCTCAGCTTAGTAAATCCTCTCTACTCCCTATTAAGGGAAAAGCGAGCTTACAGGAGCCTTTGGATAGAAAGGCAGAATTGGCGGCAAAAGCAAGCTATGAGGCTGCGGGTCATGGATTTCGAGCAGTGCTAGGATCCATGTGTGCTGCTAGAGCTTCTCTAAGCTGGTTGGCACGTCTGAAGACGGAGTTGCAAAATGAATCTCCGTTATCTGAGATACGGGAAACTTGTGAATGGTTAGAAACGGCAGCCTGTTATATCTTTGATGCCGGTCTGGATACGGCATCTCTGCTGGCCAAAGCGCAAGCTTCAGCGGTCACAGTCAGAAGAGCTTTATGGCTCAGACAGTGGGCCGGGGACGCAGTTTCCAAACAAGGGTTGTTGGCCTTACCTTACAAGGGTGGCCATCTTTTTTGGATCCGACCTCACAGAGCTGATTTCCAAGGCTAAGGCGAAGGAATCAGCATTACCACAGCGAAGGGCCATGGCCTCGGTGTCCAGTAAGCCTGGTGTTTATAGTGGTCGGCGGTCCTTTCGGGGCCGAGGACGATCTAGTCACTCCTCGTGGGGATCGGGTCGTCCTTCTTTCTCAGGAAAGAAATCCTCTCAGAAAACTCGTACTCCCTGGAAGCAGAGTTTCCGCCAGAACAAGCGGGAACTTGACAAGAAACCCGCAAAGTCGGATTGACGCCAGGGGTCCACTCGAGGATTCTCGAGTGGGGGGTCGCCTGCTTCTTTTCAAGGAGACTTGGATGGCTCGCGTTCCAGATTCCTGGGTAACGCGGATAGTGTCGGCAGGCTATTTCATAGAGTTTGCTTCTCAACCCCCAAATGTTTTTTGTCAATCTCGCGTTCCGTCGGAACCCGAGCTTGTTGTCGCTCTACAGCGAGAGGTCGAATCGCTACTACAAAAGGGTGTAGTGATACCGGTTCCGTCAGAGGACCGAGGGAAAGGTTTTTATTCCAACCTTTTTATAGTTCCCAAAAAGGAGAACAAATTTCGCCCGATTCTGGATCTCAAGCGATTAAACCGGCATGTTCATGCCCGGAAATTTCGCATGGAGTCGCTTCGTTCCGTTGTGGCAGCTCTGTCACAGAACGATTTTCTGATGTCAATCGACATTCGCGACGCCTATTTGCATATTCCCATCGGAAAGGCTCATCAGCGCTTTCTTCGATTTGCCATAGGTCAGAATCATTACCAGTTCGTGGCTCTGCCGTTCGGCTTAGCCTCAGCGCCAAGGGTCTTTACAAAAATTCTGGCGCCTCTCATGGCAATCCTTCGAAAACAGGGGATTACGATTCTCCCTTATCTGGACGATCTTTTGATCATGGCTTCCTCGGAGGAGGAGGCGTTGACGGCTCGGGATTTGTCTCTTCAGTTTCTGAAGGACTTCGGTTGGCTGGTCAATTGGGAGAAGTCGTCCCTGGAACCATCGAGGACAATCCTCTTTTTGGGAATGCATCTCGACACGTTTCGGTCGGTAGTTTCCCTACCACCAGACAAACAGTCATGTCTTCTTCGACATGTACAGATTATGAGATCCTCAACGGCAATGTCTCTACGGAAGTGTATGCGTCTTCTAGGACTGATGGTGGCGTCCATGGAAGCAATTCCTTTTGCCCAGTTCCACTCCAGGACTCTTCAAAGGTTCATCTTGAGTCGATGGAATCAGTCGCAATCGCTGGATTGCAGTGTCACCATTTCTCGCGCGGTGCGGGATTCTCTAGAATGGTGGTTACGTCCAGGGGCATTCTCCCTGGGGAAGTCTTTCCTCCCTCTGAAGTGGTCAGTCATAACCACCGATGCCAGCCTGACGGGCTGGGGGGGTGTTTGGAACAATCTCTGGATTCAGGGGGTATGGTCATCGGAAGAATCTGTGCTTCCGATCAACATCCTGGAATTGAGGGCGATTTTCCTTTGCCTCCAACATTGGACGGTCCCTTTGAGCGGTCTGCCAGTCCGTGTGCAGACAGACAATGCGACGGCTGTCGCGTATATCAATCACCAAGGTGGGACAAGGAGTTCCAGACTCATGGTAGAGGTGTCCCGAATTCTGATTTGGGCAGAGGCCAATGTACCAGCCATTTCGGCGATTCACATTCCAGGGGTTCAGAATGTTACAGCGGACTTTCTCAGTCGCAGAAGGATGGATTCCGGGGAATGGAGCCTCCATCCGGATGTGTTTGCACTACTGTGCTCTCGCTGGGGAACCCCCAAGTGGATTTGATGGCATCCAGGTTCAATGCCAAGTTACCGACATTCATGTCCAGGTACAAGGATCCGAAGGCGGTGGCGGTGGATGCTCTAGTGGCTCAGTGGGATCAGTTCGAGCTGATCTATGTATTCCCGCCGATATCCTTACTTCCTCTAGTACTGCGTCGGATCAGACTAGAGAGAATTCCAGCTATTTTGATAGCTCCAGAGTGGCCAAGAAGGGTGTGGTTCTCGACAATAATGTCGCTGTTGGCGGCACCTCCTTTTCCACTCCCTCTTCAACCGGACTTGTTGACTCAGGGGCCCGTTTGTCATCCGGACTTGATGTCCCTGCGTTTGACGGCGTGGCTCTTGAGACCGAAATCTTGACCCGTAGAGGTTTCTCAGCCGAGGTCATTGCTACCCTTCGTGCTGCAAGATGTCCGGCTACTACTAGGATTTACCACAAGATTTGGGAAACCTTCTTTTCGTGGTGTTTGGGGTCCTCTCGGAACCCGAGAAAATTTTCCATTCCCAACCTGTTGGCTTTTCTACAGCATGGGCTAGACAAGGGTTTGGCAGTAAGCACTCTGAAAGGTCAGATTTCTGCTCTGTCCTTATTGTTTCGGAGAACCATTGCTTCAAATAGAGACGTGCTTTCCTTTTTCCGAGGTATATCTCGTAAGTTTCCGCCGCGGAAGGCACCCGTGTCTCCTTGGCGGCTCAACCTTGTTTTGGAGGCTCTTCAGCATAAACCTTTTGAGCCTATGGTTTCTGCTAGCCTTTCTTTACTTTCTTGGAAGGTGGCTTTCCTTGTTGCAGTCACTTCCTTGAGGAGAGTTTCTGAGTTGGCAGCTCTTTCTTGTTCGCCTCCTTTTCTGGAGTTTTTTCCGGATCGTGTAGTGCTTCGCACTCGGGGTGATTTTTTGCCTAAAGTGGTGTCACAATTTCATGTCAACCAGGATATTGTGTTGCCTTCATTCTGCCCGGATCCGAAGAATGTGAAAGAGCGAGCTTTACACACATTGGATTTAGTGCGGGCCTTGAAGTTTTATCTATCTATTACTCAAGGTTTTCGTAAGACGGACTCCCTGTTTGTGGTTCCAGCAGGTCGTCGGCGTGGTCAACGAGCTTCTAAGGATTCTATAGCTCGTTGGATCCGGTCAGCTATTTTGGAAGCTTACCGTCTTCGGGGTGAATCTTGCCCGATTAAGATTCGAGCCCATTCTACGAGAGCTGTGGCCTCATCGTGGGCTTTTCATCAAGGTGCCTCGGCAGTGCAGCTCTGCCGAGCGGCAACTTGGCGCTCTGTCCACACGTTTACAAAGTTTTATAAAGTGGACGTCAGTGCTTCCGCTGATGCAGCCCTCGGACGTAGGGTCCTGCAGGCAGCTGTAGTTTAAAGTTCTGGATGAACTTGTGTTTAGCGCTGGTTGCGCTTTGTTGTTAAGGTTGTTGGGTTTCTGCCTTTTATTGGTTTTTCCCACCCTTATTTTTGAACTGCTTTGGGACGTCCCATCAGTAATGAATACTGTGGCTCTCTTCCTTCCATCTGCAGCTGAAACACGGATTTTGGTAAGAACTTACCTGTAAAATCCTTTTCAGCGAAGGAAGGAAGAGAGACACAGCACCCTCCCAAGGCAGAAGTGTGTTGATGTTTTCAGATGCAGCGCGACCCTTATCTGATAGCGATTATCTGGGCTGAGGTCAGCGCGCTAAGGCTCTGTTCCAGCATCGCCAGCTCATCGCAGTAGTCAGGTTCCGTGAGTAGTACCTGGAACTCTGTGGTTTTTGGCTTTCTTTGCATGCATAACCTGTATCCTTGTGTTTTTTCTCTGAAGTTCCTTCAGAAGGGGTTATGTTGCTCCGCTGGTGATCTTGGCTCTTTTCCTAAAAGCTTTGGTACGACTGGAGCTGAGTAGGAGGAGCCCGAGCTGGAGGGGCCAGCCAGTCATCACTCTTTTGATCTGAGGTAACATCCTGATCTGGGGCTCCGCCTACCCATCAGTAATGAATACTGTGTCTCTCTTCCTTCCTTCGCTGAAAAGGATTTTACAGGTAAGTTCTTACCAAAATCCGTGTTTTATCCGCTGCAGATTTAGGAGTTCTCTGAATGCTTAGCTCCATATAACGCAGCCCAGACCACTGACTGACAGCTTTCTTTTTACATTGTGCATAGGCAGAAAGCTACCAATCAGTCGTTTGAGCGGAGTTACACTGAGCTCATGAGTATGGAGGACTACATGGAAGAAGGTTTGCTAGTCTTCTAGTAATAATGTCCTGCTGCTAAAACAGGAATTTTATCAAAACTACAGCAAGCAGATCAGTAAATGACACAACTGGAATCAGGGTCTCAGTCTCCTTAATTATGCTGCTCTCAGATAAGGTGAAAAAACTGGTGACAGGTTCCCTTTAAACCCTAAGTGCTGGATCGCCCCTTCATTGAATGTCAGCAGCCATGGACTGGCTACTCACCATACACGGGGTAATGTCCAATGGATCCTTTCTACAGCTTTGTGTGCTATGCAGTTCATTTATTTCTAAGTAACCCTGTGTATATGCAGTAAATATCTCAGATGACACTAAACCTATAACGTAGACTCTCATAGTAACAGGTTCTCCTAGTTATCAATTTGTTAATGGAGAACCTCTGTAATGTGGGTCAAAAATCTAACACCCATTTACAGATCACAACAATGTTAGATTCATGTTTTTTTTTTGTTTGTTTTTTTTGTTTTTTAAGATTCTAAACACTTTTTGTAGTATCACCATTTCCTAAGAACATGTACTCATATCTGTAGCCTTATACAGTATTAAAGTGTCAGGTTTGAGTGTATTGTCCTTAAATAAAGAAAGAAGTGATTTTGCCCTCTAGGTGTAATTAAAATGAACATCTGCAAAATTTCATTCATGAGATTTAGTTAAGTATTGGAAGTCTGCATTTCCGCCAGAGAGTTGGCATGCTCCTTCAGGTTCTCTCCTTTCACTTCAGGTTGAATAAGGCATAACACAGTGTGACTTCGACAGAATGCTAACACATGGCATGAAAAATCCTGGAATTGTTCTGCTGCCAGGGTGCAGCGAGCAAACACTACGTTTGTCGCCGAAAGAGAGGATCACAGAACACTTGTGCTATGTTCAAAAAGATTTGTCATATGATTAAGGGGCATTTTCTTGTTGTCATTGCCCCTAGTTCTGGTTGCTGCCTTACAAAGAGTTATTTGGTGACTGAGGGGAACTGTTTAATGGTCAAGATGAGTAAAATAAAAAAAATTCAAAAGGTAAAAAGTGCATGCAACGTTTCAGCCACACAGTGCCTTTTTCAAAGTCAAATGTAGTAAGAAGTGTACATTTGGTTACTACATTTGGATTGAAAAAGTCCCTGAGTGGCTGAAACGTTGCATGCACTTTTTCTCTATCGCTTCATTGGGGGACACAGGAACCATGGGTGTATCTACCTAATGTGCGTAGTTCCTTTTCAGGTTTTCCAGAGGGATACAGTGTGAACAGTCACTACTGTACTCCCACGCAGAGACTATGAGTACGGCGTGTACTGCCACCCCGTATCCTCATATGTCTGTTCTCTCGGCAGGACCACAAGATCCCTAACACGGACGTGTGTTCAGGTGATCAGGGAAAAAAAGGAAGACCCGGTCCTGCCTCCGTCTCCCACCTACTCGCCCACCAGAGCCTGTCGGATGGGGAGACACGGACGTCCTACAACTGGGTGCCGGACGTCCGACTCTCATCAGAGGTATTGTCGATCTTTCCTCCTAGATAGGAAAGAAGATAGAAGAAAAGAAGACAAGGATATAAAAAAAAAATATAGGACAGAGTAAGGGGGAAATGGCGATCAATGAGAGTCCCTCTCCGCTTTCTCCCCTTCATTCCGGGCTCATACCTTAACTCCCCGGGGATCAGAAGCAGCCCTTTATGTACCCCTCAGCTTCTCCTTCCTTAGGCCACCTTGCAGCTCCAGGCGCCTTGTCGCGCCGCTGCACGCTCCTTGTGGGGGCCCTTATAATTCGGCTCCTTGTGGGGGCCCTTATAATGCGGTCGGGTGGCCTCCGCGCCGCCTCCACCGGAGGCTGCAGGCTCTAATCGAGGTCCCGGCTTCACTTCGGGCCTAGTTATAGCGCCGGCTCCGCCCCCTTCCCTCTAGTCTTCCGGGTGGGCTTTTCTCCGCCCGTCCTTCCTCCTAGCGCTGCCTTAGGCTCCGCCCACCACTCTCAGCTTTACTGTGGGCTGGAGCCGCCGCATATTGCCCCTCAGAACATGGCGTTTTGCTCCGCCCCCTTTTCGACCGCTGAGAGCGGGATTCCTCTCAGCAGCACGCGCATTTTCTCTAGCCGGGCCCTCAGCTAGACGCCATCTTCGGCTGGTGCGCAGGACAGCTCCTCTCAGAGCCTCTGCTATCGTCTCGTCACACCTGAGCAGCACAGGATACCATGAGTAGCTCTGCCCTGCAGAGCTGACACTCTCCTCTCTCTTTTCTGTCCCCCAACCTTCTGGCATCACTTAGTGGGACTGCTCACCATTCCTAAGCACAAGGGAGAGCCTGCTCGCCCTCCACCTTCCTCTTCTTCCCCCACTCTGGTCAGACACTTTGTGTGCACTTCTTGTAATGGCAGACTCCCTTCAGGTCAGTCATCTCCCATCTGCCAGGCCTGCAGTAACCCCACGGTACCCACCCAGGAACCCCCTTCTGCCCCAGGCGATTCTGAGACCCCTACCCCTGAGTGGGCTTCTTCTCTGTCACAATCTGTGGCGGACCTCACCAGGATGTCACAGACCCTAGTGTCCGTATTAGACAGATTGCCCCTTTCAGCACCCGCAGTCGCCAGTGGGTTCACAAGACTCTCATTCCGGTCCTTCCAACCCAGGCCGTAAGAGACCTAGAATGGAGCACTGTTCCAGGTCCTCTTTCCGCTATGTCTCACCAGGCACCCTCCTCTCCGGAATCAGGCGAGGCGTCTTCGGACGTGCTTTCGGAAGAAGAGTCGGACCTGGATTCAGAACAGGCTTCCGGCATGACGGATATGGTGCAGAGCCTGATTGTTGCACTCAATCAGACCTTAGGCATCAAAGATACCTCTACGGAATCCGCAGATCAGGCGGTTTCGTTCAGACGGTCCAAGCCACCTTCCAAGGTCTTTGCCCCACATACTGAGTTCATGAAGATACTCGAGAGGGAGAATCCGACCAGGTGCTTTCAAAGAGGGAAGCGCCTCGGCATCCTATATCCCTTCCCCCCGGATCTTACCACTAACTGGACGATTTCCCCTACAGTGGACCCACCGGTCTCCAGACTGTCCACCAATACGGTCCTTCTACTTTCTAATGCAGCTTTTCTCAAGGATGCCAACGATAGAATTATAGAATCGCTGGCAAAATCAGCTTTTGAAGCGGCCGCTTCTACTTTATGCCCCGCCTTTGCCTCTACTTGGGTCTCAAAGGCCATAGCCAGATGGGCCAAACAACTCCGCAAGGGCATCATGGCTGGAGCCCCTCCGAGAGAGCTTGCGGAGCTTGCATACCAAATTTCCCATGCTTGGCAACATTTGGCTCAAAGCATGGCAAACAGACGCTCACAGGCATCCCCTTCCAGGGAGACCGTCTGTTCGGCTCTATGTTGGATCAGATCATTAAAGAGGCAACGGGAGGCACGAGTTCTCTCCTCCCTCAGTCCAAGCCTCGCAGACCCGTTCTAAGGCGGCAGTTCCGCTCCTTTCGGCCCTTTCGCCGTTTCCCGACGTCGGAGGATTCCTCCAGTCAGCGCAGGCCGCAGAATCGCCAGGTCAAGAAGAAGGCTTCCTTCAGGCCCACTCCTTCCTGGTCTTCCCATAACTCCCACGGTATATCCACCAGGTCAAAACATGGTAGATCTTCCCCGGCATGACTCGGTTCCAGGGCCCAGCATTTCTCCCAAGCTCGGTGGTCGTCTCCTGCTGTTCAGGGACGTTTGGCTCGACTTGGTGGAAGACGCATGGGTCAGGGAGGTGGTATCCTCAGGATACAAAATAGAGTTCACTTCCCGTCCCCGAGATCGGTTCTTCGAATCCCGCCCTCCAAGGGATCCTTCTTTAGTCTCGGGTTTCTTTGCATCCATCGACTCTCTTCTCGGTTCCGGGGTTATCGTCCCCGTTCCAGAGCGAGAACGCTTCACAGGTTTCTATTCAAACCTGTTTGTTGTGCCAAAGAAGGGCGGCGCGGTTCGGCCACATTCTGGATCTCAAGTTGCTGAACAGGAGGGTCCGCCTGCGTCACTTCAGGATGGAGTCTCTTCGCTCAGTAATTTCTACCATGGAGACACAGGAATTTCTGTGTTCCATAGACATCAAGACGCCTACCTCCACATTCCGATTTGCCCATCTCATCAGAGGTTCTTGCGATTTGCAGTACAGCAGAACCACTTTCAGTTTGTCGCCCTGCCGTTCGGCCTTGCGACCGCTCCCAGGGTCTTCACAAAGATCATGGCGGCATTGATGGCCATCTTGAGAATCAGGGGCCTGGTTCTCATTCCATACCTCGATGACATCCTCATCAAGGCTCCGTTCCTCCCCCAGACCCAAGAAAGCCTGTCCATCATTCTCGACACCCTTGCCCGGTTCGGGTGGATCGTCAACAGGAAGAAGTCCTGCCTTGTTCCATCCCAGCACCTGGTCTTCCTGGGCATGCTGTTCGATACCCGACAGGCGAAGGTTTTTCTCCCCAAGGAGAAAAGAGTGATCCTCCAGCAGGGAGTGTGGTCTCTGCAGGGCCCTCGGCTTCCTTCCTTCCGGTCAGCCATGAAGGTGCTGGGCAGAATGGTTGCAGCCTCAGAGGCAATCCCAGTTCCACTTGAGACCTCTACAGCGAGCAATCCTGTCTCAGTGGGACAGGTCTGTCCGGTCCGCTTCGTCTCCCTCTCAGAGTCAAGCAGTCTCTCAACTGGTGGCTGTCATCCCCCCTCATCCTCCAGGGCCGGTCCTTCCTTACAGTCCACTGGCTGGTTATAATGACGGACGCAAGCCTTCTGGGCTGGGGGGCAGTTTTTCGCCACCTGACGGCTCAGGGTCGTTGGTCGGCACAGGAATCCTCTCTACCGATCACCATCCTCTAAATCAGGGCCGTCTTTCTCTCCCTCCGTCACTGGGAAACGCTTCTCAGGGGCCTGCCGGTCAGAATTCAGGCGGACAATGCCACAGCTGTGGCGTACGTCAATCACCAAGGAGGGACCAGAAGTTCCCTGGCGATGGCAGAGGTATCCAGGATCCTTCACTGGGTGGAGGCGACGGTTCCGGCAATATCCGTTGTGCATATTCCCGGCCTGGACAACTGGGCCGCCGACTTCCTCAGCCGCGACGGTCTCGTGGCAGGAGAATGGTCCCTGCATCAGGAGGTCTTCCATCAGATCTGTCTTCGATGGGGAACTTCGGACGTGGACCTCATGGCGTCCCGGCTAAACAGGAAGGTTCCACTGTTCGTTTCCTGGTCCCGCGACCCTCTCGCGTTGGACGCTGATTCTCTGACCATCCCTGGTCGCAATTCACTCTTCTCTACCTGTTCCCTCCCCTTCCCTTTCTTCCCAGACTGCTGAAGATCAAAGCGGAAGGGGTGCCGGTCATTCTGATCGCCCCAGATTGGCCCAGGAGGTCTTGGTTCGCAGACATTGTCAATCTTCTGGCGGACGCCCCTGGAGACTCCCAGACAGGCCAGATCTTCTGTCACAGGGTCCGATCTGCCACCCGAGTTCTCGGTCGCTCAATTTGACGGCGTGGCTGTTGAGACCACGGTACTGAGAGCATTCGGTTTCTCCGATTGGGGGATTCGCACCATGATCCAGGCCAAGAAACCGTCGTCCTTTAGGGTGTACTATCGAACCTGGAAGGCCTATTTTTGCTTGTGTGAGTCCAGTGTCATTCCGCCAATGAAATTGTCGCTCCCAGCCATCTTGGCTTTTCTCCAAGCGGGACTGGATTCTGGCCTCTCTTGGCACTCTAAAAGGGCTGGTTTCTATCCTCTTTCAGAAGTCCTTAGCATCTCGTTCTCAAGTCAAGACTTTCCTTCAGGGAGTGGCGCATACGACTCCCCCGTACCGTAATTCGGTGGACCCCTGGGACCTCAATCTCGTTCTGGAGGTTATGAGGAGTGCTCCCTTTGAACCTCTCAGAGAGGTCCCCTGTCCGTTTTGTCCTGGAAAGTGGCCTTTCTCATAGCGATCACTTCCATCAGACGGGTTTCAGAATTAGCGGCTCTGTCCTGTCGCCTGCCTTTCCTGGTTCTTCACCAGGATAAGGTAGTGTTGCGGCCTCCGCCTTCGTTTCTTCCTAAGGTGTTATCCACATTTCACTTGAATGAGGATATTGTCCTGCCTTCCTTCTGTCCGTCTCCGACTCATCCTCTGGAGCGCTCGTTGAACAGGCTAGACTTTGTCAGGGCAGTGAGGATCTATCTGGATAGGACTGCTTCCTTCAGGAAGTCTGATCTCCTGTTCGTCATTCCAGACGGGGTGCGGAGAGGCCTGCCGGCCTACAAAGCTACGATTGCGCGTTGGATTAGGACTGCAATATTGGAGGCTTACCGGGTTAAGAACAGAGTGCCTCCCCCTGGGATTAAGGCTAATTCCACCCGGGCAGTAGGTGCCTCCTGGGCGGTACAACATGGGGCATCCGCCCTACAACTTTGCAAAGCGGCAACCTGGTCTTCCATCCACACGTTTGCCAAATTTTACAAGGTCCACACCTACGCTTCGGAGGACGCCAGCCTAGGCAGAAGGATCTTGCAGGCGGCATTGGGGACTCCGCCGACCTGAATGAAGTTTTCCTGCCATTTTTTCCCTCCCCAGGGACTGCTTTGGGACGTCCCATGGTTCCTGTGTCCACCAATGAAGCGATAGAGAAAACAGGATTTTGGTTACTTACCGTAAAATCTGTTTCTCGGAGCGTTCATTGGGGGACACAGCACCCTCCCATATGTTTTACAACTCCTGTCCTTTCTTCTGGTTGTTATTGTTATGATTGAGTTGTCTGTTTTGTTGTTTTTCTGTCATGTTGTTCTCCTACTGCTTTCTCGCTAGCTGATTAGCTTGGTGCCAGTCGGTGGGGTGTATACTGCAGAGGAGCAGCCAACCTTTTTTATATGCATAGTGTCAGCCTCCTAGTGGCAGCAGCATACACCCATGGTTCCTGTGTCCCCCAATGAACGCTCCGAGAAACAGATTTTACGATAGGTAACCAAAATCCTGTTTTACCTTTTGTATGCGGTAACCAATAGAGATTCCTCGGAGGAGAACATCTAGTGTCTTTGACAGTTTTTTGATTTTTAATGATCTGGCCATGATCTCCCAATGATTGCGGGGAGTTGCACCAAGACTGAACGGATCACAGAGTGATGCATGGGAGTAGACATTCTTCAGACATGGGTAAAGATGAGTAAACTGGTATAGTTGAAATTGGAATACCATGATATATATGGTATCATTAGAAACTCATTTATATCCTGATATTTTGGCTCCATAAAACCAAAATAATATTGTGCCAGGAGGAGCGATGGCACAGATAAGATGTCATGTTGACCACATGAGGTCAGGAGACCAAGATGCTGGCAGATAACACTACCACTATTCTGCGGTAGTTTGTGGAATCCGTTCAGCAGTATTCATCTACTATAGTGACTGGAGAAGAAGAAATCTAGATATATCCAGGTACTTTATAGCATACCCAAACTGCTTCTTTCATAGCTCCCAACATTGCTGTTGGCAAAAAAAAGTAAAACAACATTCTGGTTCCACTCACAGCCTGGACCAGAAACATCCCTAACTCCACCACAAAACAAATAGAGAGCTCCCATTTTTAGCCTGAGACAGCCACAAATTTTTGGAGATTTTATATGAAACATTAAGGAGAGTGACAAGCCAAGCCTGGTGAGTCACAGTGAGGAGACATATATTTAAATATGTAAATTGCCTCTTCAGAGAGGAAGAGCACTTAAACTTGGCATAAAAGTCTCCTCACTCTGACATGCCAGGCCTGGCTTGTCACTGTCCACAAGGAGAATGTTACATCTTAGATCCCAGTCTGAAGCCTCTCACGCAGCCGAGTAAGATCTCATACTTTGCAATGACAGAAGGCAAGGCCCGAAACACCATGTCTGCCAAATTGAGATTCTGTTTTGGCTTTTGTCTTAAGTCCTTTGGCAAGGCTTGTTAAAGGGTCAATATTGTCACCAGATTTTTGCTATGCAATCTGAGAAAAACCCAAAGGTATGAACTTATATGGGTTTATATGCATCATAAGCATAACCAGATGTGGCCTGCCTTACTTTTGAGCTGCGATGTCTTCTACAAATGAATAATTATCCTAAACACAAGTCAAAATCCACAATAGACTACCTCAAAAGGCTCAAGCTAAAAGTTTTACAATGGCCCTCACAGTCCCTTAATCTGAACATCATTGAAAATCTGTGTCTAGACCTCAAAATAGCAGTGAGTGCAAGAAAATCCAGGAATCTCAGAGGTGGAAGAATTTTCCCAAGGAAGAATGGATGAAAATCCCTCATACAAGAATTGAAAAAATCTTTGCCTGCTACAAAAGCATTTACAAGTGATACTTTCAAAATGGGATGCTACTAGGTACTAACTATGCTGGATGCCCAAACTTTTGCATCGGTCCATTTTCCTTTTTGTAATTTTTTAAAATGTAAAAGATTATTTTTATTTTTTTATTGCCAAAAATGCATATTTCAGTTGGTGTCCTGACTTTCTATAGCACTTTGCACCTTTCTTGCTACATGCGTTCAATAATTTTTCCCTGTGTCGTTTCTCATTATTACACATAACTTAATGTATGGACATCTATGATTAGATTTCATTGCCAGGTGGATTAGATGGCTTGTTACTAGTGATGAGCGCAAATGCTCGTTACTTGCGTTTGCCAAGGTAGCTCAGGTATGCACCCATTATTGCGGGTGCTCGAGTGACATGTTCGAGTGCCCCCGGCCGCTCCGCATGTTTTGTAATGGTTAGATAGCCACAAAAGATGCAAGGATTGCCCATGTTTGTCAAGCAATAAGCGCATGTTTTTTTACCCGTGATACTGCATACCGGAGCACCCTCGGCAAACTCGAGTAACGAGCATTTGCGCTCATCACTATTCCTTACCAGCATCTGGTTAGAATTTCATGTCGATAGTCCCTTTATAAATTCACTTGGGAAATTGGTGACGTATTCAAGACTTATTTCGCCTGCTGTATGTCCACGGTAAAATCGCTGAATATGACCACTGTCAGATTGTAAATTCATGTCTTTTATTCCAGGTACTTTCTTCTATGCGTTAACTATTTTTTCTATGGGGAGACTTTGGCGGACTATTTTGCAACATTTGTACAAAGGGAAGAATCTCTCCAATTCCTCATCCGCTATCATCGTTTTATATCGTTTGCACTTTATGTTGTGGGTGAGTAGCTATTATATGCTACATTACCAGGTTGTGTGAACCATTACTCATCCCTTTAGTGTGGATAGTGTTTGTACAACATCCCCCACATCACAGCTCCCTGTAATGAGTGCTTGTACATTATCCACGACATCACAGCCCCCTGTAGTGATTTCTTGTACAACACCACCACAACATCACAGCCCCCTGCAGTGAGCTCTTGTACATTATCCACCCCGTCACAGCCCCCTGCAGTGAGCTCTTTTACATTATCCACCCCATCACAGCCCCCTGCAGTGAGCGCTTGTACAACACCCACCACATCACAGCCCCCTGCAGTGAGCTCTTGTACATTATCCACCACATCACAGCCCCCTGCAGTGAGCTCTTGTACATTATCCACCCCATCACAGCCCCTGCAGTGAGTGCTTGTACAGCATCCACCCCTTCACAGCCCCTGCAGTGAGCGCTTGTACACATCCACCCCATCACAGCCCCTGCAGTGAGCGCTTGTACATTATCCACCACATCACAGCCCCTGCAGTGAGCGCTTGTGCATTATCCACCACATCACAGCCCCCTGCAGTGAGCCTTGTACATTATCCACCACATCACAGCCCCCTGCAGTGAGCGCTTGTACATTATCCACCACATCACAGCCCCCTGCATGAGCGCTTGTACATTATCCACCACATCACAGCCCCCTGCAGTGAGCTCTTGTACATTATCCACCACATCACAGCCCCCTGCAGGAGCGCTTGTCATACATCCACCACATAACAGCCCCCTGCAGTGATGCTTGTACATTAGCACCACATCACAGCCCCCTGCAGTGAGCTCTTGTACAGTATCCACCACATCACAGCCCCTGCAGTGAGCGCTTGTACACATCCACCCCATCACAGCCCCTGCAGTGAGTGCTTGTACATTATCCACCACATCACTGCCCCTGCAGTGAGCTCTTGTACAGCATCCACCCCATCACAGCCCCTGCAGTGAGCTTGTACAGCATCCACCCCATCACAGCCCCCTGCAGTGAGCGCTTGTACAGCATCCACCCCATAACAGCCCCTGCAGTGAATGCTTGTACATTATCCACCACATCACAGCCCCTGCAGTGAGCGCTTGTACAGCATCCACCCATCACAGCCCCCTGCAGTGAGCGCTTGTACAACATCCACCCATCACAGCCCCTGCAGTGAGCTCTTGTACATTATCCACCCCGTCACAGCCCCCTGCAGTGAGCGCTTGTACATTATCCACCACATCACAGCCCCCTGCAGTGAGCTCTTGTACATTATCCACCACATCACAGCCCCCTGCAGTGAGCGCTTGTACAAATCCACCACATCACAGCCCCCTTCAGTGAGCTCTTGTACAGCATCCACCCATCACAGCCCCCTGCATGAGCTCTTGTACAGCATCCACCCATCACAGCCCCCTGCAGTAAGCGCTTGTACAGCATCCACCCCATCACAGCCCCTGCAGTGAATGCTTGTACATTATCCACCACATCACAGCCCTGCAGTGAGCGCTTGTACAGCATCCACCCATCACAGCCCCCTGCAGTGAGCGCTTGTACAACATCCACCACATCACAGCCCCTGCAGTGAGCTCTTGTACATTATCCACCCCATCACAGCCCCTGCAGTGAGCGCTTGTACATTATCCACCCATCACAGCCCCTGCAGTGAGCGCTTGTACATATCCACCCATCACAGCCCCTTGCAGTGAGCTCTTGTACATTATCCACCACATCACAGCCCCTGCAGTGAGCGCTTGTACAGCATCCACCCATCACAGCCCCCTGCAGTGAGCGCTTGTACAACATCCACCACATCACAGCCCCCTGCAGTGAGCGCTTGTCATTATCCACCACATCACAGCCCCCTGCAGTGAGCGCTTGTACATTATCCACCACATCACAGCCCCTGCAGTGAGCTCTTGTACATATCCACCCCATCACAGCCCCTGCAGTGATGCTTGTACATTATCCACCACATCACAGCCCCTGCAGTGAGCGCTTGTACAGCATCCACCCCATCACAGCCCCTGCAGTGAATGCTTGTACATTATCCACCCATCACAGCCCCTGCAGTGAGCCTTGTAAGCATCCACCCATCACAGCCCCCTGCAGTGAGCGCTTGTACAACATCCACCACATCACAGCCCCCTGCAGTGAGCTCTTGTCCATTATCCACCCCATCACAGCCCCTGCAGTGAGCGCTTGTACATTATCCACCCCATCACAGCCCCCTGCAGTGAGCGCTTGTACATATCCACCACATCACAGCCCCTGCAGTGAGCTCTTGTACATTATCCACCCATCACAGCCCCCTGCAGTGAGCTCTTGTACATTATCCACCCATCACAGCCCCCTGCAGTGAGCGCTTGTACAACATCCACCACATCACAGCCCCTGCAATGAGCGCTTGTACATTATCCACCCATCACAGCCCCCTGCAGTGAGCGCTTGTACACATCCACCACATCACAGCTCCCTGCAGTGAGAGCTTGTACATTATCCACCACATCACAGCCCCCTGCAGTGAGCTCTTCAGGGGCGGAACTATCGTGGAAGCAGGGGAAGCAGCTGCCACAGGGCCCGGGCTAGAAGGGGGCCCGTCCCTGCTGCAGCTGCTTCACCTGCCATCAGGGCATTACAGCCCTAGCCCTTACTGTATGGGGCCCGTGATTAGGAGCAAAAGGGGGGGCCGAGCACGCTGGCAACCCGATCCGCGCTCGGGCCCCCTCACGACATTTTGTTCAGGCTTCTGACTCTGAACGCTGATGCATAACAACACTGTGTTGTTTTAAAGAGACACTACAGTGTTGTAAATGCAGACAGCGAACAGAAATGAGCACTGTAGCTTTAAGCTGCGGCCCAGTGCATTATGGTCCGTCTGTCACACGTGTGTGTGTGTGTGTGTGTGTGTGTGTGTGTGTGTGTGTGTGTGTGCATGTGGGGGCGGACAGCAGACGGCCAGGCAGACCACATGAGGCAGCAGGCTGACTGGACAAGCAGGTGGAGGCCCGGGCAAGCAGGGTGAGTCTCTCAACAGTGAGAAGAGGCTTGGCTGCAATGGTGACTGGGAGGGCAGGTGCAGGCAGCATCTAACAGGGCCCACATTCAACAGGCCCCAGGCTGCAGTGCAGGGGGCCCACATTCAACAGGCTGCAGTGCAGGGGGCCCACATTCAACAGGGCTCAGGCTGCAGTGCAGGGGGCCCACATTCAACAGGGCCCAGGCAGCAGGGGGCCCGCATTCAACACAGGGCCCAGGTAGCAAGGGGCCCGCATTCCAACAGGGCCCAGGCAGCAGGGGGCCCTCATTCAACACAGGGCCCAGGCAGCAAGGGGCCCGCATTCCAACAGGGCCCAGTCAGCAGGGGCCCGCATTCAACACAGGGCCCAGGCAGCAAGGGGCCCGCATTCCAACAGGGCTCAGGCAGCAAGGGGCCCGCATTCCAACAGGGCCTCGGGCTCCTGGGCCCTGTTTGACGCAAGCCTCAAGTCACCACTAACCTCCCCCTGGGCCCTGTTGGGCACGGGACCTCAGTCACCAGTAGCCTCCCCCTGGCCCAGTAACAGCCTCATGGTTGCTACAAGTGACGAGTGACACCCTGATCTCTGCTACATGTGACAAGTAACAACCTCAGCTCTGCTACATGTGACAAGTAACAACCTCAGCTCTGCTCATGTGACAAGTAACAACCTCAGCTCTGCTACATGTTACAAGTAGCAACCTCAGCTCTGCTACATGTGACAAGTAGCAACCTCAGCTCTGCTACATGTGACAAGTAACAACCTCAGCTCTGCTACTTGTGACAAGTAGCAACCTCAGCTCTGCTACATGTGAGTGACAGCCTCATCTCTGCTACATGCGAGGAGTGACAGCCTCATCTCTGCTACATGCGAGGAGTGACAGCCTCATCTCTGCTACATGCGCGGAGTGACAGCCTCAGCTTTGCTATACAAGTAGCAGAGCTGAGGCTGTCACTCCTCACATGTTGCAGAGATGAGGCTGTCACTCCTTACATGTAGCAGAGCTGAGGCTGTCACTCCTCGCATGTAGTAGAGCTGAGGCTGTCCCTACTCACATGTAGCAGAGCTGAGGCTGTCCCTCCTCACATGTAGCAGAGCTGAGCTGTCCTCCTCACATGTAGCAGAGCTGAGGCTGTCCCTCCTCACATGTAGCAGAGCTGAGGCTGTCCCTCCTCACATGTAGCAGAGCTGAGGCTGTCCCTCCTCACATGTAGCAGAGCTGAGGCTGTCCCTCCTCACATGTAGCAGAGCTGAGGCTGTCCCTCCTCACATGTAGCAGAGCTGAGGCTGTCACTCCTCACATGTAGCAGAGCTGAGGCTGTCACTCCTCACATGTAGCAGAGCTGAGGCTGTCATTCCTCGCATGTAGCAGAGCTGAGGCTGTCCCTCCTCACATGTAGCAGAGCTGAGGCTGTCACTCCTCACATGTAGCAGAGCTGAGGCTGTCACTCCTCACATGTAGCAGAGCTGAGGCTGTCACTCCTCACATGTAGCAGAGCTGAGGCTGTCACTCCTCACATGTAGCAGAGCTGAGGCTGTCACTCCTCACATGTAGCAGAGCTGAGGCTGTCACTCCTCACATGCAGGCTGGATTACAAGTTTCTTCACACATTTACTCTGGAGAAAGCCTACCTTCGTCACTACCTCAGTTGCTTCCTGGGAGTTGGTTCTTTTCTGTTATTTCACTATCATTACTCCAAAAACCTCTAATTTAGGATAATAAAGGTATCTTTCTTAACACAACTTGGGTAGACCGGGATTGGCAACGCGCGGGGGGGGGCCCCATTGTGAAGTTTGCTGTGGGGCCCTGCCGTTCCTAGTTACGCCCCTGACACATTATCCACCACATCACAGCCCCCTGCAGTGAGCGCTTGTACAGCATCCACCCCATCACAGCCCCTGCAGTGAGCGCTTGTACATTATCCACCACATCACAGTCCCCTGCAGTGAGCGCTTGTACAGCATCCACCCCATCACAGCCCCCTGCAGTAAGCGCTTGTACAACATCCACCACATCACAGCCCCCTGCAGTGAGCGCTTGTACATTATCCACCACATCACAGCCCCCTGCAGTGAGCGCTTGTACATTATCCACCACATCACAGCCCCCTGCAGTGAGCGCTTGTACATTATCCACCACATCACAGCCCCTGCAGTGAGCGCTTGCACAGCATCCACCCATCACAGCCCCCTGCAGTGAGCGCTTGTACAACATCCACCACATCACAGCCCCTGCAGTGAGTGCTTGTACATTATCCACCACATCACCGCCCCCTGCAGTGAGCTCTTGTACAGCATCCACCCCATCACAGCCCCCTTCAGTGAGCTCTTGTACAGCATCCACCCCATCACAGCCCCCTGCAGTGAGCGCTTGTACAGCATCCACCCCATCACAGCCCCTGCAGTGAATGCTTGTACATTATCCACCACATCACAGCCCCTGCAGTGAGCGCTTGTACAGCATCCACCCATCACAGCCCCCTGCAGTGAGCGCTTGTACAACATCCACCACATCACAGCCCCCTGCAGTGAGCTCTTGTACATTATCCACCCCGTCACAGCCCCCTGCAGTGAGCGCTTGTACATTATCCACCACATCACAGCCCCCTGCAGTGAGCTCTTGTACATTATCCACCACATCACAGCCCCTGCAGTGAGCGCTTGTACAACATCCACTACATCACAGCCCCCTTCAGTGAGCTCTTGTACAGCATCCACCCATCACAGCCCCCTGCAGTGAGCTCTAGTACAGCATCCACCCCATCACAGCCCCCTGCAGTGAGCGCTTGTACAGCATCCACCCCATCACAGCCCCTGCAGTGAATGCTTGTACATTAAATCCACCACATCACAGCCCCTGCAGTGAGCGCTTGTACAGCATCCACCCATCACAGCCCCCTGCAGTGAGCGCTTGTACAACATCCACCACATCACAGCCCCCTGCAGTGAGCTCTTGTACATTATCCACCCATCACAGCCCCCTGCAGTAAGCGCTTGTACATTATCCACCACATCACAGCCCCCTGCAGTGAGCTCTTGTACATTATCCACCACATCACAGCCCCCTGCAGTGAGTGCTTGTACGACATCCACCACATCACAGCCCCCTGCAATGAGCGCTTGTACATTATCCACCACATCACAGCCCCCTGCAGTGAGCGCTTGTACAACATCCACCACATCACAGCTCCCTGCAGTGAGAGCTTGTACATTATCCACCACATCACAGCCCCCTGCAGTGAGCTCTTCAGGGGCGGAACTATCGTGGAAGCAGGGGAAGCAGCTGCCACAGGGCCCGGGCTAGAAGGGGGCCCGTCCCTGCTGCAGCTGCTTCACCTGCCATCAGGGCATTACAGCCCTAGCCCTTACTGTATGGGGCCCAGTGATTAGGAGCAAAAGGGGGGGGCCGAGCACGCTGGCAACCCGATCCGCGCTCGGGCCCCCTCCCGACATTTTGTTCAGGCTTCTGACTCTGAACGCTGATGCATAACAACACTGTGTTGTTTTAAAGAGACACTACAGTGTTGTAAATGCAGACAGCGAACAGAAATGAGCACTGTAGCTTTAAGCTGCGGCCCAGTGCATTATGGTCCGTCTGTCACAGCGTGTGTGTGTGTGTGTGCATGTGGGGGCGGACAGCAGACGGCCAGGCAGACCACATGAGGCAGCAGGCTGACTGGACAAGCAGGTGGAGGCCCGGGCAAGCAGGGTGAGTCTCTCAACAGTGAGAAGAGGCTTGGCTGCAATGGTGACTGGGAGGGCAGGTGCAGGCAGCATCTAACAGGGCCCACATTCAACAGGGCCCAGGCCCCAGGCTGCAGTGCAGGGGGCCCACATTCAACAGGCTGCAGTGCAGGGGGCCCACATTCAACAGGGCTCAGGCTGCAGTGCAGGGGGCCCACATTCAACAGGGCCCAGGCAGCAGGGGGCCCGCATTCAACACAGGGCCCAGGTAGCAAGGGGCCCGCATTCCAACAGGGCCCAGGCAGCAGGGGGCCCTCATTCAACACAGGGCCCAGGCAGCAAGGGGCCCGCATTCCAACAGGCCCAGTCAGCAGGGGGCCCGCATTCAACACAGGGCCCAGGCAGCAAGGGGCCCGCATTCCAACAGGGCTCAGGCAGCAAGGGGCCCGCATTCCAACAGGGCCTCGGGCTCCTGGGCCCTGTTTGACGCAAGCCTCAAGTCACCACTAACCTCCCCCTGGGCCCTGTTGGGCACGGGACCTCAGTCACCAGTAGCCTCCCCCTGGCCCAGTAACAGCCTCATGGTTGCTACAAGTGACGAGTGACACCCTGATCTCTGCTACATGTGACAAGTAACAACCTCAGCTCTGCTACATGTGACAAGTAACAACCTCAGCTCTGCTCATGTGACAAGTAACAACCTCAGCTCTGCTCATGTGACAAGTAACAACCTCAGCTCTGCTACATGTTACAAGTAGCAACCTCAGCTCTGCTACATGTGACAAGTAGCAACCTCAGCTCTGCTACATGTGACAAGTAACAACCTCAGCTCTGCTACTTGTGACAAGTAGCAACCTCAGCTCTGCTACATGTGAGTGACAGCCTCATCTCTGCTACATGCTAGGAGTGACAGCTTCATCTCTGCTACATGCGCGGAGTGACAGCCTCAGCTTTGCTATACAAGTAGCAGAGCTGAGGCTGTCACTCCTCACATGTTGCAGAGATGAGGCTGTCACTCCTTACATGTAGCAGAGCGGAGGCTGTCACTCCTCGCATGTAGTAGAGCTGAGGCTGTCCCTACTCACATGTAGCAGAGCTGAGGCTGTCCCTCCTCACATGTAGCAGAGCTGAGGCTGTCCCTCCTCACATGTAGCAGAGCTGAGGCTGTCACTCCTCACATGTAGCAGAGCTGAGGCTGTCACTCCTCACATGTAGCAGAGCTGAGGCTGTCACTCCTCACATGTAGCAGAGCTGAGGCTGTCACTCCTCGCATGTAGCAGAGCTGAGGCTGTCCCTCCTCACATGTAGCAGAGCTGAGGCTGTCACTCCTCACATGTAGCAGAGCTGAGGCTGTCACTCCTCGCATGTAGCAGAGCTGAAGCTGTCCCTCCTCACATGTAGCAGAGCTGAGGATGTCACTCCTCACATGTAGCAGAGCTGAGGCTGTCACTCCTCACATGTAGCAGAGCTGAGGCTGTCACTCCTCACATGTAGCAGAGCTGAGGCTGTCACTCCTCACATGTAGCAGAGCTGAGGCTGTCACTCCTCACATGCAGGCTGGATTACAAGTTTCTTCACACATTTACTCTGGAGAAAGCCTACCTTCGTCACTACCTCAGTTGCTTCCTGGGAGTTGGTTCTTTTCTGTTATTTCACTATCATTACTCCAAAAACCTCTAATTTTGGATAATAAAGGTATCTTTCTTAACACAACTTGGGTAGACCGGGATTGGCAACGCGCGGGGGGGGCCCCATTGTGAAGTTTGCTGTGGGGCCCTGCCGTTCCTAGTTACGCCCCTGACACAATTATCCACCACATCACAGCCCCCTGCAGTGAGCGCTTGTACAGCATCCACCCCATCACAGCCCCTGCAGTGAGCGCTTGTACATTATCCACCACATCACAGTCCCCTGCAGTGAGCGCTTGTACAGCATCCACCCCATCACAGCCCCCTGCAGTAAGCGCTTGTACAACATCCACCACATCACAGCCCCCTGCAGTGAGCGCTTGTACATTATCCACCACATCACAGCCCCCTGCAGTGAGCGCTTGTACATTATCCACCACATCACAGCCCCCTGCAGTGAGCGCTTGTACATTATCCACCACATCACAGCCCCTGCAGTGAGCGCTTGTACAGCATCCACCCATCACAGCCCCTGCAGTGAGCGCTTGTACAACATCCATCACATCACAGCCCCCTGCAGTGAGCTCTTGTACATTATCCACCCCGTCACAGTCCCCTGCAGTGAGCGCTTGTACATTATCCACCACATCACAGCCCCTGCAGTGAGCTCTTGTACATTATCCACCACATCACAGCCCCCTGCAGTGAGCGCTTGTACAACATCCACCACATCACAGCCCCCTGCAATGAGCGCTTGTACATTATCCACCACATCACAGCCCCTGCAGTGAGCGCTTGTACAACGTCCACCACATCACAGCTCCCTGCAGTGAGAGCTTGTACATTATCCACCACATCACAGCCCCCTGCAGTGAGCTCTTGTACATTATCCACCACATCACAGCCCCCTGCAGTGAGCGCTTGTACAGCATCCACCCCATCACAGCCCCTGCAGTGAGCGCTTGTACATTATCCACCACATCACAGTCCCCTGCAGTGAGTGCTTGTACAGCATCCACCCCATCACAGCCCCTGCAGTGAGCACTTGTACATTATTCACCACATCACAGCCCCCTGCAGTAAGCGCTTGTACAACATCCACCACATCACAGCCCCCTGCAGTGAGCGCTTGTACATTATCCACCACATCACAGCCCCCTGCAGTGAGCGCTTGTACAGCATCCACCTCATCACAGCCCCTGCAGTGAGCGCTTGTACATTATCCACCACATCACAGCCCCCTGCAGTGAGCGCTTGTACATTATACACCACATCACAGCCCCCTGCAGTGAGCGCTTGTACATTATCCCCCCTGTCACAGCCCCCTGCAGTGAGCGCTTGTGCATTAGCCCCCCTGTCACAGCCCCTGCAGTGAGCGCTTGTACAACATCCACCACATCACAGCCCCCTGCAGTGAGCGCTTGTACATTATCCACCACATCACAGCCCCCTGCAGTGAGCGCTTGTACAGCTTCCACCACATCACAGCCCCCTGCAGTGAGCGCTTGTACAGCTTCCACCACATCACAGCCCCCTGCAGTGACCGCTTGTACTTTATCCCCCCTGTCACAGCCCCTGCAGTGAGCTCTTGTACACATCCCTGATACCCACATCCACACAAGCCCCCTGCAGTGAGCGCTTGTACATATCCACCACATCACAGCCCCTGCAGTGAGCGCTTGTACAACATCACCACATCACAGCCCCCTGCAGTGAGCGCTTGTCACACACCATCCAGCCCTCATGAGCTTGTACACATGCCACCACTACGCCCAGTGAGGCTTGTACAAATCCACCCATCCAGCCCCCTGCAGTGAGGCTTGTACAAATCCACCACATCACAGCCCCTGCAGTGAGCCTTGTACAACATCCACCACATCACAGCCCCCTGCAGTGAGCACTTGTACATATCCACCCCATCACAGCCCCTGCAGTGGCCTTGTACATTATCCACCCATCACAGCCCCCTGCAGTGAGCACTTGTACAGCATCCACCCCATCACAGCCCCTGCAGTGAGACTTGTACAGCATCCACCCATCACAGCCCTCTGCAGTGAGCACTTGTACACATCCACCCCATCACAGCCCCTGCAGTGAGCGCTTGTACACATCCACCACATCACAGCCCCCTGCAGTGAGCGCTTGTACAATCATCCACCACATCACAGCCCCCTGCAGTGAGCGCTTGTACATTATCCACCACATCACAGCCCCTGCAGTGAGCTCTTGTACATTATCCACCACATCACAGCCCCTGCAGTGAGACTTGTACAGCATCCACCCCATCACAGCCCTCTGCAGTGAGCACTTGTACAGCATCCACCCCATCACAGCCCCCTGCAGTGAGCGCTTGTACAACATCCACCACATCACAGCCCCCTGCAGTGAGCGCTTGTACAACATCCACCACATCACAGCCCCTGCAGTGAGCGCTTGTACATTATCCACCACATCACAGCCCCTGCAGTGAGCTACTTGTACATTATCCACCACATCACAGCCCCCTGCAGTGAGCACTTGTACAGCATCCACCCCATCACAGCCCTCTGCAGTGAGCACTTGTACAGCATCCACCCATCACAGCCCCCTGCAGTGAGCGCTTGTACAACATCCACCACATCACAGCCCCCTGCAGTGAGCGCTTGTACTACCATCCAACCTCATCACAGCCCCTGCAGTGAGCGCTTGTACATTATCCACCACATCACAGCCCCCTGCAGTGAGCGCTTGTACATTATACACCACATCACAGCCCCCTGCAGTGAGCGCTTGTACATTATCCCCCCTGTCACAGCCCCCTGCAGTGAGCGCTTGTACATTAGCCCCCTGTCACAGCCCCCTGCAGTGAGCGCTTGTACAACATCCACCACATCACAGCCCCCTGCAATGAGCGCTTGTACATTATCCACCACATCACAGCCCCCTGCAGTGAGCGCTTGTACAACATCCACCACATCACAGCTCCCTGCAGTGAGAGCTTGTACATTATCCACCACATCACAACCCCCTGCAGTGAGCTCTTCAGGGGCGGAACTATCGTGGAAGCAGGGGAAGCAGCTGCCACAGGGCCCGGGCTAGAAGAGGGCCCGTCCCTGCTGCAGCTGCTTCACCTGCCATCAGGGCATTACAGCCCTAGCCCTTACTGTATGGGGCCCAGTGATTAGGAGCAAAAGGGGGGGGCCGAGCACGCTGGCAACCCGATCCGCGCTCGGGCCCCCTCCCGACATTTTGTTCAGGCTTCTGACTCTGAACGCTGATGCATAACAACACTGTGTTGTTTTAAAGAGACACTACAGTGTTGTAAATGCAGACAGCGAACAGAAATGAGCACTGTAGCTTTAAGCTGCGGCCCAGTGCATTATGGTCCGTCTGTCACAGCGTGTGTGTGTGTGTTTGCATGTGGGGGCGGACAGCAGACGGCCAGGCAGACCACATGAGGCAGCAGGCTGACTGGACAAGCAGGTGGAGGCCCGGGCAAGCAGGGTGAGTCTCTCAACAGTGAGAAGAGGCTTGGCTGCAATGGTGACTGGGAGGGCAGGTGCAGGCAGCATCTAACAGGGCCCACTTTCAACAGGGCCCAGGCTGCAGTGCAGGGGGCCCACATTCAACAGGCTGCAGTGCAGGGGGCCCACATTCAACAGGGCTCAGGCTGCAGTGCAGGGGGCCCACATTCAACAGGGCCCAGGCAGCAGGGGGCCCGCATTCAACACAGGGCCCAGGTAGCAAGGGGCCCGCATTCCAACAGGGCCCAGGCAGCAGGGGGCCCTCATTCAACACAGGGCCCAGGCAGCAAGGGGCCCGCATTCCAACAGGGCCCAGTCAGCAGGGGGCCCGCATTCAACACAGGGCCCAGGCAGCAAGGGGCCCGCATTCCAACAGGGCTCAGGCAGCAAGGGGCCCGCATTCCAACAGGGCCTCGGGCTCCTGGGCCCTGTTTGACGCAAGCCTCAAGTCACCACTAACCTCCCCCTGGGCCCTGTTGGGCACGGGACCTCAGTCACCAGTAGCCTCCCCCTGGCCCAGTAACAGCCTCATGGTTGCTACAAGTGACGAGTGACACCCTGATCTCTGCTACATGTGACAAGTAACAACCTCAGCTCTGCTACATGTGACAAGTAACAACCTCAGCTCTGCTCATGTGACAAGTAACAACCTCAGCTCTGCTACATGTGACAAGTAGCAACCTCAGCTCTGCTACATGTGACAAGTAGCAACCTCAGCTCTGCTACATGTGACAAGTAACAACCTCAGCTCTGCTACTTGTGACAAGTAGCAACCTCAGCTCTGCTACATGTGAGTGACAGCCTCATCTCTGCTACATGCGAGGAGTGACAGCCTCATCTCTGCTACATGCGCGGAGTGACAGCCTCAGCTTTGCTATACAAGTAGCAGAGATGAGGCTGTCACTCACATGTTGCAGAGATGAGGCTGTCACTCCTTACATGTAGCAGAGCTGAGGCTGTCACTCCTCGCATGTAGTAGAGCTGAGGCTGTCCCTACTCACATGTAGCAGAGCTGAGGCTGTCCCTCCTCACATGTAGCAGAGCTGAGGCTGTCCCTCCTCACATGTAGCAGAGCTGAGGCTGTCACTCCTCACATGTAGCAGAGCTGAGGCTGTCACTCCTCACATGTAGCAGAGCTGAGGCTGTCACTCCTCACATGTAGCAGAGCTGAGGCTGTCACTCCTCACATGTAGCAGAGTTGAGGCTGTCACTCCTCGCATGTAGCAGAGCTGAGGCTGTCCCTCCTCACATGTAGCAGAGCTGAGGCTGTCACTCCTCGCATGTAGCAGAGCTGAGGCTGTCACTCCTCGCATGTAGCAGAGCTGAGGCTGTCACTCCTCACAAATAGCAGAGCTGAGGCTGTCACTCCTCACATGTAGCAGAGCTGAGGCTGTCACTCCTCACATGTAGCAGAGCTGATGCTGTCACTCCTCACATGCAGGCTGGATTACAAGTTTCTTTACACATTTACTCTGGAGAAAGCCTACCTTCGTCACTACCTCAGTTGCTTCCTGGGAGTTGGTTCTTTTCTGTTATTTCACTATCATTACTCCAAAAACCTCTAATTTTGGATAATAAAGGTATCTTTCTTAACACAACTTGGGTAGACCGGATTGGCAACGCGCGGGGGGGGGCCCCATTGTGAAGTTTGCTGTGGGGCCCTGCCGTTCCTAGTTACGCCCCTGACACATTATCCACCACATCACAGCCCCCTGCAGTGAGCGCTTGTACAGCATCCACCCCATCACAGCCCCTGCAGTGAGCGCTTGTACATTATCCACCAGATCACAGTCCCCTGCAGTGAGCGCTTGTACAGCATCCACCCCATCACAGCCCCTGCAGTAAGCGCTTGTACAACATCCACCACATCACAGCCCCTGCAGTGAGCGCTTGTACATTATCCACCACATCACAGCCCCCTGCAGTGAGCGCTTGTACATTATCCACCACATCACAGCCCCCTGCAGTGAGCGCTTGTACATTATCCACCACATCACAGCCCCTGCAGTGAGCGCTTGTACAGCATCCACCCATCACAGCCCTGCAGTGACCTTGTACAAATCCACCACATCACAGCCCCTGCAGTGAGCTTGTACAGCATCCACCCATCACAGCCCCTGCAGTAGCGCTTGTACAACATCCACCACATCACAGCCCCCTGCAGTGAGCGCTTGTACATACCCCATCACACCCCTGCACGCTTGCCCCCTGCCAGTACAGGTGCTTGTACATATCACACATCCAACCACAGTTCACACAGCCCCCTGCAGTGACGCTTCTTTTGTACATGCAGTATCTACAATCAACCACATCACAGCCCCTGCAGTGAGCGCTTTTACAACATCCACCACATCACAGACCCTGCAGTGAGCGCTTGTACAGCTTCCACCACATCACAGCCCCCTGCAGTGACCGCTTGTACTTTATCCCCCCTGTCACAGCCCCTGCAGTGAGCGCTTCTACATTATCCACCACATCACAGCCCCCTGCAGTGAGCGCTTGTACAACATCCACCACATCACAGACCCTGCAGTGAGCGCTTGTACAACATCCACCACATCACAGCCCCCTGCAGTGAGCGCTTGTACAACATCCACCACATCACAGCCCCCTGCAGTGAGCGCTTGTACATTATCCACCACATCACAGCCCCTGCAGTGAGCTCTTGTACATTATCCACCACATCACAGCCCCTGCAGTGAGCTCTTGTACATTATCCACCACATCACAGCCCCCTGCAGTGAGCACTTGTACAGCATCCACCCCATCACAGCCCCTGCAGTGAGCGCTTTTACAGCATCCACCCCATCACAGCCCCTGCAGTGAGTGCTTGTACATTATCCACCACATCACAGCCCCCTGCAGTGAGCACTTGTACAGCATCCACCCCATCACAGCCCCTGCAGTGAGCGCTTGTACAGCATCCACCCCATCACAGCCCCTGCAGTGAGTGCTTGTACATTATCCACCACATCACAGCCCCTGCAGTGAGCTCTTGTACATTATCCCCCCTGTCACAGCCCCTGCAGTGAGCTCTTGTACATTATCCCCCCTGTCACAGCCCCTGCAGTGAGCGCTTGTACATTATCCACCATATCACAGCCCCCTGCAGTGAGCTCTTGTACATTATCCACCCCATCACATTTGTTCATTTATATTAAGTACTCCCTTACCTTTTAGCTGTTTGCTTTAAGTGAATAATCAGATATATTTAACCCTTTGTTTTTTTTGGTTTTTTTTTTGTCACGTAGGTTTCTGCATGTTTGTATTGAGCCTAGTGAAGAAACAATACCGCCTCCAGTTTTACATGGTTGGTGTCAATTCCTCTGTGCAGAAGCTAGTGATATCCCTTGCCATGTTTTTGCATGATCAGCCTCGTGTGCACTGGTCTGCATTGGTTCATTTAATCATGTGATATCAACATATAAAGCTCAACTTCATCCAAAGCATGAGAAATAACATTTAATTAAAGCAGAGCTGACAATTCCTGTACTTCTTACCATATCGTCACTGCAGTCCATAAGGATGAGTTCTCGGCTGCTGTATGCAGAATACTTGGACTGGATTAGCTGTGCTTGTGCCTGGCTTCGAGGTAAAAGCAGTCATCTGGCCAGCTTCAGAGCAGTGCTTACCAACTCTGTAGCAAAGAGCTTGTAAGCCCTGCACTCCTTGGACGGCCACCTCTGAAAGACTGTAGAATAAACCTGTAACCTAGGCAAAAAGCAGTAAGCTATAGAATTAAAAAGTCCTAAGAATGGAGAGTATTTTTAATAAGAAATAATTTGCAAAGTTGTTTGTTTTTACATGCACTTAGCAATTTTACCCTATGTGGGACAACCCTTTCAAATAACCTTATTAGAACAAATGATTTTGCATATGTTTCTCCAGAATAGCAGTTTTAAAAAGTTCACAAGTTGCGTTTCGCCAGACTTTTTTCTGCACGTTTAAACGCTGTGTTTTACAGTACCAAAACTTAGAATAAAAATCAATGAACCAATACCCTGCAGTAAGTAAATAATAGTACATGGAGATATCATAGGGTACATAGTTGACACTATTTTGATCAAAAAAGCATAAAAGCCATCCCACCGTGACAAGGTGTACCGAGGATGGTATGGAGCAGAGCTGGACCCAGACCTGACTGTCTCACACCTGCCCGTGGAAAGCTATGGAGACAAAATGAACATCCAAAAGGGGCTTAGATGTATGAAAGAAAGGCGTAAAAAGGCACATATTTTATGCATTGCTTTTTACTACCAACAGTCAGGTTTTTGGTGCATCAAAAACGATGTGTGTGATCATACGCATAGGCAAGTTGTCAGATTTCTTTTAGGCTAGGGTCATACAGTTGTGCTCAAAAGTTTACATATCCCGGCAGAATTTTTGCTTTCTTGGCCTTTTTTTAGAGCATATGAATGATAACACCAAAACCTTTTCTCCACTCATGCTTAGTAGTTGGGTGAAGCCATTTATTGTCAAACTGTTTTTTTCTCTTTTTAAATCGTAATGACGACCCAAAACATACTAATGACCCTGATCAAAAGTTTACATACCCTAGGGATTTTGGCCTGATAACATGCACAGAAGTTGTCACAATTCAGTTTGACTGGCTACTAAATGTAACATCCTCACCTGTCACCTGTTTGCTTGTATTCAGTGTGTGTGCATAAAAGTTTTTGGGATCCAGACAGACTCTTGGATCTTTCATCCAGCCACTGACATTTCTGGATTGTGAGTCATGGGGAAAGCAAAAGAATTGTCGATGGATCTACGGGAAAAGGTAGTTGAAATGTATAAATAGGAGAGGGATACAAAAAGATATCCAAGGAATTGATAATACCAGTCGGTAGTGTTCAAACATTGATTAACAAATGGAAAATCAGGGGCTCTGTAAAGACAAAACCACGGTCAGGTAGACCAACAAATATGTTGTCCACAACTGCCAGGAAAATTATTCGGGATGCAAAGAAAAACCCACAAATAACATTAGCTGAAATACTGGACTCTCTGAAATCTAGCTGTGTGGCTGTTTCAAGATGCACAATAGGGAGGCACTTGAAGAAAAATGGGCTGTATGGTCGAGTCGCCAGAAGAAAGTCATTACTGCGCAAATGCCACAAAGTATATCGCCTACAATATGCAAAACTGCACATGGACAAGCCTCAAAACTTCTGGAACAAGGTAATTTTGAGTAATGAGACCAAAATTGAACGTTTTGGCCACAACCATAAACATTACATTTGCAGAGAAGTCAACAAGGCCTATGATGAAAGGAACACCATTCCTACTGTAAAGCACGGAGCTGGATCGCTGATGTTTTGGGGATGTGTGAGATACAAAGGCACAGGAAATTTGGTCAAAGTTGAAGGAAAGATGAATGCAGCACATTATTAGCAAATACTGGAGGCAAATTTGCAATCATCAGCCCGGAAGCTGCGCATGGGACGTTCCAACGTGACAATGATCCAAAACACAAGGCGAAGTCGACCTGTCATTGGCTACAGCAGAACAAAGTGAAGGTTCTGGAGTGGCCATCTCAGTCTGCTGACCTCAATATCCTTGAGCCACTCTGGGGAGATCTCAAGCGCACAGTTCATACTAGACAGCCCAGGAATTTACAGGAACTGGAGGCTTTCTCCCAAGAAGAGTGGGCAGCTTTACCATCTGAGAAAATAAAGAACCTCATCCATAACTACCACAAAAGACTTCAAGCTGTCATTGATGTTAGAGGGGGCAATACACGGTATTAAGAAATGAGGTATGTAAACTTTTGATCAGGGTCATTTGGATGTTTTGGGTTGTCATTATGATTTAAAAAAGAGAAAACAGAGTAGTTTGACAATAAATGGCTTCACCCAACCACTAACCATGAGTGGAGAAAAAGTTTTGGTGTTATCATTCATATTCTCTGGAAAAAGGCCAAGAAAGCAAAAATTCTGCCGAGGTATATAAACTTTTGAGCACAACTGTATTTTTTCTCATCTGAGTAAATTGATCCTATTTTGCTCATCACACTCTGATCAGAGTATCAGCACAGTGTGATTTGATTTTCTCAGATGAAGAAAAGATGGGAAAAAAAATTCTCCATGTTCTCTGTTCTGTCTGTCCATGAAAACCAGACTGCGCTCGATGTCATCTGAGTTCTGTCTGATTTTTTTTTTTTTTTTTTTGACGGACCCATTGACTTGCATGGCCCAGTGCGATACGTTTTTTGTATGCAAATCTTGCATGCTGTGATTTATTTTTTTTCCCTCAGACAGACCAAGTCGGAGGAAAAAATTGGACATGTGCATGGCTCCATAGACTAACATTTGTCCAAGTGTGTTCTGATGTTTTCTCGGCTTGCACTCTGACTGAACATACAGCCATGTGTACTCGGGGTGCTAATTGTGAGGGTGCAGTAACCTGGCTCTGTGACATGGCTGGGTGTTGGTGCAGCTCTTCAGTTTTCCCCCTTGTAATGCAGCATGTAATATTATGGGGAGAGAGATTGCGGATAGCTTTCTTCCCTGTTTACATGAGAAGATATTTGTGGGAATTGGCAAGTGTGGAGGTGACGCCTCACATGCTTCTCCCATTGTTTAATACACAGGCTGAACTTAACATGTGCTGATAGTTAAGGAGACTTAGGGTGCGGCCACATGCTGAGGCCATTTAGGTTTGTTTTTTTGCTTGTTTGGTTTTTTTCTACTGAATACTCTGTGTGGAAAAGTTTGTACTTTACTACACATCAGAAAAAAAGGTTTTGTCCATCTTGACAGAAGCCAAAGTGATGCTTTTCTAGCATTCATCTGGTAATTAGGGGCATATGAGTTCCTGAAAGAGGACCTGCCTGTCGATTCTTTCCGCCCAAACCGACCGAATGACAGGCTGGCTACAGCTACACGATTGCAGTCAGGTATGTCTCTCTCAAAAGCACTTAGCTGGGGACTGTAAGAGATGAGAGTCCTCCGATGCGGTCTCCGACTGAATTAACACCCCTCTAGGTGATTAACAAATCTCTCCCTATGTAGACACATGAGAAGACCAGTCAGTCACCTGGAGCGCGGCCGGCGCTTCAAACTGTGTCTGTGCTGGAGCGTTTCCGAAAGGAACATACCTGGCTGCAGTTGTATGCTAGGCTCCGAGTCATGCTGTCGTGGTTTGGGCACCAAAAATCGAGTAACAGGTTTCCTTTAACGCATGAACACACATCACATGTCGCATTCGGCAAAATGGCACTTCATAGCCATGGTGAAGTCAAACTATCCAGCGTTGCCCGCTGTTCTCTGTGCTATCCTCAGATGGTGAATGGGAAGTCCAGTATTTGTGCAATGCACGACATGACCTGCCGTGTGTAAATTGTGTTAGTATTCGTGTATGTGTCACTATTTCCTGTCCTTCCCATTTCTGTTTGCCAACATTAAAGTGTTTGTGACAAGTTTGGAAATGGTTCCCTATCCATAGTACTGGGTATAACTAACCATCTGCTGGGACCCTCACTGATCCATGGATCTGGGCTCTGAAAAGTCCCATCTGAATGTAGTTGCATTCATGCATGCACACCTTTGTGCTATTCAATTTGTATGGGACTGCTGGAAATATCAGAGTACAGTTATTCCCTCTATAATAAATAGGTGATAATTACCAAACTTGGCACAAACCCTTTAAATGAAAATTCCCCTTTCTGCTGCCTCTTCATGCGAAATCCTAATTTTTTTAGTAACCTTCATTGTCACTTTCAGAGGATGGCTAAGTACTGGTCATGTGATGGACACACAGGCGCACAGCTCGTTACTGTTACAGTACAGTTGTCAGCCATGACGTGATGAGCTGTGTGTCCATCCATTACATGACCAAGACACCTTCCCATAGTTTTTATACACTTCTCAAAATTTAAATTGCAACACCAAGAAGGAAAAGTCATGTAGTTATAGAAATCACAGGAGTGAAAGACATGTTACTGATATACAAATGATGAAAAATTGAAACAACATTTTCAAAACATTTCATTTGTCTTAGATTATGAGCACTATGTGCAGAAATACCAACACTTATACACCTTAATATGCAATCAATGATTTTATTAATGGGTGTCTCCGGATATTCTGCTACACTGAACGCAGTTGACCACACAAATCGTCAAGATCCACTACTGGCAGCTCCCTTTGCAATTGGAAATCGAGGTCACCCATCACGCACATCTGAGATGAGTCCATGCATGCCGCAGTCCAGGGTAGCATGTTTAGGCCATGCAGGCTGCTTACAGTAGTACAAGCAACATGTGACCTGCTGTTGTCATATTGAAAAAAAATGGCTCCTGGGACAATTTCACAGTCCCTCTTGAAGACCTCTTAATGGCATTGCCCACCTTGTCTCCAGACCAATCTCCAGCTATGATTGTGTCGAAGACCAAAGCAAGACTTGTCACTAAATAGGATAGACCTCCATTCCAGCCTCCATTGCCAACTTGCCCGCACTATGATAGCCTTTGAAGGCGGTGACTTCAGGTCAATGGAACACGTGTACCTGGACATCTAACGCATAGGCTTTGTCTTGGTATGTGACGTCCAATTTTCATTGCAGTACAGAACTGACCAATCATGAAACCAGTGGTATGGACATTTATTCAAAATGTCCCAGGAGCTGTTTTTCAACATAACGCCGGGTAGCATGTTGGTCTTGCTACTGTAAGAAGCCTGTGTGGCCCAGACGTTTTCCCATGGCTTGCAGTGTCTTCTGACTTGTCTCCTATCTATCACATGTGGAACATCATTGGTTAGTAATTGCAAAGGGAGCTGCCAGCTGAGGATCTTGATGATTTGTTTGGCCGAGTGCATTCAGAGTGGCAGAACATTCCTCAGACTACTGTTAATAACCTCATTGATAGCTTGTCAAGGCATGTAAGGGGGTGTACTTTATACTGAATTGATTGAGATGGTTTGAAACTTTTTGTTTCAATTTTTTCATCATTTACATATTAACATGTTTATGTATCCTGTGATTTCAATAAGTCCATAAAGTATCCTTCTAACTGTTGCACTTTCAATAATGGGCAGTGTGTTTCACCATCTTTTACCATGTCCTTTCTGTAATTGACATCCATCCGGTCCGGTGTTTAATTTTTCTGTGTAAAAAGTCCTTGCTACTTGCATAGTTGTGTCCTATTTGCTGACTGTTGTGTTGTCTCCCCTATTAACAGTTTGGATGGACTCATGTCACTTTGCTGATCACTGTCACACAGTCTCATCTTATCATCCAAAATCTTTTTGAAGGGATTATCTGGTAAGATCTGACATCTGTGCCGTATTTGCCGTGTTCATTGAGGGTTGCCTAGACCTAATGTATCCATCTGATTGCGCCCCTGCAGATGATTCTCACTTGGTTACAGATATATTCTATAATTGCTTAATTATATTCCTGTCTTATATTCCTGTAATGTAACTTGCCCCACTTAGCGACTCCACTATGAGATTTTTTGTGTGTAGGGTTATAGAACTTGTTTAAGGACAAGTATTTTCTGACATTGCTATTTGCAGTACTCCAAAACAACAAATGCAAGCACAAATTCTGCTTATTGCCAAGAACAGGATATTTAGGCTACTTTCTGCCACTACAGCGGTTCTACCAAGGTAGGGCTAAGGGACACTTATAATGTATAGGCTTACAGTTGGGTTTTACTAATGACTAATAAGAACTAAGTACAATTCTGATATCCCAGCATTGGCAGGTGCCAGATATTAACAATGGCGAGTGATTGGGTACAATTTGTTTTGTGACCCACAGCCAATCTGGAAATCCCTGTCCTTACTCCGACCATAAATGGTGGACCTGTGAATCCCACCTGGCGGGAGGAGGTATAGATCCCTCACTATATTATTACTGGGCAGGGATGGCGCAGGCTCGGGAGTGATGCCCGCGTCATGTGCAGCAATAGCCCACTGCAATGGCAAGCCTTAGTTACCTATTATCTTGGCAGTTTGACCCTTAGATGCCACTGTCAATACTTGCAGCAGTAGCCAAGCCCCCTAGATTATCAGGTCTTAATTTCATACTATACGATTCTAGACTTTAACATTTTGCTTTTCTGCTGCATTTCTCCAGATGTACTGAATTAAAGGACCTTGTTTTAACACTATAGCAGATCTTGAGCCTTTGTCACTCCAGCTCTATTCCCTGCCCAGCACCACTCCTCCTACTTAACGGACAGCCTCTGTACTGTGTGACTTCAGGCAAAGGAGCAGTCAGTCAAGCAGGAGGAGGCGTCGCTGGGCAGGGACTTAAGCTGAAGTGACCGAAGCTTCGGAACTACCTCCTCTTTTGCATAACATTTAAACACTGATTTCTCCGAAATGGAGGAACAGACTGGTCATATAAAGGTTATTGCTGAACTAGTCATTGAGAGAGCTACATGGGTGTATTTGTGTGTGTGTATGTATGTGTGTGTGTGTGTGTGTATATGTATATATACAGTTAGGTCCATAAATATTTGGACAGAGACATTTATCTAATTTTGGTTCTAGACATTACCACAATGAATTTGAAACAAAACAAATCAGATGCAGTTGAAGTTCAGACTTTCAGCTTTCATTTGAGGGTATCCACATTAAAATTGGATGAAGGGTTTAGGAGTTTCAGCTCCTTAACATGTGCCACCCTGTTTTTAAAGGACCAAAAGTAATTGGACAAATGACTCCAAGGCTATTTCATGGACAGGTGTGGGCAATCCCTTTGTTATGTCATTCTCAATTAAGCAGATGAAAGGGCCGGAGTTGATTTGAGGTGTGGTGTTTGCATTTGGAAGGTTTTGCTGTGAAGGAAACATGTGGTCACAGGAGCTCTCCATGCAGGTGAAACAAGCCATCCTTAAGCTGCAAGAACAGAAAAAAACCCATCCAAGAAATTGCTACAACATTAGAAGTGGCAAAATCTACAATTTGGTACATCCTGAGAAAGAAAGAAAGCACTGGTGAACTCATCAATCCAAAAAGACCTGGGAGCCCACGGAAGACAACAGTGGTGGATGATCGCCGCATACTTTCTTTGGTGAAGAAGAACCCATTCACAACATCAACTGAAGTCCAGAACACTCTCAGTGAAGTAGGTGTATCTGTCTCTAAGTCAACAGTAAAGAGAAGACTCCATGAAAGTAAATACAAAGGGTTCACATCTAGATGCAAACCATTCATCAATTCCAAAAATAGACAGGCCAGAGTTAAATTTGCTGAAAAACACCTCCAGAAGCCAGCTCAGTTCTGGAAAAGTATTCTATGGACAGATGAGACAAAGATCAACCTGTACCAGAATGATGGGAAGGCAAAAGTTTGGAGAAGAAAGGGAACGGCACATGATCCAAGGAACACCACATCCTCTGTAAAACATGGTGGAGGCAACGTGATGGCATGGGCATGCATGGCTTTAAGTGGCACTGGGTCACTTGTGTTTATTGATGACATAACAGCAGACAAGAGTAGCCGGATGAATTCTGAAGTGTACCGGGATATACTTTCAGCCCAGATTCAGCCAAATGCTGCAAACTTGATTGGACGGCGCTTCATAGTACAGATGGATAATGACCCCAAGCATACAGCCAAAGCTACACAGGAGTTCATGAGTGCAAAAAAGTGGAACATTCTTCAATGGCCAAGTCAATCACCAGATCTTAACCCAATTGAGCATGCATTTCACTTGCTCAAATCCAGACTTAAGAGGGAAAGACCCACAAACAAGCAAGACCTGAAGGCTGCGGCTGTAAAGGCCTGGCAAAGCATTAAGAAGGAGGAAACCCAGCGTTTGGTGATGTCCATGGGTTCCAGACTTAAGGCAGTGATTGCCTCCAAAGGATTCGCCACAAAATATTGAAAATAAAAATATTTTGTTTGGGTTATGTTTATTTGTCCAATTACTTTTGACCTCCTAAAATGTGGAGTGTTTGTAAAGAAATGTGTACAATTCCTACATTTTCTAACACATATTTTTGTTCAACCCTTCAAATTAAACGTTACAATCTGCACTTGAATTCTGTTGTAGAGGTTTCATTTCAAATCCAATGTGGTGGCATGCAGAGCCCAACTCGCGAAAATTGTGTCACTGTCCAAATATTTCTGGCCCTGACTGTGTATATATATATATATATATATATATATATATATATATATATATATATGTACACCTTCTCATTTAAAGATTTTTTCAAGATTTTTCTGTATTTTCATGACTATGAGAATTGTACATTCACACTGAAGGCATCAAAACTGTGAATTAACACATGTGGAATTATATACTTAACAAAAAAATGTGAAACAACTGAAATTATGTCTTATATTCTAGGTTCTTCAAAGTAGCCACCTTTTGCTTTGATCACTGCTTTGCACACTCTTGGCATTCTCTTGATGAGCTTCAAGAGGTAGTCACCGGAAATGGTCTTCCAACAATCTTGAAGTAGTTCCCAGAGATGCTTAGCACTTGTTGGCCCTTTTGCCTTTACTCTGTGGTCCAACTCACCCCAAACCATCTCGATTGGGTTCAGTTCTGGTGACTGTGGAGGCCAGGTCATCTGTCGTAGCACCCCATCACTCTCCTTCTTGGTCAAATAGCCCTTACACAGCTTGGAGGTGTGTTTGGGGTCATTGTCCTGTTGAAAAATAAATGATGGTCAAACTAAACGCAAACCAGATGGAATAGCATGCCGCTGCAAGACGCTGTGGTAGCCATGCTGGTTCAGTATGCCTTCAATTTTGAATAAATCCCCAACAGTGTCACCAGCAAAGCACCCCCACACCATCACACCTCCTCCTCCATGCTTCACGGTGGGAACCAGGCATGTAGAGTCCATCCGTTCACCTTTTCTGCGTCGCACAAAGACACGGTGGTTGGAACCAAAGATCTCAAATTTGGACTCATCAGACCAAAGCACAGATTTCCTCTGGTCTAATGTCCATTCCTTGTGTTCTTTAGCCCAAACAAGTCTCTTCTGCTTTTTGCCTGTCCTTAGCAGTGGTTTCCTAGCAGCTATTTCACCATGAAGGCCTGCTGCACAAAGTTTCCTCTTAACAGTTGTGGTAGAGATGTGTCTGCTGCTAGAACTCCGTGTGGCATTGACCTGGTCTCTAATCTGAGCTGCTGTAAACCTGCGATTTCTGAGGCTGGTGACTCGGATAAACTTATCCTCAGAAGCAGAGGTGACTCTTGGTCTTCCTTTCCTGGGGCGGTCCTCATGTGAGCCAGTTCCTTTGCAGCGCTTGATGGTTTTTGCCACTGCACTTGGGGACACTTTCAAAGTTTTCCCAATTTTTCAGACTGACTGACCTTCATTTCTTAAAGTAATGATGGCCACTCATTTTTCTTTACTTAGCTGTTTTTTTCTTGCCATAATACAAATTCTAAGTCTATTCAGTAGGACTATCAGCTATGTATCCACCAGACTTCTGCACAACACAACTGATGGTCCCAACCCCATTTATAAGGCAAGAAATCACACTTATTAAACCTGACAGGGCACACCTGTGAAGTGAAAACCATTTCCGGTGACTACCTCTTGAAGCTCATCAAGAGAATGCCAAGAGTGTGCAAAGCAGTCATCAAAGCAAAAGGTGGCTACTTTGATAAACCTAGAATATAAGACATAATTTCAGTTGTTTCACACTTTTTTGTTAAGTATATAATTCCACATGTGTTAATTCATAGTTTTGATGCAAATTGATTGGGACAAAGCAGAAAAACACATATTTCAGCTGCAGATGAAGGAAGAGAGCCACAGTATTCATTACTGATGGGTAGGCGGAGCCCCAGATCAGGATGTTACCTCAGATCAAAAGAGTGATGACTGGCTGGCCCCTCCAGCTCGGGCTCCTCCTACTCAGCTCCAGTCTAAGATTTGAGGTCCAGAGGATGGTCGCTGCTAATGCAGCTCCTCAGAAAATTTTATTATTTTAATATTCGGACAGGAGACTTGGATCACTAGTTGGTCTAGAGGTCTCAGGGTATCAGCGCTGCTGTACCCCAACCTCTCCCTTGGCGGATCTGTATTTACTCAAAGTCCCTGCAGAATCCTTGCCGGCCCTGGGGGATGAGGAGAGCTTCTCTGGCGGGAACGCAAACCACACGTGCGGTCACTGCGTTCTTCGCCCTGGGGGGAAGCATGGGCACTGCGCCAGAAACCCCTGAGGGTCCCTGTGGCGCCTTGGCTGGTGAGTACTCCACACAAATTTTAATAATAATTATGTGTGAGTGCTTTAGCGTCTGAATGAGCAGCGCTATTACTAATGTCAGCGTTACTATGTCAGTATGCGTCAGCGCTGCTGTGACAGCGCTAATACATGTAATGTCAGTATGCTTCAGCGCTGCTGTGACAGCGCTACTACATGTAAATGTCAGTATGCTTCAACGCTGCTGTGACAGCGCTACTACATGTAATGTCAGTATGCTTCAGCGCTGCTGTGACAGCGCTACTACATGAAGATGTGGTGATTTTTTGTCCGCAGGCAGATAGCTGCAGGACAGGGAGGGAGCAGGAGCGGGGAGAGTTCGCGCTCATTATTTGAGCTAGCAGGGGGCGTGGCCTATCTATCCCGGTCTTTTGAGCAGGAAGACGCGCGCTCTGGCTTTTCTCCTGCGACCCCCTCACTGTGGCGGCCATTACACAGGCTCCTGGGCTCCTCGGACCGCTCCCCTCCTCATATAGACACCACGGCCAGCTGGGTGAGTGTGGATTCCTCACCCCGCAGCGCAGCGATCGCTATCCTGCAGCTGCAGTCTCATCAGAGACATAAAAATTGGCTGGGGCTCACAAATATATATATATTTTGGTGAGTTTGCAATATTAACCCCTTTGAGGGTTATTTCTACCTGCTAAATTTGCTGACTGAATACCGCTGGGGTAACTCTGCTTGGTGGAGCGTTAACCCTTCAGCGTTTGAAAAAAAAAAAAAAAAAAACCGCATAGTTTTTTGCTGGTATTACCGCTTTGACCTGCTCATACAGATGAGACATGTCTGAACAGAGTTCAGATGCCGCGGATCACGTCCCAGTGCCATTGCGGCAATCAGATACGCAGACCTCCACAGCGTCTAGCGCTGCGGTCGACAGCGGTGGAAAATTGGATGATATCGCTCGATCGATTAATAACTTATCTGACCTTTTAGGTCAATATGTGTCTGCTAATTCCTCTCAGAGGAAGCGACGCAGGCCGTTACCGGCCTCTACACGGAGCGAGTCAGATGTATCTGATATTGGGCAGAGTTCCCCTTTATATTCGGATGGAGAATTATCCGATTCAGATGCGGACGAGCCGCAGGGGCGTTCCTCTATGACGAAGCGTACGGAGGCATTAATTGAAGCCATGAGAGATATATTACAGTTACCGGAGGAGGTAACTAGTCGTCCTGGTAAATCAGCACGCATGTTCCAGGAGTCCCGTGCTTCGCGCACAACATTGCCAGCTCTGGATGAGCTTAATGGTGTAATAGAGGAGGAACGTCTATGTCCAGATAAGCGTTTTCATGGAACGCATTTCTTTGATACACTTTATCCTTGCTCTAACGGAGTTAAAGGCTAATTGGACTTCTGCTCCTGAAGTGGATGTGTCTTTGTCTCAGCTTAGTAAATCCTCTCTACTCCCTATTAAGGGAAAAGCGAGCTTACAGGAGCCTTTGGATAGAAAGGCAGAATTGGCGGCAAAAGCAAGCTATGAGGCTGCGGGTCATGGATTTCGAGCAGTGCTAGGATCCATGTGTGCTGCTAGAGCTTCTCTAAGCTGGTTGGCACGTCTGAAGACGGAGTTGCAAAATGAATCTCCGTTATCTGAGATACGGGAAACTTGTGAATGGTTAGAAACGGCAGCCTGTTATATCTTTGATGCCGGTCTGGATACGGCATCTCTGCTGGCCAAAGCGCAAGCTTCAGCGGTCACAGTCAGAAGAGCTTTATGGCTCAGACAGTGGGCCGGGGACGCAGTTTCCAAACAAGGATTGTTGGCCTTACCTTACAAGGGTGGCCATCTTTTTGGATCCGACCTCACAGAGCTGATTTCCAAGGGTAAAGCGAAGGAATCAGCATTACCACAGCGAAGGGCCATGGCCTCGGTGTCCAGTAAGCCTGGTGTTTATAGTGGTCGGCGGTCCTTTCGGGGCCGAGGACGATCTAGTCACTCCTCGTGGGGATCGGGTCGTCCTTCTTTCTCAGGAAAGAAATCCTCTCAGAAAACTCGTACTCCCTGGAAGCAGAGTTTCCGCCAGAACAAGCGGGAACTTGACAAGAAAACCGCAAAGTCGGATTGACGCCAGGGGTCCACTCGAGGATTCTCGAGTGGGGGTCGCCTGCTTCTTTTCAAGGAGACTTGGATGGCTCGCGTTCCAGATTCCTGGGTAACGCGGATAGTGTCGGCAGGCTATTTCATAGAGTTTGCTTCTCAACCCCCAAATGTTTTTTGTCAATCTCGCGTTCCGTCGGAACCCGAGCTTGTTGTCGCTCTACAGCGAGAGGTCGAATCGCTCCTACAAAAGGGTGTAGTGATACCGGTTCCGTCAGAGGACCGAGGAAAGGTTTTTATTCCAACCTTTTTATAGTTCCCAAAAAGGAGAACAAATTTCGCCCGATTCTGGATCTCAAGCGATTGAATCGGCATGTCCATGCCCGGAAATTTCGCATGGAGTCGCTTCGTTCCGTTGTGGCAGCTCTGTCACAGAACGATTTTCTGGTGTCAATCGACATTCGCGACGCCTATTTGCATATTCCCATCGGAAAGGCTCATCAGCGCTTTCTTCGATTTGCCATAGGTCAGAATCATTACCAGTTCGTGGCTCTGCCGTTCGGCTTAGCCTCAGCGCCAAGGGTCTTTACAAAAATTCTGGCGCCCCTCATGGCACTCCTTCGAAGACAGGGGATTACGATTCTCCCTTATCTGGACGATCTTTTGATCGTGGCTTCCTCGGAGGAGGAGGCGTTGACGGCTCGGGATTTGTCTCTTCAGTTTCTGAAAGACTTCGGTTGGCTGGTCAATTGGGAGAAGTCGTCCCTGGAACCATCGAGGACAATTCTCTTTTTGGGAATGCATCTCGACACGTTTCGGTTGGTAGTTTCCCTACCACCAGACAAACAGTCATGTCTTCTTCGACATGTACAGATTATGACATCCTCAACGGCAATGTCCCTACGGAAGTGTATGCGTCTTCTGGGACTGATGGTGGCGTCCATGGAGGCAATTCCTTTTGCCCAGTTCCACTCCAGGACTCTTCAAAGGTTCATCTTGAGTCGATGGAATCAGTCGCAATCGCTGGATTGCAGTGTCACCATTTCTCGCGCGGTGCGGGATTCTCTAGAATGGTGGTTACGTCCAGGGGCATTCTCCCTGGGGAAGTCTTTCCTCCCTCTGAAGTGGTCAGTCATAACCACCGATGCCAGCCTGACGGGCTGGGGGGTGTTTGGAACAATCTCTGGATTCAGGGGGTATGGTCATCGGAAGAGTCTGTGCTTCCGATCAACATCCTGGAATTGAGGGCGATTTTTCTTTGCCTCCAACATTGGACGGTCCCTTTGAGCGGTCTGCCAGTCCGTGTGCAGACAGACAATGCGACGGCTGTCGCGTATATCAATCACCAAGGTGGGACAAGGAGTTCCAGACTCATGGTAGAGGTGTCCCGAATTCTGATTTGGGCAGAGGCCAATGTACCAGCCATTTCGGCGATTCACATTCCAGGGGTTCAGAATATTACAGCGGACTTTCTCAGTCGCAGAAGGATGGATCCCGGGAATGGAGCCTCCACCCGGAAGTCTTTGCACTACTGTGCTCTCGCTGGGGAACCCCCCAAGTGGATTTGATGGCTTCCAGGTCCAATGCCAAGTTACCGACATTCATGTCCAGGTGCAAGGACCCGAAGGCGGTGGCGGTGGATGCTCTAGTGGCTCAGTGGGATCAGTTCGAGCTGATCTATGTATTCCCGCCGATATCCTTACTTCCTCTAGTGCTGCGTCGGATCAGACTAGAGAGAATTCCAGCTATTCTGATAGCTCCAGACTGGCCAAGAAGGGTGTGGTTCTCGACAATAATGTCGCTGTTGGCGGCACCTCCGTTTCCACTCCCTCTTCAACCGGACTTGTTGACTCAGGGGCCCATTTGTCATCCGGACTTGATGTCCCTGCGTTTGACGGCGTGGCTCTTGAGACCGAGATCTTGACCCGTAGAGGTTTTTCAGCCGAGGTCATTGCTACCCTTCGTGCTGCAAGATGTCCGGCTACTTCTAGGATTTACCACAAAATTTGGGAAACCTTCTTTTCGTGGTGTTTGGGGTCTTCTCGGAACCCGAGAAAATTTTCCATTCCCAACCTGTTGGCTTTTCTGCAGCATGGGCTAGACAAGGGTTTGGCAGTTAGCACTCTGAAAGGTCAGATTTCTGCTCTGTCTTTATTGTTCCGGAGAACCATTGCTTCGAATAGAGACGTGATCTCTTTTTTCCGAGGTATCTCTCGTAAGTTTCCGCCGCGGAAGGCACCCGTGTCTCCTTGGCGGCTCAACCTTGTTTTGGAGGCTCTTCAGCATAAACCTTTTGAACCTATGGTTTCTGCTAGCCTTTCTTTACTTTCTTGGAAGGTGGCTTTCCTTGTTGCAGTCACTTCCTTGAGGAGAGTTTCTGAATTGGCAGCTCTTTCTTGCTCGCCTCCTTTTCTGGAGTTTTTTCCGGATCGTGTAGTGCTTCGCACTCGGGTGATTTTTTGCCTAAAGTGGTGTCACAATTTCATGTTAACCAGGATATTGTGTTGCCTTCACTCTGTCCGGATCCGAAGAATACGAAAGAGCGAGATTTACACACATTGGATTTAGTGCGGGCCTTGAAGTTTTATCTATCTATTACTCAAGGTTTTCGTAAGACGGACTCCCTGTTTGTGGTTCCGGCAGGTCGTCGGCGTGGTCAACGAGCTTCCAAGGGTTCTATAGCTCGTTGGATCCGGTCAGCTATTTTGGAAGCTTACCGTCTTCGGGGTGAATCTTGCCCGATTAAGATTCGAGCCCATTCCACGAGAGCTGTGGCTTCATCGTGGGCTTTTCATCAAGGTGCTTCGGCAGTGCAGCTTTGCCGAGCGGCGACTTGGCGCTCTGTCCACACGTTTACAAGATTTTATAAAGTGGACGTCAGTGCTTCCGCTGATGCAGCCCTCGGACGTAGGGTCCTGCAGGCAGCTGTAGTTTAAAGTTCTGGATGAACTTGTGTTTAGCGCTGGTTGCGCTTTGTTGTTAAGGTTGTTGGGTTTCTGCCTTTTGTTGTTTTTTCCCACCCTTATTTTTGAACTGCTTTGGGACGTCCCATCAGTAATGAATACTGTGGCTCTCTTCCTTCATCTGCAGCTGAAACACGGATTTTGGTAAAGACTTACCTGTAAAATCCTTTTCAGCGAAGGAAGGAAGAGAGACACAGCACCCTCCCACGGCAGAAGTGTGTTGATGTTTTCAGATGCAGCGCGACCCTTATCTGATAGCGATTATCTGGGCTGAGGTCAGCGCGCTAAGGCTCTGTTCCAGCATCGCCAGCTCATCGCAGTAGTCAGGTTCCGTGAGTAGTACCTGGAACTCTGTGGTTTTTGGCTTTATTTGCATGCATAACCTGTATCCTTGTGTTTTTTCTCTGAAGTTCCTTCAGAAGGGGTTATGTTGCTCCGCTGGTGATCTTGGCTCTTTTCCTAAAAGCTTTGATACGACTGGAGCTGAGTAGGAGGAGCCCGAGCTGGAGGGGCCAGCCAGTCATCACTCTTTTGATCTGAGGTAACATCCTGATCTGGGGCTCCGCCTACCCATCAGTAATGAATACTGTGTCTCTCTTCCTTCCTTCGCTGAAAAGGATTTTACAGGTAAGTCTTTACCAAAATCCGTGTTTTTGAATATTTAATAATAACATGTTATAATGCAGTGTTACATGCTAATTTTAGTAAGAAATATGTCCTCCTTTAGCAGATATGAGATTTTCAATGTGTTTTGGCATTGATTCTACCAAGTTTTTGCATAAATTCTTCAATTCTTCATCATGGAACCACACTTGTAAGGCACTGTTTTTCATGCCCACCCAGAGCATACAGTGATCCTCAAGCTGCAGTGCTGGGGTGCTTATAGGAGGTATTTACAGTTTCTGACATTTTTGAATAAAAGGAGGCCAACTCTTCTATCCCCATGTGTATAACGGGAATTTGGAGCTGTATTTAACAGGAGAGAACAATGTAAGAAAAATTAGGAAACTAATTTGCACTGAATGTTGGATTCAAATACAACATAGTATTAAAAGGTGAAGAATACTATGTCTAAATTTTTGTGCAACTGTTTATACACCGCATGGTTTTTAACCACGGTGGCATTTTAAAAAATGTCTGCAAATCCTTTTTAATGCATTTATTACATCTTTTTAGTATGTACAATTACAATACACCAACAGCAATTTATCTAGTATGGTGATACAACCAAAATGTATAAAATACTGATCTAGAAATTAGTACAAACCGGACAGCAAATCATGAAATAGATCAATACTTTATTATGATTTTTTTTTCTAATTATTTAAAAACTAGCAGAAGAAAAATAGCCAACGTCAGGGCCGGTAATGAAGATGTTAAACTGTGCAAAAATCACCCAATAAGTGCTAATACATAATTGGAATAAAACCAATAGAAAAAATGTTCTATACCTAGCAAATAAATATATATCTATATATGCTAAGGTATTAAGGTGAATTAAATAAGAATAAAAAGCATGGGCACCTACACAATGTAATTGCTCAAAGCCCATGCAATAGAGCAACAATGGTGAATAGAAAGTAGCAATGTTATATAAGAAATCAGATAATGCAATGCAATAACATTAATGCCATAAAGTACTGGTGCAAAAATGTGAGAGTGGAGTAAATAAACCCCTACCAAATATAATAGATAATTGCATAGATCTCAGGCCTTCAAGGTCACAAATGGAAATAGATGATGGAGATTACATAGAGAGATACAGTACCTTCTCCAATATAAATAGATAAATGCCATAAAGTCCAAAAGTGGAGTAGATAATTCATACCAAAATATAATTGCACACCACCTATGCCTTTAGAGCAGCAAATACAGAGATTACATGGACAAGCATATAACTAAAACAGTACCATAGTGTCAGCTTTTTCTCTGTACGTTTCGCTATACACTTAGTCAAGGGAATTTTTTTTTTTTTTTGTATGACGTGATCATTCACGTGGGGACAACTGCAAACAAATCTGTATTGTCTTTAAATATACATTTTTTAAAAAGATTATTATTTGCAATTCCGTAATTAAGTAGAATTGCATTTTGAAAACCCTAAAAAAAACATAACGAAGTGCAAAAATGACAGTGAAACAGCCAGCAGTTTATATTAAAGGGAATCTGTCAGTCAGCAAGTTTTTGCTATAATCTATGGACAGCATGAGGTAAGGGTTAAAACCTTGAATGCAAAGGTGTGTCACATGTCAAGCTCTGTGCTGTTGTTTACTTATGCTGAAGTTTTATGACCAGGACATTATCATTGCTGTGACTAGCTGGCACAAAGGCTCATTTGACTTCTCCCACCTTCTGTGATAAGCAGCTCACTGTCAGTAGACTGTGTACACTGGAAGCCGGGTGTGGGCGGGGTTAGCTCTCTCAGCTCTGCTGCATTGCTAAATCTAAAAGCTCAGTTTACTGGGTGCAGCTGGTCTGACACAGTGATACAGAGTTGGATTCAGGGTCTCTTTCTCTTTATGAGACTGTCAGCAGGTTTTTGCTACCTCATCTGAGAACAATTTGCGGTTCCCAAAGGTGTTGCGCTGTGTGTTTTAATGCAGTTTTCTGCCCGGATATGTGAACGTACGCTTCTATTACCACTAATGGTATTATGCAATTATTTAGTAAAACAAGCTTGTCAGGAAAGTTACAGATCCTATTTGTTATGTGAGTTTGTTTGTTGAGATTCAGTGGGCTTATGGTGTTTCAAGCCTCTTGAGCTTGGTACTTTTTTTTTTTTTTCCGCATGACTACTTTTTGCCATAGTAGGAACCAAGGCTGGATTTGTGAAGTCATGTGCAAAAATGCATCCGTTTTGCAGATCGTGGAACTGTGCTCACTAATTGGTCATGGAAATCCTTGTGACTTGCAGTATCCCTAATAAATAACTCTATGTTGGGTGTGCCTAATATTTTGTCCTACATGAACTAAGCTTACAAGTATCTAGTGATATTAGTAGTAGTTTAGATCGTGTACATTTATGGTATTTAGTGTACCTTTTGACATATTACATCCTTGTTGCTATAGTTTTCTTAAAAAGCCACGTCCTATCACATTGCGTGTGACATGAAACTATTTTTTAGATTTATGGTTATAAAGAGAACTGAGAATAAAATATTAGCAGGTAATCATCCCTTGTAGGTACTGACACACATCATTTTAGCCCCATTTTTGGACAGTTCCTTTAATATGACTTATTTGAATTTTTACTTCAGTCTTCCTTGGATGTGTAATTTTATAACTGTATAAAGATTTTCTTCCCATAATCTTTCATTTAAATTTCTATAAAACTCCATAGTAAACAAAAAATGTAAAAAAAAATCAAACCCAATTACTTAGTTGCACAACATTCATGACAGAGAAATAAATATCTGTAGTATTAATGTTTCTTTCATGTTTCTAGGTTTCTAGTTCCAGTTTCTATTGTTATCTGTAATGATATCATGGCTTATCTTTTCGGGTTCTTTTTCGGTAGGACCCCATTGATAAAGGTAAGTTGCGGTCGATAGGTTAATATGTGTCTTGTAGAAGACTTATGTGAAGATCTCATTTTAGTCTTTTTCTGCTGCTGATAAATGCATTGATACCATTAGATCTGGCATTGTCTTTCCCCCATTCCCATATGTAGTCCTTATGGATAGGTGAAATATAAATTCTATTTATTATATTATTTCCATTTTTTTTTACCATTTTAATTGCTATCATTTGATCTTTTAGCTGTCACCCAAAAAGACATGGGAAGGTTTCATTGGTGGATTCTTTCTGACCATAATATTTGGATTTGTGGTGAGTACTCCAACCCAAGTTTACTATTCACATTATGAGCATTATCAGTTAAATGATCCAGATACGATAATTAAGAATTTCACCTATACTTCTCAAAAAAAATAAGGAAAAACTAATATTCAACAAAGGCACATCCAAAGTATTTATTTGTGAATAAGTAAAAAATAGATCTCTCCATGATTAAAGGCCACAATACAAAATTAGATGGCTGTCAGCTGAACGATCAGCCAAAGACTCTTAGGCCGAGTCACACTGCGATCAGAATCGAACGACTGCAATGCGATGAATATCGCATTGCAGTCGGACCTATGTTAACTATGAGCAGCTCCCAGTACATGATTTTTGTGGTCCGTTTTAAACGTCCGTGTACAATCGCAGCATGCTGCGATTGTCACCGATTGTGGTCGACTATCGCCAATGCAAGTCTATGGGAGCGATGAAAAATCTGATTACAAACGGACCACACTGTGTGACTTGCGATGAAATCGCATCGGTGTCCTTTAGAAAAGCCGGCAATTCATCCCCGCCTATACTGTAAAATCACACTGACAGCTTTAATAAAGACTAAAAGAATAGATATATACACATAGAACATATATATATATATATATATATATATATATATGTCATTGCGACATGTATATATACATATATTTATAGTTCCTAGACTTCTACATACTGTAATAGCCGCTAATTCAATTGCCGGGTTTTGTGAAATCACTGAAGCCGACATGAAATGATACATTGTTTCCACACATTTAACCATGTAATTTCATGTATTTTTATATATGTTTGAAACATACAATTACATGAGTGTATTTGTGCAAAATTTCAGACATGTAGGGGTTAATTAAAGGTGTAATTTCGTTGAAAAAAAATGCGTGGGCTCCCGCTGTATTTTCTCCACCAGACAGACAAAGCAAAGCGAGTGGGGGCAGATAATAATAGCCCAGGGAGGGTGCATTTTTTTGTGCCCCCCCTGGCTACTAACATCTGCCCCCAGACACCCAGAAAGGGCAAATCTATAATTAGATTCGCCCTTTCTGGCACTTTGCCCGTCTATTCCCATTGCCCTGTAGCGGTGGCGAATGGGTTAATCTCACCTTACTGTCACCTTGCAATTGAAAGGTGACCTTAAGGCAGGTTAATGATTGATAGCTGTCAATTAGACAACTATCAATTATTAATCCTATTGAAGTAAATAAAAAAACACACACACTTTAAGAATAAATAATTTAATGAAATAAAAACACATTTTTTGACCATATTTTATTTACACTTAATCCGTGCGAAGCCATTGATCTCCTAAAATAAAGAAAAAGAAATAAAACAACATTATTCTTACCTATTCCGCCGATCTGTCACGTCCCACGCTGTAATCCTTCACAAAGGGTTAACTAGCTTTGAGCCAAGCAGTGCAAGTAATCCTGCGTGCTCAGCTCAAAGTCATGCATGATAATCCTCTCCTGCACAGAGAGGTATTGTTCATGAAAAGTTATTGATTGGTCCCACTTTCCTTTAGGTCAGTCACAATTATTGCCAATAATCAATTAACTCATTCATGAATCTTTCCTCTATCTTCGCTGGGAGAGGAATTTTATAGGGGAATACAGTCTGAACAGCATTATTACTCTCATGAACCTGTTAACCTGTTAACCTTTCTGATGATACAACGTGACCTACTGTACATCGATTGGTAAGTATAATTTGCTTTTTTAATTTATTTTATTACAGGAAATGTTTAGCAGGAAAATAAAATATGGTCAAAAATGTGTGATTATTTAATACTATTTTTAGTTATAACTAGTGTGTGTTTATTTTTCTTCATACATAGATTAATGATGATATGTCTGATTGAAGCTCTCATTTTTACTGGCTTAAGTCTTTCAATTGCAAGGTCAGTTTAACCCCTTATAATAACCATTCGCCACGCTCAGCAATGGTAATAAGGTCAAGTGAAGACATGGCGAATCTAATTATAGATTGCCTTTTGGTGCTGGGCAGTGTTATAGCATGGGGCACAAAAAATGTACCTCCCTAGGCATTTTATCTCCCCCACTCCATTGCTTGTCTGTCTTGGTGGAGAAATACAGCGGACCCACGATTTTTTTCAACGAATTTACCCTTTAATTACCTACATGTCTGAAATTTAGCACCATATATCATTAATTGTATGTTTCAAACATATAAAAATACATGAAATTACATGGTGAAATTTTGGGGAAACAATTATCATTCATGTCGCTCTGTGATTCACTGAACCGCAATTGATTAGCGCTATAACGTATGTAATGAAGAACTATAAATATATGTATAAATGTCCAAGAATATATATATATATATGCTCTATGTAATATCTATTCTTCTTTGCATTTAATACTATCTTTGATCATTATATTCATTTGCAAACGAAAAATCCGCAAGTCGATGAAAATCGATTTACAATACACACACATGGACTAATCGCATCTTGAAGTAATTCGATGCCAATGGATGTGAATGTTTTATTTGATCCGATTAAACGTCCAAAACAGACGATTTTGTGGCTGTGTGAGATCTCCGCTCTTATACACAAGAACACTCGTTCGGTCAAGTGCTGCTGTGTTCTCCATTAGAAAGCCGCCAACTGACACTTTGGCCGGTAGTTTATCTGTGGGAGAACAATGTGAAATAACAGATTTAATCACATCATGTCATTTCAGTCAGTGGTTTCTAAGGCCAGCAAGGAAAATGTCAAGTATTAAGGGGATTGTCCACTTCTCAGGCAACCACTTCTCAATCCCTATGTTTCCCCTTTTAAAAAAATAACCCCTATACTCCTCCGTTGCCAGCACTGTTCCTGCAATGGCAATGGCTCTCCCGGGGATCATAACAAAGTCGCGCAATCCATGTGACCTATCAGCGCTGACTTTAAGCTCCCTGCCTTCAGACAAACCACATAAATGCAAAGGAAGTGAGAGCTGCTGAGAGGAAAGTGAAGTCCGTAGAGATCGTGTGACCTGACATTACCCGGGCTAGCCATTGCAGACAATGCTGGAACAGCACTGTCACCATAGGTGAGTATAGGTGTTATTATTTTAAAAGGGGAAGCATTGGGATTGAGAAGGGATTGCCCGAAAGTGGACAATCCCTTTAATGCTTGACGTTATCCTTGCTGGCCTTAGAAACCACTGATTGACACTTTTAACTCCCTAAATAATGCGATCAAACTCGATTACAGCATTTCGGGAGCAGGCCCTGGGTTCCTCCTAATGCAGGACAATTACAGACCTCATGTGGCTGGAGTGTGTCAGCAGTTCCTGCAAGATGAAGGCATTGAAGCTATGGACTGGCCCGCCTGTTCCCCAGACGTAAATCCGATTTGAGCACATCTGGGACATCATGTCTCACTCTATCCACCAACATCACGTTGCACCACAGACTGTCCAGGAGTTGGCGGATGCTTTAGTCCAGGTCTGGAGAGATTCCTCAGGAGACCATCCGCCACCTCATCAGGAGCATGCCCAGGCGTTGTAGGGAGGTCATACAGGCACGTGGAGGCCACACACACTACTGAACATCATTTTGACTTGTCTTAAGGACATTACATTCCACTTTAAGTTTTGTAGGTGACTCCAAATCCAGGCAGCAATTGGTTAATAAATTTGATTTCCATTGATGATATTTGTGTGATTTTGTTGTCAGCACATTCAACTTTGTATAGAACAAAGTGTTCAATGAGAATATGGTCTAGGGGGTAAGGTTTCTCCTTGTGGAGAGTGACATACCAGCTCTGCCGTGTCGAGGTAAGGAGGCTTATTCGCCGTGCAAAGCTCCTCTGGGAAATTTTAATATGCAAATTGCCTCTTCAAACAAAGAAGGATCGCTACTTCCAATAGGTGGCGCTATAGAGTACAAGTCCTCTTTGTTTGAAGAGGCAATTTGCACAATGAGAATATTTCATTCATTCAGATCTAGGATGTGTTATTTGAGTGTTCCCTTTATTTTTTTGAGCAGTGTGAATATATGTATGTAAATATAAGTAAAAAAAAGTGTATATGTGTGTTTTTATATATACTGTTCGAAAAATGAAGGAAACACTAAAATACCATGTCCTAGATATCACTAAATGAAATATTCCAGTTGCAAATCTTTATTCATTACATAGTGGAATGCGTTGAGAAAAATAAGACATAAAAATTATCAATGTAAATCAAAATTAATATCCCGTTGAGGACTGGATTTGGAATGATACTCAAAATCAAAGTGGAAAATCAAATTAAAGGCTGATCCAACTTCAGTGGAAATGCCTCAAGACAGGGAATTGATGCTCAGTAGTGTGTGTGGCCTCCACTTTCCTGTATGACCTCCCTACAACGCCTGGGTATGGTCATGATGAGGTGGCGGATGTTCTCCTGAGAGATCTCCTCCCAGACCAGGACTAAAGCATCCGCCAACTCCTGGAGATCTGTGGTGCAACGTGACAATGGTGGATGGAGCGAGACATGATGTCCCAGATGTGCTCAGTCGGATTCACACCATTACCGACCTACTGCCAAACCGTCATGCTGAACACTGTAAAAAAAAAAAAAAACATGGCAAAAAACAATGCTTTATCATCATACTGCCCAACAAAAAGTGGAATAAAGCGTGATCAGAAAGACTAATAATAATAATAATAATTTTATTTCTATAGCGCCAACATGTTTCGCAGCACTTTACATTATAGAGGGGACTTGTACAGACATTAGACATTACAGCATAACTATAAGCACATAGATCAAAACAGATACCAAGAGGAATGAGGGCCCTGCTCGCAAGCTTACAACCTATGAGGAAAAAGGGGAGACACGAAAGGTAGATGGTAACAATTGCTTTCATTGTTCGGACCAGCCATAGTGTTCAAATCGGGTGTTCATGTAATTCTGCATGAACTAGTTAACAGCCAAAGTATGTAACAGTACAGACACAGAGGGCTATTAAATGCATAAAGCGGAGCAGGAGCATAGATAAACATTGTACCGCTGAAAACCAAATCTTGTCTCGCAAAAGACAAGCTGTCATACAGCATCAGTGGAAAAATATAAAAGTTATAGCTCTCAGAATAAAGTGATGCAAAAATATTTTTTTCTGTAGAATAGTTTTTTTATTCTGTAAATCGTCAAAACATAAAAAAAAGTGGTATAGCTGTAATTGTACTGACCCGAAGAATACAGCTGCCTTATCATTTTACCACACTCGGAAGGACATTAGAAGAGAAAAAAAAACAATTCCTGAATTGCTGTTTTTTGTTCATTCTACCTCCCAAAAATCTGTATAGAAAGCGATCAAAAAATGTCATGTGCATGTGCCTAAAAATGGTACTGATAAAAACGTCAACTTGTCCCGAAAAACAAGCCCTCACGTGACTCTGTTGGCCGAAATATGGAAAAATTATAGCTGTCTAAATATGGCGATGCAAAAACTAGTTTTTGCAAAAAAAAAAAAGTTTCTTAAAGTGTGTGATAGCAGCCAAACATAAAAACCCGATATAAAATCTGGTATCGCTGTAATCGCATCGCTCGTAAGAATATAGTTGCCTATCACTTATACTGCATGAGGAACAGTGTAAAAAATAAATAAAACTAATTCTTCACCTGCTGCTGGTTCATTCTGCCTCCCAAAGATCGCAGCAAGGCTAGGGGCTTATTTATCCTGCACTCTAGGCTGAGTCCTTTCATCGGGGTTTCCGTGTAAATCTTTGAATTACGTGATTCAGACCGATTCTCAAGATTCCCTATTATGAGGCAGTTGAAGGCACTGTGGACGCTGTCTGGCCTTTGGACCTTTGATCCTGCAGTATCCGTCTTTTTAGCCGTGCATAAAAGTGCAGTCGGCCACAGTTTTGTGCACTTCCAAAATGAACACCGCTGAACAGAGGCCAGACTGCTTCCATAGTAATTCTGTTGTCTCATTATAGTGAATGGATCCCTCGGGGTTTCATGTGCCATGTCACCCGTAATTTAGATGGAAACCCTAAAGTAAGTGCTCAGTGAAAAGCACAGGATAAATCTGATCCTAAATATTATGTAAAATGTTCCCAATAAAAGCTTTAACTCAGACCACAAAAAAAGCTAGTCCCCACTCAGGTCCATCATCTGTTAACGGAAATATAGGGGGCTTCTACGTAACTGGTAGTACAAAGTCTCTGGAAAAGCAAAATGGCTCATCGCCTTCTAAAAGAAATTCAGCAAATTCTATACTCCCAAATCCAAATGCCCCCTCCCACCTGGGCCCCAGTGTGCCTAAACCAATATAGCATCGACATGTTTGGCATTTGTGTAGCGATGACAGCCCACCTAATTTACATTGCACCACTAAATGAATTTGTTGAGAGATGTAGTCTGTAAAATAGTGTCACTTATGGGGGCTTCTGCTCTTCTAGCACCCCAGGGGCTCTCTCAGTGGGTCATGGCACCCGCAAACCATACCAATAAAATCTGCACTATAATCTGGCGCTCCATCCTTTCTGACCTTTGCACTGTGCCTGAAAATTATTTCCCGTTTACATGTGGGGTATTGGCTCACTCAGGAAAAATTTCTCCTATTAGTCCTTAGAAAAATTAAAAAATTGGGGCTAAAATAACATTTTAGTGGTAAAAATGTACATAATTCATTCTTCACCACTCAATGGTATACAGTTCTGTGAGGCACATGTGGTGTCAATATGATCCCTGCACCCCTTGATGAATTCATTGGGAGGTGTAATTTGTAAAATGAGTTCACATATGGGGGGTTTTCTGTTCTGGTAACTCAGTGGCTCTCCCATTGGGTCATGGCGCCTGCAAACCATAAAAGTAAAATCTGAACTCCAATATGGCGGTTCTTCCCTTCTGAGCTTTGCACTGTGCCTCAAAAGTAGTTTTCCCTCACATATGGGTATTGGCGTACTCAGGAGAAATTACACCGTACAATTTGTTGTGCAAATTCCCCTGTTACCTTTGTGAAAATATAGGAATTGGGGCTAAAATAACATGTGATTTTTTTATTTTCATGGCTCAACGTTATAAACTTCTGTGAAGCACCTGTGGGTTCAAGGTGCTCACCACACATCTAAATACATTGCTTGAGGAGTCCAAAATGGGGTCACTTGTGTTTTTTTTTCACTGTTTAGGTACATCATCGGCTCTCCGAACACAACATGGTGTTCACTAATTGTTCCAGCAAATTTTGCATTCAAGAAGTTAAATGGCGCGCCTTCCCTTCCAAGATCTGCTGTGCGCCCAAACAGTTGTTTTCCCCCACATATCAGCATGCTCAGGAGAAATTGCACAACAAATTTTGGAGTCCATTTTTTCCTGTTACCCTTGCGAAAACACACTGGGTCTGAAGTAAATTTTGTGTGAAAAAAAGTTAAATGTTCTTTTTTTTCCCCCCACATTCCAATAATTCCTGAGATGCACATGAAGGGTTAATAATCTTCTTGAATGTGGTTTTGAGTACCTTGAGGGGTGCAATTTTTAGAATGGTGGCACTTATGGGTATTTTCTCTCATATAGACCCCTCAAAGTGACTTCAAATGTGAGGTGGTCCCTTAAAAAAAAATGGTTTTGTAAATTTTGTTGGAAAAATGAGAAATTGCTGGTCAACTTTTAACCCTTATAACTTCCTAATAAAAAAAACAATTGTTTCCAAAATTGTGCTGATGTAAAGTAGACATGTGGGAAATTTTATTTATTACGGTAACTATGTTGTGTGACATATTTCTCTGATTTAAGTCATATTGAAGAAATTTTATCACTATCATGATACAATATGTGCAATATGTCTCGAAAAAACATTCTTTGAATCAGTGGGATCAGTTGAAGCGTTCCAGAATTATTACCTTATAAAATGACAATGGTCAGAATTGGAAAAATTGGCCTGAAAATTAATCTGCAAACCACCTTGAGGGTTAAAGGCGTGTCCGGAACTAAAATTTATTTTATTCCTAAATGCCTATCTATTTAATGTCATAATCTAATTTATTTAATATACTATAATTAAAAAGTCCATACTGTTCCCCTTTTTTATTTTTTTGTTTCTGCTACTCAATCCCAGTGAATGATCTGACAGTCAAACGAGTCATCATCAGGGGCCAGAGACTGCAGTCATTGTCTCTGCTCTCCTCCTGACGCGTAATGTCATGTGTGACGTCCGTTTCAGAGGCTCTGCCAGTCCCTGCTGTACTGAACATGCGCTTAGATGTCAGTTCTGATGGCTGCTTAGTAGATTCTTAGGGGTAAGGTTTCTCCTTGTGGAGAGTGACATGCCGCTCTGGCGTGTCAAGGTAAGGATCATATTTGCTGTGCAATGCTCCTCTGGGAAATTTAATATGCAAATTGCCTATTCAGACAGGAAGAGGACTTGAACTTTATAGTACCTCAGTTTAGAACTGTCACCTAGTCAAATCAGATCTCATACTTTGCACTGACGAGTGGCAATACCTTGAAACACCGTGTCTGCAAATTGAGATTCTTATTTGGCTTTTATCCTAAGTCATATTGCAAGACTCGTTAAAGGGAAGGATTGCTGCTTCCAACAGGTGGCGCTATAGAGTTCAAGTCCTCTTCCTTTCTGAGGAGGCAAATTGCAAGGTAGGTTCTTATGGCATCTGCACGTTCGTGGAGCCTGCTCAGTTCCTGAGCCCTCTCCACAGACACTATCTCTATGATATACATTTACTCATGTAGTATGGCTCCATCTGGTGGTCAAATTATAATTGCAATAGTCATGCACACATCCTTCTTCAGTGCTCAGTGCTCAGTGCTGGAGGACATGTATGATCAATCACTCTTCCCAATGCCATTCCTATTCTTTGCTGAGTGATCCGCTCTTCACTAAACAGCAGCCTATAGAAATTCCTTCTACGCGCTGGTCATGGAAGGAGCAGAGTCAGTGCAACAGCAAAGCAGTATACAGAAAGCCTGAGAAGACTTCTTCTGAGGATTGGCTTGTGAGCAACCAAAATACATACTACTTCAGACTCCATGGTACAATTTGTATTTTGTCAGCAGTGAAACTTACTGACGACAACTTTATTACTTCCAGAGGGAAAAGGAAACTGACTGAGGAACTTACTGGGAAATATATTTTTCTGGTCAAGAGAGGGAAGGAGACTTACTGAGGACTATGTTTATAACTGCCAAATAGGAAGAGGGGATCTTACTGGAAACTGTGTTACAACTGCCAGAGGGAGAAGGAGACTGACTGAGGACTATGTTTATAACTGCCAAATAGGAGGAGGGAATCTTACTGGAAACTCTGTTACAACTGCCAGAGGGAGAAGGAGACTGAGGACTATGTTTATAACTGCCAAATAGGAGGAGGGGATCTTACTGGAAACTCTGTTACAACTGCCAGAGGAGAAGGAGACTGACTGAGTGCATGCAAGGGATTTGTGGAGTTGTAGGTAGAAATGAGAAATTGATCCCAAGTGACACTACCTAGCAGTCCACCCACAATTGCACAGATTAGCTGAGAGGTACACTAAACAAAAACACTGAAAATATTTTTTTTGACTGGAAACAGTACATAGTACTTTAAATAATGTTTAATAGCATTTTGGTAAAACTTAATTCATGTGACAGCCACCTCAAGATAACCATACAGAATGATCTATGGAGAGGCACCGTTCATGGACACAAATCTTTTCTCGTTATGTCACTTCTTGGTTAATTTCTTCAATTTCAATGAATGCTCTCTCCTCCAGTTTTCATACATTCTGGCCCAGTTCGAGTACTTTGTGTGTCCTGCGGATTATAACAGTGAAACCAACAGCTTCTCGACCAGCTGTGAACCATCGGAGCTGTTCAGACTCCACGACTACACAGTTCCACCATACCTGCAGGCACTTCTGGGATGGGTAAGTGTTCCATGTTTTATCATGGCGCCCACCGAATATTTCTGTTGTGAACATTAGAAATGTGATATTGGAAGAATTGTGCTCCTGTCAGAGGTCAGAATTAAAGGGAACCTGTCGTTCCCCCCAGACGCTATTAACCCGCAGATTAACCCCATGTCTGCAGATTAAAGGGAACCTGTCATGTGAAAAAAATGCTATTAACCTGCATGGAGTTAATCAGCTGGTGAATGACACTCTGAAGCTTTGCGGCCATTGCACTACAGGTCCAGCTACCGGGAGGAAATTAGCTTTGTTCTTTCCCGCACCTTCGTGCGCTTAGTCCTAGATCTGTGGCCGGAGCGGCTTCAGTCTGCTGCTCAGTAGATAGTGAGTGGCAGTTGTAACTACACCCTGCACTGACTGACAGACGGCTGTGCAGTGCATACCCGTAGGTATAACAGCTGGACAGTGATGCAGTGTATTAACCTGGATACACAAAGCAGGGTCTAATGCAGGGGTGGGCAATTAATTTTCCTTAGTGACCTTATGAGAGACAGTGAACATTGTGGAGGGCCGAACCAATAGGCTGAAATTCTGCTCAATATTAATATCAATATATTATCATTATTATTATCATTATATCATTATTATATTATTGCTAATTATATTAATATTAATTGTATCACATAATATTGAACAGAATTAAGTACATACACTGCATGAGCCCCACACAGCCTCCCCATATACTGCATGAGCCCCACACAGCCTCCCCATATACGGCATGAGCCCCACACAGCCTCCCCATATACGGCAGGCGCCCCACACAGCCTCCTTATATACAGCATGAGCCCCACACATCCTCCCCATATACAGCATGAGCCCCACACAGCCTTCCCATATACAGCATGAGCCCCACACAGCCTCCCCATATACAGCAGGCACCCCACACAGCCTCCTTATATACAGCATGAGCCCCACACAGCCACCCTTATATACAGCATGAGCCCCACACAGCCACCCTTATATACAGCATGAGCTCCACACAGCCTCCCCATATACAGCATGAGCCCCACATAGCCTCCCCATATACAGCAGGCGCCCCACACAGCCTCCCCATATGTGCTGCATGTCCACCCCCAGCCTCCCCATGTGCAGCATGTCACCCCCACAGCCTCCCCATGTGCAGCATGTCACCCCCACAGCCTCCCCATGTGCAGCATGTCGCCCCACAACAAGCCTCCCATGTGCAGCATGTCGCCCCCACAGCCTCCGCATGTGCACACAGCCTCCGCATGTGCAGCATGTCGCCCCCACAGCCTCCCCATGTGCAGCATGTCGCCCCCACAGCCTCCCCATGCCCATCCAAACATCCTATACATACGGAAAAAAAAAAGAAAAACACATACTCACCTCTGTCCCGTTCCTCGGCGCTCTGCTTCTGTTTCTGTCTCCGGTGCGCTGACTCTCGCAGTACACAGCTGAAGCGATGAAATGACGTCATCGCGTCAGCTGTTTCACACACTGATTGGTGGAGGAAGTGGCCGGAGGCCCCTTTCTCCGCCAATGCAGTCAGCGCAGATGGAGACAGCAAGCAGGTGGGCACGGTGCGGCCATCGGACCTCTGGTTTCCCAGCCACACAGATGTCTTGATCCGCGGGCCGGACTGAGACAGCCAGAGGGCCGGTCTAATGTATAGAAATCTAGCGGTAATCTACAACAGTATAGTACCCAATACAGGCAAACACAATGGGGCTTGAAAATTTGAATAATTCATTCAGAATTTTCCATATTTCTGCATAAATTTAACCTAAAACTACATCACATTTTCACACTTGTGAAATCAAATTAGTCAAAAATACTAGACTTCGTCATTAAATGAGGTTAATGATCCAAGATCTGTAAGTAGCAAAAGTATGTGCACATCTGGGTTGTCCCTCTATGCCTTGGAGGTGTTGTGCTGCACTGCTGCTAGTGTCTTGTGTGAGCTGGTTTGGTGCATTCAGCTGTCAACAGAAAATGCTGAAAGGCTCACTCTAATAAAAATGAACAAAGCCTGGATTAGCCCTTACTTTTCCACACTACCAGGTAACAAGAGCACATTGTTCAGTATTTGAATGGGGCTTGCCAGTTGTTGCATTCAAGGGTCTATGGAAAATTGGGTGACCCTACTTATAATTTTTTTCCTGTCTTTGCACTTTGTGCAAAGTCATCATGAATATAGGAATACATCAACTACATAATCAAAATATTTTAATGAGGCCTGCAAGTTGCCTTCAGGGGTCTATGGATGACTGTGTAACCCTCCTTATAAATTTTTCCTGGCTTTGCACTTTGTGCAAAGCCTTTTGCGCTTGGAAGTTCCACAGATACACTTTCTTAATTTTTTATTAGGCTCTCCAGTTAGTACCTTCAGGTGTGTATGGATGACCTTCCTTATAATTTTTCTTCTGGCTGTGCACTGTGTGCAGAACCTTTATGAATATAGGAGTACAACAGCTACACTTTGTTCACAATATTTGAAGGATATATTACAGTTGGTGCCTTGAAGGTTATATAGATGACTCTGCTTCAAATTTTTGGCAGCCTTTGCACTTAGTGCATAGCCTTTGAGTCTATGAATACCACTATATGACAATTTGAACAGAATGTGTATGAGGCCTCCTTTATGTCTAATACAGGGTGTATAGTAGTCGCTCTTCCATCAAATTCTTGGCAGTTATTGCTTCCTTCATAATTTTTTAATAAAGATTTCAATTTTGGTTTACTTAAATTATTTTTTTTAAATCCTTTTTAAATTTTGCCTTTGTATACAAGTCATTATACAGGAAAGAATGTTTCTTACCGATTTTTCAATGGTTTATTGTCAGTCCTTAAAATGGAGATTCAGAGATGCTTCCAGTGGTCTTCCCCATGCTGTTCTCCTTCCATTTATGAATTTCTCCATGCATTTCAACATTTTCACTGCCCCTTAGACCTCCTTGTAGGGTCTGCAGGTAAAAATGCTCGGATTTTCCATTGACTCCCATTATAGCCGTTACTCGAAACAAGTATCCGAGAATTACGTAGAATTGCTTGGTTTGAATTACGAACATCCAAGCATTTTAGTGCTTTCTCATCCCTAATATTAAGTAAAAATGCAATTTTTCTATTATTGGACAGCTTCTCTGGTGGTGTTCCTCCCCATCTCTAGTAGGGTTTTTATTTCTGGAGGTTCCCAGTTATGTGGTGAGGTATAACTTAGGTTGTCTCAAGTGCTACCGAACTTGCGTCATAAATTATTCATTGTGGGCACCAATAGTATGGCAGTGATGGATACAACTGAATACACTTTCTGTGCCATACCCAGCAAATGGTGATATACAAGTGCTTCTCACAAAATTAGAATATCATCAAAAAGTTAATTTATTACCTTTCTTCAACACAAAAAGTGAAACTCATATATTATATAGAAAATAGAGTGATCTATTTCTAGTGTTTATTTCTGTTAATGTTGATGATTAGGGCTTACAGCCAATGAAAACCCAAAAGTCATTATCTCAGTAAATTACAATACTTTATAACACCAGCTTGAAAAAATGATTTCAAAATCCAAAATGTTGGCCTACTGAAATGTATGTTCAGTAAATGCACTCAGTACTTGATCGGGGCTCCTTTTGCGTCAATTACTGCATCAATGCGGCGTTGCATGGAGGCGATCAGCTTGTTGCACTGCTGAGGTGTAATGGAAGCCCAGGTTGCTTTGATAGCATCCCTCAGCTCGTCTGCATTGTTGGGTCTGGTGTCTCTCCTCTTCCTCTTGACAATACCTCATAGATTCTCTATGGGTTTAAGGTCAGGCGAGTTTGCTGGCCAATCAAGCACAGTGATACTGTTGTTTTTACACCAGATAGTGGTACTTTTGGCAGTGTGGACAGATGCAAAGTCCTGCTGGAGAATTAAATTTCCATCTCCAAAAAGTTTGTCGGCAGAGGGAAGGATGAAGTGCTCTAAAATGTCCTAGTAGACGGCTGTGCTGACTTTTGTCTTGATAAAACACAGTGGACCTACACCAGCAGATGACATGCTCCCCAAACCATCAATGATTGTGGAAACTTCACAATAGACCTCAAGCAGCTTGAATTGTGGCCTCTCCACTCTTCCTCCAGACTCTGGGACCTTGATTTTCAAATGAAATGCAAAATTTACTTTCATCTGAGAGCAACAGTCCAGTTCTTTTTCTGCTTGACCCAGGTAAGACGTTTCTGTCGTTGTCTATTGGTCTTGAGTGGCTTGAAACAAGGAGTGCGGCACTTGTAGCCCATGTCCTGGATATGTCTGTGTGTGGTGGCTCTTGAAGCAGTGACTCCAGCAGTAGTCCACTCCTTGTGAATCTGCCCCAAATTTTTGAATGGCCTTTTCTTAACAATCCTTTCAAGGCTGCGGTTATCCCGGTTGCTTGGGAACATTTTCCTACCACACTTTTTCCTTCCACTCAACTTTCCATTATTATGCTTGGATACAGCACTCTGTGAACAGCCAGCTTCTTTAGCAATGACCTTTTGTGGCTTACCCTCCTTGTGGAGTGTGTCAATGACTGCCTTCTGGACATCTGTCAAGTCAGCAGTCTTCCCCATGATTGTGGAGCCTACTGAAACAGACTAAGGGACCTTTTTAAACGCTTAGGAAGACTTTGCAGGTGTTTTTGATAATTATTGTAATTTACTGAGATAATGACTTTTGGGTTTTCATTGGCTGTAAGCCATAATCATCAACATTAACAGAAATAAACACTTGAAATAGATCACTCTGTAATGACTATATAATATGAGTTTCACTTTTTGTATTGAAGAAGTGAAATAAATTAACTTTTTGATGATATTCTAATTTTGTGAGAAGCACCTGTAATTAGGTCTGGTTTTGACCGCTGAGAAGTCCACTATCAAAAATTTGTAGCATGTCTAATGCATACGCAATGTCTTCTTTTCGATTACCCTTTTATTTATGTGATATTTTCAGGATGCCCGGTAATTGATCACTTGTTATTGCCTGAAGAAGTTTGATGTTAACGTTCTCCAATACAATACTGATAAAAACTGTCAGATGCTCTGTTGTATCAGTTTCTTAACATGTGTTACAAATCATTTTCATAATTCTATTTTGTGCGAATGTTCCCCATTAATGGTCTTACTCTTGGATTGTGCAGTGATCTATATGCATAATTATTCTGTATATTAGCTGAAAGTTTGGGTAAGATGCTTCGACTTCACAGCACCGTTGACAATATGTATTTTTTTTTTCCAGACAACCGTTCGCCTGTACCCATTTCAGATACACAGCATTGCCCTATCAACATTCGGTTCACTGATCGGTCCATTTGGAGGCTTCTTTGCCAGCGGCTTCAAGCGAGCCTTTAAAATAAAGGTAAGTCTTTATTGTCTATTACAGAAAAGAAAACCCCCAAAAGCTGAAGCATGTGTTGGTATAAATGCAATGCATAGGTGCGCATTCACACTGGAGCCTTTAATAGAACCTTAGATAAAAACAAAAGGAGCAAATACCCTGTAGTAAGCAAATGAATAAATAGCAGCAGTACATGTAAATAACGTAGGGTAGTTAATTTTCACTGTTTTCATCAAAACAGTGTAAAAGCCATCCCACCACGACAAGGTGTACCCTAAAGCCCCCGTCTCACACAGCGATCTCGCTAGCGAGATTGCTGCTGAGTCACTAGTTTTGTGACTCAACAGCGATCTCCCCAGCGATATCGCTGTGTGTGACATTCAGTGACGATCAGCCCCCCTGCTGGGTATCGCTGATCGTCGCTGAATGTCCTGGACATTTTTTTGATCGCTGGTCTCCCGCTGGCCAGCATGCATCGCTGCGTGTGACAGGCGGGAGACCAGCGATCAGCTGGTAACCAAGGTACACATCGGGTTTCCAGGCGCTGGGCTGTGCCTGGAAACCCGATGTGTATCTTGGATACCAGCGCCCTGATGCAGGGAGCTGGTAACCAAGGTACATAGCGGGTTTCCAGGCACCGCGCAGCGCCTGGAAACCCGATGTGTACCTTGGTTACCAGCTCCCTGCATCAGGGCGCTGGTATCCAACGTACACTGCGGGTAACTAAGCGATGTTACCCGCAGTGTCGCTGTGCTGATCGCTGCCTGTTTGGCAGCTCAGCAGCGATCATGTAGCGACACACCAGCGATCCTGATCGTTGTCGGGATCGCTGGTGTATCGCTATGTGAGACGGGGGCTTAACTCTTGTAGTTTACTGCGTCACCTCTTACAGAAAACATTTGCATCTATGCTATTACTTGTTGCCTTTTTCTAATTAGAACTGCCTTTTGTAGATTACTATATATTTTGGTCTGTAAGATGTAGCGGACTATGAGACGCAGGCCAGGTGTAATAGACAGAAAATAGAAAATTATTTTATACTAGCTAAATGCCACTGATAGGTGGGGGTCTGTGGAGGTGACTAGTCACTAAAACTGATCCCTTCAATATGTTAACAGATAATATAATAATGACCATACAAAAAAAAACAACACAGAACGTACAAAGAAAAAAAAAATAGAGCAGGGGATAGGAGGAAGAGGGTAGTATGAGGGTCACCCAAATAATGGAATAGTAAGGATTGGAAATTGATAAGGATATTATATATGATTAACCAAAAGAAAGTCCTTCGTTTGGTATATGCGGATGTGCATGTGATATCAATGGGTCCCAGAGCCTGAAGTATTTAGCACTAGTGAGTTGTCCATTGGTCGTAAAATTATCTATTCAGTATAGAAATTCCGGGTATGGTATGGTTTGTCTTTTCTTTTCCAAGAATGAGCTCTTGTTAATTTTGTGGCTAAGAAAAAGAGAGTGAGGAGTTTGGATGGGTGAGTGTGGATGATTTGTGGTGTAATTGAGGTTCCCAGAAATCTCTTATTGGGTGATGGGGATGGAAAAAAAGCTTTATATACACAAGACAAGAAATGAGACACCTGGGGCAGTCCACAAAACGTGCATTATATCATTGTGGGAGGACATCTCCTGAAATCAGTTAGCGGGATTTTCGAGGGACCATATGTGCTATACGCACAGGGACCATATACCAACGCATGAGGACTTTGTAAACAGACTCCATGGCGGTAGAGTTTATTTAACAGGAAGAGACCACATTCCATGCTTTATTTCAGCAAAGTTAGTCGCACGTGCCCACGAAGTCCACTTCTTTTACTAACGCAGTTATGTACTGTGTGGTGAGGAGTATATAGCAGATATTCATCCTCTGTGACTCATTTCAAGCTGCAGCCCATCTTAGTCACTTGTCATCTGACGAAACAGACCTTGAGACCTGTGTCTCAACTGACAGATGACCAGGATTGTGATCTGATGTGCCCTCTCGGCCATGGAGCAAGGCTGCAAAAAAAAAGAAAAGAAAAGCTTGTCCAGCAGAACAGACTAAATTTTACCTAACCTCAGTCCCATTTTCTTGCTTATTAGTAAAGTCATTCTTCAGTACTTGGCAGGTTTACAACTAGATATGGAGACTAAGCACAGAGGAGGACAGAGCAGGAAAACCATTGCTTGTTCTGAGCACTAGCTGAGGGCAAGTTTTTCTTGCTTGAAGCAAGTAACGCTGTCATGCACAGCTCTTTTACTGACTCAGCAGGGCGCTTTGTCAGATGGTCGCAGTCAGGGGTTTGTGCTACTGGACTTTGGATAACATGGGTATGTGCTCACATTTAGTATTTGCAGCAGATTTTTCTGCTGCAAAAATTATAGTGTTGGCTTGAAAAATGCTGCATAAAATATACACATTTTTGCATGTTTTAGACGCGTTATTTTTTGTATCAGTTTAAACTGGTGAAAAAATCCAAAACGCTGAAAGAATTGACATGCTGCAAATTTTGAAAAATATGCTTTGGTTCAAAACCACAGTGAAAAAATAACAAGACATGGGTTGCATGACTGGATTATAAAAGCATCAGGGCAAAGGAAGTGATATAAAATAAAACAACCTTTATTAACAAAGATGGTAAGTGGTGGCACTAAGGCGTGTACAAGACATAACAAAGATTCATAAAAAGTATAAAACAGAAATAATCCGGTACAAAGTGGACACAAAAGTCAGGTTGGTTAGTAAAGTGCAATGTGCCAGCAACAAAAAAAGGGGGGACACAGGTCCCTGTCCCAGCACAGCAGCTTCCTGGTATGTACCATTTCCTATAGATGTGCCTCCTTCATATAGCATTCATTACAATAATGGCCCACTACTACTAGGCTTTCACTATTTTGCGGCTTCCTTGATGGTCTTACACTGCAATATGAGCCTGCCTCTTTGAACAATGCTTCTCCATTCACCTGGATTGTAACACTTACACCTCTTAATTACCCTGATTCTCTCCATGTGTATGGGCTTACATCTATGTCAGCTCATTTATGGTACTATTTGCTGACCTATAATGACACATGTAGACATACATTTTACGCTATACTTATTGTATCTTCTTGCACATTTATGGTCACATGTGTCCCCCCTTTTTTGTTGCTGGCACATTGCACTTTACTAAACAACCTGACTTCTGTGTCCACTTTATACTGGATTATTTCTGTTTTATACTTTTTATGAATTTTTGTTATGTCTTGTGCGCGCCTTAGTGCCACCACTTACCATATTTATTAATAAAGGTCATTTTATTTTAGAACACTTCCTTTGCCCTGATACTTTTATAATCCAGTCATGCAACCCATGTCTTGGTTCTATTCCTCTTTTTTTTGTTTCCCTTACTAACATTTGTGAAATAATGGCTCTACCTGAAGAGCTCACTGAATTTAAGCGAGGTACTGTAATATGATGCCACTATTGCAACAACACTGCTCATGAAATTTCTTTCCTCCTAAATATTTTAACTGTGAGTGGTATTATTGAAAAGTGGAAGTGCTTAGAGAGCACAGCATGTTGGCCATGGATTGGCAGACCTTGTAAAGTTACAGAGGGGCTGCCGAGTACTGAGGCGAAGACTGCAAAAAAGTCACCAATGCTCCAGTGATTCCACACCGGCAGAGCTCCAAACCTTCTCTGGTGTTAACATCAGCGCAGAATCTGTGCATCAAGAACTTCATGGCCTGCTGTGTTTCCATGGCCAAGCAGGTGCATCAAAGTCTTACATCAGCAACCACAATGCCAAGCGTCGGATAGAGTAGTGTAAAGCTCACTGCCATCGGACTCTCAACCAGTGGAAATGTGTTCTGAGGAGTAACAGATCACGCCTCTCTACCTGGCAATTTGATGGATGATTCTGGTTTGGTGGATGCCAAAAGAATGTTTTCTGCCAGACTATATTGTTCCAATGGTAAAGTTTAGGGAGGACTGGATAATACTATGGGGTTGATTTTCAGGGATGACCTAGCACCCTTAATTCTATTGCAGCACAATCTTGATAATTCAGCATACTAAGACATTTTGGACAATTTTAGACGTCTGACTTTGTGGGAACAGTTCAGGGAAGGACTTTTCTGTCCCAGCATGGCTGTGTCTCAGATAAAGCAAAGTCCATAAAGGCAAGGTTGGGTCCATTTGGTTTGGAAGAACCTGACTGTCTGACCTCAACCCCAGCAAACACCTTTTGGATGAACTAGAACTTAGATTTCGAGTCAGGTCCTCTCATCCAGCATCAGTTTCTGACCTCACAAATGCTCCTCTGGATAAATCGGCAAAAATTCCCACCAACAATCCAAAAATCTTGTAGAAAGCCTTCCAGCAGAGTGGAAGCTATTGTAGCTGCAGAGTGGTGATCAACTCCTTTTACTACCTATGGATTTAGAATGTACGGTATATATGTGCTTTTTATTTCACCACCAAGATGACCATCTTCTGTGCCATGTGATCTTTGTGATCCGTATGCACTTAGCTTGTTCTATGATGTACATGAATGTCGGGGATAATTTGGGGTTTAAAGGATTTTTACATTTCTGGAAATAAAGTGAATCTCTGTATAAATTAAGAATGCCCCAACTTTCTAATATACTAATGTTAGCTTGCTGCCAGTGACTGAGAAAATTCTTGTCTATACCTGTATGTAGCTAGTCCTGCTCTTATCTGAGGAGCACATATACTGTAATTGTATCCATCCTGGAAAATGCTGCTGGTCAAATACTTCAGCAGCCGCAGCAAATCAGGCCTCTTCAAGCTCTCATTTCAGCTGCAGATGAAGGAAGAGAGCCACAGTATTCATTACTGATGGGTAGGCGGAGCCCCAGATCAGGATGTTACCTCAGATCAAAAGAGTGATGACTGGCTGGCCCCTCCAGCTCGGGCTCCTCCTACTCAGCTCCAGTCTAAGATTTGAGGTCCAGAGGATGGTCGCTGCTAATGCAGCTCCTCAGAAAATTTTATTATTTTAATATTCGGACAGGAGACTTGATCACTAGTTGGTCTAGAGGTCTCAGGGGTATCAGCGCTGCTGTACCCCAACCTCTCCCTTGGCGGATCTGTATTTACTCAAAGTCCCTGCAGAATCCTTGCCGGCCCTGGGGGATGAGGAGAGCTTCCCTGGCGGGAACGCAAACCACACGTGCGGTCACTGCGTTCTTCGCCCTGGGGGGAAGCATGGGCACTGCGCCAGAAACCCCTGAGGGTCCCTGTGGCGCCTTGGCTGGTGAGTACTCCACACAAATTTTAATGATAATTATGTGTGAGTGCTTTAGCGTCTGAATGAGCAGCGCTATTACTAATGTCAGCGTTACTATGTCAGTATGCGTCAGCGCTGCTGTGACAGCGCTAATACATGTAATGTCAGTATGCTTCAGCGCTGCTGTGACAGCGCTACTACATGTAAATGTCAGTAAGCTTCAGCGCTGCTGTGACAGCGCTACTACATGTAATGTCAGTATGAACGCTGCTGTGACAGCGCTACTACATGTAAAGTCAGTATGCTTCAGCGCTGCTGTGACAGCGCTACTACATGAAGATGTGGTGATTTTTTGTCCGCAGGCAGATACCTGCAGGACAGAGAGGGAGCAGGAGCGGGGAGAGTTCGCGCTCATTATTTGAGCTAGCAGGGGGCGTGGCCTATCTATCCCGGTCTTTTGAGCAGGAAGACGCGCGCTCTGGCTTTTCTCCTGCGACCCCCTCACTGTGGCGGCCATTACTCAGGCTCCTGGGCTCCTCGGACCGCTCCCCTCCTCGTATAACACCACGGCCAGCTGGGTGAGTGTGGATTCCTCACCCCGCAGCGCAGCGATCGCTATCCTGCAGCTGCAGTCTCATCAGAGACATAAAAATTGGCTGGGCTCACAAATATATATATATTTTGGTGAGTTTGCAATATTAACCCCTTTGAGGGTTATTTCTACCTGCTAAATTTGCTGACTGAATACCGCTGGGGTAACTCTGCTTGGTGGAGCGTTAACCCTTCAGCGTTTGAAAAAAAAAAAAAAAAAAAAACCGCATAGTTTTTTGCTGGTATTACCGCTTTGACCTGTTCATACAGATGAGACATGTCTGAACAGAGTTCAGATGCCGCGGATCACGTCCCAGTGCCATTGCGGCAATCAGATACGCAGACCTCCACAACGTCTAGCGCTGCGGTTGACAGCGGTGGAAAATTGGATGATATCGCTCGATCGATTAATAACTTATCTGACCTTTTAGGTCAATATGTGTCTGCTAATTCCTCTCAGAGGAAGCGACGCAGGCCGTTACCGGCCTCTACACGGAGCGAGTCAGATGTATCTGATATTGGGCAGAGTTCCCCTTTATATTCGGATGGAGAAATATCCGATTCTGATGCGGACGAGCCGCAGGGGCGTTCCTCTATGGCGAAGCGTACGGAGGCATTAATTGAAGCCATGAGAGATATACTACAGTTACCGGAGGAGGTAACTAGTCGTCCTGGTAAAACAGCACGCATGTTCCAGGAGTCCCGTGCTTCGCGCACAACATTGCCAGCTCTGGATGAGCTTAATGGTGTAATAGAGGAGGAACGTCTATGTCCAGATAAGCGTTTTCATGGAACGCATTTCTTTGATACACTTTATCCTTGCTCTACGGAGTTAAAGGCTAATTGGACTTCTGCTCCTGAAGTGGATGTGTCTTTGTCTCAGCTTAGTAAATCCTCACTACTCCCTATTAAGGGAAAAGCGAGCTTACAGGAGCCTTTGGATAGAAAGGCAGAATTGGCGGCAAAAGCAAGCTATGAGGCTGCGGGTCATGGATTTCGAGCAGTGCTAGGATCCATGTGTGCTGCTAGAGCTTCTCTAAGCTGGTTGGCACGTCTGAAGACGGAGTTGCAAAATGAATCTCCGTTATCTGAGATACGGGAAACTTGTGAATGGTTAGAAACGGCAGCCTGTTATATCTTTGATGCCGGTCTGGATACGGCATCTCTGCTGGCCAAAGCGCAAGCTTCAGCGGTCACAGTCAGAAGAGCTTTATGGCTCAGACAGTGGGCCGGGGACGCAGTTTCCAAACAAGGGTTGTTGGCCTTACCTTACAAGGGTGGCCATCTTTTTGGATCCGACCTCACAGAGCTGATTTCCAGGGCTAAGGCGAAGGAATCAGCATTACCACAGCGAAGGGCCATGGCCTCGGTGTCCAGTAAGCCTGGTGTTTATAGTGGTCGGCGGTCCTTTCGGGGCCGAGGGCGATCTAGTCACTCCTCGTGGGGATCGGGTCGTCCTTCTTTCTCAGGAAAGAAATCCTCTCAGAAAACTCGTACTCCCTGGAAGCAGAGTTTCCGCCAGAACAAGCGGGAACTTGACAAGAAAACCGCAAAGTCGGATTGACGCCAGGGGTCCACTCGAGGATTCTCGAGTGGGGGGTCGCCTGTTTCTTTTCAAGGAGACTTGGATGGCTCGCGTTCCAGATTCCTGGGTAACGCGGATAGTGTCGGCAGGCTATTTCATAGAGTTTGCTTCTCAACCCCCAAATGTTTTTTGTCAATCTCGCGTTCCGTCGGAACCCGAGCTTGTTGTCGCTCTACAGCGAGAGGTCGAATCGCTACTACAAAAGGGTGTAGTGATACCGGTTCCGTCAGAGGACCGAGGAAAAGGTTTTTATTCCAACCTTTTTATAGTTCCCAAAAAGGAGAACAAATTTCGCCCGATTCTGGATCTCAAGCGATTGAACCGGCATGTCCATGCCCGGAAATTTCGCATGGAGTCGCTTCGTTCCGTTGTGGCAGCCCTGTCACAGAACGATTTTCTGGTGTCAATCGACATTCGCGACGCCTATTTGCATATTCCCATCGGAAAGGCTCATCAGCGCTTTCTTCGATTTGCCATAGGTCAGAATCATTACCAGTTCGTGGCTCTGCCGTTCGGCTTAGCCTCAGCGCCAAGGGTCTTTACAAAAATTCTGGCGCCCCTCATGGCACTCCTTCGAAGACAGGGGATTACGATTCTCCCTTATCTGGACGATCTTTTGATCGTGGCTTCCTCGGAGGAGGAGGCATTGACGGCTCGGGATTTGTCTCTTCAGTTTCTGAAAGACTTCGGTTGGCTGGTCAATTGGGAGAAGTCGTCCCTGGAACCATCGAGGACAATTCTCTTTTTGGGAATGCATCTCGACACGTTTCGGTCGGTAGTTTCCCTACCACCAGACAAACAGTCATGTCTTCTTCGACATGTACAGATTATGACATCCTCAATGGCAATGTCCCTACGGAAGTGTATGCGTCTTCTGGGACTGATGGTGGCGTCCATGGAGGCAATTCCTTTTGCCCAGTTCCACTCCAGGACTCTTCAAAGGTTCATCTTGAGTCGATGGAATCAGTCGCAATCGCTGGATTGCAGTGTCACCATTTCTCGCGCGGTGCGGGATTCTCTAGAATGGTGGTTACGTCCAGGGGCATTCTCCCTGGGGAAGTCTTTCCTCCCTCTGAAGTGGTCAGTCATAACCACCGATGCCAGCCTGACGGGCTGGGGGGGTGTTTGGAACAATCTCTGGATTCGGGGGGTATGGTCACCGGAAGAGTCTGTGCTTCCGATCAACATCCTGGAATTGAGGGCGATTTTTCTTTGCCTCCAACATTGGACGGTCCCTTTGAGCGGTCTGCCAGTCCGTGTGCAGACAGACAATGCGACGGCTGTCGCGTATATCAATCACCAAGGTGGGACAAGGAGTTCCAGACTCATGGTAGAGGTGTCCCGAATTCTGATTTGGGCAGAGGCCAATGTACCAGCCATTTCGGCGATTCACATTCCAGGGGTTCAGAATATTACAGCGGACTTTCTCAGTCGCAGAAGGATGGATCCCGGGGAATGGAGCCTCCACCCGGAAGTCTTTGCACTACTGTGCTCTCGCTGGGGAACCCCCCAAGTGGATTTGATGGCTTCCAGGTCCAATGCCAAGTTACCGACATTCATGTCCAGGTACAAGGACCCGAAGGCGGTGGCGGTGGATGCTTTAGTGGCTCAGTGGGATCAGTTCAAGCTGATCTATGTATTCCCGCCGATATCCTTACTTCCTCTAGTGCTGCGTCGGATCAGACTAGAGAGAATTCCAGCTATTCTGATAGCTCCAGACTGGCCAAGAAGGGTGTGGTTCTCGACAATAATGTCGCTGTTGGCGGCACCTCCGTTTCCACTCCCTCTTCAACCGGACTTGTTGACTCAGGGGCCCATTTGTCATCCGGACTTGATGTCCCTGCGTTTGACGGCGTGGCTCTTGAGACCGAGATCTTGACCCGTAGAGGTTTTTTCAGCCGAGGTCATTGCTACCCTTCGTGCTGCAAGATGTCCGGCTACTTCTAGGATTTACCACAAAATTTGGGAAACCTTCTTTTCGTGGTGTTTGGGGTCTTCTCGGAACCCGAGAAAATTTTCCATTCCCAATCTGTTGGCTTTTCTGCAGCATGGGCTAGACAAGGGTTTGGCAGTTAGCACTCTGAAAGGTCAGATTTCTGCTCTGTCCTTATTGTTCCGGAGAACCATTGCTTCAAATAGAGACGTGATCTCTTTTTTCCGAGGTATCTCTCGTAAGTTTCCGCCGCGGAAGGCACCCGTGTCTCCTTGGCGGCTCAACCTTGTTTTGGAGGCTCTTCAGCATAAACCTTTTGAACCTATGGTTTCTGCTAGCCTTTCTTTACTTTCTTGGAAGGTGGCTTTCCTTGTTGCAGTCACTTCCTTGAGGAGAGTTTCTGAATTGGCAGCTCTTTCTTACTCGCCTCCTTTTCTGGAGTTTTTTCCGGATCGTGTAGTGCTTCGCACTCGGGGTGATTTTTTGCCTAAAGTGGTGTCACAATTTCATGTTAACCAGGATATTGTGTTGCCTTCACTCTGTCCGGATCCGAAGAATACGAAAGAGCGAGATTTACACACATTGGATTTAGTGCGGGCCTTGAAGTTTTATCTATCTATTACTCAAGGTTTTCGTAAGACGGACTCCCTGTTTGTGGTTCCGGCAGGTCGTCGGCGTGGTCAACGAGCTTCCAAGGGTTCTATAGCTCGTTGGATCCGGTCAGCTATTTTGGAAGCTTACCGTCTTCGGGGTGAATCTTGCCCGATTAAGATTCGAGCCCATTCCACGAGAGCTGTGGCTTCATCGTGGGCTTTTCATCAAGGTGCTTCGGCAGTGCAGCTTTGCCGAGCGGCGACTTGGCGCTCTGTCCACACGTTTACAAGATTTTATAAAGTGGACGTCAGTGCTTCCGCTGATGCAGCCCTCGGACGTAGGGTCCTGCAGGCAGCTGTAGTTTAAAGTTCTGGATGAACTTGTGTTTAGCGCTGGTTGCGCTTTGTTGTTAAGGTTGTTGGGTTTCTGCCTTTTGTTGGTTTTTTCCCACCCTTATTTTTGAACTGCTTTGGGACGTCCCATCAGTAATGAATACTGTGGCTCTCTTCCTTCATCTGCAGCTGAAACACGGGTTTTGGTAAAGACTTACCTGTAAAATCCTTTTCAGCGAAGGAAGGAAGAGAGACACAGCACCCTCCCACGGCAGAGGTGTGTTGATGTTTTCAGATGCAGCGCGACCCTTATCTGATAGCGATTATCTGGGCTGAGGTCAGCGCGCTAAGGCTCTGTTCCAGCATCGCCAGCTCATCGCAGTAGTCAGGTTCCGTGAGTAGTACCTGGAACTCTGTGGTTTTTGGCTTTCTTTGCATGCATAACCTGTATCCTTGTGTTTTTTCTCTGAAGTTCCTTCAGAAGGGGTTATGTTGCTCCGCTGGTGATCTTGGCTCTTTTCCTAAAAGCTTTGATACGACTGGAGCTGAGTAGGAGGAGCCCGAGCTGGAGGGGCCAGCCAGTCATCACTCTTTTGATCTGAGGTAACATCCTGATCTGGGGCTCCGCCTACCCATCAGTAATGAATACTGTGTCTCTCTTCCTTCCTTCGCTGAAAAGGATTTTACAGGTAAGTCTTTACCAAAATCCGTGTTTTTAACTAACTACATGTTCGAAGTCCTTTCTTTATCAAAACCTGAATTTAATATATATATAACCTACTGAAAATGAAGGATGTGGGATTATATTTTCCAGGATTTTGCTGACACGATTCCTGGACATGGAGGGATTATGGACCGATTTGACTGTCAGTATTTGATGGCCACCTTTGTCCATGTGTATATTGCCAGCTTCATAAGGTAGGAGGTTTGTATAAAAAATAGCTAAAATACATACTTGTGGTTTACACTATTTATATCTCCTTTACTGATGAATTGTACGTTGTAACGATGAAGTTTTTCATTATTTGTTTATACTGATCAGAGTCAGATTACAATTTAGATGCAAAACATCTAATGATTCACATTATTAATCTCTTCCCAACATTAGATTTAATTTGTCAGCTTCCTGGGAATGGCGCTGCGATTCCAGTGCAGAGCGGTAGCTCTGACAGGCAACATTATCAGGACCTGATTGGATCAGGTCCCAATGATGTTAACCAAAATCATAGAATCATGCCCTATAGGCAATCCTTTATTGATAAAATACCTCAATGGGTAGCACCCAAAAACAACCGTGATAAAAAACAAAAAACAAAGTGTATTCCTAACTTAAAAGCTATGGGGATAGCCTAGAGTCCCTGATGTAGGTCTGGGCTGTCACCTGCCTAACAGCGGAGGTTGGCACCCTAGGGGGAAGCGTTGTGGCGCCCCCGCTCCACGATGGCTGACCCTAGGGTCCCTGTTAGGCCCTTACACCTTAGGGGATACCTCTACCCAGATAGTAGGGAGACCCCTAACATTAATACAGAGACCAGCTAACATTAAAGGTGACCCTAACTCCCCAAAGTATTAAAAACAGTTCACAACACATAGGGTGGTAGGAAGTATAATGGAGATTGGCACAGATGTGCTGTACAACACTGCTAGTATACAGCAGCCTCCTTTTATGAACAGGAGTTATGATAAAACTGCCTTCTTGTGCCACAGCTTAATGAAAGTGAATGTGAACAGTCTCATATTTGTTCACTCACTAGTCAAAGCTCCTCCAGTGTATAGGAAATCTAAATGTGTGTGCATACCAGACAGTCAAATAAAAGCTAAGATGCGATCTATAATTGTCAGCTTTTGGACCAAAAGTCTAGTCTGAACTTATAAACACACTGAAAGAATGACTAGAGCATATAATGACTGGAATGAATAAGACGCATCGGCGTCATGAGAAGGTCATTGACACTTGATTTTAGTGTCGTGTTAGGGGATAGCAATATTTGAAGATAAATGTATAAGGCAGCAAGATATAATTGATGTATACCTTCCCTAGCAATGCCCGATGTACCGAATAGGAGAAAGGTACAGATATAACATTCCTACAGGTATGGTGCTAAATGGGGAATAGGTATATATATTTGCCTTCCTGTACATTTAATACTAATCACCCCTTATCATGATGTGGATACACTGAGAAACTCCATTATAAAATGTTATTAATAAGAAATGTGTAACGATACTCATCATTTCTCATGGTCACCCCACCACCATCAATAGTAGCGCCTCAACGCGTTTCGCCCCTTGGGCTCATCAGGAGGCCAGATGTACAGATGTCCGGTGTCAAAATGACATGGTGCAGAGACTCTGGCATCTGGCCTCCTGATGAGCCCATGGGGCGAATAACATTTTATAATGGAGTTTCTCAGTGTATCCACATCATGATGAGGGGTGATTAGTATTATACGTACAGGAAGGCAAATATATATACCTATTCCCCATTTAGCACCATACCTGTAGGAATGTTATATCTGTACCTTTCTCCTATTCGGTACATCGGGCATTGCTAGGGAAGGTATACATCAATTATATCTTGCTGCCTTATACATTTATCTTCAAATATTGCTATCCCCTAACACGACACTAAAATCAATGGTCAATGACCTTCTGATGACGCCGATGCGTCTTATTTATTCCAGTCATTATATGCTCTAGTCATTCTTTCAGTGTGTTTATAAGTTCAGACTAGACTTTTGGTCCAAAAGCTGACAATTATAGATCGCATCTTAGCTTTTATTTGACTGTCTGGTATGCACACACATTTAGATTTCCTATACACTGGAGGAGCTTTGACTAGTGAGTGAACAAATATGAGACTGTTCACATTCACTTTCATTAAGCTGTGGCACAAGAAGGCAGTTTTATCATAACTCCTGTTCATACAAGGAGGCTGCTGTATACTAGCAGTGTTGTACAGCAGATCTGTGCCAATCTCCATTATACTTCCTACCACCCCGTGTGTTGTGAATTGTTTTTAATATTTTGGGGAGTTAGGGTCACCTTTAATGTTAGCTGGTCTCTGTATTAATGTTAGGGGTCTCCCTACTATCTGGGTAGAGGTATCCCCTAAGGTGAAGGGCCTAACAGGGACCCTAGGGTCAGCCATCGTGGAGCGGGGGCGCCACAACGCTTCCCCCTAGGGTGCCAACCTCCGCTGTTAGGCAGGTGACAGCCCAGACCTACATCAGGGACTCTAGGCTATCCCCATAGCTTTTAAGTTAGGAATACACTTTGTTTTTTGTTTTTTATCACGGTTGTTTTTGGGTGCTACCCATTGAGGTATTTTATCAATAAAGGATTGCCTATAGGGCATGATTCTATGATTTTGGTTTTGAAGCCCTTCTGTACCTATTATATATTCCCAATGATGTTAACCCTTTGCTAACTTCTTGATGCCAGGATCGCAGCATTTAGAAGATAGCAGAGGGAGAGCACTGCTTTAAGGTACTGCCACACTAAGCGATCACACTAGCGATCACGACAACGACGCAAGCTAACGAGATCGTTGGTGTGATCGCTTTAAGGTCGCTAGTAGCTTCCAAACAGGAGATCTCAACGACACATCAGCGGTCAGCGATCTGTATAACGACTTTGGCGGTCGTTAGGATCTGTCACAGCATGTACTGAGCGCAACCTTTTCCACGCCCCTCAGCACAGATTGGTGGTCACTATATATGTTTTATAATTATATATGTAATAATTAATGTTTTGACCGTGTCATGAAAGATGACGTATAGCGCTCCCTTTCATTGTTCTCTAGCGCTTCTGATTCATGGGAATTTCCAGCATCGCTCCTGCGTCCTGCTAGCCTGCTTTTGTAGCTACTGCGATCCAGTCTGTGCCGCTAAAAAAAACCTAGTCCCGCCTGCGCCGCTGACATATGCGTCACCAACGAGTTCGCTCGTCGTTCACAAAAGGTGTCAAACACAGCGATTCAGGCTCACCAGCGGGACGCCAACGATCAAAAAACGGTCCGGAACGTTCGTGAACGATCAGCGACATCACAGCAGGGGCCACATCGCTGCTACATGTCACACACAGCGACGTCGCTAACGATGTCGCTGCTGCGTCATAAAATCGCTGACGCTTGAGCGATCTCGCTTAGTGTGGCATACCCTTTACTCACCTTTCAGACGCCCCCCTGTGATGAGATGTGATCACATCAGCGAGGATCCGGGCATTGTCACAGTAGTTGAAGGTCGCGTGATGACTTACAGAGGTTTGCCAGTTACGGTGGCCTGTTAGACTCAGCCTGGAGATTGATGTTGTGAATAACAGGATCTTTCACCAGATTTAGCACGTGAAACTGGCCACATGATGTAACAGCTGTTGCATAAAATGTCTTTTTTATGTTTTAATTTCTCATTTCCATTAAGAAGATACTTGCTTAAAAAATATAGGTTATAGTTTATGATAAGACAAAGGGTGCGTTACCAGAGACTCTTCTTTGGGAGCGTTGACTCTGTCCCCTGCATAACATTCACCAATCATAAGCAGGAGACAGCAGCAGGGGATAAAAAGAACACCTCTCCAGAAGGTCAGAAGAACATGCTTTCTCCTCTGAGATGTAATTATAGACAGTCCTGCACCTGCTGAGTAGAATGCAGCAGAGCAGAGTGTGATTACACCTTCAGCTTTCATCTCACATCAGTCAGTGCAATGGAAGTGAGAATACAGCAGAGCTGTGTTATTACAAACATCTCTGCAGCTCTATCCGCTGTGTCCCTTCTCCTAAACTGACTGCCGGGAGAAGAGATCTGAAGGTGTTTGTCATCACACTTATCTGTGCTCTGTTCTACACAGTAGTAGAGATCTGCACATACATATTAGTCCACAAAAAAAACCTTCAACAAGAGGTCACATTCCATATAAACATGTCAACACTCAACCTTCAGTCAGTAATGGAAGGCACAGGAATGTATATAAAAAACAAATTTTATTAACACATACAGTCATGGCCAAAAGTTTTGAGAATGACACAAATATTAATTTTTACAAAGTCTACTGCTTCACTTTTTCTAATGGCAATTTGCATATACTCCAGAATGTTATAAAGAGTGATCAGCTTAACAGCAATTACTTGCAAAGTCAATATTTGGCTAGAAAATCAACTTTATCCCCCAAAACACATTTCAACATCATTGCAGCCCTGCCTTAAAAGGACCAGATAACCTCTTTTCAGTGATTGCTCCATTAACACAGGTGTGGGTGTTGATGAGGACATGGCTGGAGATCAATCTGTCATGATTAAGTAAGAATGACACCACTGGACACTTTAAAAGGAGGCTGGTGCTTGGCATCATTGTTTCTCTTCTGTTAACCATGGTTATCTCTAAAGAAACACGTGCAGTCATCATTGCAGTGCACAAAAATGGCCTAACAGGGAAGAGTATCGCAGCTAGAAAGATTGCACCTCAGTCAACAATCTATCGCATCATCAAGAACTTCAAGGAGAGAGGTTCCATTGTTGCCAAAAAGGCTTCAGGGCGCCCAAGAAAGACCAGCAAGCGCCAGGACCGTCTCTTAAAAGTGTTTCAGCTGCGGGATCGGGCTACCAGCAGTGCAGAGCTTGCTCAGGAATGGCAGCAGGCAGGTGTGAGTGCATCTGCACGCACTGTGAGGCGGAGACTCTTGGAGCAAGGCCTGGTCTCAAGGAGGGCAGCAAAAAAGCCACTTCTCTCCAGAAAAAAACATCATGGACAGACTGATATTCTGCAAAAGGTACAGGCAGTGGACTGCTGAGGACTGGGTAAAGTTATTTTCTCTGATGAATCCCCTTTTCGATTGTTTGGGACATCAGGAAAACGCCTCATTCGGAGAAGACAAGGTGAGCGCTACCACCAGTCTTGTCTCATGCCAACTGTTAAGCATCCTGAAACCATTCATGTGTGGGGTTGCTTCTCAGCCAAGGGAATCAGCTCTCTCACAGTCTTGCCTAAAAACACAGCCATGAATAAAGAATGGTACCAGAATGTCCTCCAAGAGCAACTTCTCTCAACCCTCCAAGAGCAGTTTGACGATCAACAATGCCTTTTCCAGCATGATGGAGCACCTTGCCATAAAGCAAAGGTGATAACTAAATGGCTCAGGGAACAAAACATAGAGATTTTGAGTCCATGGCCTGGAAACTCCCCAGATCTTAATCCCATTGAGAACTTGTGGTCAATCGTCAAGAGACGGGTGGACAAACAAAAACTTAAAAATTCTGACAAAATGAAAGCATTGATTGTGCGAGAATGGACTGCTATCAGTCAGGATTTGGTCCAGAAGTTGATTGAGAGCATGCCAGGGAGAATTGCAGAGGTCCTGAAGAAGAAGGGTCAACACTGCAAATATTGACTTGCTGCATTAACTCATTCTAACTGTCAATATAAGCTTTTGTTACTCATATGTTTGCAATTATTATATTTCTGTCTGTGATAAAAACATCTGTCAAACACACATAAAAACCAAAGGGCAGCAGATCATGTGAAAATATAATATTTGTGTCATTCTCAAAACTTTTGGCCATGACTGTATATACTACAATTCATAAAAGGGATGCCTCATATCCATTGGTGACAAAGCCAATCAACTGCACAAACACTTAAATTAATAAATCCCAGCACAAAATATTAAATTTCAGAAACACCTCAATGAACAATAAATCAATAACCTCAAATTTCACACATAATATTTCAAGGATTATTCCATTAGGACATCATATCATACACTATGTACTGGGATAGATAATTCAATTACAGCATTTATAGTAATTCATGACCAATTTGACATTCATCAAATGATTTCATATTTAAATAAAGTACTCTTAGGCCTCTTTCACACATCCGTTGTGCGCCTGATGGCGCCCTCCGGCATTTTTTTGTCCAACTGCATCCGGCGAAATGTAATGCCGGATGCGGTTTTTTTTGCATTGACTTTCATTAGCGCCGGATGGCGCCTGATGTCAGTGCGTTGTATGCGTTTTTGTCCGGATCCGGCGGAAATGTACATTCCGGCGGCCGGACACAACGCAGCATGTAACGTTTTTTTTTTTGGCCGTAGCCGCCTGATGTGCCTGAAGCGGCGCATCAGGCGGCCGGAAACAATAGAATTTAATGGAACCGGATCAGACTTTTGTGCAATCCGGCAAAAGTCTGATCCGGATTCTGGAAATCGAGGTCTACTACTACTACTACATTTTCCAGTGTCTCCGGGCATCAGAAACCCTCTTTTTGTGGGTTCAAAAGTTCAGGTCGGATCCAGCAAAAAAACGGATCCATTGCGTCAGTTTTTTTGTTTCAGCGCCGGATCCGTCCCTTCAGGCATAGGACGGATCATGCCTGATACAAAAAGACGGATGTGTGAAAGAGGCCTTAGTGCATGCGGGGCTAAACAAGGGAAAAGATGTATCCTCACTAATATAGCATTGCTGTAGTAGGATCAGGCATAGTGCCTACCAAATTCCCCAAATATCCACCCTGACTATACTGAATAATGATAGCAAAACATTGGTTAAAGTGCATAGTCTAACCTCATGAGGTGCTCAAAGTGACAAAGGCATCCCTTTTATGAATTGTAGTATATATGTGTTAATAAAATTTGTTTTTTATATACATTCCTGTGCCTTCCATCACTGACTGAAGGTTGAGTGTTGAGTAGTAGAGATCTGTCTGTCATTACATGTCCCACACAGTGTACTTCTGACCTCCTATGGGCGTGCTCTTTTTCCATGCATGGTGCTTCCTGTTTATGATTGGTGAATGTTATGCAGGGGACAAAGTCAACACCCCCAGAGAAAAAGCTTTGATACTAGTTGTGCTTGTAATAAATGATAGCTTGAGTTTAACTGTACATGCTAATATCTCCACAATGGGGAGGAGAAATAAAAACTACTTGTCAGTCTGCTCCACAGTCACTAATGCATGATGTGGCCAGTGTAATATACACAAACTGGTGACAGGTCGCTCTTCAAGTCATGGATCATGAATAAGTATCTGTTTTTTAATCCCACTTTTTCTTTCTCTATGTCCAGAGGTCCAAATCCCAGCAAAGTCCTGCAGCAACTTTTAACACTACAGCCAGAGCAACAACTAAACATCTACAAAGTGTTGAAGACCCACTTAATGGAGAAAGGGGTCCTCTAAGGAGCAACTTCTCACCTGTAACATAACCATATACTATATTGACTATATGGCGCCAGAGCTATTGCACTGACTCCTGAGCATTCAACCAAAGACTGTCAGACATTTTCCCCCTGTATATAAGGCTCATGGCTGCCTCATCTTTCCCACAAACCGATCTGCTGACTGCGTGAAGCTCTGAATGTTGGAACAATAACTTTCCACTAGTTTTTATTTCCATGTGAGTATACTGAAGAATGAAGGCAGTTCCTTGAGCGATAGAACTATGCACAATTTCTGGTAGGAAAGGGCGGACATATTGTTTACTTTTCACTCACCTCTTCCTGCTGAACAGAGGGAAACGTGATTCATCTTTTATGGGATAGATTTTAAGTATTTCAATGTTTAAGTGACCACCAGAATTTTTTTTTATATAGATTTTTTTTTCTTTTTAATTTAGAAAGCAATACAATAAAACTCTGGTATTTATTTACTGTATACATGACACTCATCGAGGTCATTGAGAACTCCCATGTATTGGGATGCCGGCCTCTGTGGATTGTTTAGGACAGCACTACATGTCTAGAGTAGATGGACATGGTGGAACTACTGCTCTCTTGTCTTCAGATTCAGAAGTATATCGTATTATTTTAAAGGGTTTTTCAGTCTGAAAAGAAGTCGGCCGTCACTCTGTGTGACTGCGGTCTGCCGAGGTGTGTTAGTGTGCAATGGGCACATTATTACGATTCGCCTGTATTGGCATCACAAGTCACGTGACTACATCTAAGCGTACTTTCGATCATGTGCCGACTGTATTTTCAGACGCTTTTCTCAATGTTCTCTTGAGAGAAGTGCAGGAGAATGTAGTCGTCATGTGACTAGAGCTATGCATGTCCATGTTTTTTTTCAGACCTGAAGGCCCCTTTAATGACCAGTATAGGAAGACAGGGAATTATGGAGGGGATTTAATGACTAACTACACCACAATACTGCTACAGGAAACTGGCAGAAGTTGTCATTGCTGAAAACTGTGAACTCGTTAGGTTCTGTCCAGATAGATTGAAACCTGTCTGTAGACTGCGGCTATCTGTCTACATGTGCTCTGGTACCCTGGCCGGAACCTGGGCTAGGAGTACAGGATACACGTTGTCGTCTTGATTTTGTGCAGTGCTGTTCCGTCCTCTTACATATATAGCCTGTGTCTGCACTAAACCTTTTATAATACTGAGAATAAAATCTGTGTGTTTATAGGAAGAATACAGTTATTAAATGTATAGTGGGAATACTGGTCTTCATTGGGAGCTCTAGGAAAGGGTCTCCTATACCCACCAGGACTAACTGACTATCGAATGAACTCTATTACGTTTCTTGTGATTGCTGTAATGAAGCCCACTTCTAAAATTAAAACCATTTGAAGGATGTGACAAGTTTGTAGTATCTTAGGCTACGTTCACATCATAGTTTATCCACTCGTCAGAGGATCTGTTGGGGCTTGCATATGAAATCCTGAAAAACAGTATTCGGGCATATTCACTGATAATTCCATTGTCTAATGATGCAAACAGTCACTTTGTGTTCTGGTACACGTGAATTTTGTCTGTATCTGCCGGTTTCCAATTATTCAGTTGGCCACTTTCAGCTGCAGATGGAAGGAAGAGAGCCACAGTATTCATTACTGATGGGTAGGCAGAGCCCCAGATCAGGATGTCACCTCAGATCAAAAGAGTGCTGACTGGCTGGCCCCTCCAGCTCGGGCTCCTCCTACTCAGCTCCAGTCTAAGATTTGAGGTCCAGAGGATGGTCGCTGCTAATGCAGCTCCTCAGAAGATTTTATTATTTTATATTCGGACAGGAGACTTGGATCACTAGTTGGTCTAGAGGTCTCAGGGGTACCAGCGCTGCTGTACCCCAACCTCTCCCTTGGCGGATCTGTACTTACTCAAAGTCCCTGCAGAATCCTTGCCGGCCCTGGGGGATGAGGAGAGCTTCCCTGGCGGGACGCAAACCACACGTGCGGTCACTGCGTTCCTCGCCCTGGGGGGAAGCATGGGCATAGCGCCAGAAACCCCTGGGGGTCCCTGTGGCGCCTTGGCTGGTGAGTACTCCACACAAATTTTATTATTAATGTGTGAGTGCTTTAGCGTCTGATGGCAGCGCTATTACATGTATATCAGTATGCTTCAGCGCTGCGGTGACAGCGCTATTACATGTTTATCAGTGTATTTCACCAGCCTCTCCCTTGGCGGATCTGTAATTACATAATGGTCCCTGCAGAATCCTTGCCGGCCCTGTGGGATGAAGAGAGTTTTCCCTGGCGGGGGCGCAAACCACACGCTGGGTCACTGCGCTTCCCGCCCTGGGGGGAAGCATGGGCATAGCGCCAGAAACCCCTGGGGGTCCCTGTGGCGCTGAGCTGATGAGTTTTTCCACACAATTTTTATTATAATAATGTGTGAGTGCTTCAGCACTGCGGTGACAGCGCTACTACTTGTATGTCAGTATGCTTCAGCGCTGCTGTGACAGCGCTGTTACATTGTAGATGTGGTGATCTTTTGTCCGCAGGCAGATACCTGCAGGACAGAGAGGGAGCAGGAGCGGGGGAGTTCGCGCTCAATATTTGAGCTAGCAGGGGGCGTGGCCTATCTATCCCGGTCTTTTGAGCAGGAAGACGCGCGCTCTGGCGCTTCTCCTGCGACTCCCTCACTGTGGCGGCCATTACACAGGCTCCTGGGCTCCTCAGACCGCTCCTCTCCTCATAAGACACCACGGCCAGCTGGGTGAGTGCTGATTCCTCACCCCACAGCGCAGCGATCGCTATCCTGCAGCTGCAGTCTCATTAGAGACATAAAATTGGCTGGGACTCACACTTCATATATATATATTGTGGTGAGTTTGCAATATTAACCCTTCTGAGGGTTATTTCTACGAGAAAAATTTTTTGACTGAATACCGCTGGGGTAACCCTGCCTGGTGGAGCGTTAACCCTTCAGCATATAAAAAAAAAAAAGAAAAAAAGAAAAAACCGCATAGTTTTTTGCTGGTATTACCGCTTTGACCTGTTCATACAGGTGAGACATGTCTGAACAGAGTTCAGATGCCGCGGATCACGTCCCAGTGCCATTGCGGCAATCAGATACGCAGACCTCCACAGCGTCTAGCGCTGCGGTCGACAGCGGTGAAAAATTGGACGATATCGCTCGATCGATCAACAACTTGTCTGACCTTTTAGGTCAATATGTGTCTGCTAATTCCTCTCAGAGGAAGCGACGCAGGCCGTTACCGGCCTCTACACGGAGCGAGTCAGACGTATCTGATATTGGGCAGAGTTCCCCTTTAAATTCGGATGGAGAAATATCCGATTCAGATGCGGACGAGCCGCAGGGGCGTTCCTCTATGGCGAAGCGTACGGAGGCATTAATTGAAGCCATGAGAGATATATTACAGTTACCGGAGGAGGTAACTAGTCGTCCTGGTAAATCAGCACGCATGTTCCAGGAGTCCCGTGCTTCGCGTACAACATTGCCAGCTCTGGATGAGCTTAATAGTGTAATAGAGGAGGAACGTCTATGTCCAGATAAGCGTTTTCATGGAACGCATTTCTTGGATACACTTTATCCTTGCTCTGCGGAGTTAAAGGCTAATTGGACTTCTGCTCCTGAAGTGGATGTGTCTTTATCTCAGCTTAGTAAATCCTCACTACTCCCTATTAAGGGAAAAGCGAGCTTACAGGAGCCTTTGGATAGAAAAGCAGAATTGGCGGCAAAAGCAAGCTATGAGGCTGCGGGTCATGGATTCCGAGCAGTGCTAGGATCCATGTGTGCTGCTAGAGCTTCTCTAAGCTGGTTGGCACTTCTGAAGACGGAGTTGCACAATGAATCTCCGTTATCTGAGATACGGGAAACTTGTGAATGGTTAGAAACGGCAGCCTGTTATATCTTTGATGCCGGTCTGGATACGGCATCTCTGCTGGCCAAAGCGCAAGCTTCAGCGGTCACAGTCAGAAGAGCTTTATGGCTCAGACAGTGGGCCGGGGACGCAGTTTCCAAACAAGGGTTGTTGGCCTTACCTTACAAGGGTGGCCATCTTTTTGGATCCGACCTCACAGAGCTGATTTCCAAGGCTAAGGCGAAGGAATCAGCATTACCACAGCGTAGGGCCATGGCCTCGGTGTCCAGTAAGCCTGGTGTCTATAGTGGTCGGCGGTCCTTTCGGGGCCGAGGACGATCTAGTCACTCCTCGTGGGGATCGGGTCGTCCTTCCTTCTCAGGAAAGAAATCCTCTCAGAAAACTCGTACTCCCTGGAAGCAGAGTTTCCGCCAGGACAAGCGGGAACTTGACAAGAAGCCCGCAAAGTCTAATTGACGCCAGGGGTCCACTCGAGGATTCTCGAGTGGGGGGTCGCCTGCTTCTTTTCAAGGCGACTTGGATGGCTCGCGTTCCAGATTCCTGGGCAACGCGGATTGTGTCGGCAGGCTATTTCATAGAGTTTGCTTCTCGACCCCCAAATGTTTTTTGTCAGTCTCGCGTTCCGTCGGAACCCGAGCTTGTTGTCGCTCTACAGCGAGAGGTCGAATCTCTGCTACAGAAGGGTGTAGTGATACCGGTTCCGTCAGAGGACCGAGGGAAAGGTTTTTATTCCAACCTTTTTATAGTTCCCAAAAAGAGAACAAATTTCGCCCGATTCTGGATCTCAAGCGATTAAACCGGCATGTCCATGCCCGGAAATTTCGCATGGAGTCGCTTCGCTCCGTTGTGGCAGCTCTGTCACAGAACGATTTTCTGGTGTCAATCGACATTCGCGACGCCTATTTGCATATTCCCATCGGAAAGGCTCATCAGCGCTTTCTTCGATTTGCCATAGGTCAGAATCATTACCAGTTCGTGGCTCTGCCGTTCGGCTTAGCCTCAGCGCCAAGGGTCTTTACAAAAATTCTGGCGCCCCTCATGGCAATCCTTCGAAGACAGGGGATTACGATTCTCCCTTATCTGGACGATCTTTTGATCATGGCTTCCTCGGAGGAGGAGGCGTTGACGGCTCGGGATTTGTCTCTTCAGTTTCTGAAGGACTTCGGTTGGCTGGTCAATTGGGAGAAGTCGTCCCTGGAACCATCGAGGACAATCCTCTTTTTGGGAATGCATCTCGACACGTTTCGGTCGGTAGTTTCCCTACCACCAGACAAACAGTCATGTCTTCTTCGACATGTACAGATTATGAGATCCTCAACGGCAATGTCTCTACGGAAGTGTATGCGTCTTCTAGGACTGATGGTGGCGTCCATGGAGGCAATTCCTTTTGCCCAGTTCCACTCCAGGACTCTCCAAAGGTTCATCTTGAGTCGATGGAATCAGTCGCAATCGCTGGATTGCAGTGTCACCATTTCTCGCGCGGTGCGGGATTCTCTAGAATGGTGGTTACGTCCAGGGGCATTCTCCCTGGGGAAGTCTTTCCTCCCCCCGAAGTGGTCAGTCATAACCACCGATGCCAGCCTGACGGGCTGGGGGGGTGTTTGGAACAATCTCTGGATTCAGGGGGTATGGTCATCGAAGAGTCTGTGCTTCCGATCAACATTCTGGAATTGAGGGCGATTTTCCTTTGCCTCCAACATTGGACGGTCCCTTTGAGCGGTCTGCCAGTCCGAGTGCAGACAGACAATGCGACGGCTGTCGCGTATATCAATCACCAAGGTGGGACAAGGAGTTCCAGACTCATGGTAGAGGTGTCCCGAATTCTGATTTGGGCAGAGGCCAATGTACCAGCCATTTCGGCGATTCACATTCCAGGGTTCAGAATGTTACAGCGGACTTTCTCAGTCGCAGAAGGATGGATTCCGGGGAATGGAGCCTCCATCCGGATGTGTTTGCACTACTGTGCTCTCGCTGGGGAACCCCCCAAGTGGATTTGATGGCATCCAGGTCCAATGCCAAGTTACCGACATTCATGTCCAGGTACAAGGATCCGAAGGCGGTGGCGGTGGATGCTCTAGTGGCTCAGTGGGATCAGTTCGAGCTGATCTATGTATTCCCGCCGATATCCTTACTTCCTCTAGTACTGCGTCGGATCAGACTAGAGAGAATTCCAGCTATTTTGATAGCTCCAGACTGGCCAAGAAGGGTGTGGTTCTCGACAATAATGTCGCTGTTGGCGGCACCTCCTTTTCCACTCCCTCTTCAACCAGACTTGTTGACTCAGGGGCCCGTTTGTCATCCGGACTTGATGTCTCTGCGTTTGACGGCGTGGCTCTTGAGACCGAAATCTTGACCCGTAGAGGTTTCTCAGCCGAGGTCATTGCTACCCTTCGTGCTGCAAGATGTCCGGCTACTACTAGGATTTACCACAAAATTTGGGAAACCTTCTTTTCGTGGTGTTTGGGGTCCTCTCGGAACCCGAGAAAATTTTCCATTCCCAACCTGTTGGCTTTTCTGCAGCATGGGCTAGACAAGGGTTTGGCAGTCAGCACTCTGAAAGGTCAGATTTCTGCTCTGTCCTTATTGTTCCGGAGAACCATTGCTTCAAATAGAGACGTGCTCTCCTTTTTCTCGAGGTATATCTCGTAAGTTTCCGCCGCGGAAGGCACCCGTGTCTCCTTGGCGGCTCAACCTTGTTTTGGAGGCTCTTCAGCATAAACCTTTTGAGCCTATGGTTTCTGCTAGCCTTTCTTTCCTTTCTTGGAAGGTGGCTTTCCTTGTTGCAGTCACTTCCTTGAGGAGAGTTTCTGAGTTGGCAGCTCTTTCTTGTTCGCCTCCTTTTCTGGAGTTTTTTCCGGATCGTGTAGTGCTTCGCACTCGGGGTGATTTTTTGCCAAAAGTGGTATCACAATTTCATGTTAACCAGGATATTGTGTTGCCTTCACTCTGTCCGGATCCGAAGAATGCGAAAGAGCGAGATTTACACACATTGGATTTAGTGCGGGCCTTGAAGTTTTATCTTTCTATTACTCAAGGTTTTCGTAAGACGGACTCCCTGTTTGTGGTTCCAGCAGGTCGTCGGCGTGGTCAACGAGCTTCCAAGGATTCTATAGCTCGTTGGATCCGGTCAGCTATTTTGGAAGCTTACCGTCTTTTGGGTGAATCTTGCCCGATTAAGATTCGAGCCCATTCTACGAGAGCTGTGGCCTCATCGTGGGCTTTTCATCAAGGTGCCTCGGCAGTGCAGCTCTGCCGAGCGGCAACTTGGCGCTCTGTCCACACGTTTACAAAGTTTTATAAAGTGGACGTCAGTGCTTCCGCTGATGCAGCCCTCGGACGTAGGGTCCTGCAGGCAGCTGTAGTTTGAAGTTCTGGATGAACTTGTGTTTAGCGCTGGTTGCGCTTTGTTGTTAAGGTTGTTGGGTTTCTGCCTTTTGTTGGTTTTTCCCACCCTTATTTTTGAACTGCTTTGGGACGTCCCATCAGTAATGAATACTGTGGCTCTCTTCCTTCCATCTGCAGCTGAAACACGGATTTTGGTAAGAACTTACCTGTAAAATCCTTTTCAGCGAAGGAAGGAAGAGAGACACAGCACCCTCCCAAGGCAGAAGTGTGTTGATGTTTTCAGATGCAGCGCGACCCTTATCTGATAGCGATTATCTGGGCTGAGGTCAGCGCGCTAAGGCTCTGTTCCAGCATCGCCAGCTCATCGCAGTAGTCAGGTTCCGTGAGTAGTACCTGGAACTCTGTGGTTTTTGGCTTTCTTTGCATGCATAACCTGTATCCTTGTGTTTTTTCTCTGAAGTTCCTTCAGAAGGGGTTATGTTGCTCCGCTGGTGATCTTGGCTCTTTTCCTAAAAGCTTTGGTACGACTGGAGCTGAGTAGGAGGAGCCCGAGCTGGAGGGCCAGCCAGTCAGCACTCTTTTGATCTGAGGTGACATCCTGATCTGGGGCTCCGCCTACCCATCAGTAATGAATACTGTGTCTCTCTTCCTTCCTTCGCTGAAAAGGATTTTACAGGTAAGTTCTTACCAAAATCCGTGTTTTTGGTGCCCACCTCAAATGTACCAATACTGCCGAAAATGAAGTCTGACAGAGCATAAAAGGAGTAAATGATTAAAGTCAATGGCCTTATCAGCGCAAACGTCAGAGTCCCTTTTCCAGGGTTTCCCATGAAAGCCCCAATAGACCCAGGGACTAGTGGCTAATACGCGTTGTGACCTTATCCTGTCTTATCGTTGTCACTGACTTTGGAAGTAAGAAACCATGACCGATCTATCACATCTGGGAAGTCTTTTAAAACGGTCTACAACCCCTGCATCTCCTTGTACACTCAATCAGAAGAATACAGGCTGCCTTGTAGACCACTCGCCTACAGCCTGCAACTGCCTGTGGATGGAAAATGGAATTCCTGTGGCTCCACTTGTGTAGTGTTTCCAGTAAAAGGATGATGACGTTTTCAATCATTGTAAATTAAGTTTTTTTTCCCAATTAAAAATGCCTTGAGCAGCTATGTCATAAAACTTGGATAGGAACGATCTAGAAGTCCAGAAACAAGAAGACTCTGATTTGGCTGTTCATGTGTGTCCCGTTCAGTCTTTAGCTACAACATTGGCACTTTGGGAGGCTGCTTCATCATTGAGAAGACGTGCAAGGATTCCAAATATGAAGACCATGAACTAGTGAGTGATTTCCTCAAAAGACTCACTTGGATTTAAAGTGCAGCTTGAGATACTTTGGCAATCATTATGGCCACTCCAACACAGGACACATATTCCAATAGGTCCTAATAGTTTATATATAGAAAGCATTGCATCTAATTTAGATAGACATCTATTACGTCTCACAGCCAAGTCCATGTCTAATTGTCTCTGAAGGCCTTGGAGCCATAAGTAGAAGGACGTCAAAATTGGTAAAGGAAACCCTTTTGTAGACAGCGTTGTATTACTATCATTAATGCTAGTTTGGACTCTGTATTGTAGTTCATAAAAGAGAAGATTACATCTAATGGTAATTATAGTACTGAATTGCTAGTTAGGATTGCATTTCAGTAAGTTGCAAAATGTATTGCATTCAAAGCGTTTTTATATAAATAGTGAAATAGGAAAAATATAACCAGCTTTTTACTGGTGCGTAGTCCTACTTTGGAGAAACTTCTGGTACGGCACCTTTCATCATAAGCTGTTCAATTGGGCACAAGTCTTTTTACATTCTACGTGTCAACCCACTTCTACCATTTTGTCTTTTCATTTGCTTCCTATTGTCTGTCAGTTTTTCTATTTTTTTTATTTAAATTTAATATAAATATTTACATTAGTTTTAATAATAAAACACATTATTAGAAGACAGTATGTAATTCATTGCCCTGATAGAGAGGCACATAGTAAAGGGGGTTATCCAGAACTAAATTAGTCTTTTGGCTCATAGTTAAAAAATAATAGGCAGGTAGTCGCTAACTAGTCAACAACTACCTGCCTGTTTTATCCGGCTCAGAGTGGTCACTAACCGCTCTTGCCGGCGATTCGGCTGCTCCATGTCAACAGAGCAGCTCTTCTACTTTCAGTCTGCTCTGTCGACGGGGCATGACTGACGACGTCATGCTGAATGACTGTTGGCTTCCCTTCCAATCAACATAGAGCCCAAGAGAAGACGCTGCTCTGTTAACATGACATCAGTGAAAGACGCAGAATTGCCAGCAGGAGTGGTCAGTGACCGCCTTGTGCAGGCAGAGATCTACGCTGGGTGGAACAGGCAGGCATTTATCAATTACCTGCTTGTTAGTCCTAAGGCCCACAGTAAAATATTTAATGTAGTCTTGGGTAACCCCTTTAAATCTCCCACACTATATAGATTTAGACCTGAAAGAACTATCATTGGGATATTTGTGGACTTCAACTTAGGTACCTACAGTAGGGAGCTGCCTATGAGCAAGTCCGAGTGGTGTCTGTAGAGCTCTATTCTTTAGTAGGAATGCCTAATTCATTAGTGACATCAGCCTTTCATGGTGCAAGTATTGACCGCAATGTGCGGACCGGCCTCTGGTCTGCTGACCCCAATTCAGCAGCAATAGGCGTATTAGAGGCCGTTTCGTACTGGTCAGGAGACTTGCAGCTGTACATGGACCGTGAAAATGGTTAAGATGGGGTTGTCCGGTCTTTTGATATGTCTGCGGTAACTCTATGCGACTGCCTACACACTGTCAGCGTTTTCCAGTGAGAGTAGGTGGTCACTTGACTGCAAGTACCCAATTTGCATACATGCAGTCACAGTTTGACTAGACGTGCTTGACTTCTCTAAGTTCACTTGTAGTGAGAGGAGTCAGGCACGTCTAGTCGGAATGTGGCTAGAAGTATGAGAGCGAGACCGCCTTCTCTCAACGGCAATACCAGGGAATTTTGACTGCACGCAGCGCACTCAACAGTGTGCAGACACACAGTGACTGAAAACATTTATCAGATAACTGAACAGCCCCTTTAAGTAAGGCAATTAACTCTGTGACTACACGAATGGTGACTATTGTATGAACCGGGATTTCACACATTGACTGTTATTCTTATCACAAAACCATGAAAAAAACTTTGATAAAATGTCTCATGCCACAACAGAACTTAAAGGGTCTATTATATTTATGAAATAGTAATTTAAAGCACCGTGCATTGGTGCTGTGTAGAGAAAACATTGATTTAACTTTTGCAACCTTAAAATACTAATTATTCATGTCACCCTTGGAAACCAAACATTCCGCCAATGTCATAACCAAGAGAACTTAGCGGGAACCTGTCTGACAGCAGCATGATTGGTTAACCGGTCCACTGATTTCACTGTGAAAACTTTAATGCACAGTTAGGGCAGGTGCAGACGACCTTATATTTAGTCTGAGAGCGCTCCAACAAAACATCAGATCGTACTCTGACCAATGTTTGTATATGGGGCCAGGCGCATGTCCAATTTTGAATCTGTCCGTGGGAAAAAACAGCAGGATTGATTGCGTTTGATCCAATAATCAGATAACACACGGCCATGCAAGTCAATGAGTCGGTGAAAACTACCGAACTGCACTTGAATGACATCTGAGTGCAGTATGATTTCCACGGCTCCGATTCTCTCATCCGAGAGAATTGGAGCACAGTGTGAACACACTCCTGATCACAGTTTAATCTGTGTGATTTGCATTAACAGATGAGAGAATCTACGACTATCTTCACCTGCCTATAGGGCTCGTACACACCACCGATCTTCTCGTACGAGTGCTATCTGTGTTTTTCACAGATAACACTGTACTTACACTGTTCTGTGCGGCTGTGCATAGGTCTGATTTTTGTTCCATGTCTGAGTGTTGGATCATAATCGTCAAATCTATTCTATAGGTCCGTGAAGAATGTTGGACTGCATTCGGATGACATCTGAGTGTGGTCCAATTTTAACGGACTGGCAAAATGGAGAAGGTGGAGAACATTTTTTTTTCCTCTACACATCTGAGAAAAAACTGATGCTACTCTGATCAAAATAATCAGTTTTTTTTTTGGCTGTGGAAAAACCCGATCGTGTGACCCTACCCTCATAAGGAGAAAGATGTTAGTCAGTATCAGAAGGTTAGGGGCACCTGCAGCTCATGAATACTCTGGACTTTAAGGGCCCCAATTCATGAAGTTGTTTTTGACACAAAAAAACCTTTAAATGTCACACTCTTTTGCAAACACTAAGGTGCTTGAAAAAAGTTGTTGCTTTTGGCATTTTCACAACATGGAGTTTTATAGCAAAGCCCGCCTGCCAAATTAGTGAGAAGTTGTGGCGTATCTTAATGTATGAAAATATGATTTTCTGACGTTTTAATGTCCAAATTACAGCTTTAGGATCACAGCTTGATTGGAAACATGTTCCTCTCGTTTACGCCATATTTACACGTGGAATATTGCAAGACGATATCGCTCACTGGGTGCAACTGGGAGCGAGAAACAACCGATTTACACGCTGCCGAATAACTCAGCGAGTGCCGAGTGCTTTATTTTCCCAGACTTAACATTTTATATTGTGACCGGTAAAATCCGAGGCATAATTCCCATGTGAACATAGGGATTTACTGCAGATTTCCACAACTTGTGAATCCCAATATGTCTAACTGATTTAATTGTCAGATTTCTCAGTAATGACTGAATAAAATGTGTGAAATATTCATAAATTTCCTATTTTTCGAGTAATATCAGTAGCAGTCCCCTCAAGCTCTGATTGAACACGGTGCTTTTCTGTGAACATACCATACTGTGAAGTTGGAAGAAAAGACGCATCCATCAAGCTTAAGAGTTTATCCAACTTCCAAGATTATATATATAATTTTTTTTTTTTTAAGAGACCAAGTTAACCTTCGTAAATCTAAGCACAAAGACAAGGGAAACAAAATATATATATTTTTTCTGTTGGCTTTTTAGAAAAAAGTATAACAAGCAATATTTTTTTTTTTATTGAAAAGATAAAATTGCTGCTTATTGGTGCCAGACATGTATGTAAGATAATTTAAGGAACACTTGAATATTATTTTTAGGTTTTATTCTTTAAACTGTAAATATTTATTTTCTTTGTGTTTATATGAAAATAAAGAATAGTAAAACCCATTTTTGTGCTAGCGTCGTTTTTTCTATATGAATTTGTAAGCGTATTTAAGGATAACTTCCCCAAATTGTTGGAAAGTTGCATGCTATTAGTCTACTATGCTTTTGGTGTAACAACACATACAGTATGTTGTGCAAAGTATAAAATGATCTGATGTGTGATTTCAGTTGAGAACAAAATAATGTATCAATGGCCAATAGAAACCAAGATCAATGGCAAAAATCCAAATCGCCCTTAAAAATAAAAACTAAAGTGAAAAATTAAATCACAGGTGGATCCCATTTGTATGACACTCAGTTTTGGGCCCTTATGTGGCTGTATGCACATGTGCAATAAGGTCTGGGTATCCTCCTGATGAAACAGATAGTGTCCTGTGGCATCTTATCCCAGATCTGTATCATCGGTTAACTCCCGGACAGCTTGTGGCCATTTGGTGTCGTCGGATGCACTGATACATAGAGTGAACATGAGAACCACTCCATGCAATCAATGCCTTTGTCATACAGGAACTGCCTATTGGAACCCAGAGCTCACTGATCAGCATAAGGCTATGCACACGTAGGAGAATTGCCGCGGAAATTTCCGCGGCAATCCCGCTCCTCCCTGCTGTGGGAAATACGCATTTTATTGGTATGCGTATTCCCGCCAGAAACTAGCGTTTGTCATGCGTAATTAGCTTGCAGAATGCTAGCGTTTTCCAAGCGATCTGTAGCATCGCTTGGAAAACTGATTGACAGGTTGGTCACACTAGTGAAACATAGTGTTTGACAAGTGTGAGCAACTTTTTACTATTGATGCTGCCTATGCCGCATCAATAGTAAAAAGATCTAATGTTAAAAATAATAAAAAAAAAAAAATTGTGATATTCTCACCTTCCAGCGGCCCCGCAGCCTTCCTGGTCCTTGCAATGCAGCCGGCAAGTTCCGTTCCCAGTGATGCCTAGCAACAATTACCCCAGATGACGTAGCATCACGCGAGACCGCTACTTCATCTGGGATCATTGTCGCTTAGCATGCCTGGGAATGGGATTGGCCGGGAGCGTCGCTGAGAGGCGGGAAAGCTGCGGGGGCCGCCGGAAGGTGAGGATATCACTATTTTTTATTTTATTTATTGTTTTAATATGGATATGGTACCCAGGGCCTGGAGGAGAGTCTCCTTTCCTCTAGATCCTGGGTACCATCCGCACATGAACCGGTCACTTTGCGCATGGTGGGCATAGCCACATGCGGAAAGTAAGCGGTTCGATGCATTCCTATGGAGGCGGAATCGCTGCGATTCCGGAAAAAGAATGAACATACTGCGTTTTTTTTCGTGGAAAAAAACGCAGCATGTGCACAAAAATTGCGGAATGCATTCTATTCATAGGATAGTTAATGCATGCATTTTTTCTGCGGAAAACCGACGCAAAAATGCTAAAGAAATGTGAAAAATCATGAATGTGTGCACATAGACTTAGCCCGGGTTCAAATGGGCATATCTCATGGTCCGTATATGGACCGCAAGACCCAAATTGACCATAGGTTTCCTGACCCGAACCATCAAACTCATTTGAGCTTATGAGACTAGGTCTACTGACCTGAACTTGGTCCATATCTGGACTGTAAAATACACTTGTTTAATCTGGCCTATGGTCTGATAACGGCTCTAATTGCTTCATTTTGGTACATAACAGTAGTAGGGGTACTGTTGGCTTGGAGGTTTGTGCAACCCGCCAAGGATTTTCCTTGCCAGGCCATTTCCAAACTGATTATGCTTTATAATGTTGCAGACAGCATCTCCACTCTGTCAAGTCTGTCACATTCCGCTTGTTGAACAGGGTGGCAAAGGCCGACCTGTCAATTCTGGTTCTCTGGTGCATGCTAAGTGAGCAGCACAGTGCTGGGCTACACTACAGGTCATCGGGCTCTCGTGGAGTCTTCATCAGATTAGTCAGAAGCATGCATGCTAGTGTTGAGGTAGGATCTGAACTGACCCTTCACGGTTGACCAAGTGATTTCCAAATTAATTCACAGGACGTTGCTAGCAACAGAAAATAACCAGACGGAGACGGGTTTCTGTCTGGGAGAATCAAAACAGATTCCTATCCCATGTATTACATCATTATCTTTTATAGTATTTAGTGAGTTTGTACTTCAACCAATAGTATAAAACCACACCTACAACATTTAACCTATGAAAATACAGGAAGACCAGAAACCACATATATGGCCGTATCCACGTGACCATAGAAGGGAACAATAGCGTACTTATTCTTCAGAGTATTCTACAGTGATACACCTCAAGGTCTCATATCTTGTCCAAACTGGAACAGTCTAGTTTTATTACAGCCCATAACCTTTACTCTACTTAAAATACAGAAAAACAATTTGGCTTTATAACGGCCAGGAACTATAGCCTTGTTAAGTAACAGAATTTATCTCATAAACCACAAGATAGAGTTACAAGCGCAAAATGGAACATTCAGTTTTGATCTTTCTTAATTTAGTCCTTCACACTAGTAGCCCACTGGAAGTCATTTTATAAGACTTTGGCAGTGCAAAGTAGCAGATACCGAATCTCCTAATGTAACATCCAGTGTCCTGGTATCTGCTCAATGCTTTTGAGACACTGCAAACCTTATTTCTATGAGACATATGGATGTGACATCCTGGGGGAGCTGGATTACCTGTGCAATCTGAATGTGTTGCATGTAAAGCTTCATGCTATCAGTAGTGATAACAGTAGAGAAGAATTGGATAGGAAGGATAAGAGATTGAAGCCCTGATTCATCAGGACCTGCAATTTTCATGACTTTTGATGAGGGGGCGTAGTGGAGTCAGACACTACTGATTTATTAAGAGGTATAAGCCTTAATGAATCGTGAGCATCTGACAAGTGGCGTGTACCTCACCACAAATCTTACTCCAAAAAGACTGGAGTAAGATTTCTGGCATTAAGAACGCAAAAGCTCTTCATGAATTAGAGCTGTGGCGTCACACCCTTGCCGCACCCCAGCTCCACGCAGAGTTGGGCAAAACTTGTTTGAAAACAAAAGTGGCAACAATATTTTGCAACTTTTCAAAGAAACTTACTCCAGAATTCTAGCATAAAAACACGTATATTTCTTACCAGTAATGTGTTTTTATCGGACGCATGACCGCACCGAGAAGGGGATCCGCCCTTCAAGGACAGGAAATCTTCAAGAAAAAAAGGGCAGCCCCTCTCTCCGCATCAGTTGGGTTACAGAGCACGAGAGGAACTCACAAATTAGTGTACACAATATACATACATATGCTTCTCACAAAATTAGAATATCATCAAAAAGTTAATTATTTCTTCAATACAAAAAGTGAAATTCATTATATAGAGTCATTACAGAGAGGGATCTATTTCAAGTGTTTATTTCTGTTAATGTTGATGATTATGGCTTACAGCCAATGAAAACCCAAAAGGTTATCTCAATAAATTAGAATAATTACAAAAAAACACCTGCAAAGTCTTCCTAAGCATTTATAAAGGTCCCTTAGTCTGTTTCAGTAGGCTCCACAATCATAGGGAAGACTGCTCACTTGACAGATGTCCAGAAGGCAGTCATTGACACACTCCACAAGGACGGTAAGCCACAAAAGGTCATTGCTAAAGAAGCTGGCTGTTCGCAGAGTGCTGTAGATCCAAGCATATTAATGGAAAGCCTTGAAAGGATTGTTAAAAGGCCATTCAAAAATTTGGGAAAGATTCACAAGGAGTGGACTGCTGCTGGAGTCATTGCTTCAAAAGCCATCACACAGATGTATCCAGGACATGGGCTACAAATGTCGCATTCCTTGTGTCAAGCCACTCATGACCAATAGACAGCGCCAGAAGCGTCTTACCTGGGCCAAGGAGAAAAAGAACTGGACTGTTGCTCAGTGGTCCAAGGTGTACTTTCATCTGAAAACAAATTTTGAATTTCATTTAGAAATCAAGGTCCCAAAGTCTTGAGGAAGAGTGGAGAGGCCACAATCCAAGCTGCTTGAGGTCTAGTGTGAAGTTTCCACAGTCAGTGATGGTTTGGGGAACCATGTCATATGCTGGTGTAGGTCCACTGTGTTTTATCAAGACCAAAGTCAGCGCAGCCATCTACCAGGAAAGTTTAGAGCACTTCATGCTTCCCTCTGCTGACAAGCTTTTTGGAGATAGAAATTTCATTCTCCAGCAGATCTTGGCGCCTGTCCACACTGCCAAAAGTACCAATACCTGGTTTAAAAACAACATTATCGCTGTGCTTGATTGGCAGCAAACTCGCCTGACCTTAACCCCATAGAGAATCCATGGGGTATTGTCAAGAGGAAGATGAGAGACACCAGACCAACAATGCAGACGAGCTGAAAGCTGCTATCAAAGCAATCTGAGCTTTCATAACACCTCAGCAGTGACACAGACTGATCGCCTCCCTGCCACGCCGCATTGATGCAGTAATTGATGCAAAAGGAGCCACGACCAAGTATTGAGTGCATTTACTGAACATACATTTCAGTAGGCCAACATTTCGGATTTTAAAATAATTTTTCAAGCTGGTGTTATAAAGTATTCTAATTTACTGAGCTAATTATTTTTGGGTTTTCATTGGCTGTAAGCCATAATCATCAACATTAACAGAAATAAACACTTGAAATAGATCACTCTGTAATGACTCTATATAATGACCACCAGATAAAATCCAGCATTTATTTAGAAAATTTAAAACCCCTTCGGCAGGAAAGTGGGCAGTGGAGTGTGAGGGTGACGGCCGCAATTGCGCAAAACGGCCATCGTCCTCACACTCCACTGTCCTGCCGAAAAATGTTTTAAATTTGCTAAATAATGCTGGATTTTGTAATGCCACCCTTAATTTCTTTTTTAATGGACATAATGTGCTGTTTTTTTCTGAGGTGAGCACCCGAAGATTGGAGTATTTTAGCCTACAGCGTGTTGTGATCACATTGATGTGTATCCCTGGAGGAGGTGCAGCGGCAGTGCTCGTCACTTTGTACTCTTGTGGACTAACTTTATATAATGAGTTTCACTTTTTGTATTGAAGAACTGAAATACCGTAATTTTTGGATTATAAGACGCACTTTTTTTCCCCCAAATTTGGGAGGAAAATGGGGATGCATATAATAATGCGAATATACCTTACCCGCTGCGGTGGAGCAGGTTAACTGCTGTAGGAGGCAAGAATGGAGTGTTGCGGCAGGACGCAGGCCGGGCATGAGTGGGTGTTCGGATGCGCGATGATGCGGGTGATTGGTGGTGCGGGGGCTCCGCCGCCATTTTGTGAAAGCTGGGAGCCCCCGCACTTCCATGGTTTACTATATGGTGAACTCTGGGAAAATGGCTTCCAGGGCGGCGCATGCGCAGATGGAGAACTCTGCACCAAGATCTCAGGAGATGAGATCTGAGCGCCAAGATCTCCATCTGCGCATGCGCCGCCCTGGCAGCCGTTTTCCCGGAGTCCACTGCATAGTAAACCATGGAAGTGCGGCGTCTCCCGGCTTTCACAAATTGTAGGCGGAGCCCCCTCATCACCGAACACCCACAGCGTCGCACACCCGAACACCCCTTTCTCCAAGTCTGGGGTCCGCAGCAATGCTCCACTCCTGCCTCCGCCAGCAGCGACCCTGGGATCCCACTTCACAGCAGCCACCACCC
>JARQOD010000001.1:290686541-290724959 GCA_033576555.1 Oophaga sylvatica
TCAGTTGGCTTCTATCGGGCCATGTGTAAAATGCCACCTAACCGAACCCCTTCACGTAGAACGGTAAATGTCACATCACACAGCTGGGTTCTGTATATTGGAAGACGACCAATGTATCTGCCATTTCTAATGTGAAGGCTGAGCTGTAACCGGTCTGTAACCGTTGACATCTACAGATACAATCAATTCTCAACCTTTCCATTTTTATTACACAAACATGTTACATGTACATGACATGAGCGAGAATGGGGACGTGTCACTGTGATTATAAAGTAAGAATTAGTTTACATGATTTTATAATAGATTACATAATTAATCTTTGACTTGTAGTCTCACACTGTGTTTCCAATGTGCTCAATCTGTCAAAGATCTTAGCTTGTGGGTAGTCAGCGTATTTATAGGACTCTATGGATGCACCAGATGCCAAAAGTGTGTAGGGAAGCATAGTAGGCTGGTCTTTCCTATACAGTGGTTCACCGCCTAAAATGTTACATACAGTGGGTTCGGAAAGTATTCAGACCCCTTTAAATTTTTCACTCTTTGTTTCATTGCAGCCATTTGGTAAATTCAAAAAGTTCATTTTTTTTCTCATTAATGTACACTCTGCACCCCATCTTGACTGAAAAAAACAGAAATGTAGAAATTTTTGCAAATTTATTAAAAAAGAAAAACTGAAAATCCCATGCGTCGAATAGCCAAATCCATTGCACGACAGATAACACAATAGGGTCCATCATGTTGTACCGCCTTGATGGGAAGAATCAGGCTGCATGCAGTGGTGTTTGGTCCTTTAAATTTAGCAGTACATCTGACAAAGGCTTCAGACTGAATCGTTGTCAGTAGTGGCCTTACACAGAAATACTTGAAAATATGCAATACTATAGAGTTTTATAGGACTTGCTTTCCACATTTTATTGGCTAATGTCATCTCTGAGTTTCTGTAGGAGAGCTTGGTGACGGATGGTTTACAGAGATGTGTTGAGATTTGTTGGCAGGTCCCTTGACTTCACAAGTGAGCGCTATTGGTAATGTACTGCTGTCGGGCCGTCATGGCGTATAAAGATGTCTTTGTATTATTGATCTGCACATGTGCATGTGTGACAGATGGAGCTGAATAGGCCTCTTGGGATTGGAGACTGTTTCTCCATGGTCTGGAGCAGGCCGGTGCTCATTGTGCCAGTGAGCTGTGTTATCTTGCTCATCTGCCTAATGTTAGCTAGGCCTCCGGTGCCAAGTAGTAGCATATTGCAGGTGGCCGTTACAGGGACGTCTCCATCTCCTTGTACAAAAGCTAATGTTCTGTTACTGCTCTTTTGTCACCAGTAACAAACTGATTATTTTGGTTTGTCAGGACACAAAACATTTGATATCTTCTGCTAAATCCAAGCAAATATTTGATGTTGTGGCTATTAATGTCTCTTCTGGACCAGTGTTTAATATTGAATATCTGAATTGGCACTGATGAGAACCATATGGCAATACATGAGCATATTGATGTCTATGGAGTTACCAGGCCCTGGAGGCTAATGGCTCAAAAGGTCCCTTTGGTCTATATAGGAAGACTAATATGGTTATTAAAGACTCATGGTTATGACAGGCATTGTTGGAGATCTTGCATTGGGGCACATGGCCTTTTAAAGTGTCTCTCTCGTGAACAAAGTACGCTTTAATTGATCTTGGAATAATAACTTCTACAATTGGATGTGTTCAAAAATGTTCCTGTTCTGAGATAATCTTATAATTGCGCCCCTGCTATGTACGGTTAACTTGATGTGTCCTACCATGCAGAGCTGCTCCAGTTCATGGTTGACACATACCACAGTTCCTAGTCAGGGGAGGAAGCATAATGATAAGTGAGTGTTCAGATAACAAATCGGGGGTTTGCAGCTGCTGCTCTCAGAGGTAACACATTTCATTGCCACGTCTCTAGCCCTCTGAACTCCTCATAAATGAAGTCATTGATGGAGGAACTGCAGTGGCCAGTAATACATCAGAAGCACTCACTCCTGTGATAAAACAGACAGGTAGGAAAATTTGTTTGTGTGAGGGAACATATTTCCCTGCCTGTTTGTTTTATCACAAGTGTGTTTTTGCCTTATGCTTCTTTCCCTGACCAGAAGCTGAGGTATGTGCCAACCATTAATTAGAGCAACTTCGTATGGTCAGACACGGCCATTACACAGTACATAGCAGAGGCACATCTTATAAGATTATCTTGGCACAGGAACATGTTTTTAACACATCCAATTGTGGAACTTATCATTATTCCAATATATATTAACAACCCAGTAAGTTACACCACTGTAGAAGTAGACTGGGTTTATCTTCTTATACAGAGAAATACGTTACTTTACAAATTAATGTCATTGTTATACATAATAGCAAATTATAGTGGTGTGGTTGGATGTGTTACTAATTTTAAATTGGCAACTACCAGCTATGCCCATGTTGTGATTGTTTTTTTTATTTAACCACTGGTGCAATGTGACAGATACTACCCATGTATATAGTAAACTAGTGATGAACCCATTCTACGCCCGGGTGGCAAGCATTTTTATAGGTACATGGTCTCCCATTCTGGTATGTGCTTCCCCCCTCCTATTCTGGTATGCATGGCACCCCTCATCCCTATCCTGGTATGTATGGTCCCCTCACCCCCACCCAAATCTACTATGCATGGCACCCCATTCCTCATCCTGGTATGCAAGGTCACCTCCTGCCCAATCCTGGAAAGCATGGTCCCCTCACCCGCCAATTCTGGTATGAATGGTCCCGTCACCCCCAATTCTGGTATGAATGGTCCCCTCACCCCCCAATCCTGGTATGAATGGTCCCCTCACCCCCAATCCTGGTATGAATGGTCCCCTCATCGCCCAATCCTGATGTGCATGGTCCCCTCACCCTCCAATCCTGATGTGCATGGTCCCCTCACCCCCCAATCCTGATGTGCATGGTCCCCTCACCCCCCAATCCTGATGTGCATGGTCCCCTCACCCCCCAATCCTGATGTGCATGGTCCCCTCACCCCCCAACCCTGATGTGCATGGTCCTCTCACCCCCCAACCCTGATGTGCATGGTCCGCTCACCCCCAATCCTGATGTGCATGGTCCCCTCATCCCCAATCCTGATGTGCATGGCCCCCTCACCCCCCTAATCCTGATATGCATGGTCACCTCACCCCCCAATCCCGGTATGCACGGTCCCCTCACCCACCAATCCTGGTATGCATTGTCACCTCCCGCCCAATCCTGGAATGCATGGTCCCCTCACCCCCAATTCTGGTATGAATGTTCCCCTCACCCCCCAATCCTGGTATGAATGGTCCCCTCATCGCCCAATCCTGATGTGCATGGTCCGCTCACCCCCCAATCCTGATGTGCATGGTCCGCTCACCCCCCAATCCTGATGTGCATGATCCCCTCACCCCCCCAATCCTGATGTGCATGGTCCTCTCACCCCCCAATCCTGATGTGCATGGTCCCCTCATACCAAATCCTGATGTGCATGGCCCCCTCATCCCCCAATCCTGGTATGCATGGTCCCCTCACCCCCCCAACCCTGATGTTCATGGTCCGCTCACCCCCCAATCCTGATGTGCATGGTCCCCCTCACCCCCCAACCCTGATGTGCATGGTCCCCTCACCCCCCAATCCTGATGTGCATGGACCCCTCACCCCCCAATCCTGATGTGCATGGTCCCCTCACCCCCCAATCCTGATGTGCATGGTCCCCTCACCCCCCAATCCTGATGTGCATGGTCCCCTCACCCCAATCCTGATGTGCATGGTCCTCTCACCCCCCCCAACCCTGATGTGCATGGTCCCCTCACCCCCCCAATCCTTATGTGCATGGTCCCCTCACCCCCCAATCCTGATGTGCATGGTCTCCTCACCCCCAATCCTGATGTGCATGGTCCCCTCACCCCCAATCCTGATGTGCATGGTCCTCTCACCGCTATTAAACTGCACAGATACCCCAAAAAAAAAAAACATTTATACTCACCTTTCATCCCTGTGCTCCAGCGCTGTTCCGTTCTGCTGGACGCCAGGGGAGGAGAGCGACGCTGGAGTACGCGCATGCCCATACCGCGCGGTCCGGCGCCATATTGCTGAAGTCACACTGTAAATGTGTCTTCAGCAAAATGGCGCCGGATAGCGCTATTGCGCATGCGCGATCCGACGCTCACTCCTGGTCTCCTGCCCCAGGAGAAGAGAAGCGCCGTGGCAACGCTCCTCCCGGTCAGGTAAGTATGTGAGTATGGCGCCGGAGTTCGCGGTATGCATCCAGTACACATACCGCGATCTCCGGCGCCATACAGTATACTCACCGCTCTGGATGCCTCACTCTGTCTGGAGCCAGACTGCGCAGGCGTGTCGCGCTTGCGCAGTCTATAAAGGCTTCAGACAGAGTGACGCTCCCACCGTTATATTATAGATGACCTCCGATAATCTTGTAGTCCTATAGATTTGTATACGTGTTAATCGTGGTCAATAATGTGCCTTGCCTTGCAGTGCCCGCATATTGTTGTAAAATCTTAAATGCTGCACTTTATTCTCCAGGTCACTGACCTTGATGATGAGGTGGGATCTCCTGCTGAAGAATTCAAAGCCTTTGCTTCAGACTCTGGAATGAACAGAAGCCAATCTGAGTACTGTAATGTCGGCTCTAAGACTTACCTAACCAGCCACCCCGCCAAGAAGTTTGTGTTTGATTTCATGAGAGTTCTTGTCATTGAAAACCTCTGCCTCACTCCCGCCAGCAAGCAAACTCCTTTGATAGACCTTCTTTTAGAGGTAAATTGTTCAGTTGTGCCTGTTCTCTGCTGAAAGGAGAATTGGGACATAAGGAAATAACATCTACTGAGCAGTAAAAACCCTATAATCTGGTACAAAACTGCATATTAGTCTTTGAGAAGTGGAAGACTGAGCAAAAAATAAACAATTATGAGACTGCTTGAAGTTTTCAGTTCATTTTTTTTATTTCTCTATATATTGTAAGCCTCTCCCTTGCATCATTTGATGCATTCAATTAATTTTGATGTAATTGGCAGAATAAAACAGGAACTAGTAGCAAAGTTTCTGTTCTATCCCTCAATCTTTAAAAAGAATAAATAAGCAAATGTTAAACTATAAACCACCTGTTTTACTGCCTTTGATCTTTAACACATTTTTTAAACTTGCACTCAAGTGAATTTTTTTTTAAATTTAAATTGCTGCCAGTGTTCTAGTACATTTCATTTATCTAGTATTCCCTTTTTTAATTGTTCCTTCCTACCTGGAATTTCATGGTATCCTTTTCCATTGAGCCATTTAATTGCTTGGTGAACCCCTGGGAATTACGTGGCTTTATTTCTCACATCTAAGTACTGCCTGTATGATGAAATTGCATGGACTGTGGCACTAAAGTTCTCCATGCAGTGGGTGTGTGGGGTGAAGAAACTCCTATCACAGTTACTGATAATGACTGCACATTACCTGTCACATTGTTAGAATGTAGAAGATCACGCTTCAGCCTCCTGACTGTATACTTGTATTCTATTAGCTAATTTAGGATAATTTAGAGGGAAAGATAACTTCAGTGTCCTTTTAGGAGGCAGACATGGTACAACTCTAGTTGCTCATATGGTACTGTACTGATGCATCATGGGAATAATAGCAGTAATCGAGGAATAAAGTTCATGATGAAATATGGGAATCAAGATGAAGACGGAGGAAAAGAAAACAGGAGGCTGAAAAGGATTGTCCACACCCGTTAAAAGTTTCGGCAAGCTCTTCAGCTTGTTACACCAAAGAACAGATACTGTACCCCTATATCGTGATAAAATCAAAATTTTTATTAAATATAGCTTCATAAAAAGTCGTATAAAACAAACATATAAGGTGGAAAACATGCACAGACAAGAAAAGAGAAACAACCAAAGACCTGCTTATATAATCAAGGTATTGGTACTGTAATGCCGATAGTACCATGATAGAAAGGCAAAGGCTCAACAAAAATATAAATAATATGAAGTTTATTAAACAAGTATCAAAAGAACAGTGTATGTATAAATGGCAGAAGGTCTACTAAAGCCATTCATCAATCAGGATAGAGATGAAAAAGTGATCATATTAGATCAAAAACTATCCTGAAAGAAAGGGGAAGGAGTACTCCCCCCGGTCAGTATATAATGTGTTCAGAGAATCAGTACAGGCAATAACTGGCCATAACGGATAAATGGAATAAATGACAAAAATAATGCAAATATCAACATTCTAAACACAATAGAATAATGTATAAAGAATGATATGTATATTATTTTACTTTTAATTAAAGGGGTTGTCAGGTCACAGAGTGACTGCAAACTGCCGAATCGTGCACAGACACAACTGCCTATATTCCACCTGACTACATGTATGCAATTTTCATATTTAGGGCAGAGACAGACTGCCGTATTTCTCGTGCAAGAATCGCATCATAAAACTTGTACTGGCTGTCGGCTCTCCTGACCTGAGCTTGTCAGCTGCATAGTAATCCATCACGCTGTCTTGCTCAGGTCAGGAGAGGTGCCGGGCCAGTCCTTGCAGTGCGATGCGATTATCGAACGAGTTATACGGCCGTCTGACTCTGCCCTTTGCCATGTGTCGGCTAAACTTCGGCGCTTCTTTCAATTCTCTTTTTGAGAGAAGCAGGGTAAGACTAGTCAGCACATGACCACAGGTATACAGATCACTTGCGCAAAACAGGGGAATCATGAGAGTGTAGGCATCAAATCTCATTTGATTTTCATCGACTGCAGACTTTTCTGAGACTGGACAACCCCTTTAAAGGGAACCTGTCATCTCCACAAACACTTTATCTGCAACTATAGGAGTAATCTGCTGGTAAGTAGCATTTAAATCATGTCTGGCAGGCTTAATAGCACAGTTGGTTCATGGAGAATATAAAGTTTTATTTTCCCTGCAGCCGCTGGCTTCCAGACATTGAGGCAGTTCAGGGAGCCATTCTAGTCACCGCTTACTATACATTGAGTGCGCTGTAATCACTCTCCTGCACATGGATAGCCTGCTCTGCACATACATATGCTGCAGAGCGATCTGTCAATATGTGGTGACGGTAGCTACCCCGTGTGTTGTGGACATGCTCTGTGCCATGTGTACAGTTTACTGTGCAGGGATTCAAAAGAGAAGAGAAGGAGTTGAGCTGTTCTCATCGTCTATTGACCATGATGAATCCTATGTTGTTTACATCAAGCTTTATAATAGAAGTGTTACCTTTCCATATGATGATAATGAGAGGACTCCAACAGCATGTGCTAAGTAATAGTGTCCAACAGTGCAAATATGGCGGTCTAGTGGAGAATGGAGAATTTTGAGACCACCACCAAGATAAACATATTTAAAAAAAAAAGCAAAAAAACTTTAATTTAAAATATAGTGCCCTTGCCACCAATACAGACCTATTACCCTAGAATGACATCGCTGATTTTAATTGATGTTTTGCAGGCTACTCCTGAAAGATCTACAAGAGCTCAGCAGAAAGAATTCCAGACCTACATCCTGGACAGTGTGATGGACCATCTTCTGGCTGCTGATGTTCTGTTAGGTATGTATTCCAAAAATGTGGACCCATTCACATACTTTTTATTATTATTTTTATACCACCTAATGGAAGCTTTTGGAGTATTTCTAGTTGATTAAAGCACCACTCCAGTTTTTTTTAAGCACTGGAAAGCTGCTTTTAATCTAAGGCCGTTGACCGTAGTGTTTTACTTATCCGCCGCCCACTTCACCTTTTATTGGTGCTGCTCCGGTCCAACGCCGCCATCTAGTGACCACAACTTCTGAGAGCCAGAAAGAGGATCTCATATACTTAAATTGAAAAGTGACCTCCGGCTTGCTCCAGCAAACACTGGATCGATCAGGCAAGTCAGAAACTGCTGGAGACTGACCGGAGCGGTGGCGATAGACGGTGAAGACGGCAGCGGGTAAGTGTAAGAATAAGTTCAGGGACCTTAGATTAGAAACACCACTCCAGCACTGCAATAAAAAAAGCTGGAGTGGTGCTTGAAATACGCTGCTATTAATATGATTGACTTTTTTTTTTAATTACAATAAGGCATTGGATTTTGTCTATTAGTATGGCTGGAAGAATGTTCTAGTAATGCCATTGTTACTGCCATAAAGATGAGTTGGCCAGCAAATTTCTAGCTTCCAGCTTCCCAGATTATAACAATGTCATTTGCCTCTCGTTGGTGTTCCCATTGCTAGAGTAAACCAGTTGTGTTCCTACCGAGAGTCTTGTATTGTTGACTGTTTTGGCTTAATTTATTGGAGATTGTGTCTGTCTGCACTGTACGTATAGTAGCTTAGATATTTTAGCACTGTAGACGCATTAGTGTAAAAATAATACCATTGATTTTCCATTTAAATAGCTAAAGTACAGGTTATATAAATCTACTTGGGGATTTTTACATCCAAAAAAATGTTAAGGGGATCCTGTCCTGTTGTATATTCAGTCTGATGTGTCTACAGCATGGTATAGAGATGGAGAAGCTGAGTCGGATGGTATGTGGATTTGTTGGAAAAGTTTCCATAAAATTTGCATTTTATTTATTGAAGTCCCTTGTGTTTGTATGCACTTGAGTCCAGAGGGCGGTCCTACTCAGTGATTGACAGCAATCCCTGCAGGTAAGACTGTCAATCACTGAATAGGACCGCCCACTGGATTCCTTTGCATACAAACACAGGGGATTTTCTAACTTTTCCCACAAAAATGGGTATCAGTTTGATCAGATTCTCCTTATCTATAACATCTGTCTGCTGATCAGATACCGTTTTCAACAGGACTGGTTCTCTTTAAGTAGATTACGTACTGCAGGTAAGCCCAACCTGCGACCCTGGTCCACAAGTGATTGCATTCTGTGCAGCGCTCAGCTTTTTACCCACAGCCATGCTTTTCTGTGTCTGGTCTTATGTATTTCCCATGTCAGAAAGGAGATAGGCAGGAGCTGGGATGGGTAAGCTTCAATGATGCCCATGATGGCATGGGAGTCTGTTGGATCCCAGTCCTGTAAAGAGTAGATGAAGTGGAGATGGAGCCATGCATCTGGGCGGCGATCTTCTTTGTAATTTTATGGCGGTATTAAAAACGCTAGGCCATTTTAGCAACTTTCCAGTGACTGGACCAAATTAGAAGTAGATCTTCTTTTCAGCTGCAGAATGGAAGGGAGGGAGACACAGGAATTCATTACTGATGGGTAGGCGGAGCCCCAGATCAGGATGTCACCTCAGATCAAAAGAGTGCTGACTGGCTGGCCCCTCCAGCTCGGGGTCCTCCTACTCAGCTCCAGTCTAAGATTTGAGGTCCCAGAGGATGGTCGCTGCTAATGCAGCTCCTCAGAAGATTTTATTATTTTATATTCGGACAGGAGACTTGGATCACCAGTTGGTCTAGAGGTCTCAGGGGTACCAGCGCTGCTGTACCCCAACCTCTCCCTTGGCGGATCTGTATTTACTCAATAGTCCCTGCAGAATCCTTGCCGGCCCTGGGGATGAGGAGAGCTTCCCTGGCGGGACGCAAACCACACGTGCGGTCACTGCGTTCCTCGCCCTGGGGGGAAGCATGGGCACAGCGCCAGAAACCCCTGAGGGTCCCTGTGGCGCTTTGGCTGGTGAGTACTCCACACAAATTTTTTATTATTATTATGTGTGAGTGCTTTAGCGTCTGAGTGAGCAGCGCTATTACTTGTATGTCAGTATGCTTCAGCGCTGCTGTGACAGCGCTGTTACATAGTAGATGTGGTGATTTTTTGTCCGCAGGCTGATAGCTGCAGGACAGAGAGGGAGCAGGAGCGGGGGAGTTCGCGCTCATTATTTGAGCTAGCAGGGGGCGTGGCCTAACGATTCCCGGTCTTCTGAGCAGGAAGACGCGCGCTCTGGCGTTTCTCCTGCGACTCCCCCACTGTGGCGGCCATTACACAGGCTCCTGGGCTCCTCAGACCGCTCCTCTCCTCATAAGACACCACGGCCAGCTGGGTGAGTGCTGATTCCTCACCCCGCAGCGCAGCGATCGCTATCCTGCAGCTGCAGTCTCATTAGAGACATAAAATTGGCTGGGGCTCACACTTCATATATATATTGTGGTGAGTTTGCAATATTAACCCCTCTGAGGGTTATTTCTACCAGCAGTTTTTTTGACTGAATACCGCTGGGGTAACCCTGCCTGGTGGAGCGTTAACCCTTCAGCGTTTAAAAAAAAAAAAAAAAAAAAAGCCGCATAGTTTTTGCTGGTATTACCGCTTTGACCTGCTCATACAGGTGAGACATGTCTGAACAGAGTTCAGATGCCGCGGACCACGTCCCAGTGCCATTACGGCAATCAGATACGCAGACCTCAACAGCGTCTAGTGCTGCGGTCGACAGCGGTGAAAAATTGGACGATATCGCTCGATCGATCAATAACTTGTCTGACCTTTTAGGTCAATATGTGTCTGCTAATTCCTCTCAGAGGAAGCGACGCAGGCCGTTACCGGCCTCTACACGGAGCGAGTCAGATGTATCTGATATTGGGCAGAGTTCCCCTTTAAATTCGGATGGAGAAATATCCGATTCAGATGCGGACGAGCTGCAGGGGCGTTCCTCTATGGCGAAGCGTACGGAGGCATTAATTGAAGCCATGAGAGATATATTACAGTTACCGGAGGAGGTAACTAGTCGTCCTGGTAAATCAGCACGCATGTTCCAGGAGTCCCGTGCTTCGCGCACAACATTGCCAGCTCTGGATGAGCTTAATAGTATAATAGAGGAGGAACGTCTGTGTCCAGATAAGCGTTTTCATGGAACGCATTTCTTTGATACACTTTATCCTTGCTCTGCGGAGTTAAAGGCTAATTGGACTTCTGCTCCTGAAGTGGATGTGTCTTTATCTCAGCTTAGTAAATCCTCACTACTCCCTATTAAAGGGAAAGCGAGTTTACAGGAGCCTTTGGATAGAAAAACGGAATTGGCGGCAAAAGCAAGCTATGAGGCTGCGGGTCATGGATTCCGAGCAGTGCTAGGATCCATGTGTGCTGCTAGAGCTTCTCTAGGCTGGTTGGCAGGTCTGAAGACGGAGTTGCAAAATGAATCTCCGTTATCTGAAATACGGGAAACTTGTGAATGGTTAGAAATGGCAGCCTGTTATATCTTTGATGCTGGTCTGGATACGGCATCTCTGCTGGCGAGAGCGCAAGCTTCAGCGGTCACAGTCAGAAGAGCCTTATGGCTCAGACAGTGGGCCGGGGACGCAGTTTCCAAACAAGGGTTGTTGGCTTTACCTTACAAGGGTGGCCATCTTTTTGGATCCGACCTCACAGAGCTGATTTCCAAGGCTAAGGCGAAGGAATCAGCATTACCACAGCGTAGGGCCATGGCTTCGGTGTCCAGTAAGCCTGGTGTCTATAGTGGTCGGCGGTCCTTTCGGGGCCGAGGACGATCTAGTCACTCCTCGTGGGGATCGGGTCGTCCTTCCTTCTCAGGAAAGAAATCCTCTCAGAAAACTCGTACTCCCTGGAAGCAGAGTTTCCGCCAGGACAAGCGGGAACTTGACAAGAAGCCCGCCAAGTCGGATTGACGCCAGGGTCCACTCGAGGATTCTCGAGTGGGGGGTCGCCTGCTTCTTTTCAAGGCGACTTGGATGGCTCGCGTTCCAGATTCCTGGGTAACGCGGATAGTGTCGGCAGGCTATTTCATAGAGTTTGCTTCTCGACCCCCAAATGTTTTTTGTCAGTCTCGCGTTCCGTCGGAACCCGAGCTTGTTGTCGCTCTACAGCGAGAGGTCGAATTTCTGCTACAAAAGGGTGTAGTGATACCGGTTCCGTCAGAGGACCGAGGGAAAGGTTTTTATTCAAACCTTTTTGTAGTTCCCAAAAAGGAGAACAAATTTCGCCCGATTCTGGATCTCAAGCGATTAAACCGGCATGTCCATGCCCGGAAATTTCGCATGGAGTCGCTTCGCTCCGTTGTGGCAGCTCTGTCACAGAACGATTTTCTGGTGTCAATCGACATTCGCGACGCCTATTTGCATATTCCCATCGGAAAGGCTCATCAGCGCTTTCTTCGATTTGCCATAGGTCAGAATCATTACCAGTTCGTGGCTCTGCCGTTCGGCTTAGCCTCAGCGCCAAGGATCTTTACAAAAATTCTGGCGCCCCTCATGGCAATCCTTCGAAGACAGGGGATTACGATTCTCCCTTATCTGGACGATCTTTTGATCGTGGCTTCCTCGGAGGAGGAGGCGTTGACGGCTCCGGATTTGTCCCTTCAGCTTCTGAAGGACTTCGGTTGGCTGGTCAATTGGGAGAAGTCGTCCCTGGAACCATCGAGGACAATCCTCTTTTTGGGAATGCATCTCAACACGTTTCGGTCGGTAGTTTCCCTACCACCAGACAAACAGTCATGTCTTCTTCGACATGTACAGATTATGAAATCCTCAACGGCAATGTCCCTACGGAAGTGTATGCGTCTTCTGGGACTGATGGTGGCGTCCATGGAGGCAATTTCTTTTGCCCAGTTCCATTCCAGGACTCTCCAAAGGTTCATCTTGAGTCGATGGAACCGGTCGCAATCGCTGGATTGCAGTGTCACCATTTCTCGCGCGGTGCGGGATTCTCTAGAATGGTGGTTACGTCCAGGGGCATTCTCCCTGGGGAAGTCTTTCCTCCCTCCGAAGTGGTCAGTCATAACCACCGATGCCAGCCTGACGGGCTGGGGGGGTGTTTGGAACAATCTCTGGATTCAGGGGGTATGGTCATCGGAAGAGTCTGTTCTTCCGATCAACATCCTGGAATTGAGGGCGATTTTCCTTTGCCTCCAACATTGGACGGTCCCTTTGAGCGGTCTGCCAGTCCGAGTGCAGACAGACAATGCGACGGCTGTCGCGTATATCAATCACCAAGGTGGGACAAGGAGTTCCAGACTCATGGTAGAGGTGTCCCGAATTCTGATTTGGGCAGAAGCCAGTGTACCAGCCATTTCGGCGATTCACATTCCAGGGGTTCAGAATATTACAGCGGACTTTCTCAGTCGCAGAAGGATGGATCCCGGGGAATGGAGCCTCCACCCGGAAGTTTTTGCACTACTGTGCTCTCGCTGGGGAACCCCCCAAGTGGATTTGATGGCATCCAGGTCCAATGCCAAGTTACCGACGTTCATGTCCAGGTACAAGGACCCGAAGGCTGTGGCGGTGGATGCTCTAGTGGCTCAGTGGGATCAGTTCGAGCTGATCTATGTATTCCCGCCGATATCCTTACTTCCTCTAGTACTGCGTCGGATCAGACTAGAGAGAATTCCAGCTATTTTGATAGCTCCAGACTGGCCAAGAAGGGTGTGGTTCTCGACAATAATGTCGCTGTTGGCGGCACCTCCTTTTCCACTCCCTCTTCAACCGGACTTGTTGACTCAGGGGCCCGTTTGTCATCCGGACTTGATGTCCCTGCGTTTGACGGCGTGGTTCTTGAGACCGAAATCTTGACCCGTAGAGGTTTCTCAGCCGAGGTCATTGCTACCCTTCGTGCTGCAAGAAGTCCGGCTACTTCTAGGATTTACCACAAAATTTGGGAAACCTTCTTTTCGTGGTGTTTGGGGTCCTCTCGGAACCCGAGAAAATTTTCCATTCCCAACCTGTTGGCTTTTCTGCAGCATGGGCTAGACAAGGGTTTGGCAGTCAGCACCCTGAAAGGTCAGATTTCTGCTCTGTCCTTATTGTTCCGGAGAACCATTGCTTCGAATAGAGACGTGCTCTCCTTTTTCCGAGGTATATCTCGTAAGTTTCCGCCGCGAAAGGCACCCGTGTCTCCTTGGCGGCTCAACCTTGTTTTGGAGGCTCTTCAGCATAAACCTTTTGAGCCTATGGTTTCTGCTAGCCTTTCTTTACTTTCTTGGAAGGTGGCTTTCCTTGTTGCAGTCACTTCCTTGAGGAGAGTTTCTGAGTTGGCAGCTCTTTCTTGTTCGCCTCCTTTTCTGGAGTTTTTTCCGGATCGTGTAGTGCTTCGCACTCGGGGTGATTTTTTACCTAAAGTGGTGTCACAATTTCATGTCAACCAGGATATTGTGTTGCCTTCATTCTGCCCGGATCCGAAGAATGTGAAAGAGCGAGCTTTACACACATTGGATTTAGTGCGGGCCTTGAAGTTTTATCTATCTATTACTCAAGGTTTTCGTAAGACGGACTCCCTATTTGTGGTTCCAGACGGTCGTCGACGTGGTCAACGAGCTTCCAAGGCTTCTATAGCTCGTTGGATCCGGTCAGCTATATTGGAAGCTTACCGTCTTCAGGGTGAATCTTGCCCGATTAAGATTCAAGCCCATTCCACGAGGGCTGTGGCTTCATCGTGGGCTTTTCACCAAGGTGCTTCGGCAGTGCAGCTCTGCCGGGCGGCAACTTGGCGCTCTGTCCACACGTTTACGAAGTTTTATAAAGTGGACGTCAGTGCTTCCGCTGATGCAGCCCTCGGACGTAGGGTCCTGCAGGCAGCTGTAGTTTAAAGTTCTGGATGAACTTGTGTTTAGCGCTGGTTGCGCTTTGTTGTTAAGGTTGTTGGGTTTCTGCCTCTTGTTGGTTTTTTCCCACCCTTATTTTTGAACTGCTTTGGGACGTCCCATCAGTAATGAATTCCTGTGTCTCCCTCCCTTCCATTCTGCAGCTGAAACACGGATTTTGGTAAGAACTTACCGGTAAAATCCTTTTCAGCGAAGGAAGGGAGGGAGACACAGCACCCTCCCAAGGCAGAAGTGTGTTGATGTTTTCAGATGCAGCGCGACCGTTGTCTGATTGCGATATCTGGACCGAGGTCAGCGCGCTAAGGCTCTGTTCCAGCATCGCCAGCTCATCGCAGTGGTCAGGTTCAGTGAATAGTACCTGGAACTCTGTGGTTTTTGGCTTACTTTGCATGCATAACCTGTATCCTTGTGTTTTTGCTCTGAAGTTTCTTCAGAAGGGGTTATGTTGCTCCGCTGGTGATCTTGGTTCTTCCCTAAAGCTTTGGTACGACTGGAGCTGAGTAGGAGGAGCCCGAGCTGGAGGGGCCAGCCAGTCAGCACGCTTTTGATCTGAGGTGACATCCTGATCTGGGGCTCCGCCTACCCATCAGTAATGAATTCCTGTGTCTCCCTCCCTTCCTTCGCTGAAAAGGATTTTACCGGTAAGTTCTTACCAAAATCCGTGTTTTAGGCAATACTTGTAATATTGTGGCCCAAGTGTCCTTGGTCTGGGATCTTGACTGCACGTTAATATGTACAGGAGCATGCGTAATGCTGTTGACCAGCGAAGACCATGTCCCTCTCGTGATGACCTTCTGCTGCACCAAAACATGCAGGGATGTGATATACGCATGATCTTCAGGGATTAAGTTATAAGTTCCTCTATATGACAGCAGTAATGTCCGTTGGGATAGCGTATGTGCTGCGTCTCCTTACTAGCGGATTATTAATATTCAGTATAAGCTCACTCTGCGCACACTTCTCTACAACTGTCCGCAGCCATAGAGGGAGCTCTGCTCTCAGCATCTAGTAGACCGCCCCAGGCTTCTTGTTTTTAATACCTTCCTCAAACTTGAACTAAGAACAGAGCGAGAGAGATTAATTTTCTCACTTGGAGCTGTCAATAAATCAGGTACTGAGTTTTTGTGCCAGATACTTTGGTATATGCCCTTCTTTTTTAATCAAAAACTTGTTTTATTGAGGTATAAACATAATAACATAGAAAGTACCAAATCACATGAGTACAGTGGTATTTACAGAAGGTACACATTAGCATACAGCATATGAAGAGAGCATTTACTTCTGATTTTGGCTATAAATGAACATAACCCCTTACCCCAATCCGCTGATTCCCACCCCAACAACCCCCACCCTTGTTTGAAATGCAAACCAATGAAATTACATCCAAATAAGGACCAATTTACAGAGTTCAAGAATAAAGAAGTTCTCTCCAGTGGTACAAGGATTATCCAAGAATAATCAGCTGCCTAGCTAGTGCTTCAGATACCACTGTTGGGCATATAATCCAGTTTGCCCACTGCTCTTAATATAAAACTTTTTCTCCATTAGAATAGTAGTATTTAGGCACTGGACCACTTTTTCTATTGTAGGTGGTGTGTTGGACAGTAAAATGCCTAGCAATAGACTTTCTTGTGTGTTAAAATAATTTTCTATGGCCAGTTGTAATGGCGGAGAGGCCCCGATATCTTCCACACACCCTAAAATACAAGTTTTGGCATTCAAAGGCAGTCGAATGTTACATACCTCTCTAACAAGCCTGCCCACATTGTCCCATAGTTCTCCAAGTCTGGGGCATGACCAGAACATATGGACCAAATCTGCCCCTTCTTCACTACATCTTGTACACTGATCATCCAATCTGAGATTCATTTTCAGCATAATTTTTTGAGATCTGCAGTGGGGAAAATATGTATTTGATACACTGCCGATTTTGCAAGTTTTCTCATTTACAAAGAATGGAGAGGTCTGTAACTTTTGTCATAGGTACACTTCAACTGTGAGAGAGAATCTAAAAATAAGAAACAGAAAATCACATTTTATGATTTTTAACCCCTTTACCCAGGAGCTTTTTTCGGTTTTGCTTTTTTGTTTTTCGCTCCCCTCCTTCCCAGAGCCATAACTTTTTTCTTTTTCCGTCATTATGGCTTATTTTTTGCGGGACAAGTTGTACTTTTGAACGACACCATTGGTTTTACCATGTCGTGTACTAGAAAATGGGGAAAAAAAAAAATTCCAAGTGCTGTGAAATTGCAAAAAAAGTGCAATCCCACTCTTTTTTTTTTTTGCTAGGCTTTTTTGCTAGGTTCACTAAATGCTAAAATGACCTGCCATTATGATTCTCCAGGTCTTCATATCACACATAAAAATATGTGAGATATTAGTTAATATTTTGGCCAAAATACGCAAGCTCGTAACCCACGTCAAGGGTCCCCACGCTTACGAGTCCTAACACTAAACAAATATAGCAAATATTAACTAATATCTTACGTATTTTTATATGTGTTTTTTGCACTTTATTTTTCAGGGTGCAATTGTGCCCATTTGGTCTTGTAAACTGTGGTGTCTGTTCACATGGGATGCATTTGGATAGCTCTGGGCAGCCCGCCTGATCTAATAGAAGGGCGTCACTAATAGGCTGTTAACCTGGATGCTAGGCATTTCCATTGTGTGAACAGCGCCACATACAAGTCATTTCTGTGCAGTAATATACCAAGCAGCCACCCCCTCCATTGGGATTGGTAAGTTGAGTGGTTGCCTCATCGGTATTTCTGCATCTGTGTTGCCGCCATCTTAACTACATGGGTCCACTGCATCCTGATAGTGCGCTTACCTGTGTATTTGGCCCAAAATATTCTTAGTTACAATCACAAGATTACCAGCTTTAAAAAAAAAAAAAAAAAAACATTTTCTCAATACTCTGTAGTTTATGCTATGTCTCGCCTATCAGTGGTTTTGATGTAGATTGTACAGTGGGGGTAATAAGTATTTGATCCCTTGCTGATTTTGTAAGTTTGCGCATCACTAGAGAAGAACTCTAACAACTCACTAAAGAATAGCAAAACATGCTGGCAAAACCCTTGACAGGCTAATTAACAGGCTGATTAATTGAGTCTGTCTGCAGGAGTCCTTTATAAAGGTGACTCGTATGTAAGACAGCTGTCTTTAATGCAGGTAACGAGTTGATTAGGAGCGTCTAACTGGTCTGTAAGAGCTAGAACTCTTAAGGCTGGGTCTCACATAGCGATACACCAGCGATCCCGACAACGATCAGGATCGCTGGTGTATCGCTATATTATCGCTGCTGAGCTGCCAAACAGGCAGCTCAGGCAGCGATCAGCACAAGGACACTGCGGGTAAACATCGCTTAGTTACCCGCAGTGTACCTTGGATCAGGGTGCTGGTAACCAAGGTACACATCGGGTTTCCAGGCGCTGCGCGGTGCCTGGAAACCCGCTGTGTACCTTGGTTACCAGCTCCCTGCTTCAGGGAGCTGGTATCCAAGGTACACAGCGGGTTTCTAGGCACTGCCCCGCGCCTGGAAACCCGCTGTGTACCTTGGTTACCAGTGGATCGCTGGTCTCCCGCCTGTCACACGCAGCGATGCGTGCCTGTCAGCAGGAGACCAGCGATCAAAAAAATGTCCTGACATTTCAGCGACGATCAGCGATACCCAGCAGGGGGGCTGATCGTCGCTGAATGTCACACACAGCGATATCGCTGGGGACATCGCTGCTGCGTCACAAAACTAGTGACTCAGCAGCGATCTCGCTAGCGAGATCGCTATGTGAGACGGGCCCTTTAATGTTTGGAGGGGGTCAAATACTTATTTCTCACTGCAAAATGCTAATAAATTTATATAATTTATACAATGTGATTTTCTGGAGTTTATTTTTGATATTCTATCTCTCAATGTTAAAATTAACCTACCCTTAAAATTATAGACTGTTCATGTCTTTGTCAGTGGGCAAACTTACAAAATCAGCAAGAGATCAAATACTTTTACCCCCACTGTAGCCTGTCAAGAGTTTTGCCAGAATGTTTTGCTATTCCTTAGTGAGTCGTTGGAGTTCTTTACTAGTGATGAGCGAACGTACTCGAATAACTTGAGCAAGAGCATGCTCCAGTGTTGGCCGAGTATCTTGGGCTTTCTCGAATAATATGTTATTGCTCTCTCCCTGAAATTAAGCGTCATCAGTGATGCTTGTTTCAGGGGCGCTTCTGTCCTTGCTGTGTCCCCATTTGCTGTCTTCCCTGTGTGCGCTCTGTTGTCTACTTAGATGAATAATGACAAGCCAAGAACGGAGCGCACACAGAGGGGAGAGACAGTGCACATCGCATAGGGGAGAGGCGGTGTACAGAGGACATGGCAAGAACAGCACTGCCCCGGAAACGAACGTCACTGATGACGCTTCATTTCAAGGAGGTGGCAGAGGCTATGAACGTGACCACAGCCCCTTCCCCTGCTCTGATGATACTTTTTTCGAGTATCCCACTGCACTGGGATACTCAAATTAATCATCATCACCACATATGAAGTAGAGAAAAAAATAAATTAGCTGTTAGTGTAGTTAGGGAATGGTAGGGAATTTTTAAAGCAAGTATATTAGAAAACAGCTTAGATTATAGCATCAAATAGAAAGGAAGTTAGGCACAAAATGACTTTGCCTTCAGACCACCCCTTTAATTCTTGCCAGAAGTCGCCGATTTTCAGTCATGTAGGCATGGCTACAGTCATCACTCACAACACTAAGAGCAGGGTCTGTAAGCACGCCTCAGCACGTGAACGGACAGCTCTACACTTATTCACTGCTGAGGTGGCTGTCCATCAAAATGACAGGACATGCTTAAAACAGCCACTCACAATATCATGAGAGATGACTGAAAGCCGGCAGCTCCTGGGAGAAATGTGGCTCGTTTTCTGCCAGGTGCCACAGGTTAATATTGTTATCTGACCTGACATGTTCACTTTAATGCTTGTTCATATACTTTTTTTCATTTTCATTTTTATTTTTATTTTTCTCTAGGTGAAGATGCTTCCTTGCCGGTGACGACTGGTGGTAGTTATCAGGTGCTGGTTAATAATGTCTTTTATTTCACCCAGCGGGTTGTGGACAAGCTGTGGCAAGGAATGTTTAATAAGGACTCCAAAATGGTGGTAGACTGTATCATCCAGCTCATCTCACAGGTGAGGGACAGACTGCAGGTATTGAACCGTTTTGTTCTATTTTCTGTATTTTTACCTTATTTTTGAGACAATGGGTAGTGGTGTTGGGGTAACACGTTTACAATGGTTTGGTTTATGAAAACAACCCTGTCTTCATGCCCTATTAGGAGGTAATATTATAAATGGGGTTCCCCTGCGCTGGACCACCTTTTTAAGATAGAAATAAAAGCTATATCCACTCTATAGACAATTTCTGCAGTCTGTCTGGCAGATTTTTCTGTGCAAAATCTTAAAAAAATGGTGAACAAAAAATGTGTGATAAGAATTCACCGCCAATGTAATAAAAAAATATACACAACTTTGCTGGATGACAGAAGGAAGAGAACATTGGCAAAATCATAATTGCAGTCTTTAAGGGAATAATGATCTTTATGCAAAGCAGAGACTTTATTGTAAGGCCTATTTTTGTGTAAAGCACAGACTTTATTGTAAGGCCTATTTTTGTGTAAAGCACAGACTTTATTGTAAGGCCTATTTTTGTGTACAGCACAGACTTTATTGTAAGGCCTATTTTTGTGTAAAGCACAGACTTTATTGTAAGGCCTATTTTTGTGTAAAGCACAGACTTTATTGTAAGGCCTATTTTTGTGTAAAGCACAGACTTTATTGTAAGGCCTATTTTTGTGTAAAGCACAGACTTTATTGTAAGGCCTATTTTTGTGTAAAGCACAGACTTTATTGTAAGGCCTTTTGGCTATGATACATATGAAACTTTTTTATTTTGCTTAAGTAACTTACTACTTATATTATGCTGCTCAATTTAATAAGGTGACTACGCAATGGTGGCTTAGGAGCAAGTATTGTGGCAGGGGTAACTTTGGAATTTACAGTTTGTCACAAATCCACTTCACTAAACAGGTCATTAGATTTTCTAGGATGACAGTAAGGTGTAGTATAAGACTGGGTTCACACATCGCATAAATTGGGGTTCTTTCACATTGCATTCAGGCACCAATTTGGTGGCCCCCTTGGGGCTTACGTCTAAACCCCCCCGCCGCAAACTGGAATTCGGACGTATGCACCGACGGGTCCATAGACTACAATGGTGCCGATAGAACTAACGTATGCCGTACGTTATGTCTTGATATATACTGGAGGGGGACATTCAGGCTCAGTCTGCCTCCAGTAGGCGTACACGTACGAAAATGATGCACATCAGAGCGCACGTTCGCTCTGCCGGCACCATTATAGTCTATGGCCCTGTCGGCCATAGGTCCAAATTGCACTTTGCGGGGGGTTCGGACGTAAGCTCCGATGGGGCCATTGAACGGATGCCTAAACACAATGTGAAAGCACCCTACTGACACTTTGATGAACCAGTCTGTTTTACATGCCGATTTCATTATGGTTTCGCTGAGGGGGTCATCCACTGCTTTTCAGCAAAACGAAGGGCATGCTTTGAAAAATGTCTATAATTCAACATAATTTTTTTCTTTACACTGAATGTTGTTTAAGATGTGGCTTCACAATAATTTTATACAGACACGACCGTGAAATGTTGGCTGGGTATGCACCATCAATGTGCAGTTACAAACGTCAATTATGCTAAAAACATGATCTAATGAATCTACATCTGGGTGATTATCGTCATGAAGATGGGAACACTAGCTCACTCTGCCATCTCTATAACTTTATTTCAAAATATTTACTACATTGTAATATTATACTATGATTAAACTTGTGAATCCCAATGCAAAATTTCCAACAGTGCCCCTACTATAACAGGTCTTTAGTAATATCGGCCTTCTCATAGAGGGGCCAAAGGGACTGCGGGGCCTGGATGCGACTGTAACTCCTACATTCACTATAGTTACAGTACACCTCTTGTTTCTACCTCTTACTATAATGTTGTAGATGAATTACTTTCTACCACTATTTTAATATTTATCAATATTCCACATAGAGGAACCTGATGTTTGTATATGCAGTCCTATCAGGGGCAGCTCTTTATAGAGCAAAAACAGTGGTAGTCTTATGCAAAAAAAGGTATAATTTGTATTTTATTCAATTCCCTGTTTTCTATGCTTAGGAGTTCAGTGGGCAGTCCTACAAAGTGACTTACAGCTATCTCTTTTGTTCATGAATGATCAGACACAATGAATTTGAAAGGTTGTTTCTTATCCTGCTTATTTTCTCCCATAGTCAAAAAGACGTTCCCAAAGTGTGTCTCTTGAAGCCATATATAACTGCTTGAACCGAACTGTACTATACCAGTTCTCCAGAGCCCACAAAACTGTGCCTCAGCAAGTAGCCCTATTGGATTCTTTGCGAGTACTTACAGTGAATAGAAATCTGATGCTAGGACCCGGGAATCATGACCAAGACTTCATTGCATGCCTAGCCCATTGCCTGATTAACCTCCACATGGGAAGGTAGGTTGTTATTCTTATCCAATTCATTGTGCGTTTATCACACTAAATCTAGAGAAGATGGTTATAATGAATGTTTATCATGCAGATAATTGCATTTGACATCCCACATTTCATGACAGGTATATTTTAAACAGGACCTTTCACCAAATGTTCTTCATGTTGAACTGGGCACGCGATGTAATATTGACTACAAAGCAGAGTAAAATCTTTTCTTTTTTTTATCGCCTCTACATTGCAGAGATATTAACCATCAAAGTATTTGGTACCTAATGAGTTAACTTTTGTTAAGCCCAAGTGGGTGTTATCAGATATTTTTCACCATGGATGTGAGCTTCTTCTCCTTGTATGAGTTGCCCAATCATAAGCCAGCACCAACACAGTAGAAAAAAAGCTGGCCCCCACAATAGATTAGGTTGCTGGGAGTATATGGTTCCTATGAGGAAGAGGCAGCACTGCTGAGTTTAGCTGTGTCACGTTACAAACCCTTCTATCAGCTCTCCTCTCATAGCACTGTCACCTCTGCTGTACTGCCCCTCCCCTACACTGCCTGTTTAGCGATGAGTCACACTTATATCTGTTTGGCTAAAAATTTGCAATTCTTCCATTAAGTCCACTTCTGGACAGACATCTCCGAAAAGTAGATGTGTGTAGCTGAATCCTATTGGTTCTGAGCTGATGGCACTGTTGGACATCTTCCGATTTTGGATGGAAGTAAGCATGATCTGTCTTTCGTCTGCTGCACTAAAATTTCATTACCCATTTTTTGATGCGTGTTCAAAAGAGCTTTAACATCACATACATCTTAAAACCCCAGACTGCTTTGAAATCTTTGCCTGGGAGAGACCTTGCTGATGCAGTATTACTACCTTTTGTCTTGTTCTGTATTCATTCTTGCCAGGATATTATACTCTGTGACATGAAACTTTCACAAACTCACCTGTGTAGCAGAATTTACTCTACTCACCCAATTTTAATCTTTCTGCACTACTATTTCTGTTTCAGTTAATGACTGTGTTTCAACCTACATATGAAAATGATGATCATTATCACCTAATTGGTATAATTGGTTACTCATACATCTTACTATAACTCTACATAATCCCTGACTTTGTGCAAGTGTGCCTAAAACACTTGATTTGAAAAACACTTGATTTGATTTAATTTCTCTCTTGTTCATTCAGTTTGCATTTTGTTAATTGATGAAAAATAAATTAACATTTTTGAAAGCATTCTTACTTTGCAGCGTTTTTCCACATCTACCTGAAACATTTGCACAGCACTGTAGTTGACCAGAGCACCTAACAGCTGAGAACTGCATTGATGTTACCAGACTGAACCCCACTAATAAGACTTGTACATAGCACAGTACTCGCCTAATACTCCCAAATAATCCCCCACTATATAGGTAACCTTCACTAATGCACATATACACAAACACCAGTACACACCCAAGCACACGTCTATTAGTGTGTAAACTAAAAACAAGTAGTGGTCCACTCACTACCTTATGGGCTTTCAGCTGCGGCACTGGATTACATGTAGGACCCATGTATTCCATTTAGTGCCCCTCGTCTTCACACTTGAAGCTGACAGGTGCTCATGCATGTGCCATCACTCTCCATTAATAAATGGGAGGACCCTCTTCTGGGATTTCTACAGTAACGTTCTGCACTTACGTTCTCCAACCTGGGCTTGAAATTAATGAAACTCGAAATTCTGTTTTATGTCCCTTTAATAATGGATCAGGTTTCCATTTTGACATTTACATTAGTTTAGAACAAATGAAATTTGGTATTCACTTAATCCGCCGCCAGCATATGTAACCATGGCAATCAAATATGTGTTATTTTGTTACCCGGATGTGTATGGCAGTCGTTGAGTGAAATACAGCTATTTAGGACGCTTTGCAAACCTGTCATGGTAAATGATGGTAAAGCATATGATTGTTATGGAAATATGTAAGTGGCCTGCAGGTTAACTCATGCGGATTTGGAAATTGCAGTTTTCAGTTACTTTCAATGTAACACTAAAATGAGGTTAGCAGTGTATAAAACAGAATTGTTTCGTGTTACTATGGAAACATGAGCATGATCGTCTTTAATAGAGCGCTGCAGTTTGTAGTACTGGAGTGACAAATAATATTTGAGTCCTGTATCCTATTGTAGCAACCCTGATGGCTTTGGATTAGAGGCTGAAGCCAGGATGACCACCTGGCACATCATGATGCCCTCCGAGGTAGAACCTGATGGAATATACCAGGATGTTAGTGAAGGTAAATACTGGATTGCCAACTACTGTCATATTACACTATGTTTAATTAAGCACATAACATGATTCCTTAAATTGCTATTTTTTGTGTAATTTTGAGGGTATCATTGTAAAGGGGAATAGACATCATAATATCAGGTGTGTTTACAACAAAGCTGCTAACTAAAACAACAAATTGTTTAAAAATTTTAAGTTTTAGGTGGCCCACCAACAAATGTCTCAAGAAATAATTGCTGATTTGTTGCCCACCAACAAATGTCAATGTAATGATTCATAAGGTATCAAGGGTCCACCAACAAATGTCCATGGAAATTATTTCTATGTAATATTTGATCCACCAACAAATATCCTTTAAAAATTATTTGTAAGTTTATAGGCGGTCTAAGAAGAAATAGAAATGATTTACAAGATATCGAGGATCCACCAATAGATGTTTTTGAAAAAGAATGTGACGTTAAAGGTGAACGCCAACAAATGTCCTTTGAAATTATTTCTAAGTTACACGTGGTCCACCAACAAATGTCCCTGGAAATTATTTCTAAGTTATAGGTGATCCACCAAAAAATGTCTCTAGAAATTATACCTAAGTTATAGGTGATCCTCCAACAAACGTCACTGGAAATTATTTCTAAGTTATAGGTGATCCTCCAACAAACGTCACTGGAAATTATTTCTAAGTTATAAGTGATCCTCCAACAAATGTCTCTGGAAATAATTTCTAAGTTATAGGTGATCCTCCAACAAACGTCCCTTGAAATTATTTCTAAGTTATAGGTGATCCACCAACAAATGTCTCTGGAAATTATTTCTAAGTTATAGATGATCCACCAACAAATGTCTCTGGAAATTATTTCTAAGTTATAGGTGATCCTTCAACAAACGTCCCTTGAAATTATTTCTAAGTTATTGGTGATCCACCAACAAATGTCCCTGGAAATTATTTCTATGTCCTTGAAATACATTCTGAAGATATAGTTAAACCACAAATAAATGTCAATGAAAATAATGTCTCACTTTATAGAGGTTCCACCAATAAATGTCCATGAAAATTATTTTGAAGTTATAGGAGTCAACTAACAAATGTACCTGGAAATGATTTCTGAGTTATAGGTGATCCACCAACAAATGTCCCTGGAAATTATTTTTAAGTTATAGGTGGTCTACCAACAAATATCCATAAAGACAGTTTTTCTATAAGTATGGTTATAGACAAAAAAGAACACAGCACATGTGCATGAATCTAGGCCATGTGAAAACACAGAAAAACATTAAAAACATTCAATTTAGATGAAACTTCTCAAAATTTTCCCAAAAGTTTTTTTCACTTACAGTAATAGATGAAAAATGAAGGTTCTTGGTGCACAAATTGGCCAGTTCATGTATGCACCTCAAACACGGCAAGGTGACCTCCCTCTGATGGGTCCCTGCTCTACACTGTAAGCCACTTCTGGGCCACCAGCCTACCATTTTGGACAAACATGTCACTACTGGGCTAAACCTACAATATATGGGCAGGTAGAGCTGATTGCGGCACCTACAAGGCCAATGGGAGGGGTGCAAGATCAGACTGGAGGCAGCCAGCATCCAGTCTTACTTAAATAAGCAAAAAGAAAAAACGATCAGCACCTCCTAGTGTATATAAGTATGGTTAATTATCTGAGAAATATGGATGTGTACTAATGTAGCAGGCCATCCGAGATGTTTTAAGCTCTCATTTCTTTTTTTTTTTTCAGTAAAACTAAATTTTCTATTGATATAACTTAGAAATGTATAAAGGGCACTGAATATGTTTTGCAGGGCGTCAGCTCCTTTTAAAAGCTGTCAACAGAGTTTGGATTGAGTTGATTCATAGCAAAAAACAAGTTCTAGAGGATATGTTCAAAGTGACATTTCCTGTCAATGAACGAGGACATGTGGACATTGCTGTTGTCAGGCCTTTTATTGAAGAGGCAACGTTACGTGCTTGGCAAAATCATCTTGGTAAGCCATTTCAAAGAGATTGAATTTATTTTATGGAATTGTTTTCATTGTGTGTGAAATCTACCAAAAGCTTGTTTCAGAATACTCCACCTAGAGTTCCCAGGTGTGAACTTCCCCTGGTCCTGCTGAATTAAATAGCAGGGCATTGTGATTGTGTAGAACATCTCTAATGGATGTTAGGGCATCATGTAGACCATTTTAAGCTTTACCTAAAAGCTAAGGTTTTCCTCAACAGCCTATGAGAAGAAGTGCATCAGTAAAGGGGAAGCGCTGGTCCCAAGCTCTCAATCTAAATTGTCACGTGTCAGTAGTGGCTTTGGTCTTTCCAAACTAACTGGATCGCGAAGGAACCGTAAGGAAAGTGGTCTCAACAAGCATAACCTCTCCACGCAGGTATTCTTTTACTTTTTACCGATGAGCATCTTTTGCAGTAATATTACCACTTTTTTGTATTGAGCGATACCTCTTAGTACATTTTTCACAATTCTTCAACGTTCTGAACTTTCTTCTATGGTTTGCGATTGCATCATGCATGTAGCTAGAATTAGTTATATCTTCTATCATTTTCATCCACTTTAAGAATAGTTTCATATAACAGTTATAACTATCTATATCTGAAAACTAGATACGTAAATGGAAATTGGTAAATATTGGACATAGTAAGATTTATTTAGTAGACTGTACAATCCATAGTATCAACCTCCATTAGCTGAGCCCATCTTGGTGCATTAGTAAGTATTTGACTGTATGCATTTTTGCTCGGCAGCATTGTCCATAATGTACTATGCCTGTATTTATTTTGTTACTAAGGAAATTTCCCAGTGGATATTCACTCACATCGCCGTTGTACGTGACCTAGTGGACATGCAGTATAAAGAAAACCAAGAGGTAAGGTCAAGAGATTTCTTTGCAGAGCATTACTTATGTGGCTATATTGTGTACAGACTGCAACTTTAAACATGATATTGATGCAACAACCTTTTGCTCATTATCCTACATGTATTTTTTATACATACACTCTTCTATTTTTGTGTATGGTTTTTTTTTAAAGATTTTTAATACAATAAATGAGGAATACGGTGGTTCAGAGTCCGCGCTGCCCAAGGTTCAAAAGTATGATCACGCACAAAGATGAAGCATGAATGCAGTTTATTACATCAACGCGTTTCAAGGTTTTCAATCTCTTCATCAGGACCAAACCACAATGATCAGTGCAGACTCTGAAACCACCTTATTCCTCATTTATTGTATCGCATCTCATTGGTGGTTCCGCAGCAGTCTTTACATGCTTCTATAGGATTTGTCACTGTCACAACCCTATCAGGTGAGAATACCTCTAATATTCTATACCGCTTGGTAACCGATAAGACTCTAATTGCGCTTTTTTGTCTCTTCGGTTTTTTTCTATTTGATTTGTTTTTTAAGTTTTTTCTCATATTGCTCTTTTTCTCCTTCGTCTCATTGGGGGACACAGGACTGTGGGTGTATGCTACTGCCGCTAGGAGGCTGACACTAAGTAAACATAAAAAAAGGTTAGCTCCTCCTCCGCCGTATACACCTCAGCACTGGCCGCAGGCAAACCCAGTTATTGCTTAGTGTCTGATGGAGGCACACGTCTGGTTCTTTTTCCAGACCATTTTTTTTTTTTTTTTTTTTTTTCTTTCCCACGAAGATGAGATAGGGGCGACGGATCCTATTGAAAGGGTCCGATCTCCCCAAACCATCAACGGGCGAGCACGTGGAGTAAAGCCTCCAACGTATCCTCTCCCGCAACGTGGGACATAAATGCCGGACTCAGCCCTGACCACCCTAAGGTATTGAAGCCCTAGGCTGTACAGAGGCAGGAGTTAGTCCGTGCGGCCCCCACTGCACCACCAATGCTAGACTGCGGTGCTGCAAGGTGGCGGACGGTCCCTCTCCTCATCCCCTGAAGGGGTGATGGAGTTAGGGTGCCTGCACCGTCCCTCCTTTTTTTGCTGCAAGCCCCCCTCTAAAAGACGGGAGACGCTGGACTAATGTCTGGGAGAGCCGCAAGTCCACTGCAGCAAGGAAGACCCACCATTAGAGGTCATGGAGCTGGAGCCTGCACCGTTCCCCATTTTTTTGGTAGAAGACTGCAAGCAGGAGAACCCACCTTCAAAGCTCCGGAGAACAGTGTCGGACGTCAGGTAGCGTCTGGGGCGGTCGAGATTCGGTGGGAGCGGTCCGCGAGGCTGTCTGTGAAACCCCCGGAGAGCGCCATCCCTCTCTGCGTGTGACGGTCCGCCTGGCTTCTAGGCGGCCGCCGCCAAAAATCTAGCTCCCGGCTTCGGCCGGTGCTAGGCCGCGGGCTGAAATTTAGTCCCCGGCTTCGGCCGGGAACCAGGCCGCATGTCTAATTTTGCTCCCGGCGTCGGCCGGAAGATAGGCCGTGCTCCGCCCCCGGCAGCGTCACTTCCGGCGGGCCCGCCCCCTGTTTTTCGGGCGGCCACCGCCAAAAATTTAGGCCGAGGCTTCGGCCGGCGCTAGGCCGCGGCCGGAAATTTAGTCCCCGGCTTCGGCCGGAGACTAGGCCGCGGCCGGAAGTGGCGTCTCCGGCATCTGACGGCGCTAGGCCGCGCCTCTCGACCCCGGCCCCTGTGATCAGCTATATGAGCCACGCCTCCCAGACAGGGAGCGCTCTTTTTGAAAGTCTGGAGCCTTTGCTCTTTTCCTTTTGCGCTGTCAACGCTGCTTAAGGGCGTCCGGGGATACAGGACTGGGGTAAGTGCTGCTACCTCCAGCCCGGCTCCACTTCGCTGCGCCCCGCTACCATACCTCCGCATCGTCACAGAGCTCTGAACAGATACAGTATGTCCAGAAGAACTAAGGCTCACACGGTGCTGTATACCGCATGCATTGCCTGTAAATCCCCTTTTCCGCATGCCCAGACTAATCGGGTCTGCGAAGCCTGTGACTCTGAACGGGCTCAGGAGCCCTCACCTATAGCCCAGCCCAGTGCGTCAGGTCCCCCGGAATGGGCCCTGTCTCTGTCTCAATCTGTGGCATCATTAACAAGAGCAATCGAGTCCCTTCAAGCTCCTGATAGGAGCAGGGACAGTGGTTCACCCGTCTTGGCGACGTCTCAGGAACCTCCGGCCTGCAGGGGCCGCGCTCTCACCAGGCAGACGCAGGGGAAGCGAACCCACACTGCGTCGCCTATGCCGTCCAGGGCTTCGGCATCCTTCAGCTCAGCTTCTCGCTCTCCCTCACCTTTAGAGGCAAGTGATCAATATTCGGATTCCGATACTGAAGGGTCCCTCAATTTGGAAGCTCCAGGTTGTCAGGAGACAATTGACAGTCTGATCGAAGCTGTCAATCAATCTCTGGGGGTAGACGATGAATCCACCTTGGCCTCTGGTCATAAGGTGTCTTTCAAACGAGCCAGACAGACCCATAAGGTTTTTGGTGCTCATCCTGAGTTTGAGGAGCTTGTGCAGCGCCACCGAGAAAAACCGGATAAGCGCTTTACAGGACAGAAGGCCCTCAATATCAGGTATCCTTTTGCTCCTGAACTTCTTAAGAAGTGGGCGGAATCCCCAGTGGTCGATCCTCCGGTGTCACGCTTGGCATCTAAGACGCTTCTCTCCCTTCCTGATGGTTCCTCGATTAAGGATCCAACGGATCGTCTGATTGAAAGCCTGGCTCGCTCGGTGTTTGAAGCATCTGGGTCATCTCTATTTCCTGGTCGGAGTCTCTGAACAGAGCTCTTCACGGTGTAGAAGTGCCACCTGAGGTTTTGGAGATATCTAATCAGATGGCTCTCGCAGGTGATTTTTTGATCAACGCTTCTATGGATGCGGCAAATTGCGCAGCATTAGCTGCTGCTAATGCGATTGCCATTAGGAGATCCTTGTGGTTGAGGACTTGGCGAGCAGACTCGACTTCAAAGAAGTCACTTACGTCCTTGCCTTATCAAAGCGGTCGTTTATTTGGTGAAAAACTGGATCAGCTTATATCTGATGCGACAGGAGGGAAGAGTTCTTTTTTGCCTCAGCAGAAGGTCAAACAGCCCTTTCGCCGACAGCCTCAGCCTCGCTTTAGAGCCTTTCGCAACCCAGGTTGGGCTGCAACAGCCAGTTCCAGCGGCTCAGGTCGACCTAATCAGGCCAGAGATCGTCAGGCCTCTTACAAGACCAACCCGTTGGGAAGAATGCGGTCTCAACAACCGAAATCTAGAGGGTCTAGGCCCCAAAGATTTTCGGATAAATGACTGGAGGCAGAATCCGGTCGATTCTTCCAGAGTAGGCGGCCGTCTACTCTGGTTTCGTCCCACTTGGCTATCAATTACTCAAGACGAATGGGTCAGAGAATTAGTCACCTCGGGGTACAAGATAGAATTTACCAGCCTTCCCTCAAATCGTTTCTTTCCCTCGCGCCTTCCCAAGGAGGAGTCTCGGGTTCTCGCCTTATTCAAGGCGGTCGAGTCTCTTCGACACAGCGGGGTTGTCGTACCTGTACCAGAGGTCGAAAGAGGTCGGGGGTTTTATTCCAATCTGTTCATTGTACCCAAAAAGGACGGTACCGTAAGGCCCATTCTGGATCTAAAAAGACTGAATCGGTTCGTGAAAATTCGACATTTTCGAATGGAGTCTCTCCGCTCGGTCATTGCTGCCATGGAAAAAGGGGAATTTCTAGCATCAATAGACATCCAGGATGCCTATCTTCACATCCCCATATTTCCCCCTCATCAAAGGTTTCTTCGGTTTGCCATCGGCAAACTTCACTTTCAGTTCGCTGCCTTGCCATTCGGGCTAGCCACAGCTCCCAGAGTGTTCACAAAGGTCATGGCTATTGTTGTATCCATTCTACACTCCAGGGGGATAGTCATCTTGCCTTACCTAGACGACCTTCTCATCAAGGGTCCGTCTTTCCAAACATGCGAGGAAAGTGTCAGCATTACCCTAGACACTCTTGTTCGCCTGGGGTGGCTGGTGAATATGAAGAAGTCATCTCCCGTGCCATCTCGAAAGATCACCTTCTTAGGGATGGATTTCGACACCGCTCAAGGGTTGATAATCCTTCCTCAGGACAAGGCCTTAGTTCTCCGTCAAGAGGTACGGATCCTTCACAAACCGATTCCTCATACCATCCGGTTTTGCATGAGGGTCCTAGGAAGGATGGTGGCAACGATCGAGGCGATTCCATTTGCCCAGTTTCATCTTCGCCCCCTTCAGCATGCACTCTTGGCAGTATGGGACGGGAGCCTTTATTCCCTCAATCTTCGGTGCCGTCTGTCCCTGAAGGTCAGACAGACTCTTATGTGGTGGACGAGGAGTTCCACTCTTCAACAGCGCCGTTTGTTTCCTCCGAATATCTGGATGGTAGTCACAACGGATGCCAGCCTGCTCGGATGGGGAGCAGTGTTTCGTCACCACACAGCCCAGGGGACTTGGTCTCAGCAGGAGTCGATCCTCCCAATAAATATTTTAGAGATCCGAGCTATTTGGCTGGCTCTGAGGCATTTTCACCAGCATCTGGCAGGCCGCCCAGTCCGAATTCAGTCAGACAATGCCACGGCGGTGGCATACATAAACCATCAGGGAGGTACCCGCAGCCGGGCGGCTATGCACGAGGTAAAACAGATTCTGTCCTGGGCAGAGGTAAATCACTCCGTGATTTCAGCAGTCCACATTCCGGGCGAGGAAAACTGGGCAGCGGATTTTCTTAGCCGTCACGGCATAGCTTCAGGGGAATGGTCACTACATCCCGAGATATTTCAGCAGATATGTCGACGCTGGGGAACCCCAGATGTGGACCTGATGGCTTCCAGGATGAATGCCAAGGTGCCCAACTTCGTCTCCCGGTACCGGGATCCGCAGGCAATTGCGGTGGACGCCCTGGTTCTACCGTGGAATCAATTCCATCTTCCATACTTATTTCCACCAATAGCTCTTCTCCCAAGGGTGATCAGAAAGATCAGGATAGAGGGGGTTCCAGCGATATTAATCGCTCCGGATTGGCCGCGTCGCTCTTGGTACGCGGAGCTGGTACAGTTGCTCGCCGACGCACCCTAGCGACTGCCAGAGCGTGCGGACCTTCTCTCCCAGGGCCCAGTTTACCACCAGAACTCAGCGGTCCTGTGTTTGACGGCCTGGCCGTTGAATCTTGGATCCTGACCAGGGCTGGATTCTCTAAAAAGGTCGCCGCGACGATGGCTAGCGCCCGAAAGCCCGTCTCGGCTCACATCTACCACGGTACTTGGAAGGTCTTTTTTGCTTGGTGCAGGGAACATGGTTGTTCCCCGCTTAGGTTTTCAATTCCAAACATTCTGTCATTTCTCCAGGCAGGCCTAGATTCAGGTCTAGCGCCAAGTACGCTTAGACGGCAGATATCAGCCTTGTCTGTGCTTTTTCAGCGAAGGATCGCGTCTAATTTTCAGGTTAGGACCTTTATTCAGGGGTTGTCCATATAGTTCCTCCGTACAAGACTCCTTTAGAGGTTTGGGACCTCAATCTAGTCCTGGGAGTTCTGCAAGAGTCTCCTTTTGAACCTTTGCAGGAGGTTTCTCTGTCGTTTCTTTCCTGGAAAGTGGTGTTTTTGGTAGCCATAACATCCATAAGGCGGGTTTCGGAGCTGGCTGCACTGTCTTGTCGAGCTCCGTACTTGCTTTTCCATCAGGATAAGGTGGTGCTCAGACCTACTCCACCTTTTTTGCCTAAAGTCGTGTCCTCATTTCATATTAATGAGGACATTGTTTTGCCCTCATTTTGCCCAGCTCCGACGCACCGAGTGGAGAAGGCTCTCCATACGCTGGATCTGGTGAGAGCACTCAGGAGATATGTATCTCGGACGGCGTCCTTTCGACAGACGGACACGCTGTTTGTCCTCCCTGAAGGTCGCAGGAAGGGACTCGCTGCCTCTAAATCAACCTTGGCTAGGTGGATTCGGTTAGCCATTCAGGAGGCTTACCGCATCAGAGGCGCGGTGGTTCCTGCAGGGATCAAGGCTCACTCCACCAGAGCGGTGGGTGCCTCCTGGGCCCTTCGGCATCAGGCTTCAGTGGAACAGGTTTGTAAAGCAGCAACCTGGTCCAGTCTGCATACCTTTTCCAAGCATTATAATGTCCATACCCAGGCTTCTGCGGATGCCAGTCTGGGTAGAAGGATTCTTCAGGGCGCGGTTGCGCACATATAAGCAATGCTTGATTATAAATTACACTGTGGAGTCGGTTTCCCACCCAAGGGACTGCTTTGGGACGTCCCACAGTCCTGTGTCCCCCAATGAGACGAAGGAGAAATACGGATTTTTGTGTTACTCACCGTAAAATCCTTTTCTCCGAGACGCTCATTGGGGACACAGCTCCCTCCCTATTAGCCGGATGGCTTCGATTTCTAAGTTAATTTTATTTGCTTGGGTCTATATCAGTAGATTTACTTCTGGATATATTGTACCTGTATTAACATTAATTTATTCTTTAGCCTCCTACTGCTTTTTGCACTAAACTGGGTTTGCCTGCGGCCAGTGCTGAGGTGTATACGGCGGAGGAGGAGCTAACCTTTTTTTATGTTTACTTAGTGTCAGCCTCCTAGCGGCAGTAGCATACACCCACAGTCCTGTGTCCCCCAATGAGCGTCTCGGAGAAAAGGATTTTACGGTGAGTAACACAAAAATCCGTATTTTTTTATTTATATATGTGTTTATATACAGTGATGGCGGAAAGTGTTGGTACCTTTGAAATTGTTCCAGAAAATGATGTATTTCTCCCAGAAAATTATTACAATTATACATCTTTTGTTAAACAGATGTTTATTTCTTTTGTGTGTATTGGATCAACACCAAAAAAAAAAAACAGGAAAAAAGGCAAATCGATCACACCTATTACTTGCTACAGGTGAGTTTGAGTAAACATCACATGCTTGAAATAAAGTTGTTTATCCACAATTTTGGAAAGGTGCCAACAATTTTATCCAGTCAATTTTGGGTGTTTTGTGTGAAATAATGTCCAATTTGCCTATTTCTCTCTTTTTTGTGTTCCAATACATACAAAGGACATAAACATTTTCTATGAGAAATACTTCATTTTCTGAAACAATTTCAAGGGTGCCACAGACTAGGTTACATTTGGCTCACTAGTGGCGGTGACTCTGGGTGCTTATCCACAACTTTTAAAGAATTGGTGTATAGTTATTTTTCCAATTATTGTACATATAGACCAAAATAGGACCATGCCAGTGTCCAATCTGTCATGTTCTTTGCTGGCCCAGTGTTCTAACAAGTGACCTTCTGGCCTACTAAGCATACCACCACTTGTCTACATAGGTTTTATTCACTAGTGTAATTGACTGCCAATATTAGATTATTACTATACTTTTCTATGATTTTAAAATAAACAGCGTCAACAAAATGCCTTGAGATATGTGACCGAGGAATGGAATCAGATTGAGTATGAACTACTTCGGGAGAGAGGGCTATGGGGACCACCCATCGGTTCCCACCTGGATAAATGGTTGCTGGAGATGACCGAAGGGCCTTGTAGAATGAGAAAGAAAGTTGTGAGGAATGACATGTTCTATATTCACTATCCTTACATTCCTGAAATGGAGCAAGATACTAACACACTGGTAAGCATCTATGTCAGCAGGGATCCTATTAATGGTCTTTACTTTTGTATGTTACTGTAATTAGTGGAGCTTATTTTATATTTAATGTATATTATATTTTTACGTTAGTATACTTTAGCTGTCTCTCTTAAGAAGCAAACCTTTTTGGAATTCTGTTTCATACATAAGCATGCAAATCATGAATCTTCCATAATCCCTCTCTATGTACTGAACTGTTAATCAATAGTTACGTTATTCGTCTGGCAATAATTAAATTCTATGTGATGTTAACCCAATACCCGATTTTTTTAGTCTGACTTTCCATGTACACTGCCCGAATCATCTGATGGTGTCTTCACGGTATCTCTTGAGCAGGTAAAACTTAGTAAGGAAGTCTTCTGTACTAAAGAGCATCACTAGAGCATGTTCTAACAAAGCTTTCTGAAGCGTTCATTCAGCCTGCTCTGCGTATGTATAATAACACAACTAGTGCCTTTCACCTTAGTATCATTGAGTACATGAGTTCCACTCTGAAAATGAGTATAGCATCAATGAATTTTGTAGCCAAGTGATCCAAAACACCTTGCTCGATTCCACCAAATGTGTTTTATTTGATTTAATGTCATTATTTGTATTTTAGTGTGGTGCAGTATTCAGGATGGTGCCAGATTTACATAATTAAAGGCTTTGTAATGTCCATTAAAAATAAGTGTCATTATACCTAAAATATGAAAATATAAAAGTCATTGGAGAGGCTTTTTAACGTTGCTATGCCAGTTTGATGGTATAAATACATAAAAAATGTCAATTAACCAAATACTAGGTTTACGAGGCTCCTGTACCACTTTTTCTGACACCTAGAAATAAATTGAAACAAAATTGATAAAAACTTAATATATTATTACAAAAACTTTGAAAACCTAATGTCTGGTCCTTCCTGGATTACTTTCTAAGAGGTTGTCCAACTACAATATATATCTTCAGATCAGAGAAAAAATGAAAACTGAATTATGCTTTATATTATATCTTGCTACATCAATCACGTCTAACTTTAGATACACATTCTATATGTTGTGTGTATGTGTGTTATAGAAAAAAAAAAAAAATATATATATATATATATATATAGTACAGACCAAAAGTTTGGACACACCTTCTCATTTAAAGATTTTTCTGTATTTTCATGACTATGAAAATTGTACATTCACACTGAAGGCATCAAAACTATGAATTAACACATGTGGAATTATATACTTAACAAAAAAGTGTGAAACAACTGAGAATATGTCTTATATTCTAGGTTTTTCAAAGTAGCCACCTTTTGCTTTGATGACTGCTTTGCACACTCTTGGCATTCTCTTGATGAGCTTCAAGAGGTAGTCGCCGGAAATGGTCTTCCAACAATCTTGAAGGAGTTCCCAGAGATGCTTAGCACTTTTTGGCCCTTTTGCCTTCACTCTGTGGTCCAGCTCACCCCAAACCATCTCGATTGGGTTCAGGTCTGGTGACCATGGAGGCCAGGTCATCTGGCGAAGCACCCCATAACTCTCCTTCTTGGTCAAATAGCCCTTACACAGCCTGGAGGTGTGTTTGGGGTCATTGACCTGTTGAAAAATAAATGATGGTCCAACTAAACGCAAACCTGATGTAATAGCTTGCCGCTGCAAGATGCTGTGGTAGCCATGCTGGTTCAGTATGCCTTAAATTTTGAATAAATCCCCAACAGTGTCACCAGCAAAGCACCCCCACACCATCATGCCTCCTCCTCCATGCTTCACGGTGGGAACCAGGCATGTAGAGCCCATCCGTTCACCTTTTCTGCGTCGCAAAAAGACTCGGTGGTTGGAACCAAAGATCTCAAATTTGGACTCATCAGACCAAAGCTCAGATTTCCACTGGTCTAATGTCCATTCCTTCTGTTCTTTAGCCCAAACAAGTCTCTTCTGCTTGTTGCCTGTCCTTAGCAGTGGTTTCTTAGCAGCTGTTTTACCATGAAGGCCTGCTGCACAAAGTCTCCTCTTAACAGTTGTTGTAGAGATGTGTCTGCTGCTAGAACTCTGTGTGGCATTGAGCCAGTTTCTTTGTAGCGCTTGATGGTTTTTGCAACTGCACTTGGGGACACTTTCAAAGTTTTCCCAATTTTTCAGACTAACTGACCTTCATTTCTTAAAGTAATGATGGCCACTCGTTTTTCTTAGCTGCTTTTTTCTTGCCATAATACAAATTCTAACAGTCTATTCAGTAGGACTATCAGCTGTGTATCCACCAGACTTCTGCACAACACAACTGATAGTCCCAACCCCATTTATAAGGCCAGAAATCCCACTTATTAAACCTGACAAGGCACACCTGTGAAGTAAAAAACATTTCCGGTGAATACCTCTTGATGCTCATCAAGAGAATGCCAAGAGTGTGCAAAGCAATCATCAAAGCAAAAGGTGGCTACTTTGAAGAACCTAGAATATAAGACATAATTTCAGTTATTTCAAACTTTTTTGTTAAGTATATAATTCCACATGTGTTTATTCATAGTTTTGATGCCTTCAGTGTGAATGTACAATTTTCATAGTCATGAAAATACAGAGAAATCTTTAAATGTGAAGGTGTGTCCAAACTTTTGGTCTGTACTGTGTATGTATATATATATATATATATATATAATATATATATATATATATATATATATTGTGTTGTAGTGACCATGCTACGGCTAGGGGGCGCTGTGTATGCTCCTCAAGAAATATATGGAAGCGTGATTTGGTTGGTAAAACAGTCCTCGGGATTGTTGTGAATGGCAGGTATGTGTCGCAGAGCTCCTCTGCGCTGTAAGCTAAAGTAATATTCTTCTCTGGACTTGTAGTCCCATAAGAGTTGTGTTTATTTTCTAGGGTGGCTTACAGGGTTGGCTGATAAGCTGGCTGGGACTGGCTAACCACACATAAACCGCCCACTGGTGGTTGTGAGGTTTTTGAGGACCTGTGGTGAGGTCATGTGCATGTGACCAGACCATGTGCTCCATACCTCAGCTGGTGGAGTGGCTATAGGTATGTAAGGAAGTGTTTGGCACATGGTGAGGGGAGTGTAGCGTGAGTCTCTGCTGAGACTGTGAGGGTCTCGGGAGTCTGTCAAGCTGGACAGAGCTCCTTGACATCCAGGCGGGGTGTCGCACAGACTGAGGAAGCAAGGCTGGCGAGCTTGAGCCAGCGGAATGGACAGTCTTGAAAACCGTGGTGACACTGACCGGGGTCAGAGTGAAGTGAGAAGTGTGGATTGGATACCTCTGAGATTGAGGGATCCGGGAACCTGCGTGGCCAACAGGTGACAGACAGGAGTCTGTGGTGTGATAACCGGGTTCATGAAGACTGTGTTCAAGTCGTGAGAAGTATTGGTAAGAAAGAGACTGTTTGATGTTGGGATACCTCTGAGGCGAAGAGGTCTCCGGGAACCTGTGTGGCCGATGCCAACATGTAACGGTCTTGAAAACCGTGTTATG
>JARQOD010000001.1:290725059-290858733 GCA_033576555.1 Oophaga sylvatica
AACTTGAAAATTAGACGCGATCCTTCGCTGAAAAAGCACTGATAAGGCTGATATCTGGCGTCTAAGCGTACTTGGTGCTAGACCTGAATCTAGGCCTGCCTGGAGAAATGACAGAATGTTTGGAATTGAAAACCGAAGCGGGGAACAATCATGTTCCTGCACCAAGTAAAAAAGACCTTCCAAGTCCCGTGGTAGATGCGAGCCGAAACAGGCTTTCGGGCGCTAGCCATCGTCGCGGCGACTTTTTTAGAGAATCCAGCCCTGGTCAGGATCCAAGATTCAACGGCCAAGCCGTCAAACACAGGACCGCTGAGTTCTGGTGGTTAAACTGGGCCTTGAGAGAGAAGGTCCGCGCGCTCTGGCAGTCGCCAGGGTGCGTCGGCGAGCAATTGTACCAGCTCCGCGTACCATGGGCGACGTGGCCAATCTGGAGCGATTAATATCGCTGGGACTCCTTCTAACCTGATCTTTCTGATCACCCTTGGGAGCAGAGCTATTGGTGGAAACAAGTATGGAAGATGAAACTGATCCATGGTAGAACCAGGGCATCTACTGCAATTGCCTGCGGATCCCGGTACCGGGAAACAAAGTTGGGCACTTTGGCATTTATCTTGGAAGCCATCAGGTCCACATCTGGGGTTCCCCAGCGTCGGCATATCTGCTGAAAAACCTCGGGATGTAGAGACCATTCCCCTGACGCTATGCCGTGACGGCTGAGAAAATCTGCTGCCCAGTTTTCCTCGCCCGGTATGTGGACTGCTGAAATCACAGAGTGATTTTCCTCTGCCCAGGTCAGAATCTGTTTTACCTCGTGCATGGCCGCCCTGCTGCGGGTACCTCCCTGATGGTTTATGTATGCCACCGCCGTGGCATTGTCCGATTGTATTCGGACTGGGCGGCCCGCCAGATGCTGGTGAAAATGCCTCAAAGCCAGCCGAACCGCTCGGATCTCTAAAATATTGATCGGGAGGGTCGATTCTTGCTGAGACCAAACTCCCTGAGCTGTGTGGTGACGAAACACTGCTCCCCATCCGAGAAGGCTGGCGTCCGTTGTGACTACCAACCAAAAATTTGGAGGAAACAAACGACCCTGTCGAAGAGTGGTGTCCCTCGTCCACCACGTAAGAGTCTGTCTGATCTGCAGGGACAGACGACACCGCAGATTGAGGGAGTAAGGGCTCCCGTCCCATACTGCCAAGAGTGCATGTTGAAGGGGGCGAAGATGAAACTGGGCAAACGGAATAGCCTCGATTGCCGCCACCATCCTTCCTAGGACCCTCATGCAAAACCGGATGGTGTGAGGAATAGGTTGGCGAAGTATCCGTACCTCTTGGCGGAGAACTAAGGCCTTGTCCTGAGGAAGAATTATCAACCCCTGAGCGGTGTCGAAATTCATCCCTAAAAAGGTGATCTTCCGAGATGGCAGGGAGATGACTTCTTCATATTCACCAGCCACCCAAACGAGCAAGGGTGTCTAACGTAATGTTGACACTTTCCTCGCAGGTCTGAAAAGACGGCCCCTTGATGAGGAGGTCGTCTAAGTAAGGCAGGATGACTATCCCCCTGGAGTGCAAAATGGACACAACAGCAGCCATGACCTTTGTGAAACACCCTGGGGGCTGTGGCTAGCCCGAATGGCAGGGCTGCGAACTGAAAATGAAGTTTGTCGATGGCAAACCGAAGAAACCTTTGATGAGGGGGAAATATGGGAATGTGAAGATAGGCATCCTGGATGTCTATTGATGCTAGAAATTCCCCTCTTTCCATGGCTGCAATGACTGAACGGAGAGATTCCATTCGGAAATGCCGAATTTTGACAAACCGGTTCAATCGCTTTAGATCTAGAATAGGCCTTACGGTACCATCTTCTTGGGTACAATGAACAGGTTGGAATAAAATCCCTGACCTCTTTCGACCTCTGGTACAGGTACGACAACCCCGCTGTGCGAAGAGACTCGACCGCCTTGAATAAGGCACGACCTCGAGACCCCTCCTTGGGAAGGCGCGAGGAAAAAAGCGATTTGGGGGAAGGCTGGTAAATTCTATTTTGTACCCCGTGGAGACTAACTCCCTGACCCACTCGTCGTGAGTCACTGATAGCCAAGTGGGACGAAACCAGAGTAAGCGGCCGCCTAACTGGAAAAATTGACCGGATTTTGCCTCCAGTCATTTGTCTGAATATCTTTGGGGTTTGGACCCTCTGGATCTTGGCTGATAAGATCTCCCTCTTCCCAGAGGATTGGTCCTGTAGGTGACCTGGCGATCTTTGGCCTGATTAGGCCGACCTGAGCCGCTGGAGGTGGCTGGCATGGCCCAGCCTGGGTTACGAAAGGCCCTAAAACGAGGCTGAGGTTGTCGACGAAAAGGTTGTTTAATCCTTTGCTGAGGAAGGAAATTGCTCTTCCCTCCCGTTGCATCAGATATGAGCTGATCCAGTCTCTCGCCAAATAACCGACCACTCTGATATGGTAAAGATGTAAGCGACTTCTTTGAGGTTGAATCTGCTCGCCAAGTTTCTCAGCCATAAGGATCTTCTAATGGCAATTGCATTAGCAGCGGCTAATGCTGCGCAATTTGCCGCATCCATGGATGCATTAATTAAGAAGTCTCCAGCAAGAGCTATTTGATTAGAAATCTGGGTTACCTCAGACGGCACCTCTATGCCGTGAAGAGCCCTATTTAGAGACTCCGACCAGGATATTATGGCCTTGGCAACCCAAGTCGCTGCAAAAGAAGGAGAAAGAGCAGAACCTGATGCCTCAAATACCGAACGGGCCAAACTCTCAATTAGACGATCCGTTGGCTCCTTAATAGAGGAACCGCTGGGAATAGAGAGGAGCGTTTTAGATGCCAAACGCGAAACAGGAGGATCAACCGAAGGAGATTCTGTCCACTTCTTAAGGAGCTCAGGAGCAAAAGGATATCTAGTATTGAGAGCCTTTTGTCCAGCAAAGCGCTTGTCCGGTTTTCTCCCGGTGGCGCTGCACTAATTCCTCAAACTCAGGATGAGCACCAAAAACTTTATGGGCTTGCCTGGCTCGTTTAAAGGTCACCTTGTGACCAGAGGTCAAGGTGGACTCATCGTCTATCCCCAGAGTTTGATTGATAGCTTCAATCAAACTGTCAATTGTTTCTTGACTATACTGTGCCTCTAGATTAAGTGATTCTTCCAAATCGGAATCCGAATATTGATCACTTGCCAAGGGAGAGGGAGAGCGGGAGACGGAACTAAAAGATGCCGAGGCTCCAGACGGCATGGGCGACACAGTGTGGGTTCGTTTCCCCTGTGTCTGCCTGGTGCGAGCGCGGCCCCTGCAGGCCTGAGGTTCCTGAGATGTAGCCAAGACAGGTGAACCACTGTCCCTGCTCCTATCGGGAGCTTGAAGGGACTCGACCGCTCTGGTCAATGACGCCACAGATTGAGCCAGGGAAAGGGCCCATTCAGGGGGGCTTGACGCACTAGGCTCGGCTATAGGAGAGGGTTCCTGAGCCCGTTCAGAGTCACAGGCCTCGCAGACCCGAGAAGTCTGGGCATGCGGAAAAGGGGACCTACAAGCAATGCATGCAGTATAAAGTATCGTATGCGTCTTGGTTCTTTTGGACATTCTGAATCCGTCACAGTACACAATAAACTGGATGTGTCAGTCAGCGGAAGGGGCGCAAAAGTGCGCAACAATCAGGCTGGAGGTAGTAGCACTCGCCCCAGTCCTGTATCCCAGCGTCCTTTCGTGTACAATGGGCAGAAAAAAAACAGGACATCCGAGTTTCTCCCGGTGAAATTGCCTGCGGCTCCAATCTTTCAAAAAAGAGCGCTTCTCTGCCAAAGAGGAAGTGCTCATGTAGCCGAGCCTCAGGAGGGAGGGTCAAGAGGCGCGGCCTAGACGTCAGGGCTTCCGTCCCCCAACTTCCGGCCGCGGCCTATCTCCGGCAAAAGCCGGGGACTAAATTCCACCATACTTCAGCCCGCGGCCTAGTCCAGGGTAAAGCCGGGGACTAAATCTTTACTCCGGAGCGCTGCTGTATCTTTAGCCATTCTGGATTTGAAGGTGAGATTCTTCTTCCAACATCTTCACATGCAGCGCATTAAAGGGGGACTCTCCGTGAAAAATAAAAGGACGGTGCAGGAACCCTAACTCCATCACCCCTTCAGGGGATGAGGAGAGGGACCGTCCGCCACCTTGCAGCACCGCAGTCTAGCATTGGTGGTGCAGTGGGGGCCGCACGGACTAACTCCCGCCTCTGTACAGCCTAGGGCTTCAATACCTTAGGGTGGTCAGGGCTGAGTCCGGCATTTATGTCCCACGTTGCGGGAGAGGATACGATGGAGGCTTTACTCCACGTGCTCGCCCGTTGATGGTTTGGGGAGATCGGACCCTTTCAATAGGATCCGTCGCCCCTATCTCATCTTCGTGGGAAAAAAAAAAAAAAAAAAAAAAAAAATGGTCTGGAAAAAGAACCAGACGTGTGCCTCCATCAGACACTAAGCAATAACTGGATTTGCCTGTGGCCAGTGCTGAGGTGTATACGGCGGAGGAGGAGCTAACCTTTTTTTATGTTTACTTAGTGTCAGCCTCCTAGTGGCAGTAGCATACACCCACAGTCCTGTGTCCCCCAATGAGACGAAGGAGAAAATCACCACATCTACTATGTAACAGCGCTGTCACAGCAGCGCTGAAGCATACTGACATACAAGTAATAGCGCTGCTCACTCAGACGCTAAAGCACTCACACATAATAATAATAAAAAATTTGTGTGGAGTACTCACCAGCCAAAGCGCCACAGGGACCCTCAGGGGTTTCTGGCGCTGTGCCCATGCTTCCCCCCAGGGCGAGGAACGCAGTGACCGCACGTGTGGTTTGCGTCCCGCCAGGGAAGCTCTCCTCATCCCCCAGGGCCGGCAAGGATTCTGCAGGGACTATTGAGTAAATACAGATCCGCCAAGGGAGAGGTTGGGGTACAGCAGCGCTGGTACCCCTGAGACCTCTAGACCAACTGGTGATCCAAGTCTCCTGTCCGAATATAAAATAATAAAATCTTCTGAGGAGCTGCATTAGCAGCGACCATCCTCTGGACCTCAAATCTTAGACTGGAGCTGAGTAGGAGGAGCCCGAGCTGGAGGGGCCAGCCAGTCAGCACTCTTTTGATCTGAGGTGACATCCTGATCTGGGGCTCCGCCTACCCATCAGTAATGAATTCCTGTGTCTCCCTCCCTTCCATTCTGCAGCTGAAAAGAAGATCTACTTCTAATTTGGTCCAGTCACTGGAAAGTTGCTAAAATGGCCTAGCGTTTTTAATACCGCCATAAAATTACAAAGAAGATCGCCGCCCAGATGCATGGCTCCATCTCCACTTCATCTACTCTTTACAGGACTGGGATCCAACAGACTCCCATGCCATCATGGGCATCATTGAAGCTTACCCATCCCAGCTCCTGCCTATCTCCTTTCTGACATGGGAAATACATAAGACCAGACACAGAAAAGCATGGCTGTGGGTAAAAAGCTGAGCGCTGCACAGAATGCAATCACTTGTGGACCAGGGTCGCAGGTTGGGCTTACCTGCAGTAGGTAATCTACTTAAAGAGAACCAGTCCTGTTGAAAACGGTATCTGATCAGCAGACAGATGTTATAGATAAGGAGAATCTGATCAAACTGATACCCATTTTTGTGGGAAAAGTTAGAAAATCCCCTGTGTTTGTATGCAAAGGAATCCAGTGGGCGGTCCTATTCAGTGATTGACAGTCTTACCTGCAGGGATTGCTGTCAATCACTGAGTAGGACCGCCCTCTGGACTCAAGTGCATACAAACACAAGGGACTTCAATAAATAAAATGCAAATTTTATGGAAACTTTTCCAACAAATCCACATACCATCCGACTCAGCTTCTCCATCTCTATACCATGCTGTAGACACATCAGACTGAATATACAACAGGACAGGATCCCCTTAACATTTTTTTGGATGTAAAAATCCCCAAGTAGATTTATATAACCTGTACTTTAGCTATTTAAATGGAAAATCAATGGTATTATTTTACACTAATGCGTCTACAGTGCTAAAATATCTAAGCTACTATACGTACAGTGCAGACAGACACAATCTCCAATAAATTAAGCCAAAACAGTCAACAATACAAGACTCTCGGTAGGAACACAACTGGTTTACTCTAGCAATGGGAACACCAACGAGAGGCAAATGACATTGTTATAATCTGGGAAGCTGGAAGCTAGAAATTTGCTGGCCAACTCATCTTTATGGCAGTAACAATGGCATTACTAGAACATTCTTCCAGCCATACTAATAGACAAAATCCAATGCCTTATTGTAATTAAAAAAAAAAGTCAATCATATTAATAGCAGCGTATTTCAAGCACCACTCCAGCTTTTTTTATTGCAGTGCTGGAGTGGTGTTTCTAATCTAAGGTCCCTGAACTTATTCTTACACTTACCCGCTGCCGTCTTCACCGTCTATCGCCACCGCTCCGGTCAGTCTCCAGCAGTTTCTGACTTGCCTGATCGATCCAGTGTTTGCTGGAGCAAGCCGGAGGTCACTTTTCAATTTAAGTATATGAGATCCTCTTTCTGGCTCTCAGAAGTTGTGGTCACTAGATGGCGGCGTTGGACCGGAGCAGCACCAATAAAAGGTGAAGTGGGCGGCGGATAAGTAAAACACTACGGTCAACGGCCTTAGATTAAAAGCAGCTTTCCAGTGCTTAAAAAAAACTGGAGTGATGCTTTAATCAACTAGAAATACTCCAAAAGCTTCCATTAGGTGGTATAAAAATAATAATAAAAGTATGTGAATGGGTCCACATTTTTGGAATACATACCTAACAGAACATCAGCAGCCAGAAGATGGTCCATCACACTGTCCAGGATGTAGGTCTGGAATTCTTTCTGCTGAGCTCTTGTAGATCTTTCAGGAGTAGCCTGCAAAACATCAATTAAAATCAGCGATGTCATTCTAGGGTAATAGGTCTGTATTGGTGGCAAGGGCACTATATTTTAAATTAAAGTTTTTTTGCTTTTTTTTTAAAATATGTTTATCTTGGTGGTGGTCTCAAAATTCTCCATTCTCCACTAGACCGCCATATTTGCACTGTTGGACACTATTACTTAGCACATGCTGTTGGAGTCCTCTCATTATCATCATATGGAAAGGTAACACTTCTATTATAAAGCTTGATGTAAACAACATAGGATTCATCATGGTCAATAGACGATGAGAACAGCTCAACTCCTTCTCTTCTCTTTTGAATCCCTGCACAGTAAACTGTACACATGGCACAGAGCATGTCCACAACACACGGGGGTAGCTACCGTCACCACATATTGACAGATCGCTCTGCAGCATATGTATGTGCAGAGCAGGCTATCCATGTGCAGGAGAGTGATTACAGCGCACTCAATGTATAGTAAGCGGTGACTAGAATGGCTCCCTGAACTGCCTCAATGTCTGGAAGCCAGCGGCTGCAGGGAAAATAAAACTTTATATTCTCCATGAACCAACTGTGCTATTAAGCCTGCCAGACATGATTTAAATGCTACTTACCAGCAGATTACTCCTATAGTTGCAGATAAAGTGTTTGTGGAGATGACAGGTTCCCTTTAAAGGGGTTGTCCAGTCTCAGAAAAGTCTGCAGTCGATGAAAATCAAATGAGATTTGATGCCTACACTCTCATGATTCCCCTGTTTTGCGCAAGTGATCTGTATACCTGTGGTCATGTGCTGACTAGTCTTACCCTGCTTCTCTCAAAAAGAGAATTGAAAGAAGCGCCGAAGTTTAGCCGACACATGGCAAAGGGCAGAGTCAGACGGCCGTATAACTCGTTCGATAATCGCATCGCACTGCAAGGACTGGCCCGGCACCTCTCCTGACCTGAGCAAGACAGCGTGATGGATTACTATGCAGCTGACAAGCTCAGGTCAGGAGAGCCGACAGCCAGTACAAGTTTTATGATGCGATTCTTGCACGAGAAATACGGCAGTCTGTCTCTGCCCTAAATATGAAAATTGCATACATTTAGTCAGGTGGAATATAGGCAGTTGTGTCTGTGCACGATTCGGCAGTTTGCAGTCACTCTGTGACCTGACAACCCCTTTAATTAAAAGTAAAATAATATACATATCATTCTTTATACATTATTCTATTGTGTTTAGAATGTTGATATTTGCATTATTTTTGTCATTTATTCCATTTATACCGTTATGGCCAGTTATTGCCTGTACTGATTCTCTGAACACATTATATACTGACCGGGGGGAGTACTCCTTCCCCTTTCTTTCAGGATAGTTTTTGATCTAATATGATCACTTTTTCATCTCTATCCTGATTGATGAATGGCTTTAGTAGACCTTCTGCCATTTATACATACACTGTTCTTTTGATACTTGTTTAATAAACTTCATATTATTTATATTTTTGTTGAGCCTTTGCCTTTCTATCATGGTACTATCGGCATTACAGTACCAATACCTTGATTATATAAGCAGGTCTTTGGTTGTTCTCTCTTTTCTTGTCTGTGCATGTTCTCCACCTTATATGTTTGTTTTATACGACTTTTTATGAAGCTATATTTAATAAAAATTTTGATTTTATCACGATATAGGGGTACAGTATCTGTTCTTTGGTGTAACAAGCTGAAGAGCTTGCCGAAACTTTTAACGGGTGTGGACAATCCTTTTCAGCCTCCTGTTTTCTTTTCCTCCGTCTTCATCTTGATTCCCATATTTCATCATGAACTTTATTCCTCGATTACTGCTATTATTCCCATGATGCATCAGTACAGTACCATATGAGCAACTAGAGTTGTACCATGTCTGCCTCCTAAAAGGACACTGAAGTTATCTTTCCCTCTAAATTATCCTAAATTAGCTAATAGAATACAAGTATACAGTCAGGAGGCTGAAGCGTGATCTTCTACATTCTAACAATGTGACAGGTAATGTGCAGTCATTATCAGTAACTGTGATAGGAGTTTCTTCACCCCACACACCCACTGCATGGAGAACTTTAGTGCCACAGTCCATGCAATTTCATCATACAGGCAGTACTTAGATGTGAGAAATAAAGCCACGTAATTCCCAGGGGTTCACCAAGCAATTAAATGGCTCAATGGAAAAGGATACCATGAAATTCCAGGTAGGAAGGAACAATTAAAAAAGGGAATACTAGATAAATGAAATGTACTAGAACACTGGCAGCAATTTAAATTTAAAAAAAAATTCACTTGAGTGCAAGTTTAAAAAATGTGTTAAAGATCAAAGGCAGTAAAACAGGTGGTTTATAGTTTAACATTTGCTTATTTATTCTTTTTAAAGATTGAGGGATAGAACAGAAACTTTGCTACTAGTTCCTGTTTTATTCTGCCAATTACATCAAAATTAATTGAATGCATCAAATGATGCAAGGGAGAGGCTTACAATATATAGAGAAATAAAAAAAATGAACTGAAAACTTCAAGCAGTCTCATAATTGTTTTTTTTTCGCTCAGTCTTCCACTTCTCAAAGACTAATATGTAGTTTTGTACCAGATTATAGGGTTTTTACTGCTCAGTAGATGTTATTTCCTTATGTCCCAATTCTCCTTTCAGCAGAGAACAGGCACAACTGAACAATTTACCTCTAAAAGAAGGTCTATCAAAGGAGTTTGCTTGCTGGCGGGAGTGAGGCAGAGGTTTTCAATGACAAGAACTCTCATGAAATCAAACACAAACTTCTTGGCGGGGTGGCTGGTTAGGTAAGTCTTAGAGCCGACATTACAGTACTCAGATTGGCTTCTGTTCATTCCAGAGTCTGAAGCAAAGGCTTTGAATTCTTCAGCAGGAGATCCCACCTCATCATCAAGGTCAGTGACCTGGAGAATAAAGTGCAGCATTTAAGATTTTACAACAATATGCGGGCACTGCAAGGCAAGGCACATTATTGACCACGATTAACACGTATACAAATCTATAGGACTACAAGATTATCGGAGGTCATCTATAATATAACGGTGGGAGCGTCACTCTGTCTGAAGCCTTTATAGACTGCGCAAGCGCGACACGCCTGCGCAGTCTGGCTCCAGACAGAGTGAGGCATCCAGAGCGGTGAGTATACTGTATGGCGCCGGAGATCGCGGTATGTGTACTGGATGCATACCGCGAACTCCGGCGCCATACTCACATACTTACCTGACCGGGAGGAGCGTTGCCACGGCGCTTCTCTTCTCCTGGGGCAGGAGACCAGGAGTGAGCGTCGGATCGCGCATGCGCAATAGCGCTATCCGGCGCCATTTTGCTGAAGACACATTTACAGTGTGACTTCAGCAATATGGCGCCGGACCGCGCGGTATGGGCATGCGCGTACTCCAGCGCCGCTCTCCTCCCCTGGCGTCCAGCAGAACGGAACAGCGCTGGAGCACAGGGATGAAAGGTGAGTATAAATGTTTTTTTTTTTTTGGGTATCTGTGCAGTTTAATAGCGGTGAGAGGACCATGCACATCAGGATTGGGGGGTGAGGGGACCATGCACATCAGGATTGGGGGGTGAGGAGACCATGCACATCAGGATTGGGGGGTGAGGGGACCATGCACATCAGGATTGGGGGGGTGAGGGGACCATGCACATCAGGGTTGGGGGGGTGAGAGGACCATGCACATCAGGATTGGGGGTGAGGGGACCATGCACATCAGGATTGGGGGGTGAGGGGACCATGCACATCAGGATTGGGGGGTGAGGGGACCATGCACATCAGGATTGGGGGGTGAGGGGTCCATGCACATCAGGATTGGGGGGTGAGGGGACCATGCACATCAGGGTTGGGGGGTGAGGGGGACCATGCACATCAGGATTGGGGGGTGAGCGGACCATGAACATCAGGGTTGGGGGGTGAGGGGACCATGCATACCAGGATTGGGGGGATGAGGGGGCCATGCACATCAGGATTTGGTATGAGGGGACCATGCACATCAGGATTGGGGGGTGAGAGGACCATGCACATCAGGATTGGGGGGGTGAGGGGATCATGCACATCAGGATTGGGGGTGAGCGGACCATGCACATCAGGATTGGGGGGTGAGCGGACCATGCACATCAGGATTGGGCGATGAGGGGACCATTCATACCAGGATTGGGGGGTGAGGGGACATTCATACCAGAATTGGGGGTGAGGGGACCATGCATTCCAGGATTGGGCGGGAGGTGACAATGCATACCAGGATTGGTGGGTGAGGGGACCGTGCATACCGGGATTGGGGGGTGAGGTGACCATGCATATCAGGATTAGGGGGGTGAGGGGGCCATGCACATCAGGATTGGGGATGAGGGGACCATGCACATCAGGATTGGGGGTGAGCGGACCATGCACATCAGGGTTGGGGGGTGAGAGGACCATGCACATCAGGGTTGGGGGGTGAGGGGACCATGCACATCAGGATTGGGGGGTGAGGGGACCATGCACATCAGGATTGGGGGGTGAGGGGACCATGCACATCAGGATTGGGGGGTGAGGGGACCATGCACATCAGGATTGGAGGGTGAGGGGACCATGCACATCAGGATTGGGCGATGAGGGGACCATTCATACCAGGATTGGGGGGTGAGGGGACCATTCATACCAGGATTGGGGGGTGAGGGGACCATTCATACCAGAATTGGGGGTGACGGGACCATTCATACCAGAATTGGCGGGTGAGGGGACCATGCTTTCCAGGATTGGGCAGGAGGTGACCTTGCATACCAGGATGAGGAATGGGGTGCCATGCATAGTAGATTTGGGTGGGGGTGAGGGGACCATACATACCAGGATAGGGATGAGGGGTGCCATGCATACCAGAATAGGAGGGGGGAAGCACATACCAGAATGGGAGACCATGTACCTATAAAAATGCTTGCCACCCGGGCGTAGAAGGGTTCATCACTAGTTTACTATATACATGGGTAGTATCTGTCACATTGCACCAGTGGTTAAAATAAAAAAAACAATCACAACATGGGCATAGCTGGTAGTTGCCAATTTAAAATTAGTAACACATCCAACCACACCACTATAATTTGCTATTATGTATAACAATGACATTAATTTGTAAAGTAACGTATTTCTCTGTATAAGAAGATAAACCCAGTCTACTTCTACAGTGGTGTAACTTACTGGGGTTGTTTATATTGGAATAATGATAAGTTCCACAATTGGATGTGTTAAAAACATGTTCCTGTGCCAAGATAATCTTATAAGATGTGCCTCTGCTATGTACTGTGTAATGGCCGTGTCTGACCATACGAAGTTGCTCTAATTAATGGTTGGCACATACCTCAGCTTCTGGTCAGGGAAAGAAGCATAAGGCAAAAACACACTTGTGATAAAACAAACAGGCAGGGAAATATGTTCCCTCACACAAACAAATTTTCCTACCTGTCTGTTTTATCACAGGAGTGGGTGTTTCTGATGTATTACTGGCAGGCCACTGCAGTTCCTCCATCAATGACTTCATTTATGAGGAGTTCAGAGGGCTAGAGACGTGGCAATGAAATGTGTTACCTCTGAGAGCAGCAGCTGCAAACCCCCGATTTGTTATCTGAACACTCACTTATCATTATGCTTCCTCCCCTGACTAGGAACTGTGGTATGTGTCAACCATGAACTGAAGCAGCTCTGCATGGTAGGACACATCAAGTTAACCGTACATAGCAGGGGCACAATTATAAGATTATCTCAGAACAGGAACATTTTTGAACACATCCAATTGTAGAAGTTATTATTCCAAGATCAATTAAAGCGTACTTTGTTCACGAGAGAGACACTTTAAAAGGCCATGTGCCCCAATGCAAGATCTCCAACAATGCCTGTCATAACCATGAGTCTTTAATAACCATATTAGTCTTCCTATATAGACCAAAGGGACCTTTTGAGCCATTAGCCTCCAGGGCCTGGTAACTCCATAGACATCAATATGCTCATGTATTGCCATATGGTTCTCATCAGTGCCAATTCAGATATTCATATTAAACACTGGTCCAGAAGAGACATTAATAGCCACAACATCAAATATTTGCTTGGATTTAGCAGAAGATATCAAATGTTTTGTGTCCTGACAAACCAAAATAATCAGTTTGTTACTGGTGACAAAAGAGCAGTAACAGAACATTAGCTTTTGTACAAGGAGATGGAGACGTCCCTGTAACGGCCACCTGCAATATGCTACTACTTGGCACCGGAGGCCTAGCTAACATTAGGCAGATGAGCAAGATAACACAGCTCACTGGCACAATGAGCACCGGCCTGCTCCAGACCATGGAGAAACAGTCTCCAATCCCAAGAGGCCTATTCAGCTCCATCTGTCACACATGCACATGTGCAGATCAATAATACAAAGACATCTTTATACGCCATGACGGCCCGACAGCAGTACATTACCAATAGCGCTCACTTGTGAAGTCAAGGGACCTGCCAACAAATCTCAACACATCTCTGTAAACCATCCGTCACCAAGCTCTCCTACAGAAACTCAGAGATGACATTAGCCAATAAAATGTGGAAAGCAAGTCCTATAAAACTCTATAGTATTGCATATTTTCAAGTATTTCTGTGTAAGGCCACTACTGACAACGATTCAGTCTGAAGCCTTTGTCAGATGTACTGCTAAATTTAAAGGACCAAACACCACTGCATGCAGCCTGATTCTTCCCATCAAGGCGGTACAACATGATGGACCCTATTGTGTTATCTGTCGTGCAATGGATTTGGCTATTCGACGCATGGGATTTTCAGTTTTTCTTTTTTTAATAAATTTGCAAAAATTTCTACATTTCTGTTTTTTTCAGTCAAGATGGGGTGCAGAGTGTACATTAATGAGAAAAAAAATGAACTTTTTTGAATTTACCAAATGGCTGCAATGAAACAAAGAGTGAAAAATTTAAAGGGGTCTGAATACTTTCCGAACCCACTGTATGTAACATTTTAGGCGGTGAACCACTGTATAGGAAAGACCAGCCTACTATGCTTCCCTACACACTTTTGGCATCTGGTGCATCCATAGAGTCCTATAAATACGCTGACTACCCACAAGCTAAGATCTTTGACAGATTGAGCACATTGGAAACACAGTGTGAGACTACAAGTCAAAGATTAATTATGTAATCTATTATAAAATCATGTAAACTAATTCTTACTTTATAATCACAGTGACACGTCCCCATTCTCGCTCATGTCATGTACATGTAACATGTTTGTGTAATAAAAATGGAAAGGTTGAGAATTGATTGTATCTGTAGATGTCAACGGTTACAGACCGGTTACAGCTCAGCCTTCACATTAGAAATGGCAGATACATTGGTCGTCTTCCAATATACAGAACCCAGCTGTGTGATGTGACATTTACCGTTCTACGTGAAGGGGTTCGGTTAGGTGGCATTTTACACATGGCCCGATAGAAGCCAACTGAGACTGACGTGTATCAAGGTCATTTGATTCTTGCTTTACTAATAGCTTCCCTGTCCCTGTTTGCTCATTAGCTTTGTGGATAAATGTCAACATACTATTTATTCACACTGTTCCATATTCATATGCCCAAGCTTATATGTAATGTGGAGAAAAGAAATAAATTGTAAATAAATATAAATCAATAGAACATTCTGATGCTTAAAAAAATAGTTGCCAATTCCTAAGATGACAATTTAAATGGAAACCAATGGAGGCACTTCCCGTACTACTTATCAAACCTGGTTGTCAAACCTCTGGTTTTTATAGATGGAAGTGCTCTTTAAACTTCCACGGTACCCTGTAAAATTTACAGTGCTCCGCATAGATCAGTACACCCAACAGATTTGTCAGAAAATCCTTAATTTCCTTTCAGAATCAAAATTTTTTACAGGATACAATACTATAAATACTTCCAGAGCTCACCGACACAAAAAGAGGACTTAGAAATCCTCCCAAAAATGTTTCAAATAATCACAGCAGAAAAAAAGGCAGAGATGCTTACCTGCCCAGGTCTCCAGGCAGGTAAGCATCTCTGCCTTTTTTCTGCTGTGATTTTTTACAAAATACTCCCACCAGCAAGATTTGTTATTTTGCACACCCACAAAAGTAAATTTTCCTTAAATTCATTCAAGACCATGTGTCAAAAATAAGTACACCCCAATGAAAATCTTACAAGCAAATCTAAAGTATAGACTCAAAAACTCTCAACAAGAATTCAACCACAGGAAACTCTAATTATTAATTGAACAGGTGTCCAGCGGACAGTTGACTATAAAATGGGATTACTTAAAGGGTTTATCCACCATTACGACAACCCCTTCTTGATCAAAATATTTGGTCCCCATAAAATAATAAAGCTTATACTCGCCTCCCGTACCAGCACCGATCCCACGGTGTCACCACTCGCGGTCCCGGGGCTCTCGTGCGGTTGTTGTGATATGTGATGCCGGCGCCCAATCAGCGCTGGAGTCACTGTCTCCACATTTGGACAAATCAAACATGAAGCTGATCTCAGACTTCCTCTTCATGCCTAATTCAACAGGAGATGGGGAAAGTGACACCAGCGCTGATTGGACGCCGACGACACGTGTAACAACAGCAGCACAGGAGCCCAAAGACTTCGAGCGCTGTCACAGCAGGAACAGCACCAACACGGGAGGAGAGTTTAAGCTTTATTATTTTAAGGGGCAAAGTGAGTGGTATGACGAGAGGTTGTCCCAAGTAGCGGACAACTTCTATATTAAAGAAAACCCCTTCCCATTTAATGCTGTCAGCAATAGCATCACATGGAGGAGAAATGAGACAAAACCTGAGAAAGAAAATTTCTTTACACAAAAAAGGTAAAAACTGCAGATCAAAGCTTTGTCAGAATACTGTAAAAAAAGTGATACAAAATTTAAGATGGAACTGCAACCATCTCATAGAGATATCAAAGACGACCATGAACATTAACACCTAAACAAAAGTGTCTCCTGATGAGAAGGGTTAAACAAAATCAGCATGGAAGTTCACTGCAGTTAGCTTAAGAAAACCATTGTAATTGTTTCCTGAGACACAATATGGCATGCACAGCAGAGAAATGGCATGCATGGGTGTTATTCACCAATGAAGCCGCTCCTAAAGCCCATGTACAAAAAAGCCCGCCTACAATTTGCAATGCTGAAAAATATGAAGACTACTGGGACTCTATACTCTGCCAACCAAGAAAAATGTTTTTGGAATTGATGGCTTCAAAACGGTATGTTGTCGTAAAGGTGAGGAGTGCAAATAAAAATGTATGTCGCCTACAGTGAAACATGGTGGTGGCAATGTCTTTATGTGGATCAGCATGACTGGTGATGGGGAGCTACATTTAATTGATGGTATCATGGATTCACAGATGCACTGCTCTATATTGAAAGAGAAGATGATAACAGCACTCTGAGCCCTTGGTAGATGTGCACTCTCTAACACGACTGATCCAAAATACAAATCTAAGGCCACTCTCGCATTTCTGAAGAACAGAGTGAAAGCGTTTCAGTGGCCAAATTTGTTCCTGATCTAAACCCAATTGAACACCTATGGGGAATTCTGAAGAATTAAGTGGGTCATCACTCTCCATTCACCATCCAGGCACTAGAAAAAAATCATTTTTGAAGAATGGAAAGAGATGGATGTTGCAATATGTCACCAACTGTTTCATTCCATGCCTAGAAGATTTTGTGCTATACTTAAAACTCATGGAAGTCACATACAATACTAGATGTAGTAGTTTTGGTGCGGGGTGTATTAATTTTTGCATCAATTAATTTGAGTAAAACTGAACATTTTGTAATGAAAGTTATACTATTAATTTTATTTACAGGTTATGGATTAGAAAATGTTTTATGAAACTCAGTCTTGTCAGCATTGTTCTCGTGTTCAGTGAGATATTGATTTATATGATACTCTTCAAAGAGGGTGTACTCAATTATGCTGATGACTGAATGGTGAGGTAGGAATAGTGTTAAAGGGTTAATGCAAGTAAATGTAAAGGACTTGGCTCCTTACCATTTCAGAGTATGGTCGAATGTTAAAGGAGAACACAGTGGCCACCAGGGCACAAAGGAAGTCAGGACTCATCCACATTGGTGCAAGATCTGGGACATTATGGTAAAGGTAGCGAAAGAACTGCATCAATGTCACCGGATATTCCCGGAGCCACGAACCTTCTTCCTCTGACTGCCATGGCTATGGTCAAATGGAAAAAGTATAAAATTAGAAAGATCTTAAGAATTACATTATTTATTAAACATGCTTGGGTAGTTTTCGCTGCAATAAGCTAAATCTAAAATGATACTAAAATAATAATATTAAACCGCACTTACAGAATTCAGCATTGTCCTGAGCATGCCCAGTAAGAGTAATGCAGCTTCTGTGCAAACGTTGTGGATAGAGGAGAAGACATTTCCACTGGACGCTGGCACCCCGAAGATAAAAGTCCAGATGGAGTCCAGGTCAAACTAAGGAAGAAAAACGTAAAGGGGAGGTGTTCAAGCAAAGTATTTTCACTGGAACACTGGGGTAAAACATTCTGAAAAGTTGAAAAATTGTTGTGCAACGCGGAGTTGCGGCTTTTGGCGTTTCCATGTCAGTTTAAAGCAACTCTGCCAAAATGGGTGGAACTGGGGAGGAACCATGGCTATGGCTAACCATCAAATTCATCAAAAGTGCCGGCGTTTTGTATACCAGGAATGTTACTCTAGTCACCGAGGCACGCGCCACTAAGATGATGCAACAAATTCATGCGCCTCTTAATGGATATGGTGCATCATACTCCAGCGAGCCCTTCATTAAGACACCAATCTTAATGAATCAGCTCCAGGCTAATGCAGGTTTCTCTCTACGCACTTGTAGCATATCACAGGAAAATGCAAAAATCCCCTTTAAGGGCAAGGTTTCTGGTTACTTCGGTATCTCACCATGATGCTGGGCAGTAAGCCACACATTAAGGAACAAAAGGAATGGTCAATATGGTCCAAATCCATGTGAAAAAGTACTTGAAAAAGGAGGATAGAATGCAGAATTGCAAAAACAGAGTTAGTCGGGTTTCCAGTGCCAGTATTTAAGTGCTAGAGTAAATAGGCCTATATCCTGCATTATGGACAAAGGTACTTCCAATTGAGAGTGTCAATCAATTATTAGCTTAAAATCAGATCACCTCTATAAAATATGAAGATCTAATCCAAGATTAGGACACACATATACTTGTCTTACTGGCTAATTCCTACCTGGCAACCCCGGTTACTTCGGTTGCTGGTGACAGGTGCACTGACCTGCAAGTTTTCAGGCAGTTCAGTGACAGGCTGCTGCAGGAACAGTGCCATGAGCAGAAAGTAAAGTGCGGGAACATTGGTGTGCTTGGGGAGAAGGGACTGAAGAACTGAAAAGCCAGGGAAATGACAAGCATCACGGTTGATTTCCCTGACCGTTGACCTGCCTCCAGCACTCCTTCCAACGTTGAAGCCTGCAGGGCAAAAACAGAACCTCAGAGCCCTAAACACATTTAGGTACACCCAAAACACGGATTTTGGTAAAGACTTACCTGTAAAATCCTTTTCAGCGAAGGAAGGAAGAGAGACACAGTATTCATTACTGATGGGTAGGCGGAGCCCCAGATCAGGATGTTACCTCAGATCAAAAGAGTGATGACTGGCTGGCCCCTCCAGCTCGGGCTCCTCCTACTCAGCTCCAGTCGTATCAAAGCTTTTAGGAAAAGAGCCAAGATCACCAGCGGAGCAACATAACCCCTTCTGAAGGAACTTCAGAGAAAAAACACAAGGATACAGGTTATGCATGCAAAGAAAGCCAAAAACCACAGAGTTCCAGGTACTACTCACGGAACCTGACTACTGCGATGAGCTGGCGATGCTGGAACAGAGCCTTAGCGCGCTGACCTCAGCCCAGATAATCGCTATCAGATAAGGGTCGCGCTGCATCTGAAAACATCAACACACTTCTGCCGTGGGAGGGTGCTGTGTCTCTCTTCCTTCCTTCGCTGAAAAGGATTTTACAGGTAAGTCTTTACCAAAATCCGTGTTTCAGCTGCAGATGAAGGAAGAGAGCCACAGTATTCATTACTGATGGGACGTCCCAAAGCAGTTCAAAAATAAGGGTGGGAAAAAACCAACAAAAGGCAGAAACCCAACAACCTTAACAACAAAGCGCAACCAGCGCTAAACACAAGTTCATCCAGAACTTTAAACTACAGCTGCCTGCAGGACCCTACGTCCGAGGGCTGCATCAGCGAAAGCACTGACGTCCACTTTATAAAATCTTGTAAACGTGTGGACAGAGCGCCAAGTCGCCGCTCGGCAAAGCTGCACTGCCGAAGCACCTTGATGAAAAGCCCACGATGAAGCCACAGCTCTCGTGGAATGGGCTCGAATCTTAATCGGGCAAGATTCACCCCGAAGACGGTAAGCTTCCAAAATAGCTGACCGGATCCAACGAGCTATAGAACCCTTGGAAGCTCGTTGACCACGCCGACGACCTGCCGGAACCACAAACAGGGAGTCCGTCTTACGAAAACCTTGAGTAATAGATAGATAAAACTTCAAGGCCCGCACTAAATCCAATGTGTGTAAATCTCGCTCTTTCGTATTCTTCGGATCCGGACAGAGTGAAGGCAACACAATATCCTGGTTAACATGAAATTGTGACACCACTTTAGGCAAAAAATCACCCCGAGTGCGAAGCACTACACGATCCGGAAAAAACTCCAGAAAAAGGAGGCGAGCAAGAAAGAGCTGCCAATTCAGAAACTCTCCTCAAGGAAGTGACTGCAACAAGGAAAGCCACCTTCCAAAAAAGTAAAGAAAGGCTAGCAGAAACCATAGGTTCAAAAGGTTTATGCTGAAGAGCCTCCAAAACAAGGTTGAGCCGCCAAGGAGACACGGGTGCCTTCCGCGGCGGAAACTTACGAGAGATACCTCGGAAAAAAGAGATCACGTCTCTATTCGAAGCAATGGTTCTCCGGAATAATAAGGACAGAGCAGAAATCTGACCTTTCAGAGTGCTAACTGCCAAAACCTTGTCTAGCCCATGCTGCAGAAAAGCCAACAGGTTGGGAATGGAAAATTTTCTCGGGTTCCGAGAAGACCCCAAACACCACGAAAAGAAGGTTTCCCAAATTTTGTGGTAAATCCTAGAAGTAGCCGGACATCTTGCAGCACGAAAGGTAGCAATGACCTCGGCTGAAAAACCTCTACGGGTCAAGATCTCGGTCTCAAGAGCCACGCCGTCAAACGCAGGGACATCAAGTCCGGATGACAAATGGGCCCCTGAGTCAACAAGTCCTGTTGAAGAGGGAGTGGAAACGGAGGTGCCGCCAACAGCGACATTATTGTCGAGAACCACACCCTTCTTGGCCAGTCTGGAGCTATCAGAATAGCTGGAATTCTCTCTAGTCTGATCCGACGCAGCACTAGAGGAAGTAAGGATATCGGCGGGAATACATAGATCAGCTTGAACTGATCCCACTGAGCCACTAGAGCATCCACCGCCACCGCCTTCGGGTCCTTGTACCTGGACATGAATGTCGGTAACTTGGCATTGGACCTGGAAGCCATCAAATCCACTTGGGGGGTTCCCCAGCGAGAGCACAGTAGTGCAAAGACTTCCGGGTGGAGGCTCCATTCCCCGGGATCCATCCTTCTGCGACTGAGAAAGTCCGCTGTAATATTCTGAACCCCTGGAATGTGAATCGCCGAAATGGCTGGTACATTGGCCTCTGCCCAAATCAGAATTCGGGACACCTCTACCATGAGTCTGGAACTCCTTGTCCCACCTTGGTGATTGATATACGCGACAGCCGTCGCATTGTCTGTCTGCACACGGACTGGCAGACCGCTCAAAGGGACCGTCCAATGTTGGAGGCAAAGAAAAATCGCCCTCAATTCCAGGATGTTGATCGGAAGCACAGACTCTTCCGGTGACCATACCCCCTGAATCCAGAGATTGTTCCAAACACCCCCCCAGCCCGTCAGGCTGGCATCGGTGGTTATGACTGACCACTTCAGAGGGAGGAAAGACTTCCCCAGGGAGAATGCCCCTGGACGTAACCACCATTCTAGAGAATCCCGCACCGCGCGAGAAATGGTGACACTGCAATCCAGCGATTGCGACTGGTTCCATCGACTCAAGATGAACCTTTGAAGAGTCCTGGAGTGGAACTGGGCAAAAGGAATTGCCTCCATGGACGCCACCATCAGTCCCAGAAGACGCATACACTTCCGTAGGGACATTGCCATTGAGGATGTCATAATCTGTACATGTCGAAGAAGACATGACTGTTTGTCTGGTGGTAGGGAAACTACCGACCGAAACGTGTCGAGATGCATTCCCAAAAAGAGAATTGTCCTCGATGGTTCCAGGGACGACTTCTCCCAATTGACCAGCCAACCGAAGTCTTTCAGAAACTGAAGAGACAAATCCCGAGCCGTCAATGCTCCTCCTCCGAGGAAGCCACGATCAAAAGATCGTCCAGATAAGGGAGAATCGTAATCCCCTGTCTTCGAAGGAGTGCCATGAGGGGCGCCAGAATTTTTGTAAAGACCCTTGGCGCTGAGGCTAAGCCGAACGGCAGAGCCACGAACTGGTAATGATTCTGACCTATGGCAAATCGAAGAAAGCGCTGATGAGCCTTTCCGATGGGAATATGCAAATAGGCGTCGCGAATGTCGATTGACACCAGAAAATCGTTCTGTGACAGAGCTGCCACAACGGAACGAAGCGACTCCATGCGAAATTTCCGGGCATGGACATGCCGGTTCAATCGCTTGAGATCCAGAATCGGGCGAAATTTGTTCTCCTTTTTGGGAACTATAAAAAGGTTGGAATAAAAACCTTTCCCTCGGTCCTCTGACGGAACCGGTATCACTACACCCTTTTGTAGTAGCGATTCGACCTCTCGCTGTAGAGCGACAACAAGCTCGGGTTCCGACGGAACGCGAGATTGACAAAAAACATTTGGGGGTTGAGAAGCAAACTCTATGAAATAGCCTGCCGACACTATCCGCGTTACCCAGGAATCTGGAACGCGAGCCATCCAAGTCTCCTTGAAAAGAAGCAGGCGACCCCCCACTCGAGAATCCTCGAGTGGACCCCTGGCGTCAATCCGACTTTGCGGTTTTCTTGTCAAGTTCCCGCTTGTTCTGGCGGAAACTCTGCTTCCAGGGAGTACGAGTTTTCTGAGAGGATTTCTTTCCTGAGAAAGAAGGACGACCCGATCCCCACGAGGAGTGACTAGATCGTCCTCGGCCCCGAAAGGACCGCCGACCACTATAAACACCAGGCTTACTGGACACCGAGGCCATGGCCCTTCGCTGTGGTAATGCTGATTCCTTTGCCTTAGCCTTGGAAATCAGCTCTGTGAGGTCGGATCCAAAAAGATGGCCACCCTTGTAAGGTAAGGCCAACAACCCTTGTTTGGAAACTGCGTCCCCGGCCCACTGTCTGAGCCATAAAGCTCTTCTGACTGTGACCGCTGAAGCTTGCGCTTTGGCCAGCAGAGATGCCGTATCTCAGATAACGGAGATTCATTTTGCAACTCCGTCTTCAGACGTGCCAACCAGCTTAGAGAAGCTCTAGCAGCACACATGGATCCTAGCACTGCTCGAAATCCATGACCCGCAGCCTCATAGCTTGCTTTTGCCGCCAATTCTGCCTTTCTATCCAAAGGCTCCTGTAAGCTCGCTTTTCCCTTAATGGGGAGTAGAGAGGATGTACTAAGCTGAGACAAAGACACATCCACTTCAGGAGCAGAAGTCCAATTAGCCTTTAACTCCGTAGAGCAAGGATAAAGTGTATCAAAGAAATGCGTTCCATGAAAACGCTTATCTGGACATAGACGTTCCTCCTCTATCACACCATTAAGCTCATCCAGAGCTGGCAATGTTGTGCGCGAAGCACGGGACTCCTGGAACATGCGTGCTGATTTACCAGGACGACTAGTTACCTCCTCCGGTAACTGTAGTATATCTCTCATGGCTTCAATTAATGCCTCCGTACGCTTCGTCATAGAGGAACGCCCCTGCGGCTCATCCGCATCTGAATCGGATATTTCTCCATCCGAATATAAAGGGGAACTCTGCCCAATATCAGATACATCTGACTCGCTCCGTGTAGAGGCCGGTAACGGCCTGCGTCGCTTCCTCTGAGAGGAATTAGCAGACACATATTGACCTAAAAGGTCAGATAAGTTATTAATCGATCGAGCGATATCATCCAATTTTCCACCGCTGTCGACCGCAGCGCTAGACGCTGTGGAGGTCTGCGTATCTGATTGCCGCAATGGCACTGGGACGTGATCCGCGGCATCTGAACTCTGTTCAGACATGTCTCATCTGTATGAGCAGGTCAAAGCGGTAATACCAGCAAAAAACTATGCGGTTTTTTTTTTTTTTTTTCAAACGCTGAAGGGTTAACGCTCCACCAAGCAGAGTTACCCCAGCGGTATTCAGTCAGCAAATTTAGCAGGTAGAAATAACCCTCAAAGGGGTTAATATTGCAAACTCACCAAAATATATATATATTTGTGAGCCCAAGCCAATTTTTATGTCTCTGATGAGACTGCAGCTGCAGGATAGCGATCGCTGCGCTGCGGGGTGAGGAATCCACACTCACCCAGCTGGCCGTGGTGTCTATATGAGGAGGGGAGCGGTCCGAGGAGCCCAGGAGCCTGAGTAATGGCCGCCACAGTGAGGGGGTCGCAGGAGAAAAGCCAGAGCGCGCGTCTTCCTGCTCAAAAGACCGGGATAGATAGGCCACGCCCCCTGCTAGCTCAAATAATGAGCGCAAACTCTCCCCGCTCCTGCTCCCTCCCTGTCCTGCAGCTATCTGCCTGCGGACAAAAAATCACCACATCTTCATGTAGTAGCGCTGTCACAGTAGCGCTGAAGCATACTGACATTACATGTAGTAGCGCTGTCACAGCAGCGCTGAAGCTTACTGACATTTACATGTAGTAGCGCTGTCACAGCAGCGCTGAAGCATACTGACATTACATGTATTAGCGCTGTCACAGCAGCGCTGACGCATACTGACATAGTAACGCTGACATTAGTAATAGCGCTGCTCATTCAGACGCTAAAGCACTCACACATAATTATTATTAAAATTTGTGTGGAGTACTCACCAGCCAAGGCGCCACAGGGACCCTCAGGGGTTTCTGGCGCAGTGCCCATGCTTCCCCCAGGGCGAAGAACGCAGTGACCGCACGTGTGGTTTGCGTTCCCGCCAGAGAAGCTCTCCTCATCCCCCAGGGCCGGCAAGGATTCTGCAGGGACTTTGAGTAAATACAGATCCGCCAAGGGAGAGGTTGGGGTACAGCAGCGCTGATACCCCTGAGACCTCTAGACCAACTAGTGATCCAAGTCTCCTGTCCGAATATTAAAATAATAAAATTTTCTGAGGAGCTGCATTAGCAGCGACCATCCTCTGGACCTCAAATCTTAGACTGGAGCTGAGTAGGAGGAGCCCGAGCTGGAGGGGCCAGCCAGTCATCACTCTTTTGATCTGAGGTAACATCCTGATCTGGGGCTCCGCCTACCCATCAGTAATGAATACTGTGGCTCTCTTCCTTCATCTGCAGCTGAAATACACATTGTTAGCATTTCCCATCCTAAGCCAACCTGTGCCACTAAAGTGATGTAATACAAGAGCTAAAAGCAAACTATAGGACATTAATTGCATCCATATACAAGTTCTAGGAGCGAAAACTGAAACGTCCTATTTCTCTTGTAGGTGGAGATCGGCACTATCCCTCAAACTACACTAGTACTGTGGCAAAACTACACGTTGTAGGCTACTATGGTCAAAAACGGAGGAAATTTCAGTGAGAAAACAAATCGTATCAAATTACCAAATCCAGAAGAAAAAAGACGACACTCACCTATGGTGTTTTTCTTACTTATTAACTTCAAGTAATAAAAATCAAGTCCAACTACATGAAGTTGTGAGTAGCAGAATGTGGATGAGAAAGGGTGTTTCACGTCACTCCGACACGCTCTCTAGCCTGCGTGTAATTGGACGTGATTTTTATGGATTGATTTAATAAAGAACAAAACACCATTGGTTAGTGCCACATTTTATCTTCTGATTTTGATTATTTACAGACCTTGTAGGCTTTGGACAACTACTTGCTAGGAACCCCTGTATTGAGAGAATCGTTCCAACTTGATTCTTGGAGGACTCCAGTGGGAAACCCACAACCAAATACTACCAAAGGGGACAATACATTTAATTCCTTAAGAAAATGATTCAATGAGAAAAACAGTCTTGGACTACAGATAGGGCATTCACCGCCTTACCACCTGGGGCTCTACATTAATAGAATAATGTGCCATGCCACCTACAAAGTTTTTAGATATTTTTGTATGATAATGCGTGGATAGCTGAAGAGACAGATTTTAAGAATGTCATTATTTTTCCTGAACTACCTTTCACTCCCCATAAAGCGAGCAAACAATCTGGACAGCGCATTATAATGTATCGCCGGACGAGGGTATAGACCGTCACTGCAGAACATGTGAAAGTGAGCTCAGAATTACGGCACATTCTTGGAATCCGTGCTTCCATTATTACAGTTGATCAGGAATTTTATTCATGGTGGCAGGTTCCAATTAACCCCTTCCTATCATGGTTATTATCCTTTTTTTTTACTTTTTAGCTTTTTTCCTCTTCTTCCAAGACCCATAACCTTTTTTACTTTTCTGTTGACATAGCCATGTGAGGGCTAGTTTTCCTTGTGGGACGAGTTGTATTTTTGAATGCCATTTATTTTACCATGTGATGTACTGAACAGCAGGAAAAAAATTCCAAGTGCAGCAAATTCGCAAAAAAGCGCTAATTCACAATTGATAGGATTTTTTTTATTTTATTTACCATGTTTACTATACAGTAAAAATGGCCTGGCAATATGAGTCTTCAGGTCAATACAATTAGAATACATAGATTACACATAGATTTTTTTTTTAGTTAAAGTGGTGAGAACAAAAACAAATTTGAAAAACAAAACAAAACAAAAAATATATCATTTCCTTGTGTCACAATTTTCGAGATCCGCAACATTTCAAATTTTTCATTGATGGGAGGGGGCTTGAATTTTTGCGCCCTGAGACAATAATTTTATTGATACCACTTTGAGGCAAATACGATGTTTTGCTACTGGATTTTTTTTTTGCACTGTTGTGCGACCGACATACTGTAATTCAGGCATTGAGATTTTTTTCTTTTTCCACTATTTACCAATTGAGTTCATTAATTTTATATTTTCATAGATCAGACTTTTATGGATGTTATAGTACCACACAGGTAAGGGGAGGTTATATATTTTTGTTTTTAATGTGGGAAAAGAACTTTATTTTTTGTACATTTCACTGTATTTCTTTTTTTCCCTTAAAGGGACTTGAATCTGGGAACATCCGATTGTGTATACTATACACAATAGTATCAGAGTATTACTATATAAAGCAAAAAAATATTTTTTTATGAACAACAGTCAGAACTGGTGATCACAGGAGAACCGGCATGATCGGTACGAGAGTCTTCAGCAGACCCCCAGCTGTCACGGGAACTCATCAGCGACCCGGGATTTTGTTTATAATAAAAAAGGAAAGTCAGAATCATAGATCTCATTCTCCATGCCAGTCTTATTGTCCTAATCAATATGGAGAAAAAGTGTTTAACTTTCGCACTTCTAGACCTACATTGGGTTTTCAAGTCATGTCTCTGAAGACAGACCAGCTAAGTACTTACTGATGCACTTAAAGCCTTTACCTAGTACTGTCCCGATCTTGTTGGTCAAGACAGAGTCTGTTTGGTCTAGCCATCCTCCTCCACTAACTCCTTCCTTGAACTTAATAAGGATTGGCTGGTTGCTCAAGAGTACCACCAAAATCCTCATGGCTGCAGTAACTGTCGTGGAATGTAGATGTTCTTCCATGAACATGATGACCCAATCAAAGCCAAGAGTCTTGACTAATTCTTCACAAGCTCTGAATGAAAGAAGAAGAAAAAGGACATTAGTTGTAAAGTTCCGCAGCTACTCCTGACAGGAGAGAAAACACTTGGTGTTATCCCATTTGTAGATCTTACCAGATTTTAAATTGCTGAGATATTGGGGCGTGATCACAGAACCATCCAATGTTTTGCTACAAATTTCCAAAAGTGTGGCCAACAACGTGTTGAGAAAAAAAAAAGACGCACAATATACGGTACTTGACAATGGAGGAATGGGGAGAGGTAGAAGATACATTTTATCCCTCAACAGTGAATGCTTATGACTGTATGATCCAGACAAAATTTCTAAATAGAGTTTATTGTATCTCGAAAGGTTGAGGAGGTTTATGATAGTCTCGACTGATTTGTGCTTTCATTTTCAAGCGGCCGGGGTCCACTTTCTGCACTCAATTTGGTCCTGTCCAAAAATTCTTCCATTTTGAACTGAGCTACTTCAGTTTCATCATCAACACTTTGAGTTCCCTGGGGTTGTATCCCAAAAGTGTGCCGGCTAGGTATTATAGATGAGCTTATTGATGGGACCAAAAACAGACTAGATCTCAGTTTTTCTGTGCTAGAAAAATTATTATATGGCATGGAAATCCTCTAAAGTCCCTTGTGTCCGTCACTGGCTGCAATTACACAGTAAATATATTCCACTATATAAAGTCCTTTATACGAATAGGATGGATGCTTATAGATTTAGTAAGTTATGGGGAAGGTGGTTAGCAATAGCGGATTCCCCATAAGAGCTCTCTGTATATTTAGCCCTATCACATGTCTGCATAAGGTCTTACTTACAGGGGTTGTTCAGTCCAAATTGATACGTCTGCAGTCACTCTGTGTTACTGGAGACTTATGATTACCGCCAGTACACGCACTATGTGCTGCGGGGGTTCGCTGGTCTCTGAGTGGTGACCGGAGTGTACGTATGTGTTATACAAGTGTATGGAAGGGTATGAATGTGTATACATGTGTATGGAAGGGTATGTATGTGTATACATGTGTATGGAAGGGTATGAATGTATATACATGGGTATGGAAGGGTATGAATGTGTATACAAGTGCATGGAAGGGTATGAATGTGTATACAAGTATATGGAGGCGAGGCTGGGCCCACTGGCCGGAGTATGTATAACCCATACATAACCTCTGGTCCGCGCTCAGAAACTGTCAAATCCCCGCAGCGCACAGTGCATGTGAGATTTATAAGTCTGCAGTCACGCACAATGACTGCAGACTTATCGATTTAGACCGGACAACCCCTTTAATGACATATTGGAGGAGGATGTGGATGGGCATGAGGACTGATATGATTGGGTGTTAGGTATGAGGTTGTATATATTGTGTGTATGGACAGGATTCTCGATTCTTTTTCTATACCACTATACAATATAGATTAAGAGTCAGTAGTTTATTGGACTAGCTTCAATGGACATTGATGATTATTACATCATTTGTACGATTCGAATGGTTGATGTTACTAACATTTTTATTGTGTTCATAAATGGTATAAAATAACTTCTATAAAAAAAAGACACATTAACTGCCAAAAATGTGAAAAGACTGAAATGTGAATCGACCAGGAAGCCATTATGCTCCAGTGCAATCATATTCCAAAGCAGCAACCTTTCTGTAGGGCCATGTAGTACAAGGTGTTCAGTGCTCAGACGTGGCCAAGATAAGGAAGGCTGAAACTCAATCACTACTGAGCAAGACATTTCAGGACTGGGGCCAAGAAATATCTGAAAACAGACTAATCAAAGGTTTTATGAACTAATGAGATGAGAGTGACTTTTGACAGACTAGACATAGGGGCCCATGGCTGGATGAGTAACGTGCACAGACCATCACTAGGATGCTCAGACACAAGCAAGGGCTGGTATTATTAATGATAAATAAGTTGGACCATTTTTTAAGTTGAAAATGGACTCAAAATAAACTCCCAAACCTACTGCCAGTTTTTATAAAGCCTTTCTCCAAACAGTGGTACAGGAAAAAGGCTGCAACTTTCAAGAAAGCCACTGCTTTCGGTACAGAAAAACAGTACACCTCTCTGAACAGTGTCGGGGAGGCTGAGGTTGGTGCTGGCCAAAAAGTTGATCGTCAACAGATTAAGAAACTGACAAACTCCATAGTTAGGCTACTTTCACACTTGCGTTTTATCGCGCAGCGCATCGTGCGCTATTGGACGCATGCGCAATGTTCCCCTATCTTTAACATGGCGGGCGCAGGGTCTAGCGCTTGAACGCGTTCATCAGCGTTTGGCGTGCACTGCGCATTTTCCAGGTGTGTGTCCATACGCGCTAGACACTACATGTTGCATTTTTTTTTCCGCTCAACCGTTTTAAAAAAACGTGTGCGCATGCTATGCGCAAAAAATAACATTGCAGTCTATGGATGCGCTGGCGTGCACATGGCTGTGCACTCGTCAGCGCTTTTGCGCGCACGCGATTTTGGAGTAAATAATGTCTAAACACTTGTTTAAACCACCCCCTACACAAGATACATTGTTTGTGAGGAGTGTAGATATAAAGAAGGTGATAGAGACAGAGGATAGAGACAGATGATAGAGACAGAGATGATAGAGACAGAGATGACAGAGATGATAGAGACAGATGATAGACGACAGAGATGATAGAGACAGAGATGATAGAGACAGTGATGATAGAGACAGATGACAGATGATAGAGACAGATGATAGAGACAGATGATAGAGACAGATATGATAGAGACAGATGATAGATGATAGAGACAGAGATGATAGAGACAGAGATGATAGATGATAGAGACAGAGATGATAGAGACAGAGATGATAGATGATAGAGACAGAGATGATAGAGACAGAGATGATAGAGACAGACATGATAGATGATAGAGACAGAGATGATAGAGACAGATGATAGAGACAGTTGATAGATGATAGAGACAGATGATAGAGACAGAGATGATAGAGACAGATGATAGATGATAGAGACAGATGATAGAGACAGATGATAGACAGATGATAGAGACAGATGATAGAGACAGAGATGATAGAGACAGATGACAGATGATAGAGACAGAGATGATAGAGACAGAGAGGATAGAGACAGAGATGATAGAGACAGATAGAGACAGTGATAGATGATAGAGACAGATGATAGAGACAGAGATGATAGAGACAGAGATGATAGAGACAGAGATGATAGAGACAGAGTTGATAGAAATGTGACACGTAGACAACCCATGCGCCGAAAAAAAAACACATGCAAAAACGCTTGAAATCGCATACAAACGCTGCATTTTTTGGTCATAATGCGCACGCTGATGTGACTAAATATCGCAACGTTTATAAGCGTTTGCATGCGTTTTTTTAATGCGTTTCATGTGCGCACGATGCTCTGCACAAAAAAACGCAAGTGTGAAAGTAGCCTTAGTTGCATTATTCTGCACACGTAGATAATCTCTTAAGAAAGATATAACCTCACTTTTACTTTCTGAAATATTCAGGTTTATTAACCTTTTGGACTGACCGACAGCACTATAGTTGTTCAATAACAAATTTTATCATCCAAAATACAAATTGCCTAATAATTGTGCATACAGTGTATTTCTTTTAAGTCTATTACTATATTTTGGATCAAGTATAATATCAATGGCATCTAAAAATCTACCATTTAAGGATGTGTGCCACGGGCAAAGTTTTTACTTTGTATTATCCTTCATTATTTCCCCCACTCATCCCATCATGGACTACTTACTGAAGATTCACTGTGGTCTTTTCTTTTGTAGTATACAGGAGTTTCAACAGCATATCCAATAACCTATTTCTTAGAAGAATAAGATTGGCAGAAACTAGTCCTCCAAAGTCATCTTCAGTACCTAATTGGGTTATAAATAAAAATAAAAAGGTATTAAATGACTACAGCAAATAATCTGTTACATCATGAATATTCAGCCTGGCAGAAACCGGTCTTTAAAATGTCTTCGAAAATTATTATGTTATCATAGCCCCTATGGTTCCAAAGAGAAATGACAGCAACAACATAGAAGAATTAAGACTCTTTACCTGGCTCTAGCTTCTCCTCATTATTTACTTCCATGACAACGAACTTCTCGCATACAGCAAAGGTTGGCAGCGTGGATGAGATGAACTGTCCAAACCTTTAAAAAAAAAAAAGATTATTATTGCGATGATTCCACTTTGGTACAATGTAAAGCATTAGAAAACCTCCGTGTTATAATTGACGGAAATCGATTTGCAACAAACGGTGAATTGTCCACATTTGTGGACAGGACAAGAGAAGCGCGACGTCTTTTACCCAACCGCAATCCTTCTTTTGATTAGCCAACCTAGTTAAATCTCACGTTTGTGTCACGTCGTCACGTCTGACATTGCGTCAGGCTGTCTAATCAAAAAGAACCATGGATTCAGTCAGTCAAGCGGTTCTCGTGGCTCCTCACCAGCGGCCAAAGGTTTCTGACGTTGCCTAAGGACCCGATCCTGCGAATCGCTTCGCATCTATTCTAAAGCGGTGTATAATAAACTTGTTACTTTCCTTTTCACAATTCAGTCCATGAACACATATTACCTCAGCAGGTCATTGTTGTTTGGAAAACCTTGTAGGAGATAACTCAAGACATTACTGATCGCAGATATGGTGGGTTGGGATAGAGACATGTCTCGCAAAGTCAGTAATAACTTGGGGATTAGCTGAAATTCCCTCATGAGTTTTGCATTCTTGGCTGCTTCACTGTAACAAGATAACAATATGTCACACAAAATGTTTCTTGAGGTCTAAGATCTTCATTTAGCATTTCATACAATGAGACAAGAGGGATTTCCATAACAAAAAAGGATCCTTACATATATGACCACCATCAAAAAGAGAATAAGGTTGATTTACTCATTCATTATTTGCTCATGTAATGGTGGTTGTCAAGGCCGTCCTGACCTGTGACAGTAATAATGACTCTTACACTAACACTATTGGGCACAATATGCCTTTACCATCATATCACATTATTTATTATTGCTGTTTTGTGACATCACTTTGTGCATTATTATCTACTTAGTGCTGGGGAGAGATATGTTACGTATTGGCTACTGGCTACTGGGCTCAACAAGAGACAAGAACTCTGGTTTCACATTATTGCTATTGTATTTGAACCTACCTTGATTCAGTGAGGAGCTCAATGAAATGTTCAAACAGTGAAAGATGGAGCTCATACGGTGCGTGGAGCCAGACCTAAAATACATAGAAGAGCATGACATTAACAATTACCTAGAATACATTAACTAAATGATATTATATATATTTTTGTCTGATTGTATTGATGGTAATGGCAATGTATTACCCGATTTTTAGGTGGGTTCCCTATTTTCCCTTCTAATTTTGCAAATGTTCATTTTGAAATGATCCATTTCCAATTATGCACACATCTATCTCTTAGTTTGTGTTGATTTTCTTGCCCTAATGTATATTTCATATGGTTCCACTAAAACAAGAATCTTCCAAGAGGATCTGTCAGGATCCCCATGCTCTGTTATTTGAAGGCAGCTATGAGAGAGCGTAAGATCTGTAGCTTGAGCAATTAAAGGCTTTTAATTGTTCAAAAACTGTTTAAATGCAGCAAGCTCTTCTACAGAAGGCCAACAAAATAAAGCAGCTCAATAACATGCAAACATGAAATATATGAAATTTGAATGGAATTACTGCACTAGAAAATATGAAAAATTGGGGACACTTGGCGCATAAATTGGCCAATTCATGTGTCCCTGGCAGCTGTGATGGGCGCTGACCTGCAGTAATTAAGAACGGGCACTAAACAGTGTGCAGAGCTGTGGTGTTCCGGTACATGCACTGTGCAATTTTGGCAGCTGTAGTGGTGGTGCCAGCTGTTTGGCCACTACCGATCTCATACTGATGATTTATCTTTAGGAGAAGTCATTAACATCTCAGTCCTGGACAACCCATTAAGTGAAGAGCAAAATTTTCAACCACTGCTAAAAAGGTTTATTTATAGGTTTCTTTGCCATTCGTGGAGGTCACTAACCTCAAAGTCACAAAGCAGGTCTTGGAAAGCTGTGGAGTTGGGAATAATGGATGTCTCATGACCACTGTCCACCGTCCCAACCAAAGAAAACGTGAGATGTAAAATGTGACTGTTGAGAAGACCTCTCTTCTTCTTCAGTAACATTGCCAGCAGCTACAATGAAGATAGAATAGAATTAATGCACACTGTATAATATGTATGTGGATGCAACTCATGATTTATACAAGAATAGGTTACAAATCCTCCTTCCGGACACCAATATCAGATTGGGCTACATTAGAGACCATCAGCAATCTAATATAGCACAATGCGTATGCACGAAAGGACAGACAAGAAGGTGGTAAAGTGTGAGAGGCTGATGGGCAGGGAGTAATGCTTCTTCTCCATCCCACTGCCTTCATACCCCGAGGTCAGCCACATTGTCCAGACCACCCGTACAGCCCACTGTCATCAGTATACGCTGCCGTCTGCAGATCCCAACCACTAGCACTACACACAAAAATTAAATATTCCCATGTGATATACAACGTGAACCCAATTAACCTAAAATTTACAACAACCTTGAAAACACCACGTCTTGTTAATGACACGTTGCTTTTAGTTTTGGTAGAAATCATTTCCTTTCCTAGGAGCGTAGGCAGAATTCACAAAGGCTGTCAACAGTATGATGAATGTGTGTAGCCTCGGGCAAAAATATATTGAGTAAAATGCAAATTTTGCATTTCGTGATGAATATTTACTTAATCCACAAGGTATACATGTATTTACTAGGCCTGAGGTCCATTACAACTAATCATCAATTCTTGCGATAATTACAGAAATGTCCCTTTTCCTACCGCTCAAGGTCAAATGAGTTCTACAGCCTGCCAGCGCTAATACACCGATACTGGTCAGTGTGAGAACCTAGACTAAAAAAATGTATTTATACCACTCTGCAGAAGTGAAATATAATATTTGGTATTGCTACGTGGTGCTTTACTTGTTTTAGATTTATTTGCATGTTCATATAGCCAACTCGATAGCTTCTTCAAGAATATATTCTCTTCTATGTAACCTATACACACCGGACTTATTAAATATTACCTGGCGAGCAACCAAACTTATACTCGAATGGAAAAGAAATCTATGTTAAAACTCAACATTCATTCAGCTTAGAAGTCAGAAGTTATTTTTTTTTAATTGAAAACTTTAAAAAACATAAGACAATACAAACCCACTGCCCCCTGTACAAAAAGAAAAATCAACACATACAGAACCTATTTTAGAAGTCATTTGCATTCCATTCAAGCCTATGTAACTCACTAGTAATTTACACTCCGTGCCATTAATGACAACCCGAGAGAAATATTTTTGCTTTAATGGATACTATTTTTCATTCTTATTTTAATTAAGATTATTTTTATTTTATATTTATAAAATGAGTTTTCCATTACTTTTAGATTGATGACCTAGGTCCAAACACTGTCCAGTGGCCAGTGCTGGGTACTACAGGCTCGTGTTCTCTTTCCTTAGGAGCTGTCCTTCAGTACTCAGCAGCAGACACTCCACAGTGTAAAGAGCTGTGGTGCTTACATCAGGCCGCCAGAGCTAATAACAGACAATCACAGGTGATGCTGGGTGTCTGATCCCCACCGAGCTTATACTGATGACCTATCCTAAAGGTGCATTTTACATTGAAAGGTTATCATGAACGACCATTCCTAGGAATGCTAGTTTATGAACATATTACAGTCTAAAAAGGCTGCTGATTACCCGATGAACAAGGAAAACACTTGCTCAGCAGGTGAAATGATCTTTTGCACAGAAGACCATCATTCTCGGCAATGCATGGGCCTGGATAAACAGGACTTGCACTCCTGAGAGCAATAGCAGTCTGTGTGCACTGAACCATCTACTACAGATCGGTCAGTGTGCATTGTTAAGCGCTATGTAATCTAAAGACGGCACGAGGGAGGGATTAAACACAAATTTCAACAATGCCTCTTTTATCACGTTTTCATGGTTTCGCTTTCTTGAATGCTGTAGCGCCAGGAGCTCATCACTGCTGGTCCACAGAAGCAGTGCATGCTAGACTGACACATCCCCTACTGTGATAGGCATCTCACTGTCTATAGAGAGCTTGGTGTGGGCGGTGTTAGCTTCCTCAGCTCTGCTGTAATGCTAAATTGCTAAATCTATAACCTCCGATTGTGTCAGAACGGCTGCACCCAGTAAACTAAATGCTACATCATTGGATTCAGCTTCTCTTCGCAAAAAACTGCTGACAGGTTCCCTTTAAATGACTGCCGATCTGTAAATATTTCCCGATTGGTGGTTGCTTAATGATGAAAGCCAATAAATATCAACAAAGCCAATAAATATCAACCCGCCTGAAGGCTGGGTCATCAATAAAAGTAGTGGACATATTTTATATTAGCTGTAGTTATTTCAGTCTAACTTTACTTTCCAGTAGCTCAATTACTCTAAAATACTATGCTGCACATATTGCTTCCACCTATATATTTGGATAGTTTCCCCCATGTTAAGGTGGTACCTGATCTCTGGGTAAAGAATAGGTAAGAAATAGATGATGAGAGTATGCGGCATGTGCAGTAATGATAAAACTCTAAGCGATGTAGCAATAATTATATATTATTTACAAGTGCTGCATTATGCTGCATTATAGTTCATGCAATTATTCCAGTCATTTTTTTTAATATCCAGCATACCTGATATCCTTTAATCCTTTCCATTTCTTTGCTGGCCAGTGGATTGCTCTTTACCACACAAACAAGCGCCTTAACCGCTGCATAGAGACCTTCAACATCAGATGCCATTGCTACTAGACCAAGAATGGCAGCTGCACCTCCAATATACTGTAGGGTTGTAGCCACAGGTTTGGGGACAAATGTCCTTACTCCTAAAGTAAAACACAACCAGCTTCATTATCGGCACTAACTAAAGTGGAAGAATTACTAAAATAGGAAACGCATTCAGATGTAATTTTCTGTAACTCTTCCAACAGTAAAATGCATGACATTGGTTCCAAGTTAACCAGAAGAGAAGCAGAGGTTAATGAGTGATCAATGAGTAGAACAGGCTGCCACGAGAGGTGGAGAGTCCTCCCTCAATGGAAGTCTCCAAACAGAGGCTGGACAGACATCTGTCTGAGATGGTTTATTATGCAGTAATGCACACTGATGTAACATGAAAACATACAAGCAAAACACGTTATTAAAGTAGACAAGCAATAAAGGTAAGCAAAAGATGGGGTTGAGAAAAAAACTAGATATGCGCTCTCGGTCATCAATCATAGGGAGGGAAAGGAAGTTAAAGGAGGAAGGGGAGCAAAGAAAGGAAGGAAAGGGAAGAGAGCGACTGGAAGGAAAGGGAAGAGAGCGACTGGAAGGAAAGGGAAGAGAGCGACTGGAAGGAAAGGGAAGAGAGCGACTGGAAGGAAAGGGAAGAGAGCGACTGGAAGGAAAGGGAAGAGAGCGACTGGAAGGAAAGGGAAGAGAGCGACTGGAAGGAAAGAAGAGAGACTAAGGAAAGGGAAAGAGAGACTGTAAGGAAAGGGAAGAGAACTAAGGAAAGGGAAGAGAGAGACTGTAAGGAAAGGGAAGAGACTGTAAGGAAAGGGAAGAGACTGTAAGGAAAGGGAAGAGACTAAGAAAAGGGAAGAGAAGCTGGAAGGAAAGGGAAGAGAGCGGACTGGAAGGAAAGAGAAGAGAGACTAAGAAAGGGAAGAGACTGTAAGGAAAAGGAAGAGAGAGACTGTAGGGAAAGGGAAGAGAGAGACTGTAAGGAAAGGGAAGAGAGAGACTGTAGGGAAAGGGAAGAGAGAGACTGTAAGGAAAGGGAAGAGAGAAACTGTAAGGAAAGGGAAGAGAAACTGTAAGGAAAGGGAAGAGAGAGACTGGAAGGAAAGGGAAAGAGAGGACTGGAAGGAAAGGGAAGAGAGCGACGAAGAAAGGGAAGAGAGCGACTGCAAGTAAAGGAAGAGAGCGACTGGAAGGAAAGGGAAGAGAGCGACTGGAAGGAAAGGGAAGAGAGCGACTGGAAGGAAAGGGAAGAGAGCGACTGGAAGGAAAGGAAGAGAGCGACTGGAAGGAAAGGGAAGAGAGCGACTGGAAGGAAAGGGAAGAGAGCGACTGGAAGGAAAGGGAAGAGAGCGACTGGAAGGAAAGGAAAGAGAGCGACTGGAAGGAAAGGGAAGAGAGCGACTGGAAGGAAAGGGAAGAGAGCGACTGGAAGGAAAGGGAAGAGAGCGACTGGAAGGAAAGGGAAGAGAGCGACTGGAAGGAAAGGGAAGAGACGACTGGAAGGAAAGGGAGAGAGCGACTGGAAGGAAAGGGAAGAGAGCGACTGGAAGGAAAGGAAGAGAGGACTGAAGGAAAGGGAAGAAGGAGAGAACTGTAAGGAAAGGAAGAGAAACTAGGAAAGGAAGAGAGAGACTTAAGGAAAGGAAGAGACGTAAGGAAGGAAGAGACTGTAAGGAAAGGGAAGAGACTGGAAGAAAGGGAAGAGAGGACTGGAAGGAAAGGGAAGAGAGCGACTGGAAGGAAAGAGAAAGAGAACTAAGGAAAGGGAAGAGACTGTAAGGAAAGGAAGAGAGAGACTGTAGGGAAAGGGAAGAGAGAGACTGTAAGGAAAGGAAGAGAGACTGAAGGAAAGGAGAGACTGTAAGGAAAGGGAAGAGAGAGACTGTAAGGGAAAGGGAAGAGAGAAACTGTAAGGAAAGGGAAGAGAGAGACTGTAAGGAAAGGGAAGAGAGAGACTGGAAGGAAAGGGAAGAGAGCGACGGGAAGGAAAGGGAAGAGAGCGACTGCAAGTAAAGAGAAGAGAGCGACTGGAAGGAAAGGGAAGAGCGACTGGAAGGAAAGGGAAGAGAGCGACTGAAGAAAGAGAGACGACTGGAAGGAAGGGAAGAGAGCGACTGGAAGGAAAGGGAAGAGAGCGACTGGAAGGAAAGGGAAGAGAGCGACTGAAGGACTGGAAGGAAAGGGAAGAGAGCGACTGGAAGGAAAGGGAAGAGAGCGATGGAAGGAAAGGAAGAGAGCGACTGAAGGAAAGGGAAGAGAGCGACTGGAAGGAAAGGGAAGAGAGGACTGGAAGGAAAGGGAAGAGAGCGACTGAAGGAAAGGGAAGAGAGCGACTGAAGGAAAGGGAAGAGAGCACTGAAGGAAAGGGAAGAGAGCGACTGGAAGGAAAGGGAAGAGAGCGACTGGAAGGAAAGGGAAGAGAGGACTAAGGAAAGGAAGAGATAAGGAAAGGAGAGAGGACTGAAGGAAAGGGAGAGAGACTGAAGGAAGAAACTGAAGGAAAGGGAAGAGAGGACTGGAAGGAAAGGGAAGAGAGAGACTGAAGGAAAGGGAAGAGAGAGACTAAGGAAAGGGAAGAGAGAACTGTAAGGAAAGGGAGAGAGAGACTGGAAGGAAAGGGAAGAGAGACTGGAAGGAAAGGGAAGAGAGAGACTGAAGGAAAGGGAAGAGAGACTGAAGGAAAGGGAAGAAGACTGTAAGGAAAGGGAAGAGAGGACTGAAGGAAAGGGAAGAGAGCGACTGGAAGGAAAGGGAAGAGAGGACTGGAAGGAAAGGAAGAGAGGACTGGAAGGAAAGGGAAAGAGCGACTGAAGGAAAGGAAGAGAGACGACTGAAGGAAAGGGAAGAAGAGGACTGTAAGGAAAGGGAAGAGAGGACTGAAGGAAAGGGAAGAGAGCGACTGGAAGGAAAGGGAAGAGAGGACTGGAAGGAAAGGGAAGAGAGCGACTGTAAGGAAAGGGAAGAGAGCGACTGAAGGAAAGGAAGAGAGCGACTGGAAGGAAAGGGAAAGAGCGACTGAAGGAAAGGGAAGAGAGCGACTGGAAGGAAAGGGAAGAGAGCGACTGGAAGGAAAGGGAAGAGAGCGACTGGAAGGAAAGGGAAGAGAGCGACTGGAAGGAAAGGGAAGAGAGCGACTGAAGGAAAGGAAGAGAGCGACTGGAAGGAAAGGGAAGAGAGGACTGGAAGGAAAGGGAAGAGAGCGACTGGAAGGAAAGGGAAGAGAGGACTGGAAGGAAAGGGAAGAGAGAGACTGAAGGAAAGGGAAGAGAGGACTGGAAGGAAAGGGAAGGAGAGGACTGAAGGAAAGGGAAGAGAGGACTGTAAGGAAAGGGAAGAGAGCGAATGAAGGAAGAAGAGAGAAGGAAAGGAGAGAGACTGTAAGGAAAGGAGGAAGAGACTGAAGGAAAGGGAAAGAGACTGAGGAAAGGGAAAGAGAGACTGGAAGGAAAGGGAAGAGAGAATGAAGGAAAGGGAAAGAGAACTGTAAGGAAAGGGAAGAGAAACTGTAAGGAAAGGGAAGAGAGAAACTTTAAGGAAAGGGAAAAGAAATTAAGGAAAGGGAAAAGAAATTAAGGAAAGGGAAGAGAGAAACTAAGGAAAGAGAAGAGAAACTGTAAGGAAAGGGAAGAGAAACTGTAAGGAAAGGGAAGAGAAACTAAGGAAAGGGAAGAGAAACTGTAAGGAAAGGGAAGAAAGACTGGAAAGAAAGGGAAGAGAGAGACTGGAAGGAAAGGGAAGAGAGACTGGAAGGAAAGGGAAGAGAGACACTATAAGGAAAAGGAAGAGAGAAACTGTAAGGAAAGGGAAGAGAAACTAAGGATAGGGAAGAGAGAAACTGTAAGGAAAGGGAAGAGAAACTGTAAGGAAAGGGAAGAGAGAAACTTTAAGGAAAGGGAAAAGAAATTAAGGAAAGGGAAGAGAGAAACTAAGGAAAGAGAAGAGAAACTGTAAGGAAAGGGAAGAGAAACTAAGGAAAGGGAAGAGAAACTGTAAGGAAAGGGAAGAAAGACTGGAAAGAAAGGGAAGAGAGAGACTGGAAGGAAAGGGAAGAAAGAAGAAGGAGAACTGGAAGGAAAGGGAAGAGAGACTGGAAGGAAAGGGAAGAGAGACACTAAGGAAAAGGAAGAGATAAACTATAAGGAAAGGGAAGAGAAACTAAGGATAGGGAAGAGAGAAACTGTAAGGAAAGGGAAGAGAAACTGTAAGGAAAGGGAAGAGAAACTGTAAGGAAAGGGAAGAGAGACTGTAAGGAAAGGGAAGAGAGATTGGAAAGAAAGGGAAGAGAGATTGGAAAGAAAGGGAAGAGAGAATGGAAGGAAAGGGAAGAGGGAATGGAAGGAAAGGGAGGAGAAACAGGATAGAAAGGGAGTAGAGGCTGAAAAGAAAGGTATTGAGGAAGGAAGGAAAGGAAAGGAAGAAAAAAGAAAAGGAAGGAAGAAAAGGGAAGAAAGAGGAAGGAAGGCAAGAGGAAGGGAGGATAGAAAGGGGAGGGGAGGAACGAAGGTGAGGAGAGGAAGGGGGAGGTGAGAAGAGAACAGAAGAAAACATATTACCTAGGTAGCCAATAAGTGCTGCTCCTATTGTCCGAGCAGGGCCATTCAAATGTCCAGCTGAGTTATGCAACAGCTTCACCGGGGTGGCATTCTCATGAGATGATATTGCCAACTACAAACACAACACATATAAAGTTACAGGAATCTCTAATGCAATTGATGCCATATTTCAATATCAATTTTTTTCAGCCTGTTGCTAGACAATAACTCACAAAGTGGCCCTAACTTCAAAGTTACTTTACATTTTTTGTGAACAAAGTCCACATCCAGCTTTATATACAATGGCTGGGCATCCTGATAGGCCGTACAGTGACATATTGCAGCAGCAGTCACATGGGACTAGACGTCACTGCAGGAGGCCAGGTTGTACACAGACCATAAGACGACTAAGCAATTAAACTAGAGAAGAGCTAGGTGAGATGTATTTAGATTTAAGTTGTTGAAGCAAAATCTGCAACAAATTACGCTTGCTGTGGATTTTGACTTCCTTACTGAACTCACTGGAACATTCGAAACAAATCTGCATTCAAGTCCCAACATAAATTTAGCAAATTTAAAAATCGATTACCGATATCTGTATAGGTTATATTTGTTTTTTTTTTGGAGTGTTTGCATTACGGCCATATTTTGGAACATGCACAAAATCCAATCACATCATTTTAGAAGATCACACACAGCTACTTGATGGACCTTACCTGCTTAGCAATTGCTTTGCTGTCCAGTTTGTTGTAAACTTTTCTTATTCTTGCCACAGTTAGAGAAGATACTGAAAGTGCATATAGACCAAAGGACACCTTTTCCTCAGGCACCAGAGATACCAATGAAGGAGTACCTGATTCAGATTTGGAATCCTTACCTGCAATACAAAACATGTCCATGCATTTATGCCTCCAATGGAAATGACTTTCATATTCTGTATATTTTGTCATTCTACATCCTACCAATGCAAAATAAACATAAAATTGAAAAAAGATATCATTTTGAAGAAAAGAGAAGGTAATTTGTGCTGCACTTCGTGGTTGGTAATGGTTCCTTAGTTTCCCCAGCTTTATCATCATTTTGCAATTTTATCAGAAGTTATACAACAAACCATCCCCTTGTCAAGTTGGGGACGCTAAGAATAGAGCACAAGCAGTGACATACATAAAACGATCAATTATCTGGGTCTAGAAAGAAAAAAAAATATATATATATATATATATATATATATATATATATATATATATATATATATTATATATATACACACACACACATATATATATTATACAGCTTACCTGGCCCCCAGCTGCCTTTGCTAAACCAGCTACAGCAATAACATGTACACAAGATTTGTGACTACTACAGTTCAGCCAATCACTGCCAACAGTTTAGATATCAGGGGTGTAAACATGTCACTTCTGCAGTCAGTGATTAGCTGCAGCAGTCACGTCATCACTGGAGTTGGGTAAACAAAGACTGTTGGGGACCAGGGAAGCATCGCCAGATGAACGGCAGGCGATTGTGGAGGTATTGCTCTTTTACTGTTAGTATTTCACAGTTTATTATTTTTAGGCACTATTTTGCAATATTTTGACAAATCATCATCTTAAGAAGAAAAAAAACTCACATGGAGAACAAACTGCTTGAAAGCTTCCAACATAATTTGGTCCCAGTTCATAAATGACTCCAACACTGGCGGCAGTCAAGACTTCCTCCAAAAAGTGAGTTGGTCCCAGGCGCCAAACAAGGGAAGAGAGTTGGCGTTGAGCAGGAGGAGTGCCAATGTATGAATAGACGGTACTAACCACAGGTGGATTAGCTGAACCTGACCCGCCAGGAGTACTGTGTACGTAATGGAGCTGTGGAGATAAGAATATATATGGAATACATTGCTACATTTCATAAAAACTCTTAATTTTTTGTGTGAAATTCTATTGCTAAAGAAGCACTCCCATCAACACTTTTATCCTCTGAATATATTGTAATTATCATAATATAGCACTGTGTACTTACAATTGCTCATTTTCACTCTAACCAGTTAATTCTCTTTTCCATTAGGTCTATGACATCACGTGATTCAAAACTGACTAGCTGAATCCTTCTGAGCTCTATGTAGAAAGAGGAGGTCAATTTTCTTTGCACAAGTCATGAGTTACTGCAAAAGTCTATGGCGGGGGGAGCGGGGAAGCTGGGTCAGAAGTTGAAGAGGAGAATGAGTCATGTAGTGACAAGAGACTTCCGGTTTCCACATAGATCAGATAAAAGAGAAGAATTATCTGGGTAGAAAGGCAAAATGAGCAATTGTAAGTACACAATGCTATATAATATGATGATTGCAATATAGTAAGAGGATAAAAACTTTGATGGGAGGAGGAGGAGAGCTTCTTTAAACTGGAAACAAAAATTAACAGCTATGAGATTTAAAATAAATTTATACGGAATAATAGTTTTATCTTCGCCTAGTCTTTAAAGATAACTCGTCACCAGGATTTTATACCCCAAACTAAATCTAATGATTTGCAAGTGAATTGGGGTTTGACATTACACTTGCAGCTCTCCTGCCTCACCCACCCCACCTCTTGTTCCTGACTGACAGGTCAGTCCTGTTTCAGAGACCTGCCTGCCTGAGATCTACACGTCAGTCAGAGACATGAGGCAGGCAGCAGATGGAAAATAGGGAGGGAGGGCAGGAGAGCTGTAAATGCAATGTCCCACCCCACCGCACTTGATTTTCAATAGCATACAAGGTCAACTATACATTTTACTGAAACAGATTTCTACAAGCTAGGCAAGGATTTAAACAGTATTAAAGGGGTTGTCCGATCAAAATCGATAAGTCTGCAAGTCTGCAGTCACTCTGTGTGACCGCAGTCTTATGAATTCCCCCACACATGCACTGTGCGCTGTGGGGATTTGCCGGTTTCAGACCCGGGACCATAGGATATGGATGTATGGATGAGTTATATATACCCCCCCCAGTCAGTGGGATTGGCCTCACTTGCTCCAAACACTTGTATGGAGCAGAGGGCGCACCCCGACCAGCGATGCGGATGGCAAGTGGGCATGTCTGACTAGACGGAGTGGCCTTCCTCCAAAAATGTGTATGGAGAGCGAGGCTGCGCCCACTGGCCTGCGGTATATATAACTCATACATATTCTCTGGTACCAGGTCTGAAACTGGCGAATCCTCGCAGCGCACAATGCATATGCGCTGTGGGGGATTCATAAGTCTGACCAGACAAGCCCTTTAAAGCACCTTTAGCTTCTAAAGGGAATCTGTCACATCCCGACACATATATCACCTATTAATATGGGCATACAGGTAATAAAAATGCTACACTAGTCCTACCTTTAGTGGGGGAAATAAGTATTTGATCCCTTGCTGATTTTGTACGTTTTCCCACTGACAAAGACAAACAGTCTACAATTTTAAGGGTAGGTAATTTTAACATTGAGAGATAGAATATCAAAAATAAAATCCAGAAAATCACATTGTATAAATTATATAAATTTATTTGCATTTTGCAGTGATAAATAAGTATTTGATCCCCTACCATCCATTAAGAGTTCTGGCTCCTACAGACCAGTTAGACGCTCCTAATCAACTCGTTACCTGCATTAACGACAGCTGTCTTACATAGTCACCTTTATAAAAGACCCCTGTCCACAGACTCAATTAATCAGTCAGACTCTAACCTCTACAACATGGGCAAGACCAAAGAGCTTTATAAGGATGTCAGGGACAAGAACATAGACCTGCACAAAGCTGGAATGGGCTACAAAACCATGAGTAAGAAGCTGGGTGAGAAGAAGAAAACTGTCGGTGAATTAGTAAGAAAATGGAAGAAATACAAAATGACAGTCAATCGACATTGATCTGGGGCACCATGCAAAATCTCACCTCGTGGGGTATCCTTGATCATGAGGAAGGTGAGAAATCAGCCTAAAACTAAATAGGGGAACTTGTTAATGATCAAAAGGCAGCTGGGACCACAGTCACCAAGAAAACCATTGGTAACACATTACACCATCTGTCTATATAATTGTCTAACTTTTAACTTCCGTCTGTAACGGAAATCCTGCGTCGCTGACTGGTCGCGCCTGGCGGGACCCGACCAATCAGCGACAGGCACATCCTGCCGCGAATTGGCGCAAGATTTCAACCTGGCACGCCACCGCTATCGTGGGTCATCTCCAGTACATAGTCACTTTCCGTCGCTGCATCCCTGTCCCGGTGCAGTGCGATCACGTAGTACTGCCCATTAAGGTCATGAATATGGACGCGACGCCACTCCTATAGGCGTAGCGTCCATATTCATGACCTTAATGAGCGGTACCACGTGACCGCTCCACAGAGGAAGAAGCCGACAGCCGGGATAGAGATGCAGGGACGTGCAGCGACGGTGCGAGGGTAAGTATGATGGGGGAGGACGGGGGAGCCCAGCGGAGGGTGGGAGAGGAGCCATGTATACAGGGTGGGAGCGGAGCAATGTATATAGGATGGCAGGGTGGGAGTGGAGCCATGTATATAGGATGGGAGGGTGGGAGCGGAGCCATGTATATAGGATGGGAGGGTGGGAGCGGAGCCATGTATATAGGATGGGAGGGTGGGAGCGGAGCCATGTATATAAGATGGGAGGGTGGGAGCGGAGCCATGTATATAGGATGGGAGGGTGGGAGTGGAGCCATGTATACAGGATGGGAGGGTGGAAGCGGAGCCATGTATACAGGATGGGAGGGTGGGAGCGGAGCCATGTAAGTAGGATGGGAGGGTGGTAGCGGAGCCATGTATAGAGGATGGGAGGGTGGGAGCATGAGCCATGTATATAGGATGGGAGGGTGGGAGTGGAGCCATGCATACAAGGATGGGAGGGTGGGAGCGGAGCCATGCATACAAGGGTGGGAGAGGAGCCATGCATAAATAAACTACATACATATTCTAGAATACCCGATGCGTTAGAATCCGGTCACCATCTAGTAAAGGTATAAAATCCTGCAGTGCCCGCAAGGTCCCCCTGCTCAAGAAGGCACATGTGGAGGTCCGTCTGAAGTTTGCCAGTGAACACCTGGATGATTCTGTGAGTGATTGGGAGAAGGTGCTGTGGTCAGATGAGACAAAAATTGAGGTATTTGGCATTAACTCAACTCGCCGGGTTTGGAGGAAGAGAAATGCTGCCTATGACCCAAAGAACATCATCCCCACTGTCAAGCATGGAGGTGGAAACATTATGTTTTGGGCACGTTTCTCTGCTAAGGGCACAGGACTACTTCACTGCATCAATGGGAGAATGGATAGAGCAATGGACTGTAAAACCCTGAGTGACAACCTCCTTCCCTATGCCAGGACATTAAAAATGAGTCGTGGCTGAGTCTTCTAGCAAGACAATGACCCAAAACATATAGCCAAGGCAACAAAGGAGTGGCTCAAAAAGAAGCACATTAATGTCATGGAGTGGCCTAGCCAGTGTCCAGACGTTAATTCCATAGAAAACTTATGGAGGGAGTTGAAGTTCCGAGTTGCCAAGCGACAGCCTCAAAATCTTAATGATTTAGAGATGATCTGCAAAGAGGAGTGGACCAAAATTCCTCCTGACATATGCCCAAACCTCATCATCAACTACAAAAAATGTCTGACTGCTGTGCTTGCCAACAAGGGTTTTCCACCAAGTATTAAGTCTTGTTTGCTTGAGGATCAAATACTTATTTCTCACTGTAAAATGCAAATAAATTTGTATAATTTATACAATGTGATTTTCTGGATTTTATTTTTGATATTCTATCTCTCAATGTTAAAATTAACCTATCCTTAAAATTATAGACTCTTCATATCTTTGTCAGTGGGCAAACTTACAAAATCAGCAAGGGATCAAATGCTTATTTCCCCACACTGTATATGCCTCATTTTATTGGTCTTGCTGTGGAGAAATGTTATGTTCTGTCTTTATGCTAATGATTTCTTCCAGGCTATGAGTGTGCGGTACCTGGAACACATCCCTGCCTCCTGTCTTCATAGTAATACTTACCCCCTCCCATCAGCGTCTATGACGGCCCTGGAATCCCACACCTGCGCCCTGCACTTCCTCAGAAATGCATACCTTATCCTCCCTTCTATGAGCACTGCATTCAGGGATCTTCCGCGCATGCGCCGGCGACTTCCGCTTCAGTGACTTTTGGTGTGTGCGCCGATAAGGTGCTCTCCCCACTTCCTCCCTGCATAGTCATTGCCATGTACACGTGGTTCCTAGTGATGACTGTGCAGGGAGCAAGTGGGGAGAGCATATTATCGGCGCGCACATCGGAGGTCACAGTGTGACTTGCCTGCGCAGAAGATCCCTGAATGCAGTGCTCCTAGAAGGGAGGATGAGGTATTAATTTCTGAGGGAGTGCAGGGCACAGAACTCCGGGGCCATAACTGACGCTGATGGGAGGGGGTAAGTATTACAATGAGGGCAGGGGTTTCTTGCAGGCCCGGAGCCTGGAAGAAATCATTAGCATAAAGGAAGAATATAACATTTCTCAGAAATAAGATCATTAATACAGGTAGGACTAGTGTAACATTTCTATTACCTGTATGCCCATATTAATAGGTCATATATGTCCCGAGGGGTGACAGGTTCCCTTTAACCATGCAATGAGAATGACTGATCAGTCCAGGAGGAGAAAGAAAGCAGATTTACTACAGATTTATGAAATTAAAATAAAGGATAATTAAAATTTTACATAATTTTGAACTTGATAAAAGCATACTACTACTTTAGGAAGATTGAGTACAGTAATACCTCTCCAAAGTAGATCAGATTTCCTGTGACAGATTCTGTGATAAGTCAATTACTGGTGCTTGTCTAAAATACATTACATGGTCACTATGAATTTATAGTAAAGAAAAACATACCTTTACAGTACTGACCAGCTGCCCATCAAGGTAGAGCGTAGCGGTGCTATTTTTCAGCATGCCTTTACTCATGACTAGAACCAGATGATGCCATTGACCTTCCATTATCAGCTCACTGCATCGAAATCGGGCACAACAAGGCAGGATCTCATAGAAGGAAGATTCCTCGCTAAAGTCATCCACTAATAAATATGTGAAAATAGATTATTTAAAAACATAACGGTGAACAAATCAAAAGTCCCAGTCCTAGCAGGTTGGGGAGGTTAAAAGATAACCAGTCAAGTTACACAAACTTCCCCCAATAGGTCAAGTTTACACTGGGGAGTTTTTGCTGCATTTTTTATGCAAACTTTCAGCTGCGGTTTACAGTACCAGCAAATTCTATGAGCTTTCAGGAATCTCATGCACACACCTTGGTTTTTTTGGCATCAAGATTTTGTGTTTTCCATGTTTTTTACACTATGGAGCATGTCACTTCTTTCAGTGTTTTTTCACCCATTGAAATGAATGGGTGGTGAAAAAACCTGATTCTATAGGATAGTTTAGTGTTGAAAAACAAAGTCCTATCAGCATGCACAAAAGGCAAAAAACACACAAAAAATGCAGCAAAAAAGCAAGAAAAACTAAGGAAAACCTGCTTTTTTCCTGCCCAGAGATCAGATTTTGCGGCAGAAAAATATGCTGAAAAAACGCCAAGGATGTGAACTTACCCTTATGCATTAACCTGCTTTTTTAGGGTGAGTTTCCACGATCAGTAAACGCTGCGTGTTTGGCGCTGTGCGCTGGCGCAGCGCCAAACACGCAGCGTCCAGATGTTACAGCATAGTGGAGGGGATTTCAAGAAATCCCGTCTCCACTATGCGTAACAACACGCAGGTGGCAGACCTGCGTAAACGGACATGCGGCGCGTCTTTTCAGACCGCAGCATGTCCTCGCGTGTTGCGGCGACGGTGCATCGCCGCAACAGAATTTCACACAGGGCTATGTAGCCCTGCGTTCTTTCCGGAGGTGTTCCGGAGGTGTCCTGAACACCTCCGGAAAGAGCGCGCGTCAGAAAGGGGCGGGGCTTAGACGGAGCGGAATTTCCGCTCCGTCCAAAGCGCTGTGGTTCCGGACCGTGGAACCACAGACTGATAGAATGCTTATATAAAAAATACATATATTTCCTTGAATTCTATATTATTAAATAGATTCCTTGGATCTGATAAGGATGTTTGCTGTATATGCTTTGAAAATCTGTCAGAATGCCTGTGTACCCACGTAACCAGAGTAACAGCTCCTCAATGTCTCTCCTCACTGCTGAGATCTCACACTTCGCTGTACAAACTGCAGATTGCAAAAGTAGCTAATGCCAAACACAAATAACTCCAAATAAATCTAACCTCTGTGAAATCAAACTGTCCACTTAGGAAGCAGCACTGACTGACAATTTCACATGCTGTTGTGCAAATGGAATAGACAACAGATGGAAATTATTGGCAATTATCAAGACACACTCAATAAAGGAGTGGTTCTGCAGGTGGGGACCACAGACCACATCTCAGTACCAATGCTTTCTGGCTGATGTTTTGGTCACTTTTGAATGCTGGTTGTGCTTTCACACTCGTGGTAGCATGAGACGGACTCTACAACCCACAAAAGTGGCTCAGGTAGTGCAGCTCATCCAGGATGGCACATCAATGCGAGCTGTGGCAAGGTTTGCTGTGTCTGTCGGCGTAGTGTCCAGAGGCTGAAGGCGCTACCAGGAGACAAGCCAGTACACCAGGAGATGTGGAGGGGGCCGTAGGAGGGCAACAACCCAGCAGCAGGACCGCTACCTCCGCCTTTGTGCAAGGAGGAACAGGAGAAGCCCTGCAAAATGACCTCCAGCAGGCCACAAATGTGCATATGTCTGCGCAAAAGATTAGAAACCGACTCCATGAGGATGGTCTAAGTGCCATACGTCCACAGATGGGGTTGTGCTCACAGCCCAACACCGTGCAGGACGCTTAGCATTTGCCACAGAACACCAGGATTGGCAAATTCGCCACTGGTGCCCTGTGCTCTTCACAGATGAAAGTATGTTCACATTGAGCACATGTGACAGACGTGACAGAGTCTGGAGACACCATGGAGTGCGATCTGCTGCCTGCAACATCCTTCAGCATGACTGGTTTGGGAGTGGGTCAGTAATGGTGTGGGGTGGCATTTCTTTGAAGGGCCGCACAGCCCTCCATGTGCTCGCCAGAGGTAGCCTGACTGCCATTAGGTACCGAGATGAGATCCTCAGACCCCTTGTGAGACCATATGCTGGTGCGGTTGGCCCTAGGTTCCTCCTAATGCAGGACAATGCGAGACCTCATGTGGCTGGAGTATCAGCAGTTCCTGCAAGATGAAGGCATTGAAGCTATGGACTGGCCAGCCCGTTTCCCAGACCTGAATCAGATTGAGCACATCTGGGACATCATGTCTCTCTCCATCCACCAACGTCACATTGCACCACAGACTGTCCAGGAGTTGGCGAATGCTTTAGTCCAGGTCTGGGAGGAGATCCCTCAGGAGAACCATCCGCTGCCTCATCAGGAGCATGCCCAGGAGTTGTAAGGAGGTCATACAGGTACGTGTAGGCCACACACACTACTGAGCATCATTTTGACTTGTTTTAGGGACATTACATTCCACTTTAATTTTGTAGGTGACTCCAAATCCAGGCCTCCATTGGTTAATAAATTTGATTTCCATTGATGATTTTTGTGTGACTATGTTGACAGCACATTCAACTTTGTACAGAACAAAGTATTCAATGAGAATATTTCATTCATTCAGATCTAAGATGTGTTATTTCAGTGTTCCCTTTATTTTTTGAGCAGTGTATAATGGTGCTATACCAAAGAAAAATATAATAGGATGATCAAACTGTGGTTCTGTCAACCGGTCACAACCAACCCCACACTATCTTTTAGGTTGAACCTACTGCAGCCCTATAATAAAGGGGGACGGGGGCATCTAGCGCTCTAATAAGAGCGACAGTGCAGTGAACTATCCTTTACACACTTTACACTGGTCCCTGGCCCTGTTCTCACCTTTTTTATACCCCTAAATACCCATCCTGCGCAGAGCTGATTACATGCTAATATGGCACACATCTGATAACGGACTCCATGCAAGAATGTTAATCCCATCCCAGTGGCATCAACTGGGTGCAAAAATACCTGCTAAAATCTGACCAAAATCATCCAATTAAACCTTCAGGAGCATCATCCAATTTAGATGATGGACGAAGGGGACACTTCTCTATATTCTGAATTATATGTAGAACAGCAGAATTTTGGGGTATACCAATATGACAGAACACCTCACCAAAAGCAAATTTGGACTTTTTCTGGATATACTTTTCTATAATATTCCACTCCACCAAAGTTTAATACATTTTTTTTTTCTTTTAACCAATGTCTAGCTGTCTAATGTAAGCCCGGAGCCTCATTTTATTGCATCATACTATAATATCCAGTCTCCTAATAAGATCCGGTGGAACGACGGCGCTGGAGCGGATATTCACCGTAGTTCTGAAGTAGTTCTTCCTTTGTGGAGACGATCAGGGACTTGTCCTTGGCAGAAAGTACAATGGCTAGGCAGACGTAATGCTGCTCAGAGGAGGTTGCGCGTCGGACGATGGTAAGCAGTCGCACTGGGTGATTATTAGGTGGCGTGCTGAAATGCTCGATGCAGAACCACGTGGAATATGTTAGTCCAGAGGGAGGTGGGAAAAGATGTTCCCTAAATGAAGATAAAAGGAAAGGTTGAGAATACGATTTTATATCTATCTTGTGCAGGGATTAAAAAAAAACAACTTTCACAAACTGGACTTCTGCAAGGAAGAAGTAACACTAACGGTGAATGGAGTCTTACCAATCGCTGACCTTTTCGGTGGTTCTCCATCATTTGGGAAGAATGCATAGTTAATTTTTACATATCCTGTTTTCAAGGCAAAAATTAAATATTGCCTGAACAATCCCTTTAAATAGCATGTTCGGCTTATATTAGCAACTAAAATGTCCGTGTTCAGTGTCTCCATTACCTGTTCCTATGCCACTCAGCACTGCGCCGTCCATAAGCCCTGTGGTGACGGCATTGCTGTTCGGTGCATTGTGAGGCGCCAAACTTGGCAAGAAAAGGCACCTATTAGAGAGAGAAGAATACATTGCGGTCTCTAAAGCCCTTTTGACTCATTTCAAGGATTTCTGAAGCACAGATGTTTCTATAAGGAAGCTAAAATAGCAAGATGCAGTGCTGTGACGGGAAGCGGTTAAAAAATACAGAAAAAGGAAAATTTGTAATCTTGGCGTTTTCTTCGACTTACACTTCCTTTCCTTTGATAATGTAAAGTCCCACCTCTATACACAGCTTACAACACAGGATCCACTGGTCATGGCAGGTAATGTCACACCTGACCGTGCTCTCACTCCCTTCACCATGACCTTTGCACACGCTCATTAGATGCCTCAACACAAAAGATAGGGACAGAGTCTGTTTATTGTGGCTAATGTACATATAATATACAGCAAAAGTGAAAAATAAAACATAACTTTTTCACTTTTGCTGTATATTACTGGTTTCTTTAAGTGAGAACTATCTTGGTATAATCGTTACTGAGTTACGATACTGTTGCTGTATTTCGCTAATGTACATATGCATTTCCTGAAAACAAAATGAAGTTAGAGTCTAAATAAGCCCCATTGACCAATGGGAAAATTACAACATTTCTAATTTTTATTTTTCACATAATTTGTGACATGAAAGAACTTTGTAAAAAATATTTGAAAAATACATTTACCGCAAAAAAAACGATTTAAACATTAGATAATTTTCTGGTGATCGCTTTAAAGACAATCTGTCGTCACCAAATCTGAGAGCAGCATAATGTAGAGAAACTCTGCTTCCAAAGATGTGTCACTTACTGGGCTGCCTGCTTGGTGTAGTTTTGATAAAATCACTGTTTTATCAGCAGGAGATTATCACTAGAGGACTAGTAAAGCTGCTGCCAGGTAGTCCAACCACATCCCCACCACTGATTGGAAGTTTTCTGCCTATGCACAGTGCACACAGTAAGCTGCCAATCAGAGGTGGGGCGGGGTTATACAGAGCTCAGAATTCTGAGGACTGTAAGATCGGCAGCAGAGAAAACCACAAATGTAGCAAGCAGCCCAGTAAGTGATACATCGCTGGAATCAGGGTCTCTGCTCCTACATTATGCTACTTTTAGATGGGGGAGCAAAATCTGATTACAGATTCCTTTTAAGAAAGTCTACTTTTAATCCTGATCATATCTCAGTAAAATTAAACAGGAAAATTACATTAAAAGACATTAACGTGAACGATTTGATTTAATTATTGTAGCTATAGGATGATAACAAACAGACTATTGAAAAAAAAAAAAAAAAAGACATTACCCGAAGCCTTCCAGAGAAGTGTCAAATTCCACAAAGGCAGGAGTGACTGATGATCCATGAAGCCTAATGTCATGCGGTGTAGTCATAGAAACCAGGCACTTCACCCTGGTCAGGGGCACGGTGCAGCCTTCTGCCGATTTTACCAAGCTGCGGCTTATCCGGTAATGTTTGTCTTCTCCCACGCAGAACACACTGTCACAGCCCAGGCCCTCTGTGGACATGATCATGCTACCTGTGCGGGGCACGAGAAACAGATCTGTCAGAGCTGAAAAAAATAAAAAGCCGCCATTCCTGATCTCTACTCCCGCTACGTTTCTACTCATCGCGCTGGCACGGAGCGTCACTTACTCAGCCAGGCGGCATAGGAAGGCTTTTATTGTGTTGCTTGCGGGTAACACACTTACATGGAGGTTTATACAAAGCATTAAGATAATCTATTGCAAAAATATGCAGATTTACATCATTTATTTCATGACCTGGATCCACATGTGAAAGCATTTCAGTGTTTTTGCTGCTGTGCTCAAACATTGCATTTAACTGGAGATGATTGGGTTAAATAAAGATATTCACATTCATTTTTTTTTTTTACTTTCAAGGTTTTGATTTAATTAAAATACTTTAACACATTTTTATTATTTTAATATCAATTTTAGAATTACGGTATATGCTTTAAATTAGGAATTCTTGAAGTTCAAAATACAATGTAAAGCTACCCCCCCGACCACATTCATCAGCCTGCCCAACTTGACAGCAGGGGTGCACTGCCGATTGATAGGATGGTTGTGCCACTTGGCCGAACGGTTCGTTCTCCGATCCTGCAGAGACACCTATGTCTCTGCAGGATCGAGCACAGGGAAGGGGACAGGATCTAGCTGTACATACAGCCAGCTTCAGAGCAGAGCTAGCTGAAGCCACTGCCGACAGACTGCAGAGGTGGCCAGAAACATAGGCAACAAGTAGCACACAATAAAATTAAAAATCCTTCTGTTCTTGAGAATAGAGAGGATTTCTAAGAGGCAAGTTGTAAAATTGCTTATTTTTACTAGCACTTGGCAATTTTATCTATTTAAGATGTGACAACCCTTTTAAAAAGGGAATCTGTCAGCATGTTTTTGCTATGTAATTTGAGAACACCATAATGTAGGAGCAGAGATCCTGATTCCAGTGATAGATCACTTACTAGGCTACAATCAGTGTTTTATCAGAGAGAGATTATAAGTAGTGTTGAGCATTCCGATACTGCAAATATCGGGTATCGGCCGATATTGGCTCTATCGGAATTCCGATTCCGAGTACCGATATTTTCGTCATATCGGATACCGGAATCGGATTTGTCACTGTCACTGTCGTGTCCGTCGGTCGGGTCTTCATGTCAGGTCTGTCAGGAGTCAGCGGCACTTACCTGGCAGAAGATCTCCGGCGGTCACATCCCGGACTGCTTAATGGCCGCCATCATCTTCTCCCCGGCGGTCACATGCAGTTTCTCGCGATAACTGCAGTGACTGCTGGGTAATCCCGGCCGTAAAGCAGTCAGTCCGATGACGTCACCGCCGGGGAAGCAGGTAATCAGCTGTGCTGCGCCGGGATGTCAGGCTCTGCCTGTCATTGCGATGTAGCAGAGTGGATCGTCGTGGGACTGTCGTTATGGACTGCGTCGGACAGGTGGTATACTGTTGGTTTGTTTTTTTTATTTTTTTACAGGAGATCGATGGCGTCGCAGGAATGAGAGAGTAATAAAAGAAATGAAAACTGTGTTGTCTCTTTTATTTCATTAAAAGACTTTTTTCTTGCTGTGTCTTTTTTTTATACATTTAAAAACTTTGGGATTAATAATGGATCGGTGTCTTATTGACACCTCTCCATTATTAACCGGGCTTATTGTCACCGTGCAATCAACGGTGACATTAACCCCTTATTACCCCACTTGCCACCGCTACAGGGCAGTGGGAAGAGCCCGGTAAAGTGCCACAATTGGCACATCTTTTGATGCGCCAAATGTGGGGCTGCTGTAGCCTGGTATTATCAGGCTGTTGAGGGCCAAAATCCATGGGCCTTGACAGTCTTTTAATACCAGGCCGCAGCAGTCTGCATTTTACTTGGCTGGTTAACAAAAATAGGGGGACCCCTACGCAGTTTTTTTTTCGAGGGGATCCCCTATTTTTGTTAACCAGCCAAGCTAAGCAGACTGCTGTGGCCTGGTATTATCAGGCTGGCAAGGTCCATGGATATTGGATCCTTACCAGCCTCAGCGGTCTGCTTCATCTGGCTGGTTAACAAAAATAGGGGGGACCCCACGCCAATTTTTTTCGAGGGGATCCCTATTTTTGTTAATCAGCCAAGATATGCAGACTGCTGTGGCCTGGTATTATCAGGCTGGCAAGGTCCATGGATCTTGGCTCCTTAACAGCCTGAAAATCCAGGCCTCAGCGGTCTGCTTCATCTGGCTGGTTAACAAAAATAGGGGGGACCCCACGCTATTTTTTTTTCGAAGGGAACCCCTATTTTTGTTAATCAGTTCCCTCTGACGTCACTGATTGTGTCCCTGGCTGACCTGAAGTGAAAGTGGAAAGCAATCAATTAAGCTTTCCACTTAAGGGCCCGTCTCACATAGCGATATTGCTACCGAGATCGGTGCTGAGTCACTAGTTTTGTGACGCAGCAGCGAGCTCACCAGCGATATCGCTGTGTGTGACATTCAGCGACGATCAGCCCCCCTGCCGGGTATCGCTGATTGTCGCTGAAATGTCAGGACCTTTTTTTGATCGCTGGTTTCCCGCTGACAGGCACGCATCGCTGCGTGTGACAGGCGGGAGACCAGCGATCCGCTGGTAACCAAGGTACACAGCGGGTTTCCAGGCCGCGCGGCTGTGCTGAAACCCGTTTGTGTACCTTGGATACCAGCGCCCTGATCAGGGAGCTGGTATCCAAGGTACACACGGGTTTCAGCAAGCCGCGCGGGCCTGGAAACCCGCTGTGTACCTTGGTTACCAGCGGATCGCTGGTCTCCCGCCTGTCACACGCAGCGATGCGTGCCTGTCAGCGGGAAACCAGCGATCAAAAAAAGGTCCTGACATTTCAGCGACGAACAGCGATACCCGGCAGGGGGGCTGATCGTCGCTGAATGTCACACACAGCGATATCGCTGGTGAGCTCGCTGCTGCGTCACAAAACTAGTGACTCAGCAGCGATCACAGTAGCGATATCGCTATGTGAGACGGGCCCTTAAGCGATGTTACTCGCAGTGTCGCTGTCCCAGATCGCTGCCTGAGCTGCCTGTTTGGCAGCTCAGCAGCGATCATGTAGCGATACACCAGCGATCCTGACAAGTGCATATCGTTGTCGGGATCGCTGGTGTATCGTTATGTGACACCCAGCCTTTACTCTCCTGTCAGCCAGGAGAGGAACTCATTCATTTGGGGGTTTACTGTGAGGCTGCAGCATTAGCTGCGGTCCCTGCAGTAAACATTAACCCTTTCTGAAGGATTACACCGTGGGACCTGACTGTGCATGGGATAGGTAAGAATAATTTTGCTTTTTTATTTTATTTTTATTACAGGAAATGGTTTTTGCAGTAAAATAAAAGATGGTCAAAAACATGTGTCTTTATTTCATTAAAATGATTTTTAATTAAAGTGTGTGTGTTTTATTTTTATTTCATGCAATAGGATTAATAATTGATAGTTGTCTAATTGACAGCTCTCAATTATTAACCTAACTTAAAGTGACCTTTCAATTGCAAGGTCATTTTAACCCCTTATTAACCCATTCGCCACCGCTACAGGGCAATGGGAATAGACGGGCAAAGTGCCAGAAAGGGCAAATCTAATTAGAGATTTGCCCTTTCTGGGGTGTCTGGGGGCAGATGTTAGTAGCCAGGGGGGTGGCCAAAAATAATGGTCCCTCTCTGGGCTATTATTATCTGCCCCCACTCACTGGCTTTGTCTGTCTGGTTGCGAAAATAGGGCGGGAGCCCACGCATTTTTTTTCAGCAATTTTACACCTCATATATATATACATGTCATTGAATTTGTGACACATATATATATATATTTATATTTATAGTTCATACACTTCTACATAGTATAATAGCCGCTAATTCAATTGACGGCTTTTGTGAAAATGCAGAACCCGACATGAAATGACACTTGGTGTACATAGGGTTAACCACGTCTTTTCATGTCCTTTGCTATCTGATTTGCACAAACAATTACATGAGTGTATGTGTGCAAAATTTCACACCTGTAGGGGTTAATTAAAGGTGTAAATTCGTAGCAAAAAAGTCCGGTTTTTTTACAACGAATTTACACCTTTAATTAACCCCTACAGGTGTGAAATTTTGCACACATAGACTGATGTAATTGTTTGTGCAAATCAGATAGCAAACGACATGAAATACATGGTTAACCCTATGTACACCAAGTGTCATTTCATGTCGGGTGCGTCTGTCTTTTCACAGAAGCCGGCTTTACCCGGCAATTGAATCAGAGGATATTTTACTATGTAGAAGTGTATAAACTATACATATATGTATATATATATGTCACAATGACATGTATATATATATATGTATTCTATGTGTGTATATTTAGTGTTTACAAGGAAAGAATGGGGTTTTTTTAGTTACGATATTTTGTTCCCATAGACTTACATGGGACTTCCGGTATCGGGTATCGCCGATATTTTAATGGTATCGGCGATACCATTCCGATACTTTTGGATATCGGAAAGTATCGCTCAACACTAATTATAAGTACAGGACAACTGTCCTTGTGCCTCCTAGTCCAACCACACCCCCAGCACTGATTAGCAGCTTTCTGTCACTATATAATGTACACAGAAAGCTGTAGTGAAGGAGGGGTTATACACAACGGAGATCTGCTAGATCTGCAGTAGGTAAAACCGAGTCCATCATAACTGCTGCACCCAGTAAATTAAGTGATCGTGATACAGTGGCTTGCGAAAATATTCACTTCCTTGGCTTTTTACCGATTTTGTTACATTACAAACGGTGTTAAAATATTATTGTAATCCGATTTGTGTGTGATGCATAAATAGTCCAAGTTGGTGAAGTGAAGTAAGAAAAACAGGTATAAATTAAATTTATGGGATCAAATACGTATATACTCGAGTATAAGCCGAGATTTTCAGCCCATTTTTTAGGGCTGAAAGTGCCCCTCTCGGCTTATACTCGAGTCATATACCAGGGGTCGGCGGGGGAGCGCAGCTGTCCTATATACTCACCCCCTCCTGGCACGGTCTCTGCAGCCCCTGCTTCTCCCACGGTCTCCGGTGCCTGTGTTCAGCTGTCACGTGGTACCGCTCGTTAAAGTCATGAATATGCGCATATTCATGACTTTAATGAGCGGTACCACGTGACTGATGAAGTTAGGACTAGCTGCCGGAGATCGTGGGAGAAGAGCAGGGGCTGCAGAGATCGCGCCAGGAGGTGGTGAGTATAAGCGATATTCACCTGTCCCCATTCCACCGCTGCGCACCGCTCTGTCCTTGCGTCCTCTGGCTGTGAATGTTCAGGTCAGAGGGCGCGATGACGTAGCTAATGCACGCGGCGCCCTCTGCCTGAGCATTCAATGACAGAGGACCCGGAAGACAGCAGCGTGCAGCGGTGGACAGGTGAATATCGCAGGTGCCGGTACCTGAGCCAGCGGTGACACCGGCACCTGTCCCCAATAGCGCGCCGGTGTCCCCGCCTGCTCAGGACACCAGCACCTGGCCCCCAGCGACAAGAGGTGAGTATGTCTTTTTTTTTATTATTATTCGCAGCAGCATATGGGGCATAATATATGGAGCATCTTATGGGGGCATAATATATGGGGCAGCATCTTATGGAGCATAATATATGGAGCATCTTATGGGGCATAATATATGGGGCAGCATCTTATGGGGCATAATATATGGGGCAGCATCTTATGGGGCATAATACAGGTATATGGGGCAGCATCTTATGGGGCATAATATATGGGGCAGCATCTTATGGGGCATAATACAGGTATATGGGGCAGCATCTTATGGGGCATAATATATGGGGCAGCATCTTATGGGGCAGCATCTTATGGGGCATAATATATGGAGCATCTTATGGGGCATAATATATGGGGCATCTTATGGGGCATAATATATGGGGCAGCATATGGGGCATAATATACGGAGCATCTTATGGGGCCATAACCTTTGTCATGGAAATATATATGTATTCCATATATTCAAAGTATATTCACATATATGCATTCACAGTTCACAGTTAGATAGATCTCACTTGCTAAAAATCCTGTGCTCACATATATCTATGCCAGCTATAATCAGTTGTTTTAAACAAGTCTGGCCTTCATAAGGAACAGTACATAGAGTACATAGAGTACATAGAGTACATAGAGTCTTATTAGATATCTGTTGTTTACCTTATAGTCATGCAAGAAAACTAGGGCAAAAGAATATAAAACAATAAATCTGCAACTTCAGCTTTTTATCATGATTATCATAATTATCATACTTACACTAGAACAGCCAATAATCTAGCAGCTTTTAATTGTAAGTTAATTGACTAACCAGCCCCTTTTTGTAAACGTATAAAACCTTGAATGAATAATAAATGTATGTCTTTGACAAACTGCTATACTGACACTTCCGTGTGGACAGTTTCATTTCGTTCTGAGCGCTCAAAAAAGACATCAAATAGAGATTTGGAAAAGCAAGCAGCAAACACGGAAGGATAAATTCATCCTAATTAAATTTCCATAACACCTTTATGGAGCAGCATATGGGGCATATTCTATGGATCATCTTATAGAGCCATTATTAACCTTTGTGCAGCATTATATGGGGTATATTTTGTAAGGAGCATCTTATGGGGCCATCATGAACTGTATGGAGCATTACATGGCTCTCCTGATTCAATAAGGCTATTGAAAAACATTTAACCTACTTTAATTTTACTTTTATTGGTATCTATTTTTATTTTTGAAATTTACCAGTAGCTGCCTCATTTTCCACCCTAGGCTTATACTCGAGTCAATAAGTTTTCCCAGTTTTTTGTGGCAAAATTGGGGGGGGGGGTCGGCTTATACTCGGGTCAGCTTATAGTCCAGTATATACGGTAACTAAAAATTGGCATGTGTATATGTATTCAGTCCCTAAAAATTTCTAGTGCAAGCAATTACCTTCATAAGTCACATGATTAGTGACAGGAAGCCCACCTGTGTACAATCCAAGTGTCACATGGTCTGTCAGTATATACACACCTTTTCTGAAAGGCCACAGAGGCTGCAACACCATTAACCAAGAGGCACTACTAACCAAACACCATAAAGACCAAGGAGATCTCCAAACAAGTCAGGGGCAAAGTTGTTGAAAAGTACAAGTAAGGGTTGGGTTATAATAAAATATTCTAATCTCTGATGATCTCGTGGAGCACCATCAATCCATCATCATCAAATGGAAAGACCATGGTACCACAACAAACCTGCCAAGAAAGGGCCGCCCACCAAAACTCTTAGCCGGGCAATGAAGGCATTAATCATAGAGGCACCACAGAGATCAAAGGTAACCGTGAAGGATGTAGAGTTCTCAAGCAGAGACTGGAGAATCTGTCCATACAACCACAATAAGCCAAACACTCCATAAAGGTGGCCAATAATAAAGAATGGGCAGAAAAGCCTTTACTTACACACAAAAATTGTAAAACTCTTTTTGAGTTTGCCAAAAGACATGTGGGAGACTCCCCAAATATACAGGAGGAAGGTGCTGTGGTCAGATGAGACCACAATTTAACTTTTGGGCCACCAAGGTAAACTCTATGTCTGGTACCAAACAAACACAGCTCATCATCGCAAGAACATCATCCCCACAGTGAAACATGGTGATGGCAGCTGTGATTTTTTTCAGCAGTAGGGACAGGAAAAAAACATTTGAGTCAAGGGGAAGCTGGATGGTGCGAAATACAGGGATATTCTTGAGCAAAACCTGTTTCAGTCTGTCAGTGATTTGAGACTGGGACAGAGGTTCACTTTCCAACAAGACAATGACCCAAAGCATACTGCTACATTAACACTCGAGAGGTTTAAGGGGAAACGTGTAAAGGTTTTGGCGTGGCCTAGTCAAAGCGCAGCCCAAAGTCCAATTGAGAATCTGTTTTTACACTTGAAGATTGCTCTTCACCAGAGGAAACCTTCTAACTTGACGGAGCTGGAGTAGTTTTGCCTTGAGGAATAGGGAAAAATCCTGTTGGCAAGATGTGGAAAGCTCATAGAGACTGATCCAAAGAGACTGCAGCTGTAATTGTAGAAAAAGGAGGTTCCAGGTTGTAAGGTAGCAAAACACGAAAAATGCCAAGGGGATGAATACCTTTGCAAGCCACTGTACGTCACTGGAATCAAGGTCTCTGTCCCTACTTCATGTTGCTCTCAGATTGCATAGAAAAAACCTGCTGACAGATTCCGTTTAAGAGGCACTAAAGTTATAGCAAATACAATTTTTTGAATAGTAAAATGTTAAATAACTTTCCTATATACCATTTGCATTAATTTCTGACAGTTATCAAGAACTCTGCTTGCAGTTATATGTTGACCACTTCCTAGGGGATGAAATGGCCTTTACAAGACACGGCTATGATAACTGTACTACACTCAGAGTAGTGAAAGGTAGAGGCTCACTTCGCATTTTTTTAAGCAACTAAGCAAATAATTATTACAAAACATAAAGGAGCTACATTTGCAATGTGTAATTTGGCATTGATGGGCTACAAGACTCGCCACAGATCCAGTAGTGATCGATAAGTCATAGGGATATTTCCAGTAACGTCCTACGAGTGCAGTGCGGCGTGGAGCGCTCTGGTGGCACACTGTGATGATAAGAACATTCATATGTCAGCAGTGTATTAGGAAACGTGGGACACAGTGTGTGGGAAGACTCCGGATCCGGAGATAAACAGATTGCACTTCCATCTCCTCTACGACTATACGGTAATTTGGGAACATACGGGCTGACCTGACAGTTGTTCAAACTTTGGAAGCTGAAAAGAAAATACACAATGTAAAGCGGAGGAGGAAAGAAAAACACAAGACCTGATTAGAACATCTACAAAATTAGATCAGACCATCGTAAGAATAGACAGGACTAAAAGAGGGAAAGTGAGTGGAAAATATGATTAATTAAGCTCTCAGCCTGCCTCAAATAATTAGAAAAAGTCAATGTATGCTAGTCCACTTATGAATGGTCTAACTGCCGGCATTAAAGGAAAATTGACATCTAGTTATACAAAAAAGGGAATCACTCAGCAGGTCATCATGCAGGGGCAATCCAGTAATGTGTCACTTACTAGGCTGTGTGCTGTAGTTTCAATAAAATCAGTGTTTTATCAGCAGGAGATGATCACTGCTGGACCAGGTGTCACATGCAAGCTAGTCAAGCTAACTGGTGTAACCCCGCCCCTACCACTAAATAGCAGCTTGCTGACAATGTACACAGGACACTGCCAATCTGGGTTATACACAGCTCAATATTCTGAACACTGCTACATCTACAGCAGGGAAAACAAACAAATTCTCTACAAACTGCACCAAGCAGAACAGTAACTGATACATCACTGGAATCAGGCTCTCTGCCCCTACATCATGGTGCGCTCAGTAAAAACTTTAACATATTCCATTTAAATAAGTATTCCACCCCTTGCTTATAACAAGCATATGGGCTAAGTGTAAAATAAACAAGAAAAAGCGTATACGGTAATCACTGACGGATCTTCTTGCGCTTTTGCACCTCCCCGGCCGCGTCTCCAGCGGCTCTTACTCTTCATATTATCCAGCATAGTTGGTGTGTCACTGCTGCAGCCAATCATTACGACCAACGTGTAGCAGTGAGGCAACGATCAGGCTAGAAGAGAAGGTGTGGAGAGTGGCGGGGGACCTAGTCGGTAGACTAGCAGGGATCCGCGAGTATGTACCTTCTCTTTGTTTGAAATAGCAGACTTGAACTATAACTTTATGATAAAAAAGGGGTGTAAAATTAAATTCAGGCGCTAAATTGTGCTGGTAGAGAGGAAAAGATCTGATCTACTACTCGTCTGGACACAGAAATACTCCTAAGGTTACTGCCGGTAACACACTGAGAAAGGGAAAATATTCACTGCAATACTCATGTGTACTATCAAAATATTCACAGTGCATGCCTTATTTATTTAGTGGTTTCTCGATTTCCCATAGACATGGAAGAAACAAGAAGTTTTAGAGCGTTCTAGGAAACTTTGGGCCCGATTCAAAGTGTTTTCACCAGAAAATGAAATGACAATTTTTACGCAAATTAATTTCCCATCAAATTATGGGGAATCAAAGTCAAAACTCCAACCACTTTACAATGGGAGAACAATTCAAAAAATACTCCAATAAAAAGGAAGTTAGAGTAGGCTAGAAAAAGAGAGGGGAAAAAAGACCTAGAGATAAAAGTGGTGTTCCCGGTGAACATCCACATAAATGGTGTATTTGTCAGAGTAGGTATCTGGTATAAACCAAAGACTCTTGTTAGTCTGACAAATATACCATTTATATGGCTGTTCAAAAGTGATGGTGCTGCAGCCCGCACCGGAAACAACCGATTGGTGGGGGTGCCGACTCTCAACGATTAGATATACCAAACTAAAACTATACTAAAAATAAGCCATCAATATAAAAGTCCCGGACAAACCTTTTAAGTATATTAACATAGTGTCCAAAAATGAAGGAGATAAACTATTTATCAAAATTCATATAGATAAGAAATAACCTACAGGTTGACCACTTTTAGATGTAACTTACTCCACTGTGTAGCAGAATACATTGATAGGTAATCAATATGCTAACATACTGTAATTGAGAGATTCACAACATCGAATCAAAATACTAAATGATAATAATTAATGCAAATACTCTATTTTGAACCAAGACATATCATCCCCTTTACACTAGTATACAGCACAATTTATGCTTGCAAGTCACGTAACACATTTCAGATGGTAATGGCGATCTGGCTTTGTAACAAGCAAGCTTTATTATTAATTTGATTGATTTTTGTATGAATCATAACTATTTTGCAATAATGGACATGACTTCCTTCAGACCATGGGTACAGCGATGGGTGCGAAATTCACACCCAGTTGTTATGCAAATTTGTACCTTGTGGTCTGGGAGGGGAAGTCCATCATGAATTCTGAAAATTAAACTAAATAAAAAAATAGGCTATTTAACAGATACTTTGATGAACTTTTTTATATTATAATATGTTTGGAGGAGTCCACATAATTGGATGTTTTTGTACAGTATATGAATAATAACAAATCTCAACTTTACTCATGAATATATCGTAATTAGTGCACATTTTAGATCTAGAGAATTATGTTATGAGTGGGGAAAGCATCACTTATACGGTAATTACTTTAAACCAAATATAGACTTCTCTAGCTGCCAGCATAGTCCATTGATACAAAAATCCCATGGGGTAATTTAAACAAACAAAAGAAATTGCTGCAATAATGATTATTTTATTTTACAAAAACTAATTACTAAGGATGGTTTTGAAGAAAAAAACAATAACAGAGTCAATTTCTCTCAGTACAAAATTAGGATTTAGTCGTGACATTCTTGAAAAGTGAACTTGATAATAGGCAAAAACAATTGCATTTATTACAAAGTCTTGCACAGATGTGAATATGATTAAAAATATCATAGCTAAACATTGGCCCCTTTTGAAACAAGATACAATATTGTGGTCGGTCATTTCTGATCAGCCTCAAATTATTGGCAATCTAAGAATCTTAACGATTCCCTCACTCACAGTTGTATTAAATCTAAGGATCCATCTTTGCCTTTAGGCAAAGGCTTTTTTTTCCTTGACTCAGCTGCAAAGCATGTGGGAGGTGGGACAAAGGGGTAATAAAATTATTTAACTTTTTTTTTTTAGTAAAAATAAAACCCAATATAAATTCCATGAGCTCACTGCTTGTAATAACAAAAGGGGCCATTTATATCCTGGAGTGCCCTTGTGTTCTGCTTTATGTTGGGCACATAGCACGCAAACATTAGATCTGACTATAGATGTAGAATAAAAAAATATTTTCTGTAGTTTGTTTATTTAGCTTTCATTTTTACTGCGGTTTTGGTGTAGTTCTTATTTGTTTACAAATTAATTTTTCACATTACATATTATATACATTTCTTATGGTCACTTTTTCAAAGTAGTATATACAGTGGCATGTAAAGGTTCAGGCACCCCTGGTCAAAATTATTATTGTGAACAGTTAAGCAATAGGAAGATAAAATTACAAGTGTCTTTCAATTCTTGTTTGAGGGGTTTTCATCCATTCTTCCTTAGAAAATTCTTCCAATTCTGTGAGATTCCTGGGTCGTCTTGCATGCACTGCTATTTTGAGGTCTAACCACAGATTTTCAATGATATTCAGATCAGGGAAATGTGAGGGCCACTGTAAAACCTTCAGCTTGCGCCTTTTGAGGTAGTCTATTGTGGATTTTCACATGTCTTTAGGATCATTATCCATTTGTAGAAGTAATCCTCTTTTCAACTTCAGGTTTTTTTTTTTACAGATGGTGTTATGTTTGCATCAAGAATTTGTTGAAATTTCATTGAATCCATTCTTCCCTCTACCTGTGAAATGTTCCCTGTGACATTGGTTGCAATACAACCCCAAAGCATGATTGAGCCACCCCCATTGCTTAATGGTTAGCGAGATGTTCTTTTCCTGAAATTCTTTTTTCTCCACACATACCTTTGATCATTGTGGCCAAAGAGTTCTACTTTAACTGTATCAGTCCATGTAACTTGTTTCCAAAATGCATTAGGCTTATTTGGATGTTCTTTTGCATCCTTCTGATGCTCTGAATTTTATGGTGAGGACGCAGGAGAGGTTTTCTTCACATGACTGTTCCATGAAGGCCTTATTTGTGCAGATGTCTCTGAACAAAAGAACAATGTACACTCCAGAGTCTGTTAAATCTTTCTGAAGATCTTTGGAAGTCAAGCAGGGGTTCCGATTTGCCTCTCTAGCAATCCTACAAGCAACTCTCACTGAAATTTTGCCTTGTCTTCCAGACCTTATGTTGACCTTCACTGTTCCTGTTAACTGACATTTCTTAATTACATTTTGAACTGAGGAAAGGGCAACTTGAAAACGCTTTGCTAACTTCTTATATCTTTCTCCTGCTTTGTCTGCCTCCACAATTTTCATTTCCAAAGTGCTAGGCAGCTGCTTAAAAGAACCCATGGCTGCTGTTTTTTGGCACAAAGTTAGAGGAGGCATGGTTTTTATAAAGCTGGGAGATTTGCATCACTTGGCTTTACCTAACGATGATAGTGAACAAGCCATAACCCTAACAAGCTACTTAAGGTATGAAACCTTGGTCAACGTTATCTGAGCACACAAATCTCCAAGGGTGCCCAAACTTTTGCATTAGCCCATTTTCCTTTATGCAATTTTTAAAATGTAAAAAATGCCAATATATAATTTTTTGGGCCTAACATGAAAAGGAAATGTGTCATCTTTAACTTTAGACCTTTTAAAGATCATTTCATCTTCAACTTGCTTAACTGTTCACAATAACAGTAATTTTGATCAGGAATGCCCAATCTTTTACATGCCATTATACATCTAAAACATTTTTGTGTTAATCTGAGATGCATTTGCAACACAATTTACACAGGTCTTCATTTAGATATGTATCAAAAAAATAAGATCATGTTCACACTGAAATCATCTTGGTATTAAAGGAGTTTAGTAAACAAAATATACCATCAAAATATTAATATTTCAACTGTAATAAATAGGGGGTTATATAACTATAATTAAAAATTTGTTATTATTATGATTTACATGTGTTATCATTTTCGATTAAAGACTCTTGAAATGATATTATATGTGGCATTTTCATAGTTTATTCCGAACGTCATAATTGTATGATAACATGTACAGTAAAGACCAAAAGTTTGAACACACCTTATTTAAAGATTTTTCTGTATTTTCATGACTATGAAAATTGTACATTCACACTGAAGGCATCAAAACTATGAATTAACACATGTGGAATTATAATTACACTTAACAAAAAAGTGTGAAACAACTGAAAATATGTCTTATATTCTAGGTTCTTCAAAGTAGCCACCTTTTGCTTTGATGACTGCTTTGCACACTCTTGGCATTCTCTTGATGAGCTTCAAGAGGTAGTCACCGGAAATGGTCTTCCAACAATCTTGAAGGAGTTCCCAGAGATGCTTAGCACTTGTTGGCCCTTTTGCCTTCACTCTGCAGTCCAGCTCACCCCAAACCATCTTGATTGGGTTCAGGTCTGGTGACTGTGGAGGCCAGGTCATCTGGCGTAGCACCCCATCCCTCTCCTTCTTGGTCAAATAGCCCTTACACAGCCTGGAGGTGTGTTTGGGGTCATTGTCCTGTTGAAAAATAAATGATGGTCCAACTAAACGCAAACCGGATGGAATAGCATGCCGCTGCAAGATGCTGTGGTAGCCATGCTGGTTCAGTATGCCTTCAATTTTGAATAAATCCCCAACAGTGTCACCAGCAAAGCACCCCCACACCATCACACCTCCTCCTCCATGCTTCACAGTGGGAACCAGTCATGTAGAGTCCATCCGTTCACCTTTTCTGCGTCGCACAAAGACACGGTGGTTGGAACCAAAGATCTCAAATTTGGACTCATCAGACCAAAGTACAGATTTCCACTGGTCTAATGTCCATTCCTTGTGTACTTAAGCCCAAACAAGTCACTTTTGCTTGTTGCCTGTCTTTAGCATCAGTTTCCTAGTAGCTATTTTACCTTGAAGGCCTGCTGCACAAAGTCTCCTCTTAACAGTTGTTGTAGAGATGTGTCTGCTGCTAGAACTCTGTGTGGCTATTGACCTGGTTTCTAATCTGAGCTGCTGTAAACCTGAGATTTCTGAGGCTGGTGACTCGGATAAACGTATCCTCAGAAGCAGAGGTGACTCTTGGTCTTCCTTTCCTGGGGCGGTCCTCATGTGAGCCAGTTTCTTTGTTGCGCTTGGTGATTTTTGCAACTGCACTTGGGGACACTTTCAAAGTTTTCCCAATTTTAAAGACTGACTGACCTTCATCTCTTAAAGTAATGATGGCCACTCGTTTTTCTTTACTTAGCTGCTTTTTTCTTGCCATAATACAAATTCTAACAGTCTATTCAGTAGGACTATCAGCTGTGTATCCACCAGACTTCTGCACAACACAACTGATGGTCCTAACCCCATTTATAAGGCACCTTCTACACCTGTGAAGTGAAAAAACATTTACGGTGACTACCTCTTGAAGCTCAGCAAGAGAATGCCAAGAGTGTGCAAAGCAGTCATCAAAGCAAAAGGTGGCTACTTTGAAGATCCTAGAATATAAGACATAATTTCAGTTGTTACACAATTTTTTATTAAGTATATAATTCCACATGTGTTAATTCATAGTTTTGATGCCTTCAGTTTGAATTTACAATTTTCATAGTCATTGAAAATACAGAAAAATCTTTAAATGAGAAGGTGTGTCCAAACTTTTGGTCTGTACTGTACATAAAAGTTTTAACTAGTATTATATACGTTTAAAAGGTTAATAATGATAAAGTTTAAAATGTTTACACTTCGGATAAAAAGGTCAGATGTCATAAGGCAGTTCACCCTAGGAAGAAGCTGTCAGGCGAAACCTAGGTTCTGTGAAGGACTGGCGTGCCACGTCAGGTTATTAATGATTTTATATTCTATGAGCTTTTATTTGAATTGGATTTTGATTAGAAAGGTGAGCAGCGCTGGGGCACAAATTACACTAGAAATGTCCTGAAGTCCCCAACGAGAGTACCATTTTTGGCAGTGGTATATTGCAGTTTAAAAATGTGTGAAATTCATTGAAGAGGTGCACATGTCTAACACCGGTCTTCATGAATAGGTAACTTCTTGAAAATATTGAGGAACTGAAACACGAATAGATTAGCTTGCTGTCAGTGAATGAAAACACTCCAGTAGACTTTTGTGCTCAGTTGAGATATGCTTCTATCTAGTCCATACACTGCCAATATCATAAAAATTGGGAAAATTGAAATATTCTTTGTGGTTTAATTTATGTAAAACTTTTAATTTACTCAATGATTTCTAAAAAAAAAAAACAAATGGAAAACCTCCTTAAAGTTGTTCCACCCTCCCAAACTAAATGATATTCTAGAGTCCTTGGCCATCTGTAAAATAGGTATTACACGACGAGTCAAGTAAATGGACTGATGAGAACAACTGCGTGAAATGCTGCGGAAAAAATAATATGCTACAGAATAGGGTTTAAAGAAGGTATCAACTTACTTCTCATTTCTGGCTCATAGCTGAGAGAGCTGGGCTTGTGGACACGATACTGCTTTAATAGACGTTTATCCCATGCCGCACAATTCAAAGGGTTACCAAGACGGAGAAATTCTCTGGAAACAGCAAGGATTGAATGATAAAAAAATAATTACAATAATACGTTAAAGGGTTTATCCCATGAACAAACCCCACACAGGACAGGCACATAGCGATATGCCAGTCGTGCTTTAGTGGCGGCACCAAATTTATTAAGAGGCACCCACCACTTCATCTCTCATGGGGCATGAACCATGTCTGAAATACTACTCCATTCAGGGACAGGAATAGCATTTCCGGTGTACAAAACGCCGCCATGTTTGATGAATTTTACAAGTGGGTGTCACCACCGCACCCGTCCTGCTCCGTCTCTGTTCAATTCAGTGGAGTGGATTTAAGCTGGTATGAAAATGCCAAAAGTCACAAAATTCATGCAACTTTTTAAAGCTTTCATGCCTCTTTTCTGGCATAAAAAGCTTTGATGCATTGGCCCCTAGCGCATTATCACAACGTTTACTCTTAATTTGGCGTAACTATTGGCTTTTATTACCAAGGGAAGCGCTGGCTGGTCATATGGTCATATAGTGCTCCTGAAGCCGTCTGAAAAATCTAAGTTGTAATAATCTTGGATTTACGCCTTGGATGGTAGAAAAACAGATAATCTATCTCTATCTAGGAATAACAGGAGGTTTTAGTAATGAGAAGATAAAATGCACGTAGAGTGGAGGTCTCATGCCCCCCACTCCCAAGAACAGGGGTCCCACATTTCTGGGTGACTGTATTAGTAGTGAGCTTGCATAGCCATCACTTTGTTTACTGGTTATGAGAGTGGTGGTCACACATGCACACTAGACTTTCACAGGGGACACAAAACCACCATTCTGGGAATCTCTGGAGGACCCCCACCAACTGCACATGTACCACCAACCCTCGTTAAAGGGTACCTGTACCCCCAAAAAATTTTTTCCAGCAGATAATGGATTCAGATGCAGGTAAATGGCTTTAAAATCATGTCTGGTAAGCAGAAAAAGAAGTTATAGCCACCCTGTAGCCGCTCACTTCTAGACATGCGGATGGAGCTGTAACAGTCACCACTCAATGTACTCCCCAGCAATTTGACAGCATGCTCTGCACACATGCACAGCGCACACACATGCACAGCACAGACACTGCACAGCAGACACTGCACAGCGCACACACACAAGCACAGCGCACACACACAAGCACAGCAGACACTGCACAGCACACAGACACTGCACAGACACATGCACAGCACACATAGACACATGCACAGCACACACACACATGCACAGCACACAGACACTGCACAGCACAGACACTGCACATCACACAGACACATGTACAGCGCACACACACATGCACAGCACAGACACTGCACAGCAGACACTGCACAGCGCACACACACAAGCACAGCAGACACGCACAGCACACAGACACTGCACAGACACATGCACAGCACACACACACATGCAAAGCACACACACACTGCACAGCACAGACACTGCACATCACACAGACACATGCACAGCGCGCACACACATGCACAGCACAGACACATGCACAGCACAGACACATGCACAGCACACAGACACTGCACAGCACAGACACTGCACATCACACAGACACATGCAGAGCGCACACACACATGCACAGCACAGACACTGCACAGCACAGACACATGCACAGCGCACACACACATGCACAACACACACACATGCACAGACACACACACAGCACACAGACACATGCACAGCACACAGACACATGCACAGCACACAGACACATGCACAGACACATGTACAGCAGGATGTCAAAGTATTGGGAAGTGATTACAGCACACTCACTTTATAGAGAGTGGTGACTGTTACTAATTTCGAAGCCGCCCCGATGACTGGAAAACAGCGTCTGCAGGGAGAATATAATTCCATTTTCTCCTGTAGACACATTTCCAATAAGCCTGCCAGGTATGATTTAAAACCTATTAACCTACAGATTATCCCGATAACTGCAGGTAAATTGCGATTTTTGTAGGAATTGCCTTATAAAGTTATTTGGTAGTACATTTTGCTGAAGTGCATACCTCAACACCATGGGCTCCAGTGCTTGGGAAGCCAACCTTTCAAACATGCGCTGAAGTGGAGGGTGTAATGCATGGTCCTCATCGGCCAGGGCAGCGCTGCATCTGTGTAATAACCGGGCATGCAGCCCTCCCTCACACATGACCTGCTGATTCCGCTCTGTGTGCACCAATGACTGCAAGATGTTTGCAACGGCCAACTGGAGATCCAAGGCATGCTGCACAAAAAAGAAATGAAATCAGTACACAATGTATGATGGACTAACCAAGCCCAAAATGAAAGGAGTTATGTTACTAGGATGCGGTATATGACGTTGGCTAACTCTGCCTTTACTTTCGTGGCGTCCAGGCTTACATCACACACCTTTCTCCAAACATGAAGCTGCAGACACTATTTCCTTTATACTTTATAAAGGCATTTTAATGATTTGGTTATATAGATCTGTAAACCTAGTTTAAAGGGCTGTTGGGGAGTAAGCTATTGATTGTCTATCTGTGGAATAGGACATCACTATGAGATTGGTGGGGTCCGACAACCAGCACCCTTGCAGATCTGCAATATGCTCCGGTAGTGGCCTGATGTAAGCCATAACCTGAGGGGAACACTACAATTGCGGACATTGTTAGGTGGCCAGGACCAAGTACTGCACTTCATATGTCATTCATTGGAAGGCGTTGGACCAACTGGCTATTGATGACTGATCATACTCCCAGAAAACCAAATAATGTTTAGTATGCCTAGAACTATTTAAATGATTTTGTTGTACCAGTTTTAGGTTATTGGTATGAATGGTGAGGTTGGACTACTCGTATGTCCTCATGACACCACTTTGTGTGACACAGCTCTGTTCAATCTTAATGAAGATATTTTATATAGATCCCCATCACTAGTCACATAATTGTTATGTGTGGAGATTCCTGCAGATAGGGATTTGCTACTTTCAAGACCAGAACACAGAAAATGTTGCCATTGGGACAGGGGAAGTTTATGAACTTAAAGGGGTTGGCTAGCTTATAGAGCTCAAGTTTACAGACAGACACTACGTGACCACAGACTTGTGAATCCTCAGAATGTGCACAGTGCCAGTAGTGGGCGGACATTTGACCTCAAATATGAAATATTCATAGTTCCTGCCATATTTCAACTAGATATGTCTGGCCTCATTCAATTTACTTGTATAGAGCGAGGCTGCACTCGTCTACATGACCGCACGTATGCAAATGGCACACTTGCAGTCACGCTACCAGTGCTGGCGCAAGAGAATCCTGACAGCATGCATTCTGCGCGCAGTGAGGATTCACAAGTCTGCAGTCACTTAGAGTCTCATCCTGTACTGACCGCTCTTTTGCTTAAAGTCACACAGCATAGAGGCTGTCCGCCATGCAGAAGACAGCAATGGGGCAGGAAACAGAGCTGCAGTAACAGAGGCTTGAGAAGTGCTTTTATGGTCCAAAGATCTACAGCCTCATTTGCGCATTGATTCAAACACAGATTTCTCAGTAACAGAGGAACAGGTTGGCTAGTTAAAGGTATAGCTGGACCTGACAAGAGCTACATGTATATATAAAAATAGTTTTGGGTGTAAAATCCTTCCCTTTAAGGGCTTTTTATGAAACAGTTGTTAAAAAATGATTGGTTTGGAAGATAATATGCTAGTCTGAACCCTGGAAATACTTACTTCAGGTTGGGAATCTGAATCCACTGATGCTAAAAGATCAAGCATAGAAAGCATGGCACCCGGGTGTATGATAACCGCATCCGAGTTTGAAAAGGACGCTGGTCCTCCATGAGATTTGAGATCACTGATGTTTTTTGGAGGCATCAGGAAGATGTGGACACTGTATGGTAGACATGTCTGCAAAGAAAAGGAGAATAAGATTAAAAAAAAAGGTTAATTAAAAATCTAAGCAAAAGTGTTTATGGTATGTAGTCAGTGGAAAGAGTGACAGATGAATACGGGCCTTCAACCAAAGGGCGCAGACTAGTGATGAGCGAACGTACTGGGATAAGGTGTTATCTGAGCATGCTCGAGTGCGAACTGAGTGACTCCGGCGTGCTCGAATAATATGTTCGAGACCCGTAACTGTATGTCTCGTGGCTGTTTGACAGTCACAACACATATGCAGGAATTGCCTGTTTGTTAGGCAATCCCCGCATGTGTTGCAGGGATTAGGCATTCTCAAAAATCTCAATTCACAGGTAAAATACATATTCGGTGAAGACAGCTTACCCACTACTGAGATAGATGACAGTTGGAGATTTTAAGTTTCAATGGAAAAAAATGAATGTTCTGTCAGAAGAATTTGCAGCAGAATATCTGTCTGCCCCTAGCTCCTCCCTGCCATAGACTTTTAAAAGCACCAACTGTCACCTCTTATGTCAGTAAAGGGGAGATCGGTCTTCACTAAAACACAGATTTTACTCATTTCAACCATGAATTGAGTGTGATTGATCAGTCCAGGAGGAAAAAGAAGCAGATTTCTCTGATAAGGTATATTACTATTGATTAATCAAACAAAAATGTCAAAAATAAGTCCTACGGCAAGGGAGTTTAGATGTACTTATTAAGAGAGCTGGGGTCTGGAAAGGGTTACGCACACAACATCCTGAGGTCCCAAATCTTCAGAATTATTTTTTTTAAGGGTTTCCTGAGCCAAAGTTGTTAGTTTTTCATTGATCATATAAAAACCTCAGCCTCCTTATCCTGTCACTTTAAGAATTAAAAAAAACATAAAAAACCCTCTAAAGCAAAAACAGTGTTAACCCTATATTTTTTAAACTAATATGAAAATAATCCCACACTAACATTCCCCAGTAAAAAGCTGCATCCGGCAGCATTCATAATATAAATCCTCGCGTGTGTGAGTCCGCCATCTCATAGAAAATACGGTCTTTCTAAAAATAAAAGCGGCCTAAATATTTAATTGAATGAAAATCTGCTGCATTATTCCCCGCCGTCTTTGAATCTGTGTTTTGTCTTTTCTCTAGGCATATAGGAGAATTTTAATGAGGCGTTGGAAAACAAAAAAGGAGTAACAAAACACATTAATAGCGGAGAATTTCAGTTTTTCAGGAAGGAAAAAAATTAGAGCAGTATAATTAAAAACATGTCGAAACATTCAGAGACCGAGATCAAAACACAGTATAGTAAATGTAAAGTCGATCGCAGCAGTGGGCTTAAGCACAGGATGAAGAAGAGAGCATTTCCGTAGGATGTTCTCATGGGATCACGCACGTGGCACAGCGGTGTATACAGGATCAGTATGACTATACACAGAGCGCTCGACCATGTAAAAATATTTAGAGTTGAGAGTCCTCAGTGGTTGATACCTTTTAATGGCTAACTGAAAAGATGGTAACAAATTGCAAGCTTTCGAGACTACTCAGGTCTCTTCATCAGGCATAGACTAATACAACATCTGAAGAATCACATATTTATACACAACACAACACAGAAACAATGCAATAGATAAGACAAGTGACGTAAAGCAGAACTGTCATTATGGGAGATAGAGATGAACATAAATATTGGAACAGCTCATAGATAAGGAGTGTGAAAGTTTTATTGCCCTCTGATTGGGGTCTGGTAATGTTTTGTGATGTTCTCACAGGGTCTTTGGAATAAATTCCTTAATTGATGTAAAACGTCAAATCCGTGTGACAGGTTCATTCCAGCATTAAGAGTGTCAAAGGTCACCATCAATTTGTATTCGCAAACTCTCCTCTGTCTCTGAGATGTGAAGCTACCTTTCAATACAAGTAATTTCATATCCAACATTCTATGACCAGGGAGCAAAAATGTTTTGCCACAGGTAGATCCATTTTTTTTTCTCTTATTGTGTGGCGATGAGAATTCATCCTTGTTCTCAGTTTTTGCCCGGTCTCCCGCACATACAGACCCCCAGTTGGACATTTAGTACATATAATTAGGTACACCACATTGGATGTGATGCAGCTGAAAGTACCTGGGATCTTGTAGTCCCGATGTGAGTTGGGAATCTTTATCTTGTCCGTGGTCATTATAAATGAACAGGTTTTGCATTTCTTCTTGTTGCAAGGAAAGGTTCCTGCAGCTGTTGGGGAGGACAGGGAACTTCTGACAATGATGCTTCTTAGATTTGGGGGCTGCCTAAAACACAGTAGTGGGGGGGTCTGGAAATATGGATTGTAATCGAGCTGCACGGAAACTACAACCTTTACTACAAAAAGATGGCCGAATACAATCCATATTTCCAGACCCCCCACTACTGTGTTTTAGGCAGCCCCCAAATCTAAGAAGCATCATTGTCAGAAGTTCCCTGTCCTCCCCAACAGCTGCAGGAACCTTTCCTTGCAACAAGAAGAAATGCAAAACCTGTTCATTTATAATGACCACGGACAAGATAAAGATTCCCAACTCACATCGGGACTACAAGATCCCAGGTACTTTCAGCTGCATAACATCTAATGTGGTGTACCTAATTATATGTACTAAATGTCCAACTAGGGGTCTGTATGTGGGAGAGACTGGGCAAAAACTGAGAACAAGGATGAATTCTCATCGCCACACAATAAGAGAAAAAAGAATGGATCTACCTGTGGCAAAACATTTTTGCTCCCATGGTCATAGAATGTTGGATATGAAATTACTTGTATTGAAAGGAAACTTCACATCTCGGAGACATAGAAGAGTTTGCGAATACAAATTGATGGTGACCTTTGACACTCTTAATGCTGGAATGAACCTGTCACACGGATTTATGACGTTTTACATCAAGGAATTTACTCCAAAGACCCTGTGAGAGCATCACAAAACATTACCAGACCCCAATCAGAGGGTAATAAAACTTTCACACTCCTTATCTATGAACTGTTCCAATATTTATGCTCATCCCTCTGCCATAATGACAGTTCTGCTTCACGTCACTTGTCTTACCTATTGCATTTTTTCTGTGCTGTGTTGTGTATAACTATGTGATTCTTCAGATTTTGTATTAGTTTAGCCTGATGAAGAGACCTGAGTAGTCTCGAAAGCTTGCAATTTGTTACCATCTTTTCAGTTAGCCATTAAAAGGTATCAACCACTGAGGACTCTCAATTCTAAATATTTTTCTATCTACTGGCTAACACGGTACAAAGATATACATCTTTACTGGACCATGTAAGACGCCCCCCTAATACATAGCGCAAAGAAATACTAATTATTAAACTGTGTATGATGGCGCCAAACAATTCTCTGCTATCGGTGCTGTATCCAGTCACTGAGCCATAATACACCTTTGCAGAAGTCCTAGGCATTGGCTATTTGGCAGCTTCTTTTGATTAGGGGGACCACAATTTTTGTTCCATAGTTCCTTGGACGGAAAGGTAAACCTTGACTGAAAGTTGGGGTTGCAGGGCATTTCTAGGAGCGGTGAGGCTTAAAATGGTAGTCTGATCCTTAGTTACAAGTCTACAGGCTCTCTATGTGACTGCAGACTGTGATTCCTTACAACGCGCGCACTGCACACTGTGAAGATTCTCCAGTGCTTAAGCAGGTGGTTGATAGCAAGTATTCGATTTGCATATTTCCGGCCACAATCCTAATAGACTGTTTCTGGCCTCACCTTATACATTTGCATTGAGCAAATTCACACTCATCTAGTCTGCATGTGACCTTATGTATGCAAATCACCAGCACCGGAGAATTCTCACAGCGCGCAATGTAAAGAATCATAAGTCTGCAGTCACATAGTGTGACTGCAGACTTGTAGCTTAAGTCTGGATAACCCCCCCTCAGAAATGTGAGCTACTATGTGCTGGCCATAAACTTATGAATAACAGAAGTCTGCCTCACGGTTTTTAACAGTTAAAAGTTAGATTTCACGACTTTTCTCAGTCATTAGTGACAATTAGCATGTACCAGTGTTTGACAACTATACAATACAAGTGTATGGGTGTCCTAATAGTAGTCAGAAATCCAGATACTGTCACAATAGAGGCTCGTTCTTTCTCCCATCACTTTTTTTTTTTTTTTTTTTTTACACTGAAGCTCTGCTTGTTCAGATTGGCTTCCATTTATCAGCATAAACCCAACAAACTGAGCGCTTTGGAAAATCAAAATTTCCCCAAAGTCCCAGGTATTACAATAGCCACTGTCCTTTGCAACAAAGGTAGGATGGTAATGAACTACAACCCACTAAGCACCAGAAAGATACAAGAATTCACAAAAGGGAAGTTATGAAGGTTTTAACTTCAAAGGGAATCTGTCATCAGTTTTTTTTCCATCTAATCTGAGAGCAGCATAACGTAGAGACAGAAACCCCCTGATTCCCAGCGATGTGTCACTTACTAGGCTGTTTGCTGTTTTTTTGATAATCTGCTGATGAAATGGTGATATTATCATTACAGAACTAGCAAACCTGCTTCCTAGCAGTCCTCCCATGAGTGCTGTATAACCCCACCCCCACCACTGATTGGCAGCTTTCTGCCTATGCACAGTGTACACAGAAAGCAGCCAATCAGTGGGTCCATAACATCATGCTGCTCATAGAAGAGGAAAAAAAAACATGGTAACAAATTCCCTTTAACGGTCATTTGTGTTGCACTAAGCACAACACCGTCCTAAACTCGACACTTTCGATGCCACAAGTAATAATGTAAAAAGAACACCCATATTCGAACAAACACTTTAAAACAAGCTGAAATATGTAAGCCCTTCTAATGGATGCATCAGTACCTTTTTCTGGATAGAGCAGGAGTGCCCCACGGCGAAGGGAGAGTAGTCTCATTTGTCAAGCAAGGCGGGATCTGTTCTGCCCGACTACAGATGTGATAGGTATGAGCAGGATAGAAAAAAGTTAGAAAGACAAGCCAAAAAGTTGTGTTAGTTTATAGTGAGTGAAGAACAGAATTACACAGAAGTGTCACAGTGCAAAGGACAGATGGACATCTAGAGGAGACAAACATGCCGATTTCTGTGCGTACAAGTCTGAATGGAAGGTTATCAAGAATTAGTGCTGCCCCATTTCCTCTTCCGGTCTGTCCTGTATGCACACAAATGTCACCATTTCTCAAAACGGCATGATTCTTTATGGAGGAAGCATGCACAAGTCATATTAAAGAGGATCTGTCAGCACTCCGGACACGTCTTAGGAATATGTTTTTTTGGCATCAAAATTCTTACACCGCTGCATTTTGCCATTCCTCTGTTATTCATCCTGCAAATGCATCAATAAACTGACAACTAGGTGTAATCAGGATTCAAAAAAGTGTGCACTTAGAGAGCCTGAGATTGTCAGCACTGATTACACAATGCCAGAGCCTGTACGGACACCCCCCAACTGGTAAGACCCCATAGTCTAATTATTCAGGAGGAATAAGAGGAGAAACAGCACAAAAAAAAAGAGACTCCAGAACTGGTACTTCCTGAAAAGTTACAGATTTACTAAAATAGACATTCAGGAAATGCTGACCAGGACAGGCTAGGCCTCCCGAAATATCTATATTACAGGAAAACGTACAGTAAGACTAGATATAACAATGTCTTTCCGGAAAAATTCACACATCGCAGACTAGCTGCAAAAACGTTGCAACTGTTCCATATATCTGAATAAGGCTTGCAGAAATCCAGGAAAAAAACACTCATAAAATTGACTTTTGCAGAAAATCTGCTGTATGCAAACATACTTTAAAATGGATCAGTCAGCAGATTTCACACTACAAACTGCATTCATTACTACATAGATTTCTTAGACCTGATGAAGTCTCTATTTGGAAAATCTATGTCAGGCTGCCTGAATAATCCTTTATGAAAGTTTAACTCATTATCTGCCCACTTAGACTAATTGACAGCTTCTCAGTGTGTCTCCTCTTTGCTGAGATCTGACACTGCTCAGGACAAGCTGCAGCTGCCAGTCATGCGCGGTGATGACAGAATACGCTTGGACTGATGATTTATTTCATTCTACAGACAAGGGTGCACAACCTGCGGTCCCCAGGCTACATGTGACAGGCAAAGCCATTCTGCACAGCCTCCAACCATATGGGCAGAAAAATGGTTTTCTGACAGGTTAACTAAATGCGAGTAGCCACACACTGGAGAGCTGTGTCAGTGTGGTTTATGGAACTTGTGAAGCAATAGACAGTAAAAAACCCAAGATCTATTGTAGAGAGCCATGTACATGTGTGACCTCTTCCTCTTTAGGGCACAGTTTTTTTTAATGAGGATTTAGAAGCAGATTTTGCTGTAAATACACATAACAATGCTTCAAGTACTCTTTGAATAACCTTCCTGTGAGTTTTACTGTCAAATAATCAAAATAAGGTGAAAAAAAACATTTCTATGTACACTAAAGGTCCTTTTACCATTAAAATCCGTATCTGACGCAGGTTTAGGTGTGGATTTAGGAACAGAATCTTCTTCTAAATCTTCGTAAAAAAAAACAGTATGAACGTACCATTAGAATGTTGATTTTTGGAGGTAAAAGTCCTGTAAGTAGAATTTATACCTATCATTTATGGTATATACTGTAAGGCTATGTTCACACGGTGCGTTTTTGCTACATTTTTTTTTCCTGCAAATTTTAAGCTACATTTTACGTTACCAGTAAAAGCGATGAGATTTCAGAAATCCCATGCACACACAATATTTTTTCTTGCTGACTCAACTGGAAAACTGCAACATTCTGCACTTCTATTAGCGTTTTTTCAGCATTTTTTCACCTAAAGCAAGCAATGAGTTTGTGCAGTAAAAAACGCAGGTATCAGGTTTTGCTGCATTGTTAGTGAAAAGAAACAGGTACAGCAATATGTGAAACCCAGTTATTTTTGTGATTTTCCCAAGTTTAAACCATAATTTCTTGCTCTCCTCAACTGAGAATATGGCAATTGGATTAGTACAGTATAACTAAATTAGTCATATGTGCAAAGCAAACGTTGGCTGACCAAGGTGTAAAACTGAACAATACCTGATCAACTCAAGGGCTGACCAAGGTGTGAAAGAAAACAGTGTCCTTCAAACTCAATGCTCTGCCAATGCGTTAGGTAAACTATTCCCAACCAATTCATGTATCCCCATTGTTACATTTGTATGTGTATTTTTTCATGAACTTTTTTTTTTTTTTTTTATAGTTTCACATATGTCTTGCGTTAGTGACTTGTGGTTCATGCTTCTGTGGTGGAAGCAATGCTGAACTTTGGGATCCTGACAAACAAAGCAAAAAACGCAGCAAAGCCTGCTTTTTTAAGCAGCTTTTTTACTGCCAAATGAGCAGGTTTCGCCTGCAGAAAAAAATGCAACGTTTGAGCATAGCCTAAATATGCCACAAATGTAAAACCCCTTTAATTTTTTGTGCTGCCCCCAGATTGGTTGTGTAAGACAACGTAGCCCTTTGCTAAAAAAGACTGTGCACTCCTCCTAATAAAGTATACAGTTTGAACTGTGAAATCTGGGGAAAGATCCACTTTAAGCAGTAGTCCAAACAAATCGAAAGGTATCAGATGAAAAAAATACAGGCTAGTAATTTGGGGAGGATTTATAACAATGTTGTAATATCCATAAAGCGCTTTACACAACATCATCCTCACTGCCCCATTGGGCTCACAATCTAAATTCGATATCAGTATACAGTGGCTACCAGACCAAAAGTTTGGCTTTTTTTTTGTTTTGTTTTTTAAAGTGCGATTACTTCTGTCTGGCTGTTGTGATGCCATTTTCCTGGGGATGAATGTAAAGTGCATAAAGTTGTCATCATGAAAGACCTTAATTTTAACCAAAATTCTTTAGAATATTGCTATGAACATATAATTAAAGAAAACGGACTGTCAAATGTTTTGCATATATTATTTATTGATCACACCATAGAGATTAATTCATTGCGTACAATGCCATAACTTAGTATTTTGTAGCATAACCTCTTGCATTAATTACTGCACCACACTGACAGGGCGTTGAAGCCACTTGGGTATTCAATACATCCTGAGGGATCTTGCTCCATTCCATTTGTAAATCTGCAAACAATTCATCTTTATTGCTATGGTTATGGACCCCAACTCGTGGCCTTGACTCATCCCAAAGGTGCTCTATAAGGTTTACATCAGGTAACTAGCTTGGCCATTGCAACCGGCGAACGTTTTTCTTTGCTAAACAATTCTTTACTAAGCTGGATGTGTGCTTAGGATCATTGTCTTGTTGGAATTTCCAGCCCCGGCCTACTTTGGTTTTACCGTGTGGCAGCATTACATTTATCTCCAGTATAGCCTCGTACATGATAGCATTCACAGTCCCATACCTTCTATGCAGAGGGCCAATAGCAGATGCAAAAAAGCATCCCCAAACCATGACATTGCCACCACCATGCTTCACTGTAGGTGTCTGGTACCTTACATCATTGTTTTCCAATCAGGCGGTATATTTAGTGCTTGCCATCACTACCAAACAGACTAAACTTGGATTCATCTGACCACAACACCTTAGACCCATCAGACACTTTCCATTGGTTAAGAGTAAGAATGATATGTACGTCACACACAAAATAATATAATTTAATAACGATAAAAAAATATCAATAATAAATAAAGTTAAAACTAGATGTGACGATACCACCAGAAGTGTGGATGGCAGACCATCCGGAAACGTGAAGAAAAATACCCAGGAATGGAAGGAAAAGCCAAGTGGCAAGAACAAGAAAAGAATACCAATGCAACACAATGTGAATAATAAAACAATTACAGCCTTTATTAATCAATTGGCACAGATATAAACAACACAGAATTGTATATGTAATAAAATACAATAAATAAAAAGAGGCAATAAACAACAGTATGTAATGATAAAGCTACAAAAAATATATGAGCGTTTGAATATATATTCGTATAACCATATATGTCTAATGACTTCCTACAAAATTTTGCAGGCATGAGGGTAAATACACATATAGTGAGGAATGTAAAAAAATGGCTCAATAAATAACCAGGCAAAAAATCTGGAATACAAGAGATTATATCTTGGATCAACAAATGGCCGCAGTGTATATATAACCTGATGACAAGGAAAAAATTGCCGTAAGCCAAAAAATACTATGTGTGAAAAAGTTTAAGCACAAAATTTGTGCAAATAAATTAATTGTGCCAAAAGCAAAAGAAGGCAATGACTACTATATCCTAGTGACAACTGCTGATAAAAGTGCCATGTGCAATAATCAAAAAAACACAGTATATAAATGCTAATCAAAGTGCCATGTGCAATAATAAAAGCAAAATATAAATAAACCAGTGACTACTCCAAAAGTACATATATAAATGTGCCCAGTATGTGAAATAATCATAAGGATACCCCCCTGATGAAGGAACATATTTCCGAAATGCGCGTCGGGGCGCGTTCTACAGAGGCCACAACTCTTTTGATATAAGCTCCCAGGTATTTTTCTTAGTCTGGCGCCTTTTTGGCAGGGTCACCTAGTGTTTGCATACACGGTTTATTTGGGTGCAATCCTTATGATTATTTCACATACTGGGCACATTTATATATGTACTTTTGGAGTAGTCACTGGTTTATTTATATTTTGCTTTAATTATTGCACATGGCACTTTGATTAGCATTTATATACTGTGTTTTTTTTGATTATTGCACATGGCACTTTTATCAGCAGTTGTCACTAGGATATAGTAGTCATTGCCTTCTTTTGCTTTTGGCACAATTAATTTATTTGAACAAATTTTGTGCTTAAACTTTTTCACACATAGTATTTTTTGGCTTACGGCAATTTTTTCCTTGTCATCGGGTTATACAGGTCCTTCTCAAAAAATTAGCATATAGTGCTAAATTTCATTATTTTCCATAATGTAATGATTACAATTAAACTTTCATATATTTTAGATTCATTACACACCAACTGAAATTTGTCAGGTCTTTTATTGTTTTAATACTGATGATTTTGGCATACAACTCTGATAAACCAAAAAACCTGTCTCAAAAAATTAACATATCAAGAAAAGGTTCTCTAAACGACCTATTACCCTAATCTTCTGAATCAACTAATTAACTCTAAACACATGCAAAAGATTCCTGAGGCTTTTAAAAACTCCCTGCCTGGTTCATTACTCAAAACCCCCATCATGGGTAAGACTAGCGACCTGACTGATGTCAAGAAGGCCATCATTGACACCCTCAAGCAAGAGGGTAAGACCCAGAAAGAAATTTCTCAACAAATAGGCTGTTCCCAGAGTGCTGTATCAAGGCACCTCAATGGGAAGTCTGTTGGAAGGAAACAATGTGGCAGAAAACGCTGTACAACGAGAAGAGGTGACCGGACCCTGAGGAAGATTGTGGAGAAGGACCGATTCCAGACCTTGGGGGACCTGAGGAAGCAGTGGACTGAGTCTGGTGTAGAAACATCCAGAGCCACCGTGCACAGGCGTGTGCAGGAAATGGGCTACAGGTGCCGCATTCCCCAGGTAAAGCCACTTTTGAACCATAAACAGCGGCAGAAGCGCCTGACCTGGGCTACAGAGAAGCAGCACTGGACTGTTGCTAAGTGGTCCCAAGTACTTTTTTCTGATGAAAGCAAATTTTGCATGTCATTTGGAAATCAAGGTGCCAGAGTCTGGAGAAAGACTGGGGAGAAGGAAATGCCAAAATGCCTGAAGTCCAGTGTCAAGTACCCACAGTCAGTGATGGTGTGGGGTGCCATGTCAGCTGCTGGTGTTGGTCCACTGTGTTTCATCAAGGGCAGGGTCAATGCAGCTAGCTATCAGGAGATTTTGGAGCACTTCATGCTTCCATCGGCTGAAATGCTTTATGGAGATGAAGATTTCATTTTTCAGCACGACCTGGCACCTGCTCACAGTGCCAAAACCACTGGTAAATGGTTTACTGACCATGGTATTACTGTGCTCAATTGGCCTGCCAACTCTCCTGACCTGAACCCCATAGAGAATCTGTGGGATATTGTGAAGAGAAAGTTGAGAGACGCAAGACCCAACACTCTGGATGAGCTTAAGGCCGCTATCAAAGCATCCTGGGTCTCCATAACACCTCAGCAGTGTCACAGGCTGATTGCCTCCATGCCACGCCGCATTGAAGCAGTCATTTCTGCAAAAGGATTCCCGACCAAGTATTGAGTGCATAACTGAACTTTATTATTTGATGGTTTTTTTGTTTGTTTTTAAAAAACACTTTTTTATTGGATGGTTGAAATATGTTAATTTTTTGAGACAGGTTTTTTGGGTTATCAGGAGTTGTATGCCAAAATCATCAGTATTAAAACAATAAAAGACCTGACAAATTTCAGTTGGTGTGTAATGAATCTAAAATATATGAAAGTTTAATTGTAATCATTACATTATGGAAAATAATGAAATTTAGCACTATATGCTAATTTTTTGAGAAGGACCTGTATATACACTGCGGCCATTTGTTGATCCAAGATATAATCTCTTGTATTCCAGATTTTTTGCCTGGTTATTTATTGAGCCATTTTTTTACATTCCTCACTATACGTGTATTTACCCTCATGCCTGCAAAATTTTGTAGGAAGTCATTAGACATATATGGTTATACGAATATATATTCAAACGCTCATATATTTTTTGTAGCTTTATCATTACATACTGTTGTTTATTGCCTCTTTTTATTTATTGTATTTTATTACATATACAATTCTGTGTTTATATCTGTGCCAATTGATTAATAAAGGCTGTAATTGTTTTATTATTCACATTGTGTTGCATTGGTATTCTTTTCTTGTTCTTGCCACTTGGTTTTTTCTTCCATTCCTGGGTATTTTTCTTCACTTTCCATTGGTTGTGTTTTTTCGCAAACTCAAGTTGGACCTTCCGGTTCTTTGCACAGGTGAACGGCTTCTTGACAGGAACTCGTGCATTTACCTTCCCTACTGCTTTTAGCCGTCGCACCACCAATTGGCGACTCACTTTGCCCCCATATTATTCGTTCACTTCGTGCAAAATCTGTACAGCATTTTCCTAGGTATCAGACTTTTACTTAATAATGTGATCAACTTTGGAGGATGTTTTCTGTGGTCATTCACTTCTAGGTTTGTCAGCTGTTCCATAACCTCTTTTTTCTTTATTATACGTGACACTTGACGCAGAGAACAGTTGATTTCTTTTTGGGTTTTGCCTGACTTCACTCTCAGAATAATAAGCTTCCTGACATCTGGTGAGAAATTTGGCTTGGCCTTTGTCATGTTTTAACCGAAAAACACACAAAACAAAAAGAAAATATGAACATCTTAGGCAAAATGTGACTACCCATGACAAAACATGCAAAACATTTGTTGAAAACTAACACATAAAGGGATAAAACAATGTCAAACACAATTTTTAACATTATAGCCGACAACCATTGGCATTCCGGTTTACTAATATGACCAGGAAAATGGCATCACAACAACAAGATAGAAGTAATTACACTTTAAAGAAATAAATTAAAAAATGCAAAACTTTTGGTCGCTACTGTATTTTTGGATTGTGGGAGGAAACCGTAGTATCCGGAGGACACCCACACAAACAAGAGGAAGACACATAAACCTTGCAGATATTGTCCTTGATGGGATATGAACTCAGGACCCCAAGCACTGCAAGGCTGCAGTGCTAACCACTGAGCCACCATGCTGCCCTACAATACAACCAATATCCAAGTCTTGGACATGCCCTTTAAAAGAAAATCTATCACCAAGCTTGTGCTACCCCGTTTGAGAGTAGCAAAGAGGCAGACTCCGATTCCAGCGCTGTATCACTGACAGGGCTGCTTGCTGTAGTTTTGATAAAATCATTGCCTTATCTGCTGCAGATCTACCAGCTCTCTGAATGCCGAGTTGTGTATAACTCCAATATCATCTATCTGGTTCCTTTTAAAAAGAGTAGGAAGCGGCGGCAGCAGCCATTAAATAGTGTACAGAGCTGTGATTTCCACTCTCTACACTGTTCTCATCTTGCTGCCATGGAAGGTGATAATAGCTGATCAGTGGGGGTAATGGGGGTATTGAAAAACCACTTTAAATTCTGAAAATAAAAAGTGAATGAATTATAAAATATATATATATATATATATATATATATATATATATATATGATCATAAAATGTTTAAACAGTAACCTGTTAACTGCATTCCATAATAAAAGGGATACTATCAAGTAATTAAATGGTTAAAATTGCAAGAAGAATGTTAAAAAAAGCAACTTTGAAATGTACCCCTTAATAAAAGTTCCATCCTTAAGGAAGATGGGATTTTTAAATGTAATTTTTTACTGATTGTTGCCACCTCTGCAGTTTATAAGGGGTAGTCGGTCTCCTAAGCAAGGAGTGGAGGACTTACAAGCTCTTTCCTATAGAGTTTGCAAGCCCTGCTCTGAAGCTGGCTGGATTAGTGAATAGATTTGGTGATGTGGCAGAGTCAAGGTTGCCTCTACTTGCGGCACTGGAGCGCGCACAGTTTGGGCTCGTGGCATGACGATGCTGTTGGCCCAAAAGTCAATGAGAAGATCCTGAAGATGAAGGATGAGAACAACCCTTTAATGGATGGAAACTGGGCTGATGAAGCCACCAGAAACACATCTGACCACAGATCAGTATCTCTGGCTAATGAATATGTTTTGGGTAAACGTGTGCTTCCTCGTGGTTAACACACAGGGTTAAAGAGTGACATTAGGATACTGCATAGCTGCTGTACAGCTTAGGCTTCCAGGTTTCTCAATATTGATTGACATTTGTGTTTGGTAGGACTACTGTCATTCACCTACATGACTACTACAAGTTTAATTCCAAATACGTCAAAACTAGTTTAACTTTTACAAATTGGCTACATCAGAGTCATTTAATCCCTTCTTAATCCATAATGTGACAAGATCTGAGGGAGGTTACATAATGGACAAAGCACCTCAATATGATGTGACAAATGACCAAGAACATGACCGGGAGTGTTAGTCTGCACACATCTCACCTGGAGACATCGGCGACAAGTTGGGTGTTCTGTCTTGTCAAAACATTAATGGAGCTGACAAACTCCAAGTTACGATGTTGTTACATGTTAAAATGTTTATTAAAGAAACATTTTATCTTGTTTTAGTGGACAATTCCACACCAAGCATGAAAATAAAGCACCTAAACAACTATTCAAAGCCGAGTTGTCCTCCCCTGACAAAATTAGCAGCAAGACCTGAAGGTTGCAGAATCCTAACGGAGTGTAATGGAAACACAGAGAAGATTCAGCTCCTTTTGAAGGGTTCCTGCAGTCGTCACGTGACCGCTAATATGCAGAATACAGTCTCAGCGGCTTGGCTCAATAGATTCAATTGAGTAGCGACTGACGCTAGATGGCACTTGGCTGCAACTAGGCAAATCACATACTGCGGTCTCGTGACGACCACTGGAACAAGCATGCAGAGCTGAATCCTTGCAGTGCGTACATTACATACTGTTAGGATTTGCTTGCTGAAAACTGACACAGAGGTGGACAAACCTTAGAGCTACAGAGAAATGGGGGTGTGGAGAGAAAAAAAATACTGTTGAGGGATTGCCCGGTAATGATGGCATTAATCATTAAATAGATCAAGGCATAAACATTTAGTGGATGCTTTGAACGATGACAAAGCGGCAGCAGTCATCTATAGGAGTCCATTTTAACCCCTTCCCGACCCATGACGCCACGTAGGCGTCATGAAAACCTGTGCCAATCCGACCCATGACGCCTATGTGGCGTCATGAAAGGATCTCGTCCCTGCGGGCCGGGAGACCGGGGTCACTCAAAGGTCACCCGACCCGCAGTTACAGGACCCTTTGTGCTTCACCACAGGGGGTTGGCTTAACCCCCCCGTGGCCACGATCGCTCTGATTGGCTGTTAAAAGTGAAATAGCCAATCAGAGCAATGTGTAATATTTCACCAATTTAATTGGTGAAATATTACAATCCAGCCATGGCCGATGCTGCAATAGCATCTGCCATGGCTGGAGACCGAGCCCTGACCCCCCCCACACCGAGTCACGGCGGTGATCGGCCGCCGCCACCGAAAGATGGCAGCGATCGGTCACCGCCGTCACTTACAGCTCCCCTCCTCTTTTGGTCCACTGCCCCCACTTCCTATCCCCCCCAGCCTTCCGACCACCCTACTCACCTCTCCCGATCCACCGATCGGGCCCGGCGTCCGCCCGGGCCTCTTCATGGGCGCCGCCATATTGGAAAATGGCGGGCGCATACGCAGTGCGCCCGCCGGCCGGCGCATGCGCAGTGCGCCCCCCAGTGTTCAAAAATTTATTTTGATCACTGTGATAAACTGTCACAGTGATCAAAATAAAAAAAGTAAATGAACCCCCCCTTTATCATAGGTAGGGACAAATAAAAAAAATAAAGAATTTTTTTTTTTTTCCTAGCAGATTTTGCTGCTAATCCGCAGCTGATTTTGCTGCGGATCCGCGGCGGATATCGCTGCTTATCCGCGGCGGATTTCGCTGCTGATCCGCGGCGGATTTCGCTGCTGATCCGCGGCGGACTTTGCGGCTGATCCGTGGCGGATTTCGCTGCTGATCCGCGGCGGATTTCGCTGCTGATCCGCGGCGGACTTCGCTGCTGATCCGCGGCGGACATCGCTGCTGATCCGCGGCGGATTTTGCTGCGGATCCGCGGCGGATTTCGCTGCTGATCGGCGGCGGATTTCGCTGCTGATCCGCGGCGGATTTCGCTGCTGATCCGCAGCGGATTTCGCTGCTGATCGGCGGCGGATTTCGCTGCTGATCCGGGGCGGATTTCGCTGCGGATCCGCGACTGATTTCGCTGCGGATCCGCGACTGATTTCGCTGCGGATCCGCGGCGGATTTCGCTGCTGATCCGCGGCGGATTTCGCTGCTGATCCGCGGCGGATTTCGCTGCGGATCCGCGGCTGATTTCGCTGCTGATCCGCGGCGGATTTCGCTGCTGATCCGCGGCGGATTTCGCTGCTGATCCGCGGCGGATTTCGCTGCTGATTCGCGGCGGATTTTGCTGCTGATCCGCGACTGATTTTGCTGCTGATCCGCGGCTGATTATCTGCTGATTCATCTGCGCTAGCAGGTATAGCATAACGCGATCGCGTTATGCTATACCGTTAAAAGCCGGTCAACGCTACGTGTTGAACGGGCTGGTAAAACGCAATATGAACCCAGCCTTAGGGTTAGAACTAGGGTTAGGGTTAGCATTAGGGCTAAGGTTAGAATTACGGTTAGGGTTGGAATTTGGGTTAGGGTTGGAATTAGGGTTAGGTTTGGAATTAGGGTTAGGCTTGTAGTTAGGTTTATGGTTAGAGTTGGGATTAGGGTTAGGGGTGTGTTGGGGTTAGGGTTATGATTAGGGTTTGTATTAGGGTTAGGTGTGTGTAGGCGTTAGGGGTGTGTTGGGTTAGGGTTGGAGTTAGAATTGAGGGGTTTCCACTATTTAGGCACATCAGGGGGTCTCCATACGCGACATGGCGCCACCATTGATTCCTGCAAATTTTGCGTTCAAAAAGTCAAACAGTGCTCCCTTTATTCCAAGCCCCGACGTATGCCCAAACAGTGGTTTATCCCCACATATGAGGTATCAGCGTACTCGGGAAAAATTGCACAACAACTTTGGGGGTTCTAATTTCTCCTGTTAACATTGGGAAAAAAAAATGGGGACTAAAAATTATTTTTGTGGAAAAAAAAATGATTTTATATTTTCACGGCTCTGCGTTATAAACTTCTGTGAAGGACTTGGAGATTCAAAGTGCTCACCACACATCTAGAGGAGTTCCTTGGGGGATCTAGTTTCCAAAATGGGGTCACTTGTGGGGAGTTTCTACTGTTTAGGCACATCAGTGACTCTACAAACGTAACATGACGCCCGAAGACCATTCCATCAAGTGGGCATTTCAAAAGGTCACTACTTCCCATCCGAGCCCCGACGTGTGCCCATACAGTAGTTTTCTCCCACATATGGGATATCAGCATACTCAGGACAAATTGGACAACAACTTTTGGGGTCTAATTTCTCATGTTACCCTTGCGAAAATAAAAAAATTGGGGACTAAAAGATCCTGATTGTGGAAAAAATATGATTTTTTTATTTTCATGCCCGGGCGTTATAAACTTCTGTGTAGCCCTTGGGGGTTCAAAGTGCTCACCACACATCTAGATAAGTTCTTTGCGGTGTCTAGTTTCCAAAATGGGGTCACTTGTGGGGAGTTTCTACTGTTTAGGCGCATCAGGGGCTCTGCAAACGTAACAAGATGCCCGCAGACCATTCCATCAAGTTGGCATTTCAAAGCGTCACTACATCCCTTCCGAGCCCTGACGTGTGCCCAAACAGTGGTTCCCCCCCACATATGGGGTACTAGCGTACTCAGGACAAACTGGACAACAACTTTCGGGGTCCAATTTCTCCTGTAACCATTGTGAAAATAAAAAATAGTGGGCTAAAAAATCATTTTTTGAGAAAAAAAAATGATATTTTATTTTCACGGCTCTGCGTTATAAACTTCTGTAAAGCACCTGAGGGGTTCAAAGTGCTCACTATGCATCTAGATAAGTTCCTTAGGGCGTCTAGTTTCCAAAATGGGGTCACTTGTGGGGGAGCTCCAATGTTTAGGCAGACAGGAACTCTCCAAATGCGACATGGCAACCGCTAAATATTCCAGCATATTTTCTATTCAAAAAGTCAAATGGCGCTCCTTCCCTTCTAAGCCCTGCCGTGCGCTCAAACAGTGGTTTATGATCACAAATGAGGTATCTGTGTACTCTGGAGAAATTGCCCAACAAATTTTAGAATCCAATTTATACTGTTGCCCATGTGAAAATGAAAAAAACATGAGGCTAAAAGAAAATTTTTGTGAAAAAAAAGTACTTTCTTTTTTTTACGGATCAATTTGTGAAGCACCTGGGGGTTCAAAGTGCTCACTATGCATCTAGATAAGTTCCTTAGGGGGTCTAGTTTCCAAAATGGGGTCACTTGTGGGGGAGCTCCAATGTTTAGACACACAGGGACTCTCCAAATGCGACATGGCAACCGCTAAATATTCCAGCATATTTTCCATTCAAAAAGTCAAATGGCGCTGCTTCCCTTCTGAGCCCTGCCATGCGCCCAAACAGTGGTTTATGACCACATATGAGGTATCTGTGTACTCAGGAGAAATTGCCCAACAAATTTTAGGATCCAATTTATACTGTTGCCCATGTGAAAATGAAAAAACTGAGGCTAAAAGAAAATTTTTGTGAAAAAAAGTACTTTCTTTTTTTTACAGATCAATTTGTGAAGCACCTGGGGGTTCAAAATGATCACTATGCATCTAGATAAGTTCCTTAGGGGGTCTAGTTTCCAAAATGGGGTCACTTGTGGGGGAGCTCCAATGTTTAGGCACACAGGGACTCTCCAAATGCGACATGGCAACCGCTAAATATTCCAGCATATTTTCCATTCAAAAAGTCAAATGGCGCTGCTTCCCTTCTGAGCCCTGCCATGCGCCCAAACAGTGGTTTATGACCACATATGAGGTATCTGTGTACTCAGGAGAAATTGCCCAACAAATTTTAGGATCCAATTTATACTGTTGCCCATGTGAAAATGAAAAAACTGAGGCTAAAAGAAAATTTTTGTGAAAAAAAAGTACTTTCTTTTTTTTACAGATCAATTTGTGAAGCACCTGGGGTTCAAAATGATCACTATGCATCTAGATAAGTTCCTTAGGGGTCTAGTTTCCAAAATGGGGTCACTTGTGGGGGAGCTCCAATGTTTAGGCACACAGGGACTCTCCAAATGTGACATGGCAACCGCTAAATATTCCAGCATATTTTCCATTCAAAAAGTCAAATGGCGCTCCTTCACTTCTGAGCCCTGCCGTGCGCCCATACAGTGGTTTATGACCACATATGAGGTATCTGTGTACTCAGGAGAAATTGCCCAACAAATTTTAGGATCCATTTTATCCTGATGCCCATGTAAAAATGAAAAAATTGATGCTAAAAGAAAATTTTTGTTGGAAAAATTAAAATGTCCATTTTTTCCTTACACGTTGCTTTAGTTCCTGTGAAGCACCTGAAGGGTTAATAATCTTCTTGAATGTAGTTTTGAGTAGCTTGACGGGTGCAGTTTTTATAAAGGTGTCACTTTTGGGTATTTTCTGCCATATAGACCCCTCAAAGTGACTTCAAATGTGAGGTGGTCCCTAAAAAAAATGGTTTTGTAAATTTTGCTGTAAAAATGAGAAATCGCTGGTCAACTTTTAACCCTTATAACTTCCTAACAAAAAAAAACGTTGTTCCCAAAATTGTGCTGATGTAAAGTAGACATGTGGGAAATGTTATTTATTAACTATTTTGTGTCACATAACTCTCTAGTTTAACAGAATAAAAATTAAAAATTTGAAAATTACAAAATTTTCAAAATTTTCGCCAAATTTCCATTTTTTTCACAAATAAACGCAAAAATTATCGACTTAAATTTACCACTAACATGAAGCCCAATATGTCACGAAAAAACAATCTCAGAATCGCTAGGATCCGTTGAAGCGTTCCTGAGTTATTACCTCATAAAGGGACACTGGTCAGAATTGCAAAAAATGGCAAGGTCTTTAAGGTCAAAATAGGCTGGGTCATGAAGGGGTTAAAGAAAAAACATAACACAGTTTGTGGGTTTTTTTTAACCATATTCCATGAGATTGAGAAGTGGTCTACTACAATCTTCAATACCTTTGTTTTTGTAGAATACCAAAGTACAAGAGCCAAAAGGACGCTCCTCTAACTCTAACTAAAGGGAGCCATGTTTGTTTAGCGTGAATGTTTGGAGCAATTCTAGGATACATGCTACAAGTGAACACAACATTATGTGAACAAGGCTTTACTAAATTAAAACTGAATAAACAGTTGTTTGCCACCATCACTCCCCTAACCTCAGTAATGTACATAATGTTCAGTGGATCTTACTCAGAGAAACAAATGGGGGAAAAAATATATACAAAATTAATTCTAAGGTAATAAAATACAAAAAAACATGCAATTTCTTTATCTGGAAATACTCTAGCTGAAGTTTTGTGATCACAAAATTTATATACAGGTGCTTCTCACTAAATTAGAAAATCATCAAAAAGTTAATTTATTTCAGTTCTTCAATACAAAAAGTGAAACTCATATTATATATAGTCATCACAAACAGATTGATCTATTTCAAGTGTTTATTTCTGTTAATGTTGATGATTATGGCTTACAGCCAATGAAAACCCAAAAGTCATTATCTCAGTAAATTAGAACACCGTATTTTTGGCTCCAGATTATAAGACACACTCCAAATTCTTTAGGAGAAAAATAGGAACATTTTTTTTTGTAATAAATGGTGGTGATTCTTATAATCCATGAACCTTATTGCTTACCGTGGGTGGTGGCTGCGGTGAAGTGGGGTCCCAGGGTCGCTGCTGGAGGAGGCAGGAGTGGGGTGATGCCATAGGCTGAGATGAGGGGGTGTTCCGATGTGCGGTGCGCCGCTACAGGTGTCTGGTGCTGCTGCGGTGTCCAGCGCTGCTGCCCGGTGCTGCTGCAGGTGTCTCCAGAGCTGCAGGTGCCCAGCAGTGCTACGGGGGTGTCCGTCGCAGCTGCTGCTGCGGAGACACCAGTAGCACCCCTGGCACTTGCAGCAGCACCGGACACCCCGGAGCATCGACGGGCACCCGCAGCACCGGAGACACCTGCAGCAGCGCCGGACACCCACTCACCCCAGCATGCGGCCTGATGCTACGGTACCAGTAAGGTATATACACATTATAAGACGCACCCCCATCTTATAATCCAAAAAATACGGTAATTAACAAAAAAAACCTGCAAAGGCTTCCTAAATGTTTAAAAAAGTCTCTTAGTCTGTTTCAGTAGGCTCCACAATCATGGGGAAGACTGCGGACTTGACAGATGTCCAGAAGGCAGTCATTGACACACTACACAAGGAGGGTAAGCCACAAAATGTCATTGCTAAAGAAGCTGGCTGTTCACAGGGTGCTGTATCCAAGCATAATAATGGAAAGTTGAGTGGAAGGAAAAAGTGTGGTAGAAAAAGGTGCACACGCAACCGGGAAAACTGCAGTCTTGAAAGGATTGTTAAGAAAAGGCCATTCAAAAATTTGGGGGAGACTCACAAGGAGTGGACTGCTGCTGGAGTCATTGCTTCAAGAGCCACCACACACAGACGTATCCAGGACATGGGCTACAAGTGCCACATTCCTTGTGTCAAGCCACTCATGACCAATATACAGCGCCAGAAGCGTCTTACCTAGGCCAAGGAGAAAAAGAACTGGACTGTTGCTCTGTTGTCCAAGGTGTTGTTTTCAGATGAAAATAAATTTTTTGCATTTCATTTGGAAATCAAGGTCCCAGAGTCTGGAGGAACAGTGGAGAGGCCACAATCCAAGCTGCTGGAGGTCTAGTGTGAAGTTTCCACAATCAGTGATGGTTTGGGGCGCCATGTCATCTGCTGGTGTAGGTCCACTGTGTTTTATCAAGACCAAAGTCAGCGCAGCAGTCTACCAGGAAATTTTAGAGCACTTCATGCTTCCCTCTGTTGACAAGCTTTTTGGAGATAGAAATTTCATTCTCCAGCAGATCTTGGCACCTGTCCACACTGCAAAAAGTACCAACACCTAGTTTACAAACAACAGTATCACTGTGCTTGATTGGCCAGCAAACTCGTCTGACCTTAACCCCATAGAGAATCTATTGGGGTATTGTTAAGAGGAAGATGAGAGACACCAGACTCAACAATGCAGATGAGCTGAAGGCTGCTATCAAAGCAATCTGGGCTTCCATAACACTCAGCAGTGACACAGGCTGATCTCCTCCACGCCACGCCGCATTGATGCAGTAATTGATGCAAAAGGAGCCTCGACCAAGTATTGAGTGCATTTACTGAACATACATTTCAGTAGGCCAACATTTCGGATTTTAAAATCATTTTCAAGCTGGTGTTATAAAGTATTCTAATTTACTGATAAAAAGACTTTTGGGTTTTCATTGGCTGTAAGCCATAATCAACATTAACAGAAATAAACACTTGAAATAGATCACTCTGTTTGTAATGACTATAATAGACAGATTTTGGTAAGAACTTACCTGTAAAATCCTTTTCAGCGAAGAAGGAAGGGAGACACAGTCATTACTAGTGGGTAGGCGGAGCCCAGATAGGATAGACACCTCAGATTAAAAAGAGTGTTGACCGGCCCCTCCAGCTCGGGCTCCTCCTACTCCAGCTCTCCAGTCGTACACAAGCTTAAGGAAGAGCAAATATCACCAGCGGAGCAACATAACCCCTTCTGAAGGACTTCAGAGAAAAAACAAGAATACAGGTTATGCATGCAACAGGAAAAAAACCACACAGTTCCAGGTACTACTCACTGAACCTGACTACTGCGATGAGCTGGCGATGCTGGAACAGAGCCTTAGCGCGCCGACCTCAGCACAGATAATCGCTATCAGAGAAGGGTCACGCCGCATCTGAAAACAACAACACACTTCTGCCATGGGAGGGATCTGTGTCTCCCTTCCTTCTTCGCTGAAAAGGATTTTACAGGTAAGTTCTTACCAAAATCCGTCTTTCAGCTGCAGATGAAGGAAGGGAGACACAGTCATTACTAGTGGGACGTCCCAAAGCAGTCCAAAAATAAGGGTGGGTAAAAAACCAACAGAGGCAGATTCCCAACAACCTAGTTAAATGCGCAACTAGCGCTAAATACAAGTTCCCAAGAACTTTAAACTACAGCCGCCTGTAGGACCCTACGTCCTAAGGTCGCATCAGCGGAAGCACTGACGTCCACCTTATAAAACTTTGTAAACGTGTGGACGGAGCGCCAGGTCGCCGCTCGGCAGAGCTGAGCTGCCGAAGCCCCTTGATGAAAGGCCCACGATGAAGCCACAGCCCTCGTGGATTGAGCTCGAATCTTAATCGGGCAAGGTTCGCCTTTAAGTCGGTAAGCCTCCAAAATGGCCGACCGAATCCAACGAGCTATAGAGTCCTTGGAAGCTCGTTGACCACGCCGACGACCTGCTGGAACCACAAACAGAGAGTCTGACTTCCGAAAAACCTAGAGTAATAGACAAATAGAACTTCAAGGCCCGCACTAAATCCAATGTGTGCAAAGCCCGTTCCTTTGTATTCCTCGGCCCCGGGCAAAGCGAGGACAACACAATATCCTGGTTAACATGAAATTGCGACACCACCTTAGGTAGAAAGTCGCCCCGTGTGCGAAGCACTACGCGATCTGGGTAAAACTCCAGGAAAGGAGGCGAGCAAGAAAAAGCCGCCAACTCAGAAACCCTTCTCAAAGAGGTGACCGCCACCAGGAAGGCAACCTTCCAAGAAAGCAAAGAAAGGTTAGCAGTGTAAGGTTCTATGTATATATTCCTGAAACTCAGTTTGTTCGTCAGCCATTTTACTTTCTGTCTTGCTGCAGCTATCTTGCCCTCAGTCAAAATGGAGTTTCCAGCTTGCATGTTCCCGCCCTGATTCTCTCCTTTGCTTCTTAAGCAGCCACAGCTGAGCAATCAGTGCTTCAGAATCTAGCCTGCAGTGAACCTGTGACTTGACTCCTGTAAGCCTTGGACCTTGTACTCCAGCTATTCCTACTGAGGAACTCTGAAGCACTTGTGGACTCTGAACCCTGCTCTTTGAAAGACCCTCGTTTGCATGGACTTACGGTAACAGAGAAGAAGATCCTGAATCTGTATTGGAGAGTGATTGCTGAGCTTGGATTACTCTGGCCTGCTGTGTCTCCTGTTTCTGTGTCTGCAAACTGTGTGACTATTTCTGCCAACTTGTATGAAGTAATACAGGACTTTTCTATATCAAACCTGTGACTCCTGTGTTTTCATCGCACCCAAGCACAAGACGCTATATGAACTGTACTACATACATTACAAGATTCTGAAGCCAAAACGTTAGTGTCTGCTGGGTCTGGAAGGCTGTGTCTGCTGTACTGTGGATATCAGACGTCCGGTTGTACTTTCTGTGATGACAGTGGTTGTGACTTCTCACAACCATTCCAGGTGAGCAATTCCCTTAAGTTTTTTCTTTTTGCAGTGTTACCACAGGTAAACACTATTGTTTTTTTTTTTTTTCCCTTTCTTTTCTCTTTTTTGTCTGCTGTAACTCTGGATATCAGATGTCTGGTTGAAACTTTCTGTGATGATAGTGGTTGTGACTTCTCACAACCATTCCAGGTGAGCAGTTCCCTTAATTTTTTTTTCTCTCTGCAGTGTTGCCACAGGTGAACACTATTGTTTTTTTTTCTCTCCTCTTCTTCCAGTAATCCTGTCTTAAAAGATCTGGAAAATGGAGGCCCGCATAAAGGAACTTTGCGGAGTGACTGATAATATCCTTGCAGATTTGCAGAATATAAAGACCCATTTTACAAATCTACAGGACCTCAATAATCACAATTTGCAAGTGGTTGGACAGACTACCCAGGATTTGCGAGCCAGGATTGAGGTTCTAGAGGGGCGAGTCCAGGCTCCTGCCGTAGCCCCGAGTGCTGGGATTCCCAAGTTGCCCCCTTTTCGTTTTGGCGGTGAACGTGAGAAATTCAGGGGATTTATTAATCAATGCAATCTTTTTTTTTCTGCACATGCTTCACAATTTCCCACTGAACGATCTAAGGTGCTTACTATAATTATGTTGCTTACCAACAAGGCTTTAATGTGGGCAAACCCTCTGATTGAGACTGAGGATGATTGTTTGAATCACCTTGATGATTTTATTTCAGCCATGGGGCAGGTGTTTGATGACCCCAATCGAGGTGCAACAGCTGAAGCAGCCATGTTAGCTTTGCGCCAAGGTAAGCACTCGGTAGCTGAATATGCCTTGGATTTCAGGAGATGGGCCCTTGATACCACCTGGGACAGTTCCGCCAAAAAATCTATTTTTCGAAAGGGGTTATCTCCACTGATTAAGGATGAACTTGCTCGTGCCGACCCTCCCACTGCGTTAGGTGACTTTATTAACTACTGCATCCGTATTGATACTCGTCTGACTGAACGCAGGCAAGAGAGATGGTTCGAAAGCAATCGTACTAACCTTTTCCTACCTTCCTCTCCAGCTAAGGAACCTTTGAGTAGGATTACACGGGAACTGAACCTGAACCCATGCAGGTAGACTCTTTACAACGACGGGTTAGTGATGCACGCAAGGAACATCGTTTTAAGGAGAATCTATGTTTCTATTGTGGTAAGTCAGGGCACTTCATTATAAACTGCCCCAGCCGTTCTCGTAAGACTACTGCAGCACTCATTCATTGTGAGTGTTGCGAGAGGGGATCTGTCAGGTCCGAGCCTCAGGCTCCAGAGAGATCTGCAGCAACAGATCTTGATTTCTCGGACTTAAACTCCGTTACCTCTGAGGACGTTGACTGTGTAAACGCTGCCATTTTTCAAGTTTCCTCAGCGGTGTCCCAGCTGAGTTGTAAGAAAAACAATTCTCATTGCTTTCTTTCCATCAAACTCTGGGTTGACTCAGCTTGGGTGTCTAGCTCTGCTATGATCGACTCAGGGGCAAGTGGAAATTTTATGGATGTCTCCTTTGCTCTGAAACAAGAATACGTTCAGTGAAGAAGGCTACTCCAGTACAGATGGAAACTGTGGATGGCTCCCTGCTGACCTCTGGACCAGTGGATCAGGAAACAGAGCCTTTGAGGGTTCTTATGGGTAAAGATCATCAAGAGAAACTGTCCTTTATGCTTATCTCTTCTCCCCACTTTCCCATTATTCTAGGGCTACCATGGCTGCAGGCTCAGAATCCTACCATTAACTGGGAGACCAAGGAATTACACTTTCCAGAGAAACAGATGAGTCCAAAAGTTTCAGCTTGCTCTGTTCCTAAAGGAATCATGTCAGTCCCTGAACTACCAGCTGTATACCAGGACTATGTGGATTTATGTGACAAGAAGAACGCTGACCAGCTTCCTCCTCACCGTCCATATGATTGTCCAATTGAATTATTGCCTGGAGCAGAGATACCTTTTGGTAAGATCTACCCCTGGCGGGGCCCGAGCTAAAGGCTTTAAAGGATTACATAGATGAAAATCTAGCCAAGGGCTTCATACGCCCCTCTTCATCTCCTGCAGGTGCACCCATCTTCTTTGTAAAGAAGAAAGATGGATCTCTGAGACCATGCGTAGACTATAGGGAACTCAATAAGGTTACTATTAGAAACCGTTATCCATTGCCTTTAATCCCTGAGTTATTGGAGAGAGTGCGACATGCCAAAATTTTTTCTAAACTAGATCTTCGTGGGGCCTATAACTTAGTCCGTATTAGACCTGGGGATGAATGGAAGACTGCATTCAGGTCACGCTATGGACACTTTGAATATCTAGTTATGCCTTTTGGTCTGAGTACCGCCCCAGCCACTTTCCAACACTTGGTGAATGACATCTTCAGGGATCTCCTAGATACATTCGTGGTAATTTATTTGGATGATATTCTAATTTTTTCTAACTCCACAGAGGAACATCATGGACATGTGAGAATGGTCTTGGAACGTCTAAGACAAAATCATCTTTACATCAAACTTGAAAAGTGTGAATTCCATAGGACCGAAATTCAATTTCTGGGGTATGTACTGTCTACACAAGGAATTAGTATGGATGGAAGCAAAACCCAAGCCATCAAGGATTGGCCAAGTCCTAGAAATGTGAAGGAGGTACAGCGCTTCATCGGGTTTGCCAACTTCTATAGACGTTTCATTAGAAATTTCTCTGAGGTAGTGTCACCTATCACTCAACTTACCCGGAAAGAGTCTAGGTTTTCCTGGACTCCCCAAGCCCAGGAAGCATTTTCCCGTCTAAAAGATAAATTTACCACTGCACCTATCCTAGTACATCCCAACCCCGAGCTTGCCTTCATAATAGAGGTGGATGCTTCAGACTGTGCCGTTGGAGCTATACTCTCTCAGAGAACAGGTGAGAAGAATGTCTTGAATCCCTGTGCCTTCTTTTCCCAGCAGTTGTCTTCGGCTGAGAGGAACTACGATGTGGGCAATAGAGAGTTGTTGGCCATTATTGCCGCCTTCAAAGAATGGAGACACCTTCTTCAGGGAGCTGCACAGCAAATAGTCGTCCTGACAGACCATCGTAACCTTGAGTTTATCAGGTCGGCTAAGTGCCTGACTCCTCGCCAGGCTCGCTGGAATCTTTTCTTAAACCAATTTAATTTTATCGTCTCTTATAGACCAGGATCGCGCAATGGAAAGGCTGATGCACTCTCTAGGATTTACTCAGCAGAGACACGTCCAATTACTCCTCCTAAGACTATTCTTCCTGACTCTAGATTCCTAGGAGTAATTCATAATCAAGACCTACTTAAGGACATCAAGGAAGCATACCATGCGGATTCCTTTTTGGCACAACCCCCAAGGGACGTAAGTCTTGTCTTTAAGAATGGTGTGTGGATTCAGGGACAACGTCTGTATATTCCTGAAACAGTCAGATTAAGAGTATTGCAACTCATTCACGATTCCAAGATAGCTGGGCATAGAGGAATTCTAAAGACACAGGAATTTCTTTCTCGTTTCTTTTGGTGGCCCACTTGCAGGAAGGATGTTTTGAATTATGTCACTTCATGTGAGGTCTGTGCAAGATGCAAAACACCTCGCTCCTCACCAACTGGTCTGTTACAGCCTCTTCCCACCCCGTCCCGCCCGTGGGGATCCATTTCTATGGACTTCATTGTGGAGTTACCAACCTCTCAGGGGAAGAACACCATTCTAGTGGTGGTTGACCGTCTAACAAAGGCAGCTCATTTTATACCTTGTGTCGGCTTACCCACTGCAAAACAGACATCAGATTTGATGATTAAAGATGTGTTTCGCTTACATGGAGTACCGAATGAGGTTATTTCGGATCGAGGGGTGCAATTCACTTCTAGGTTTTGGCAAAATTTCTGTGCAGCATTGGACATTAAAGTAAACCTTTCTTCTGCTTTTCATCCCCAGACTAATGGACAGACCGAACGAACCAATCAAACCCTGGAGCAGTATCTCCGCTGCTTTATCTGCCACCTACAGGATGATTGGGTGGATCTACTTCCATTAGCTGAGTTCTCGTATAACAACTCTCAGAGTGCCTCCACTAAACAGTCTCCTTTTTACTCTAATCTAGGTTATCATCCTAACATTCTACCACGATTTCCCATAGAAACGCCTTTACCAGCAGTGGCTGAAAGAATCACGTCTTTACAGAAGAATATGGATCTTCTAAAGGAAAATCTGGAATCGGCTCAAGAAAGGTACAAGAAGCAGCAGATAAATTTCGTAAACCTGCACCAGCTTTCAAGGTAGGAGACTTGGTCTGGCTGTCAACCAGAAATCTTAAGTTAAGGATTCCATCGTCTAAGTTGGGACATAAGTACATTGGACCCTATAAAATCAGTAAAATTATAAGTGCCGTTGCTTGTTGTCTTCAACTGCCCAGAACTATGAGAATCCACCCTGTCTTTCATGTATCCCTACTAAAGGCTGCGACACCCAATACGTTTCCTGGACGTTCCTCTCCTTGCCCTGACCCAGTGCTAGTCGATGGTCAGGAAGAATTTGTGGTGGAAAGGATTTTAGATTCCAGGTTGTATAGAAATCAGTTACAATATCTGATTAAATGGCAGGGCTACCCAGTGGAGGACAACTCATGGGAACCGGTCAATAACGTTAATGCTCCTCGCTTGCTCCGTCAGTTTCATCAGAGGTACCCACACAAGCCTGGTCTGAGGTCATCCGGAGGTTGTCCTTAAGGGGGGAGTAATGTAAGGTTCTATGTATATATTCCTGAAACTCAGTTTGTTCGTCAGCCATTTTACTTTCTGTCTTGCTGCAGCTATCTTGCCCTCAGTCAAAATGGAGTTTCCAGCTTGCATGTTCCCGCCCTGATTCTCTCCTTTGCTTCTTAAGCAGCCACAGCTGAGCAATCAGTGCTTCAGAATCTAGCCTGCAGTGAACCTGTGACTTGACTCCTGTAAGCCTTGGACCTTGTACTCCAGCTATTCCTACTGAGGAACTCTGAAGCACTTGTGGACTCTGAACCCTGCTCTTTGAAAGACCCACGTTTGCATGGACTTACGGTAACAGAGAAGAAGATCCTGAATCTGTACTGGAGAGTGATTGCTGAGCTTGGATTACTCTGGCCTGCTGTGTCTCCTGTTTCTGTGTCTGCAAACTGTGTGACTATTTCTGCCAACTTGTATGAAGTAATACAGGACTTTTCTATATCAAACCTGTGACTCCTGTGTTTTCATCGCATCCAAGCACAAGACGCTATATGAACTGTACTACATACATTACAAGCAGAGTCCATAGGCTCAAAAGGCCCATGCTGAAGAGCCTCCAAGACAAGGTTGAAAAGCCAAGGAGACACAGGCGCCTTCCGCGGCGGAAACTGACGGATTACTCCGCGAAAAAAAGGAACTTATGTCCCTACGTGAGGCGATAGCCTTCCGAAAGGCAAAGACAGGGCAGAAACCTGACCCTTCAGTGTGCTAACTGCCAAACCCTTGTCCAGCCCGTTACAAAAAGCAAACAATTTGGGAATGGAAAGAATCCTCGGGTTCCTTGAAAAACCCGAACACCACAAAAAGAAGGCTTCCCAAGACTTGTGATAAATTCTAGTAGTAGCCGGACCTCTGGCAGCCCGCAAAGTGACAATGACTTTGGCTGAAAAAACCTTGACGGTCAATATTTCGGTCTCAAGCGTCACGTCGTCAAAAGCAGAGACTTCCGGTCCGGATGACGAACGGGCCCTTGGGTTAACAGGTCCGGGCAAGAGGAAGTGGAAAAAGAGGCGCTGCCAGAAGCGACACCAGTGTCGAGAACCACGTCCTCCTTGGCCAATCTGGGGCTATCAACATAGCCGGGATTCTCTCCAGTCTGATCCGACGCAACCCCAGAGGAAGTAAGGGTATCGGCGGGAACACATAGATTAGCTCGAATTGGTCCAACGGAGTCACCAGAGCATCCACCGTCACAGCCTTCGGGTCCTTGTACCTGGACATGAAAGTCGGTAACTTGGCATTGAACCTGGATGCCATCAAATCCACTTGGGGAGTTCCTCAACAGGAGCACAGCAGTGCAAAAAAACTCCGGATGAAGACTCCCTTCTCCGGGATCCATCTTCTCGCGACTGAGAAGGTCTGCCGTGATTCTGAACTCCTAGAATGTGGATCACAGAGATGGTTGGCACTCTGGTCTCGGCCCATACCAGGATCCGAGATACCTCCACCATAAGCCTGGAACTCCTTGTCCCGCCTAGATGTTCGATATACGCGACCGCCGTCGCATTGGCTGTCTGCACTCGGACTGGCAGACCGCTTAAAGGGACCGTCCCGTGTTGGAGGTAAAGGAAAATTACCCTCAATTCCAGGATGTTGATCGGCAGGACAGACTCCTCCGACAACAATACTCCCTGAATCCAGAGATCGTTCCAGACACCTCCCCAGCCCGTCAGGCTGGCATCGGTGGTTATGACCGACCACCTCGGAGAGAGGAAAGACTTCCCCAGGGATAACGCTTCCGGACGTAACCACCATCCTAGAGACTGTCGCACCCTGTGGGAGATGATGACACTGCAATCCAGCGAAGCCTGCGATCGCTAACGGCTCAGACTGAGCCTTTGGAAGGCCCTGGAATGAAACTGAGCAAACGGAAGTGCCTCCATGGACCACCATCAAACCCAGAAGGCGCATACACCTTTGAAGGGACATTGCTGTCGAAGACATCATAACCTGTACATGTCGAAGGAGACATGTTTGCTTGTCTGGAGGCAGAGACACCACTGCTCGTACCGTGTCGAAATGCATCCCCAAAAACAGGATTGACTGCGACGGTTCCAGAGACAACTTCTCCCAACTGACCAGCCACCCGAAGTCCTCCAGGAGCTGAAGGGATAGATTGCGAGCAGTCACTGCCTCCTCCTTTGAGGATGCCACAATCAAAAGGTCGTCCAGGTAGGGAAGAATCAAAACCCCCTGTCTTTGAAGAATTGCCATGAGAGGCGCCAGAATTTTTGTAAAAATTCTGGGCGCTGAGGCCAACCCGAATGGCAGAGTCACAAACTGGTAATGGTCCTCCGATTGGAAAGTGCAAATAAGCGTCGCGAATGTCGATTGACACCAAAAAAGTGTTCTGCGACAGGACCGTCAAAACGGAGCGAAGCGACTTCATGCGGAATTTCCTGGCGTGGAACATGCCGATTCAATCTTTTGATCCAGAATGGACCAAAATTTGCCCTCTTTTTTGGGGACCACAAAGAGGTTAGAATAAAACCCTCTTCCCCGGCCCTCCGGCGGAACCGGCACCACCACACCTTTCTGCAGAAAGGAATCTACCTCCCGCAGTAGAGTGGCAAAAAAACTCGGGCTCTGACGGAACGCGAGATTGACAAAAAAACTGTCTGGGGGTCGAGAAAGAAACTCTGTGAAGTAGCCTGCCAACACAACCTGTGTCACCCAGGCGTCCGACATGCGGGAAGCCCAAGTCGGTTTGAATTGGAGTAACGACCCCCCACTCGTGAGTGCTAGAGTGAAACCCAGGCATCAGTCCGCCTTAGCGGCTTTTTGCTATCTTCCCGCTTGTATTAACGTAAATTCAGTTTCCAGGGAGTGCGGAATTTTTGAGAATTCCTTATTATTTATTTTTTTTTAAAAAGAAAAAAAGAGGGACAACCCGATGACCGAATACCCCCTGGACCGAAAGGACCGCCGACAACTACCGGCACTAGTCCTGCCAGACGCAGAAGTCACAGCTCTGCGTTGCGGTAAAGCTGTTTCTTTTGCCTTGCCTTGGCAATCAGATCCGTGAGGTCAGATCCAAAAGCTGACCACCTTGCAAGCTAAAGATAGCATACCCTGCTTGGAAACCGCGTTCCACTGTCTAAGCCACAGTGCTCTTCTGACTGTGACTGCCGAGGATTGCGCCCTGGATAGCAGTGACGCAGTATCCTCCAACAACTTGAAAAGCTCATCTACCTCAATAGAGGAGATCCATCTTGCCACGCCGTCCGTAGACGGTCCAACCGGCTCAGGGAAGCTTTACAAACACACATGGATCCTTAGTACTGAATCCATGACCCGCGGCCTCGCAGATGGATATTGCTGCCATCTCCGTTTTTCTGTCCAGCGGATCCTGCAGACTCGCCTTCCCTTTAACAGGAAGATTTGCTATGCTGGGATAAAGGGACATCCACTTCAGGAGAAGGGATCCAATTATCAGTCAACTCCGTAGAACACGGATACAGTGCCTGAAAACGTTGTAAAGCTGATCGCGACCTATGCGACTCCTGAAACATCCGGGCCGACTCACCAGGACGTCTAGTTACTTCCTCCTGTAACTGTAACGCCCTCAAGGCTCCAATAAAAACCTCTGTACGGCCCAAAAGAGAGGCAGAGTGTCCCTGCCGATCCTCCTTGTCCGAATCGGACATCTTCGTTACGCGGGAAGGAAGGCACCGGCTTGTGTCGCTTCCTTGAGAGGATCTAGCTGACACCCATAACCTAGAAGGTCAGACAGGCCATCAATAGAAACTGGCGAGGGCCTCCATTTTGACACCACTGGAACCTCCGACCGCTGCGCATGACGCCGTCGAGGTCTGGGTGTCAGATACGCGAGACTGATCCTGTAGCGGGTCTGGGAGACGGTCCGCATCTGACATTCCTTGCACAGTATATGGCAGGTTAAACCTGTCAGTAACTAGAACAGTGTGTTTCTTAAAGAAAAAACGAACGCTGAAGGGTTAAAGCTCTTAAAGAGAGAGCTACCCCAGCTGTCCCCATTAAGAGTTAACCGCCTAAGAAGGGGTTAAAGTAGCAGACTCCCCACAACCTTGATAATGAAAAAGGGTGTGCGAGCCCCAAGTGCCTCTTATAAGGCCGCAGCTGCAGGGCAGCTATGCCACACTAAACAAGAACGTTCAACGAGATCGCTAAAAAATTGCGCCGTTTTGTACATCGCAATGACCGCCAAATTCGTAAAGGGGATCGCTGACTGCTTATGCGTCGTTAATGAGATCGCCCAGATTGGCAGCTATTAGCGACATTAAAACGATCACACAAACGATCGCATTAGAATGCGTCGTTATCAGGATCGTTAGCGGAACGTATAGTGGCATTAATGTCGCAGACTCCCCACAACCTCTTTAATGAAAATGGTGTGCGAGCCTCTTATGGGATAAAAGCTGCAGGACAGCGCTGTCTGCCACTCATTTGTGCTTCAGAAAGGCGCCCGCGCTGTGGGGGTGAGGGGGTTAAGCTTCTGCCCAGACGGGTAGAAGCGACTCACCCAGCTGGTCTCGATGTAACGTCTTGCCGGGAGGGGAGGAGTGAAAGGCCCGAGGAAGCTTTCAGCCTGCTTCAGTAATGGCCGCCGCGCTGTGCCTCCGATGTGCTCCATGAGAGAAGCCGGAAAGGGAGACTGCAGTAAAGCGCGCGCTCAGAGCGGCGCGAAAATTCAAATAAAAAAGCGCGCAACTCCTCTCTCCCCCGCTCCTATGTCCTGCAGGCATCTACCTGCGGACAAAAAACACCAGTCACCGACATGTACACATGTAACAGCGGCTGCTGCAGCAGTCGCTGAAGCACTCAAAACACATTAACATGTTGAGTACTCACCCAGTTGAGCGCCACAGGGACCCCCAGGGATTTGTGGCGCTGTGCCCATCGCTTCCCCTCAGGGCGGGGAACGCAGTGACCCCTGCAGCGCGGTTTGCGTCCCCGCCAGGGAAGCCATCCTCATCCCCCGGGCCGGCAGGGTTCTGCAGGGACCACCATACAGGGTAATACAGATCCGCCAAGGGAGAGGTGGGGGTCTAGCAGCGCTGAGACCCCTGAGACCTCTAGACCCTGAGTCCAAGTCTCTGTCCGATAAAAATAAGAAAATCTTCTGAGGAGCTGCTTCAGCAGCGACCATCCTCTGAGACCTCAAATTTTAAACTGGAGAGCTGGAGTAGGAGGAGCCCGAGCTGGAGGGGCCGGTCAACACTCTTTTTAATCTGAGGTGTCTATCCTATCTGGGCTCCGCCTACCCACTAATAATGACTGTGTCTCCCTTCCTTCATCTGCAGCTGAAATATGAGTTTCACTTTGTGTATTGACAAACTGAAATAAATTAACTTTTTGATATTCTAATTTAGTGAGAAGCACCTGTATATACATATACACACACACAATCTAATTCTACAAAATGCCTTTTATAGCAATAATCACACAAAGCTAATTATCCACCAGGATGATAAAAAGCAAAAAAACAAGATTTCTGATAAAATGGACAGAATACTACTGAGTATATATATATATGGTAACCACATTAGTCATTTTCTTTAGAAGCCTCCCACCATGTAGATAGAGAGTTAATAAACCTACCTGTCAAACGAGTCTGTAGATAATTTATACAGATATACAAAAAGTTTGCTGCAGTGCCTCAATACTGGGCACACAGAGTCCAACTGCACCAGGTCTTCTTCTAGAAGTCTCTGAAATGGTTGATTATTGGATGGGAAGACATTTGATGGTTTGATTTTGCGACATTCAGCAAAGCAGCCAAGTAGCCGGATAGCGTCAGCTAGTTTTTCATACTGGATTTCGGTTCTGAAGAAATGAGAGTTTGCAGGTTCATATCGCATAGCTGCTGTTAAAGTGCAGAAAACAGTGTGCAGAAGTTCAAAGACTTGGTTCTGGTTCACTTTTTCCCAACCGTTCCTTGGTGGACAACCAAGAGACTTCTCCATTGCAACTAACAAAGACGTAACATATACAAATCCACCAACTTTCCGAAAAACAGTCCTTGTTCGGTGACTTTCCCTCAGGACTATTAATAATGCCTAGAAACCACAAAAACAACATTTTAAATTCCAAGGAAATTGAAATAGATGCATCAAAGTAAGAAAAATCTCCACCTCCAAAGTCTGCACCTGCCTCCTTATACACATACCTAGAATTACTAAAATTACTCCAACTACACCCCAAAATTACTACACTCCACTGTGTCTCAGCCCCCACAGAAAAAAAAACACAGACTCATTACATGAACTACCATCGTATGTACCAACCATCCTCCAAATAAAAAACACAGGAGAGAAGTAGTAGGTAGCAAGAATGGTAAAAGTTGTGCAAATATGTTGCGCAAGTGTAATATACTTGCTAGTCAGACATTTTTCTCTTTATTACACCAATAACATTTTGCACCCAAAAAAAGTTGCATTTGTAAAGGTGGCACATCTTACAATTCTTTTTTGCGGAGATCCAAACATTTTAAAATTAAAAAGTTAAGCACCTAGGACCCGATTCATCAACACTGGTGATTTTCACTCTGGTCTTGATGCAGTTGTGTGGTGGAGTTAGACGGTCCGTATTCATTAGGAGACACATGCCTCGTAATGAATCCGGAGTGTCTGACAAGTGGTGTTCACTTCCATGTTTCTTTGCCAAAATCTTACTTCAGTCAGTGACTGCAGTAAGATTTCTGGTGTAAGGAATGCCACAGCTTGTCCTGAATTAAACATTAAACGAGCTGTGGCGTTGTGACTTGTGAACCATGAAACTCCCCCATTATGCCCCAGTAATGACCAAAAGTCTGGGGGAAAAAAAAAAGTTGCGCAACCCCTTATTGCTCAAAAATTTTGCAACTTTTCAAAGTGATTTACCCCAGAATTTTGGCACAATCGCTTTGATGAATTGGGGTCAGAGTATTTCCAAAGAACACATCAAAGTAATACAACATATATATTCCATGTGTAGAATTTTTTTTTTTTAGGAGAGAGCGATTTGAAAATTTGGAAATTCTTGAAAATTTTAGTGGGAGGGGTATGGCCTAGCATAGTCCAACTGATTCACTATAATTTACATCACTACGCAATCCTCTGACTCTGGCACACAGGAAGCTGAAGGACGCATTGAATTCATTTCATGAATTTTGCACATTATGCATTAGGGGACACTGAATCAATATTGGTATATGGAACGGCAAACTTTATGAATTTCCCCCATGTGCTTTGAATTCAGTTTGTGTTTTGTCATATCCTAATACAATGTTACTACAATTACTGGCTTTAGAAACGGGGCAGTCGTATAGTAACATGAATGGCTACAAGAAAATGTCATTTTAATATCTGTCTTGGCAAACCATTAGAAAGCTGCACAGTCAATTTCACACCGAAGTGCAAATCAGTCTACCGACTGCAGACTAATCAGTCTACCGACTGCAGACTACAGACTGATGTAGAACAGAATGCGTCCCTGAACAGCTTTGTTTTCCTCGACTAAAGAACAATTTTGATTTATTTAAATAAAGGAATAGCTTGATAGGCAGAGTTCCTTTAGTGCTGATCTGTCACCAGATTTCTCAAAACAAACTGAATACATTATTAAATAAATCTCTTTAAACTTGATGATGCTGGTGCACTTACTTTGAATATCCACGTGAGAATGACTGAATAATTCTCATTTTAAAGTGAGCATTTTGAGTCTAGCTAAAGACTGAAAGAGGTCATTAATCCAAGCGTATTCAGTCTCTGCTCACCCTGCCTGACTGAGAGCTGCAGCTTGTACTGAGCAGTGTGAGATCTCAGCAGCAGGCAGAAGGGAAACTAAGGCGCTGCCAATCAGACTAGGTCAGCAGAGATTGGGTTGGAACTTTAATTAAAAAAAATAAAAAAAATTGTACAGCCATTTTGAGATGCATTTTTGCCACAAATATAATAGCCTTATCTGCTCTAAGATAACTGTGTAATAATCTGTACAATTTGTTTTGTGAACTCTGATATTAGTTATGTTTTAAAGGGGAACTATACGTTCAAGCAACTTTTCAGAAAGAAGTATTCATGCGTGTGTAAATGAGGAATAACACCATTTCTGTCCATTATGTCACTTGTACACTGCATTTTCACACCATTTTCCCCCTCTGCAAGTTTAATCTGAGATGGTGGGATAAGACTAGCCTGCTATGATCTCTCTCATACACAGCACATCACATCATCACAAAAAAAGCTCTTCATTCTTTAGTTTGCATACAGAGAGAAACCGCAAATGTATATAGAACAGTATTGATCAGTGTAGATGTGAATCCAGCTCTGAGGTGAGGTAAAAGACTTGTTAGAAAACTCAAATTTTTCGGTCTCCCTCCACTTGTTCTTTCACTCTGCTTCTCACTTATACCCTCTCCCTCCGCCACTCAACAGATTGTAAAAGGAGGTGTAACCCATCAGCTTACTGTGCTGCCAGTCTATCTCATCTTGAGAAAACCAAGGTTGAGCCGTTTTCTTTTGGTTGAAAGATTGGATGGTGAGTTTAGGAGGCAGGTGTGAGAAGTGTCTCATAAGTGGAGAATTGTCTGATAAACTATTTTACAAAGTTTGTTATATTCATCAAACCGGTTAATATATGCAAAAGTTTGTTGAAAGTACAGTTTCCATTTAAGGGAAGGGCCTTTATTCTATTATTCTGTTACGCAGATGATTGGGGGATTTGACTCAGTTATTTTATACAGAATTTTTACAATATGGGCAATGACATAACAGGGTTAAAAGTTCTTGGAATCTGCTGTGCAGTACAGTGTGCTAATGGCTGTGCAATCAAAGCTAGCATACAATCAGTTTCATGGAGGCTGCCGAACCTGACATTTAATAGGCTCAATTTGTTTCTGCAGAGAAAAAAAAAATAGAAATGTTAATTATTCATCATGTTGTTATCTATGAGTAAGTGTGATACATTAAAATTATGATTGGATACCGATATAATTAATTTAAACTGTGCTGGATTATGGAAATGTGAAACGGTGATGGCAAATTATTATAAAACAAAGCTAGACAGAGCTGAAGTGAGCGAAGGAGTCATTATTTTTGTGAATGTTGCCATCTGTTTGCGCACAGATTCATTTTCGTCATTTTTCTCCACTCGAAGAGACAAGAAAATATACAAGAAATAGAAATTTGACAAACGTAAAGGTAGGGCCTTACCCTTAGAATATCGGTTTTAAGCTGCAACTCTGTTGAAGGTGCCGAATGCATCAGTCCTAAAAGGGTTCCCATGTCATCATCTCCACTAGGAGACAGCATCAGTTGTTGGATCACCATGAGTGCGTGCTCTCTACACTGGGGGTACTTGACAATGTTGTGCACACACCTCGCACCACCAAACTCTCTGAAGACACCTAAAGAAAACAAGGCTACTGTGACCATGTCTAGAAGGAACATGATAGAAGTGGTGAGGAGCAAGGCCTGAGCCGACGGTGACCAAGCTCATCTTGCCACAGTCTTAGCATTGGGACAATAAATATCCTGATCCAATGATTTTAAATGATTAACATTGTATACATAAGAATGAAATAATGATTGGTCAAGCCTCAATTAGTCATAACAAGTAGGGCTGTGGAGTCGGATTTGGAGTCGGAGCCCATTTTGGTGGAGTCGGAGTCATGGAAATTGAGGAGTTGGAGGTTTGGCTTACCAACTCCACAGCCCTGGTATAAGGGAGTCAGAGTCAAGGAAATTGAGGAGTTGGAGTCGGAGGTTTGACTTACCAAATCCACAGCCCTAGTATAAGGGAGTTGAAGTCATGGAAATTGAGGAGTTGGAGATTTGGCTTACCAACTCCACATCCCTGGTATAAGGGAGTCGGAGTCGTAGTCATGGAAATTGAGGAGTTGGAGTCGGAGGTTTTGCTTACCGACTCCACAGCCTGATAACAAATCAGGAGACTAGGAAACATATACTGTACTAATACTGCAGGTCACTTGTAAACAGGATTGCCAACCAGCCAGAAATTCCTGAACAGTCCGTAAAATTTTTCACCTGTCTGTAAAAAACATTTAAGATGTCCATAATTCTTTTGAAGCTGAAGAAACTCATACAGATTATTTTGACAGTAATTACCATCACTTTACAGTTTACAGTGAAAGCAGCTGATGTCTTCACATCAGAATTACAGGCTGCAGACATATAACAGTGTTTTATTGAGGTTTTCATATGTGTCCGTAAAAAATATTGTCTGTCCGTGATTTTTTAATAAACCGTCCAGAAAAAAAAAAAAAGTCAAGATGGCAACTCTGGTGATCAGCAGTGCCAATATTACTAAGCTGTAAATGATAACTATTATATTAAGTGCAGGAAAAAAGCTAGCTTAATTCCTTACACCACCGCTGTCTAAAATGTGGATGAGTCTTATAGTCAAGTCACCACCAGAAGCCAGTACACAATCGGTATAAGGTCAAGCTGAAACAGATGCTGCAGTTCAAGAAATCTATATTACACATGAAAATAAGAAACTTTGTAATATATCTTAATAGAGAAATCAGCTTATCTCTCCTCCTGGACTGATCATTAGATCTTAAAATTCTCAATTTACAGGTAAAATCTGTCTTCAGTGAAGACAGATTATTACATTACCGAGATAAGATTCTATCAGTAGCAACTAGATTCTTATGTAGAGGGGAGAATTGGGAGGAGCTAGATTCTTATGCAGAGGGAGGAATTGGGAGGAGCTAGATTTTTGTAGAGGGAGAATTGGAGGAGTAGATCTTATGCAGAGGGAGGATTGGGAGGAGCTAGATTCTTATGCAGAGGGGAGGAATTGGGAGGAGCTAGATTCTTATGTAGAGGGGAGGAATTGGGAGGAGCTAGATTCTTATGCAGAGGGGAGGAATTGGGAGGAGCTAGATTCTTATGCAGAGGGGAGGAATTGGGAGGAGCTAGATTCTTATGCAGAGGGGAGGAATTGGGAGGAGCTAGATTCTTATGCAGAGGGGAGGAATTGGGAGGAGCTAGATTCTTATGTAGAGGGGAGGAATTGGGAGGAGCTAGATTCTTATGTAGAGGGGAGGAATTGGGAGGAGCTAGATTCTTATGTAGAGGGGGGGAATTGGTAGGAGCCCGAGGCAGAGCTCCTCCCTTCTACATAGAATCTTATAAATACCAACTGCCATCTCCTATCTCAGTAATGCAAGAATTCGTCTTCATTGAATACAGATTCTACACATATATTGAGAATTTTGAAAATGATTAGTCCAAAAGGAGAAAGAAGCAAATTTCTCTGATAAGATACAATGCAAAGTATTTTGATACTTGTCTACTACCGAGCTATGAAATAAAGAAATAAAACAACAGCTACTGTTTAAGCTACAAAGAGCATGGAATAGATGCCAAGCAATGTTTCAAACCCGTCATCCCACCAGGTGAAGAACAGCCTGGTTACTTGATACCAATACAGTATTTTTAGCACAACATAATAGACAACTTCCATAAAAGTGAAGAAAATTATAAATATAACTTTCATTCCCTACAAAAATTTCTCTTTCTATGGTAGGTCTCCTTATTCAACATATTGTGGAAAACTTACCAGCGTTGGTATTTGATCCTTGTAGCAAAACTGTAAGAGTTTCCATTACGACTAATGCCAGTTGCCTTTGGTCCTCAGTTGACTGTATTACCGTTGTGGAACCTATCAAAAGACATAACTAGAACATGAAACATACATTTGTCAAGAAAATTACATAAAGGCTATAACTAAAAATCTAGAAACATGGATCTCCATTCAAAACAGGGGCACAGTACCCCGATCATGTGACTGAACTGTTGAGGGTCCAGTGATCATACAATTATAACCTATCCTGAGGAAAAGGGAAAAAGGTTTATTCGTGGCCCCAACCCCTTTAAACAAATGAGGCCTCAATATAAACCTTCAAAACCTCCTGAAATGCTGAAACTTCAGTCTCCTCTGAAGGTTTCTTCAATTTAGGCGATGCCAAGCACACAGGAATACAAGGTTTTATAGAGTCTAGGAGCCACTGAGACCATTCCTGGAGCCAATGGGACAATTTTATTGGCCGTAGACATCAACACAAAACCTTTCAAAAAGTTAGACGTCAATGATAAATTTCATGGGTTGAGTCGAGCAGTATATAGTTTATCTGTTCTAAGTAGTATACATCATTGTGGAGTTTAACAAAAAAAAGAGGGGACCCCAAATTGTATTTGAAACAGTCCCGCAATACAGATACTGCACAAGATATGACTCAAAGCACTTACATTCTTTCTCCAGCATGGACTCGAGTATATAACATATATTAGTAATACATATCTAAAAGTATGGTAAAACATTCTTTTGTAATACCACCTCCACAGTAATAAAATAAAGCAAAGCATTACGTCTCTACCTTGTTCAATATACGCTTGAGCGGGGTCTTTCAATACAGCAGCATACTTGTGCAAAAGGTTGACCATTACTTCCAAAAGTCCCACCTCTTTGAAGACATCTTTAAAAATGTGGTGATGCCGAATAAATTTTAAAAGCGTTTTGGTAGCAATAATGCTACAAGAAAAAGAGGTGCTAGACTTTAAAAGGATGCTGACACTTATCAGCTCCTTGCAAGGGATATAGTTCAAGCTGAAAACTACAAACTCCAGCATCTCAAAGTATTTCACTTGGACATCGGGCAGTTTGGTAATCTTCTCGGCAAACTGGGATAGAGTGTGCTGGGATTCCAAAATGAAGTAATTGGCATTGTCGGACATGTAAATATTGGTGATGGCATCCAGGATGATCTGTGCAAGGTAGCAGGTCTTTGCTTTAAGAAATGCATTCTGGAGGACTGAAAAGGCTTGAATGTTCCTCACACTCAGACCTGAAAATAGACAAAATATTGTAAATTGGTCATCTTAAATGAAACATGGTCATGCACAACACTCTCCAATAGATTAGACTGCTTATAATCATTCTCATCTATTCTTTATGTAATTGACATTGCATGGTTCTTCATAACAAACAATTTCAAAAAGACCCACTCTTTGGGTTTACAAAATAGAACAAAATAGTGGCATAGTACGGAAGAGGCCTTCTCAACATTGGCTTGTCCTCAGTTATACTAGTTGTCATCAACCTACACCACGAGGGCTCCCAGCCTTTAGCGGAATGGTTCACCACACATGCCATGCATTATGACCACCTGCATTGGGTACAACATGACAACAAACAGTGCCTATTTGGATGGCACGATACCAGGTGTGTCATATTTTACACTAAAGTTATATACCAATATCTTGTTTCTCTGCACTTAAAAGGGAACCCTTCATCGGGATTTATCCCTAGAAGATATTAGGAGAGCTTTATTAGCTTTCTAACACTTTCTTTAATGTTGCCTGTATTAGCCCTAATCACTAAATGTACGTATTTAAAAATTAACTTTGATTGCCCTCCCTCCCTGCAGCCACCCGACTAGTCCAAGACCTGTCAATCAATGCAATATCCCATTGTAGTGTAACTTTTACATCCCGGTGTGTGAGGGGAGAGCAGTGAGGCGGAGAAGAAGCTGCCCACATCTATAAGTGCACTCACACTGCCCAGGGGTATGGACAGCGGTCCTGAACTAGTCTGGTGATCACAGGACTATTCTGCTATTTTGGCGAATTACAACCATTTATATATTATAAGTCCAGCTAAATAGCTTTCGGGCAGAGAAAATACTACTTTTTTCCCTGTAGCAGGCCCAGTAGGAGAAATGTCCAATTGCCCACAATTTCCCTGAACAAAATTTACCGGGTGCAGGGAAAGCAAATTGGCACGATAATCCTAAAGGGAGATGAGGCAACGCCTTTGGTATTTGAGACCGAGAAGATCAGTAAATTAAAAGCAAGACAACACACAAACAAAAAAAATAAATAAATAAAAACTATCAAATAATAAATGGCCATCCATCTTTGATTTGCACAATTTTTTTTTATTTTTTATGAAAAAAAAAAAAAAATCAGGTTGCTCTGCCATTATACCTCACTTTAGCTGTGTAACATTTCAATGTTGGACTGTGATGGTGCATTTATTTATTGTCAATGCATGCAACAGTCAACAAAAGTCCAAAAATATAAGCTGCAACCTGCTGCTATTTGTTTGCTCATCTCATATGACACTTAATGTTGTGCAACCAACATTGCTTAGTACACCTTGCATAGATAGTAAAATGTGAGATCTAATGACTAGATCAAGTGTGAGGCATCCGGCGACGGCAGGATCCGAACCTGGATCTGAGGAGTCTGTGGTCTCCCATCCAGACCCAGCCGAGGCAGATGCTGCTCAGCTTCACCGTCGTTCCCAACGCCTAGCTGATACCCGAGCGGCACAAGTTGTTACTAGAGTCTTTATTCATAGTGGTCTTAAACCTAGGTTACAGAACAGGAAAAGGCTGTTATAGCCAAAGTCCAGAAATGCCTGCACTGAGCATGTCCGTGACATGGCGAACCGTGATTGGTGGCTAATGTCAGCTGATCCTCAGACCTGGCATCGCCTGATTGGTCATGGATGATGTCATCGGTGATGCGTTTGACGAGATAGCTGGGGGCAGAGCTTAGCCCTTAAATAGCTTGTCTGTCCGCGGTGCCGCGTGGTCAGATCATACTAAAATAGGCAGTGCTCATGTGTGGATGTACTAGAATCTGGGCTCCACATGTTCTCTAGCTTTGCTCTCTGGGACCTGCCGATGCCAGAGTTGCTCGGCTACACGGTCCTTCAGGCAGGATTAGCTTATGCCAGGTAGGTAGCCAATGTGACGCAGTCTTGCTACATCAAGAGGGTAGCGATACACCCTGAGCAGACTGCGGGGCACATAACCTGGGCATCGCCTGCCAGCTGAACAGAGTTGCTCAGTCCAGTCGCACACCGGCTGGCAGCACGTGGGCATCGCCGCCAGCTGAACAGTCAGTTACTCAGTCCGGTCGCAACCGGCTGACAACACGTACGCCTGGTGGAGTTGCATGCACTTCCTAATTGTCTGGCAAGTGGCTTCTGTGCAGTCCACAGGGTAACGTCTACGCCAGCCTACAGCACATCTCCTGTGAAGTTAACGGGGATAGTGCAAATATCTGTCTCCTTGTGTGAAGTAACACAGGCGAGATCTAAATATTATTCTTTAGTTGTCAGTTGTTACTTTCATACCCAAGGGGTGTTCGTTAGCAGTGACTAACTGCATTGCGGACCCCGGGTTAGGTTGCAATCCATTATCTAATAAAGTTGTTGCCACCGAGCTCAAAACATCAAGGGTCCCCAAAATGTGGCTCGCAGATCCTTGATGAGTGGCTCCCAGCTGTCTACCAACTTAGTGCATTAGCATAAGGTGTGATAACTAGCTAGAAGGGAAGGTCTCCAGATTGTGACTTTTGTAAGTTGCCCTGCACAGAATGATGCTATTAGTTAGAGTGGTGATGAACCTCAACGCGATAGTTTGGTGAAAGTGCAAGAATTCCGAACAGGGGTGAAGTGGGAACCCCTGCATGTACACACATTACCTGTAAGGGAAGGGGGCACAAGGTGCTTTCTGTGGGAAAGCTTTGGCAGTTATACCGGTAATCAGGCCTCTGGGTGACACTATGGCGTGCGCGCTGGATTTAACCTGTGACTGTTGTGAATGTGTTAGAAATGAATTCTGAGCGGAGGCTCCCTCTGGTGGTTACAGACAGTGCTGAACCATTCAATGAAGATTGTGAAGATTGGCAATAAGGAGTTACAGACTGGTCTTATATAAGGGAGGTTCCCTCCCATCAGGGTTGCCGGTGATCAATTGTTCTTGTCTCAACTTTGGTTCCTGGTTCACTTGGAAGCTTGCTGAGTCTTGCTGCATCTTCTGCTAACAGATAAGATATTTTCTGCTTTTATTTTTGTGCTTGCTTTCTGCATTTTTTCCTGCACTTCTGTGGAGGTCGGCCAGGTCCCCTCCGGGAGCTTGTGCTCCTCTCAGTTTATCTTAGCCACTGTTATTTGTTCATTTGCCTTTTCCATTTTTTCAGTGGCTGCAGCTTTGTTTTGTTACACCAGAGAACTAATTTAGGTGGTAGAGGTCGTGTGATCTCAGGTGTTTTTGCAATTAGTAGAGTTGGTATTTTTTTAGGGTTTTTTGGATTGCAGTAAGTGTCCGTCCTATCCTTTTCTTTCTAGGAAGATTGGGCCCCAACGTTTGCTCATACTATTTTCTGTCTGTGTCTGTATTCCCTCTTGTCTAACCGCCATTACATGTTAGGGGGCTTCCTATGTTCTTTGGGGATCTGCTCCGGGGCAGATAGCTTTCCTCTTTCTATCTTTAGGTGTAGTTAGCCTCTCAGGCTGTGACGAGGCGTCTAGGACCAACGTAGGTACGCTCCACGGCTGCCTTTAGTTGTGGTGGTTAGTCAGGGTACTGCAATCCAGTAGATTCCAACCTCTCTGGTGTATTGCCGCTTTTGCCTGCTCTCCTCAGCTACCAAATCATAACAGTATCACCGGCCAAACTGAAAATTATATGGTACTCACAGAAGGGAAAAATAGTGTGAAAAAAAAAAAAGTTGTCAGAATTGTCAGAGATTTTTTTTTTTTCTGTTTGTTGCATTTTTTTTTTCCCTCTGTTTCTTTGGTGCTGAGGATTTTTTTTTTCTCTCAATGGAGTTTGCACAGTTGTCTGACCGTGTGGATCAGCTTGCCACGGAAGTTCGAAGTATTGCTACCTATCTTGCAGGGTTGCCGGTTGTGGAACCTAGGACCCCCATGCCAGATTTGTTTTTAGGGGATCGAGCTAAATTTCTGAATTTCAAAAATAACTGTAAGTTGTTTTTTGCCTTAAAACCTAAGTCCTCAGGGAACGCAGCACAGCAGGTTCAAATTGTCATCTCTCTCCTGCGCGGCGATCCTCAGGATTGGGCTTTTTCCCTGACACCTGGGGACCCTGTTTTGAGTAATGTTGATGCATTTTTTGTGGCTCTGGGGTTATTGTACGATGAACCTAATGTCACTGATCAAGCTGAAATAACCTTGTTGGCATTAAATCAGGGGCTTGAGGACGCTGAGTTATACTGTCAGAAATTCCGAAAGTGGGCAGTCCTGACCAAATGGAATGATGATGCTTTGGCAGCCCTTTTTCGGAAGGGTCTGTCAGAGAATGTAAAAGATGTTATGGTGGGTTTCCCTGCTCCCTCTGGTCTCAATGATTCTATGTCATTAGCGATTCAAATTGACAGACGTTTGCGTGAGCGTAGAGGTATGCGTGGAATAGTGTTGCCTTGTGAACCAGCTTCTGAACCCATGCAGTGTGATAGAGTGGCTTCTGGGGCACAGCGTCATGAGTTTCGAAAACGCAATGGGTTATGTTTCTACTGTGGTGACGCTTCTCATGCTATTTCAGTCTGCCCTAAGCGGGGAAGACGTTTTGCACGCTCAGTTGGCTTGGGTAGTGTTCAGACTAAATTTCTGTTGACTGTTACCCTGATTTGCTCCCTGTCCACATTTTCTGCTCAGGCTTCTGTTGATTCGGGAGCAGCTATTAACCTGATGGATTTTGATTTTGCTAAACGTTGTGGGTTTCCCTTGATACCCCTACGGAAGTCTATTCCCCTACTGGGGATTGATTCTACCCCTTTGGCTGAGAATAAACCCCAGTTCTCTACTCAGGTGATAATGAGGGTTGAACCTGATCATCAGGAGAGCTGCAAATTTTTGGTGCTGTATAATCTGCATGACATTATTGTACTAGGTTTCCCTTGGTTACAGTCTCATAATCCTGTTTTGGATTGGAAATCTGTGTCTGTAACCAGTTGGGGCTGCCAATGTGTTGGTGCCAGCACTCCTGTTTTTTCTGCCTCTCCCCAGGCTCAGGATGTTCCTGACTTTTTGACTGATTTTTCTGATGTTTAGCGAAAGTAAATCTGCATCCTTGCCCCCCCATAGGAGCTATGACTGCGCTATTGAATTAGTGCCTGGTAGTAAATTCCCTAAAGGTCACCTTTTTAACTTGTCTGTACCTGTACATGACGCTATGCGATCTTATATCAAGGAGTCATTGGAGAAGGGTCATATCAGACCATCCTCTCCACCCTTGGGTGCCGGTTTTTTCTTTGTGGCCAAAAAGGATGGTCCATTAAGGCCGTGTATTGATTATCGTCTCTTGAACAATATCACTGTGAAATATCAATATCCGTTACCCTTGATTTCTGACCTGTTTTCCAGAGTGAAAAGTGCTACTTTGTTTACCAAGCTTGACCTAAGGGGGGCGTATAACCTTATTCGCATTAAGCACGGGGATGAATGGAAGACGGCATTTAATACCTCAGAGGGGCATTTTGAGTACCTAGTGATGCCCTTTGGGCTCACTATGCTCCTTCCGTCTTCCAGTCCTTCATGAATGACATTTTCAGGGATTTTGTGGATAAATTTTGATTGTTTATTTGGATGATATCTTGATTTTTTCCAATGACTGGGACTCTCATGTGAAACATGTTCGGACTGTGTTCCAGATTTTGAGCGAGAATGCTCTGTATGTGAAGGGATCAAAGTGTCTTTTTGGCGTACAGAGGATCTCATTTCTGGGATTCATTTTGTCCCCATCTGTTATTGAAATGGACCCGGTCAAGGTTCAGGCCATCTGTGATTGGGTCCAACCTACTTCATTAAAGGCTCTTCAGAGATTCTTGGGTTTTGCCAATTTTTATCGTAAATTTATTGGTAATTTCTCTGTTATTTTAAACCATTGACTGATTTGACCAAAAAGGGTTCTGATGTGGTGAATTGGCCTCCTGAGGCAGTCTCTGCGTTTCAGGAACTTAAGCAGAGATTCACTTCTGCTCCTGTTCTACGGCAGCCTGATGTTTCTCTGCCATTTCAGGTGGAGGTTGATGCCTCTGAAATTGGGGCAGGTGCCGTTTTGTCCCAAAGAGATCCAGAGACCTCTAAAAGTAACCCTTGTGCCTTTTTCTCTCGAAAATTTTCTCCAACTGAACATAATTATGACGTGGGTAATCGGGAGTTATTGGCCATGAAGTGGGCTTTTGAAGAGTGGAGACGTTGGCTGGAGGGAGCCAAACATCAGGTGGTGGTCCTCACAGACCATAAGAATCTGGTTTATCTGGAATCAGCCAAGCGACTTAATCCTAGACAGGCCAGGTGGGCCTTGTTTTTCACACGTTTTAATTTTGTGGTTTCCTTTCTTCCTGGCACTAAGAATGTTAAGGCGGATGCCCTCTCGAGCAGTTTCCTTGCGGACTCTCCTGAGTTATCTGATCCTGCTGTTATTTTGAAAGAGGGTGTAGTTCTTTCCGCTATCTCGCCCAATTTGAGACTGGCTCTGGAAGGGTGTCAGGAGGATAAACCCGAGCGCTGCCCTATTGGGAAATTGTTTGTCCCAGACCGGTGGAAAAAGAGTGTGATGTCTGAGATTCATTGTTCCGCGTTGGCCGGTCATCCCGGAATTTTTGGTACCAGAGACTTGGTTAGTCGGTCCTTTTGGTGGCCTACTTTGTCTCGTGACGTCAGGGAATTTGTGCAGTCCTGCGGGACTTGCTCTCGCTCCAAGCCTTGCTCTCGCTCTAGTGGTTTGTTGATGCCATTGCCTGTGCCCAAGAGACCATGGACCCATATCTCTATGGATTTCATTTCCGACCTCCCTGTTTCTCAGAGAATGACCGTTATCTGGGTGATTTGTGATAGGTTTTCCAAAATGATACATCTTGTGCCATTACTTAAGTTGCCTTCCTCCTCGAATTGGTGCCTTTGTTCCTTCAGCACGTGGTTCGGTTACACGGCATTCCTGAGAACATTGTGTCTGACAGAGGAGTCCAGTTTGTTTCCAGATTTTGGAGGACTTTTTGTTCTAAACTTGGTGTTCAATTGTCTTTCTCCTCGGCTTTTCATCCTCAGACCAATGGACAAACAGAGAACAAACCAGACAATGGAGACTTATCTGAGATGCTTTGTGTCTGCTGATCAAGATGACTGGGTCTCTTTTTTGCCTTTGGCTGAGTTTGCTCTTAATAATAGGGCTAGCTCTGCCACTTTGATGTCTCCATTTTTCTGCAATTTTGGGTTTCACCCTCGATTTTCTTCGGGACAGACGGAGGCTTCTGTCTGTCCAGGTGTTGACTCTGTTGTGGAGTGTATGCAGCAGATTTGGGACCAGGTAGTGGAGAGGTTGTCCCTCTCTCAGGAGAGGGCCCAGCGGTTTGCCAACCGGCATAGGACTGATGGTCCTCGGTTTGAAGTGGGGGATTTGGTCTGGTTGTCCTCAAGAAATATCCCTATGAGAGTTGCATCTCCTAAGTTTAAGCCTAGGTTCATTGGACCTTATAAGATCATGGAGATTCTTAATCCGGTTTCCTTTCGTTTACTTCTTCCAGGGACATTTAAGATCCATAACGTGTTCCACAAGTCCTTATTGAAGAGGTTTGTCGAGCCAGTGGTTTCTATGGCTGCGCCTCCTGACCCTGTTTTGGTTGAGGGCAATCTGGAGTATGTGGTTGAGAAAATATTTGATTCTCGTTTTTCTAGACGGAAACTCCAGTATTTGGTTAAGTGGAGAGGTTATGGTCAGGAGGACAATTCTTGGGTGTTTGCTTCGGACATCCATGCTAGGAGACTGATCCGTGCGTATCACAGAGCTCATCCTGACCGACCTGGTTGCCCAAATGAGGGTTCGGTGACCCCTCTCAAGGGGGGGGTACTGTTGTGAATGTGTTAGAAATGAATTCTGAGCGGAGGCTCCCTCTGGTGGTTACAGACAGTGCTGAACCATTCAATGAAGATTGTGAAGATTGGCAATCAGGAGTTACAGACTGGTCTTATATAAGGGAGGTTCCCTCCCATCAGGGTTGCCGGTGATCAATTGTTCTTGTCTCAACTTTGGTTCCTGGTTCACTTGGAAGCTTGCTGAGTCTTGCCTGCATCTTCTGCTAGCAGATAAGATATTTTCTGCTTTTATTTTTGTGCTTGCTTTTTGCAATTTTTCCTGCACTTCTGTGGAGGTCAGCCAGGTCCCCTCCGGGGGCTTGTGCTCCTCTCAGTTTATCTTAGCCACTGTTATTTGTTCATTTGCCTTTTCCAGTTTTTTCAGTGGCTGCAGCTTTGTTTTGTTACACCAGAGAACTAATTTAGGTGGTAGAGGTCGTGTGATCTCAGGTGTTTTTGCAATTAGTAGAGTTGGTATTTTTTTTAGGGTTTTTTGGATTGCAGTAAGTGTCCTTCCTATCCTTTTCTTTCTAGGAAGATTGGGCCCCAACGTTTGCTCATACTATTTTCTGTCTGTGTCTGTATTTCCTCTTGTCTAACCGCCATTACATGTTTGGGGGCTTCCTATGTTCTTTGGGGATATGCTCCGGGGCAGATAGCTTTCCTCTTTCTATCTTTAGGTGTAGTTAGCCTCTCAGGCTGTGACGAGGCGTCTAGGACCAACGTAGGTACGCTCCACGGCTGCCTTTAGTTGTGGTGGTTAGTCAGGGTACTGCAATCCAGTAGATTCCAACCTCTCTGTTGTACTGCCGTTTTTGCCTGCTCTCCTCAGCTACCAAATCATAACATGTGACCATCTCTCAAAATTGTTTGCTGCTCCCAAGGTAAGAAAGGTGGAGGACAACTGGACTACACCACATATTTTATCTTAGGCCCCAATAACGAGCATACATCTATTAAAAAATGCTTGAACTATACTTAAACTCTCTGTAAGGAAACACAATTTATAGTTTCTAAAGAAAATGACTAATGTGGTTACCACATATATACTCAGTAGTATTCTGTCCATTTTATCAGAAATCTTGTTTTGTGCTTTTTAACATCCTGGTGGATATTTAGCTTTGTGTGATTATTGCTATACAAGGCATTTTGTAGAATTAGATTGTGTGTGTATGTGTATATACAGGTGCTTCTCACTAAATTAGAATATCATCAAAAAGTTAATTTATTTCAGTTCTTCAATACAAAAAGTGAAACTCATATAGTCATTACATACAAAGTGATCTATTTCAAGTGTTTATTTCTGTTAATGTTAATGATTATGGCTTACAGCCAATGAAAACCAAGAAGTCATTATCTCAGTAAATTAGAATAATTAACAAAAAATACCTGCAAAGGCTTCCTAAGCATTTAAAAAGGTCCCTCAGTTTCAGTAGGCTCCACAATCATGGGGAAGACTGCTCACTTGACAGATGTCCAGAAGGCAGTCATTGACACACTCCACAAGCCACAAAAGGTCATTGCTAAAGAAGCTGGCTGTTCACAGAGTGCTGTATCCAAGCATATTAATGGAAAGTGGAGTAGAAGGAAAAAGTGTGGTAGAAAAAGGTGCACAAGCAACCGAGATAACTGAAGCCTTGAAAGGATTGTTAAGAAAAGGCCATTCAAAAATTTGGGGAAGAATCACAAGGAGTGGACTGCTGCTGGAGTCACACACAGACATATCCAGGACATGGGCTACAAGTGTCACATTCCTTGTGTCAAACCACTCATGACCAATAGACAACACCAGAAGCGTCTTACTTGGGCCAAAGAGAAAAAGAACTGGACTGTTTCTCAGTGGTCCAAGGTATTGTTTTCAGATGAAAGTAAATTTTGCATTTCGATTGGAAATCAAGGTCCCAGAGTCTGGAGGAAGAGTGGAGAGGCACACAATCCAAGCTGCTAGAGGTCTAGTGTGAAGTTTCCACAATCAGTGATGGTTTGGGGAGCGATGTTATCTGCTGGTGTAGGTTCCCTGCGTTTTATCAAGACCAAAGTCAGCGCAGCCGTCTACCAGGAAATTTTAGAGCACTTCATGCTTCCCTCTGCTGACAAGCTTTTTGGAGATAGAAATTTCATTCTCCAGCAGGACTTCGCACCTGTCCACACTGCCAAAAGTACCAATACCTGGTTTACAAACAACAGTATCACTGTGCTTGATTGGCCAGCAAGCTCGCCTGACCTCAACCCCATAAAGAATCTATGGGGTATTGTCAAGAGGAAGATGAGGGACACCAGATCCAACAATGCAGACGAGCTGAGGGATGCTATCAAAGCTTCCATAATGCCTCAGCAGTGCCACAGGCTGATCGCCTCCATGCCACGCCGTATTGATGCAGTAATTGATGCAAAAGGAGCCCCGACCAAGTATTGAGTGCATTTACTGAACATACATGTCAGTAGGCCAACATTTCTGATTTCAAAATCGTTTTTCAAACTGTTATAAAGTATTTTAATTTACTGAGATAATGACTTTTGGGTTTTCATTGGCTGTAAGACATAATCATCAACATTAACAGAAATAAACCCTTTAAATAGCCTCTAGACACCTCTCCCACAGCCAAACCAGATCTCACACTTTGCATGACGAGGGGCAGTACCCCGAAACACAGTGTCTGCAAATTGAGATTCTGGTTTGGCTTTTATTCTAAGTCATGTAACAAGGCTCGTTAAAGGGTCGACATTGACTTTTAGGCCGGGGTCAGACATGCGAGAAACTCGCACGAGTCTCGCATGTCAATACCCGGCACTGCCGCCGGCACTTGGGACCAGAGCTTGCGGCTGCATAGAAATATATGCAGCCAAACGCTCCTGTCCGCGTGCCGGCGGCAGTGCCGGGTATTCAAATGCGAGACTCGTGCGAGTTTCTCGCATGTCTGACACCGGCCTTAGGATTGCTACTTAAAATAGGTGGCACTGCAGTTCTAGTCATCTTCATCTCTGAAGAGATAATTTGTACTTGAAATAGATCACTCTATATATTATATGAGTTTCACTTTTTGTATTGAAGAACTGAAATAAATTAACTTTTTGATGATATTCTAATTTTGTGAGAAGCACCTGTATGCACTAATATGCTTCCATGCCTCCTAACCTCATGAGAGTCGCCCATTGCCAAATACAGAGGCCGACAAATGACTTCATTATACAGTCTTTAGGAAGAACACTGTACTGAGAAGTGCACCTGATTGCTATTTGACAAGGTTATATACCTTTTCATTAAGAAGCAGCATGAGATTTTGCTAACAGCATAAATCAAAATGCAAAAAAGTACCGAAAAAGCAAACAAGGTAGCCATGCACGGTTATGAAGATTGGAAAGAGTAGTTTAACATGAACTCTGCAAATAATATACACTAACACTATATTAACTATATTATATGATTTTCTCCCATCACATATATATGTTATTGAGCCACGTTTTGCGACTCCAAGCTTTGCACAATGTAACCACGTAGCTCAAAGAAGCTAAATAATAACATATACAAGGCAGTTATAATTTGGCAAAAACAAACACATGGAAATTCAGTTTCTTACCTTTTCCGGCAGGCTGCGGGACAGCAAAGCCTGGCAACAAAAAAGGTGCCCCTGTGGTTAAACCGGCTGGTTTCAGTTCATTGACACCGTATGTTGTTAGAGAAGTAATTAGGTTAACCAAGTCCTTCAGCGCATCTTTGGATTCGTTCTCTTTAGCTTGTTCTAGCCTACAGGAAAGACAGCATTACATTTCCTTCATGCAGCATGCATTTAATTGCACCTAAATATAGGCCACAATATGATTTCTTAGCGAAAAAAAACATATGGTGCTGGGGGTTCACGCATACAGTTTTATAGACAAGCTTTTCAGTCTACACAAAAATATATTGAAGTGTCTGCACCTAACATTTACAATATCATGTTCTACACAATACACAGAAGATCGGCCATTTTGAACTAAAATCCTTTCATAGCTTAGCTTATTTTATATACATATCCAAAGTGCTTGATCATATACATAACCTACCCAATTGTCTCCAAAGAAGATACGGTACATAGATGGTGCAGTTTATTAATTTTACATACTTTTTTTTTTACATACAGTTGAAGTGCCTGCTACTTTTATAAAATATTCTATTTCCGGGATCCCCAACCGCCGGTCCGCGGCCCATTACCGGGCCATAGCAGTTCTGTTGCCGGGCCGCGGAGCCACGGCACAAAACGCTGTACATACATGGAGCCGGCAGCTGCAGCACTGTAGTGACAGCTGCAGCCGCCGGCTTCCAGAAGACATCTATACTCACCTTCCGTCGCTGCATCCCTGTCGGCCGCGGCAGCTTCCTCCTGTGCGCAGCGGTGACATAGAACCGCTCATTAAGATAATGAATATGGACGTGACGCCACTCCCATAGGCGTGGCGTCCATATTCATGCCCTTAATGAGCGGTTTTACGTCACCGCTGCGCACAGGAGGAAGCTGCCGCGGCAGACAGGGACGCAGGGAAGTTCAGCGACGGAGCGAGGAGGGTAAGTATGATGGGAGGGAGGGGACGGGGAGCCATGTATACAGGATGGGAGGGGGAGCGGAGCCATGTATACAAGGATGGGAGGGGGAGCGGAGCCATATATACAGGATGGGAGGGGGAGCGGAGCCATATATACAGGATGGGGATGGGAGCGGAGCCATATATACAGGATGGGAGCGGGCTATATAAGGTGGAGTGGAGCGGAGCCATATATACAGGATGGGAGGATTGGAGCGGAGCCATATATACAGGATGGGAGGGGGAGCGGAGCCATATATACAGGATGGGAGGGTGGGAGCGGAGCCATGTATACAGGATGGGAGGGGGAGCGGAGCCATATATACAGGATGGGAGCGGAGCCATATATACAGGATGGGAGGGGGAGCAGAGCCATGTATACAGGATGGGAGGGGGAGCGGAGCCATATATACAGGATGGGAGGATGGGAGCGGAGACATATATACAGGATGGGAGCGGAGCCATATTATATATATATATATATATATATATATATATATATATATATATATATATGGAAGGGAGGGGCGAGCGGAGCCATGTATACAAGGATGGGAGGGGGAGCGGAGCCATATATACAGGATGGGAGGGTGGGAGTGGAGCCATGTATACAGGATGGGAGGGGGAGCGGAGCCATATATACAGGATGGGAGGGGGGAGCGGAGCCATGTATACAAGGATGGGAGGGGGGAGTGGAGCCATATATACAGGATGGGAAGGGGAGTTGTGATGATACTGTAGCTCCATGTCTTGTGCTGTTGCTAGAACTACAACCCCCACCGTTTGCAAGCACAGGGCAAAGTTACCCCTCCCTCCTTTTCTCTGCAGCTCACGCTTCCCTTCCCCCTGTCAACCTGCAGTCAAGCTCAGTGTAACCTGAGCTACCAGTGCTGGAAGTTTTGCCGCTTCACCGCAGGGGTCCTCCATTGTCTGCACACGTGCTTTCTTCCTATAGCAGCCATTTTGGAGAATTCATTCTTTTTTGGTTAATAACACGGTGGGAGCATTCGCTAGAAACACGAAAGTTACTGTGTTGAACCATGCGCCGACGGGCATCGTTCCCGTGGTACTGGTAAACCCGTAACTCCAACAGAACCCGAGAAATGGAATTCTCGGGTGCCCCATGTACTAGCCCACCAAGGGTGGGCTCATTGGAACCGTCATTTTAGAGTAAGATCATTGATAGGTCTGCCGTTATTCTGCTAGGTTCACAGGACGAGTTATGGACCTTATGATATTGCAGAGCTCAAACCATAGCTTGTAGCCAGGGGAGGTGGCCAGAAAACCAGCCCCTTTTTGTGAGGTCAGAAGCTGACATGCATAAGTCTTGCAGTGAAGTTCCTTAGGCACTTTCTGCTGGGATGTCCTGACTAACAGATCTGCCAATGAACTATGACGTGTGGCTCCTTCCCCCAGCCTGGCTTGCCTATGCATATGTAACCATCATGTGAGTTATCTTTCATTCTTAATCCCATTTTATTTTATAACTGCATCTGTACATAACGATATTGTCTCAGTTTGTTACATCTTTGTATATTATATAAGCACTGCCTGTTTTTTAAGGAATAAACCTATAAATTTATTAGTTTGTTTCTCCTGCTCTATAAACGAATTTGCACGTGCCTGAAGCACTACGCTACTGTTTTGGGGTTGCTACGGACCCTCTTGATAAATTGTTCATCAAAAGCCGTAGCTGGTGGCAGCTAAAAGGAAGGGGTGTAAAGTGTTAATCTATTGGGTGACGCTGGCAGTGACGGAGCGGGGTTTATAAGGGTACTGCCTGGCTGCAGCCAGGAGTAATTATAATTCCCTCACTGCCGCGTGCCCAATAGCCAGCACACATCCAAGTGACCCGTCTGGCGACTAATTATCCTAGGTGCAGTTCCCTGACTGACCTGAGGGTAAGGGGGCGCCAGAGAGCTGCAAGTTCCTAAGTGGAAGTGGGATAATTATAAATCCCTGCAGTTTACTGGGTCGGACGGCAGCAGCCGTCGTGTGTGTGTGCGCGTTTTCGTCACATTTGCAGCACGGAGGGATCACAAGCCGTGATACCCCGGGCTACTGTGTGGCGGACCGCGTGCCCGTTCATCACATATTGGTGGCAAGCGGTGGGATTATAGAGCATTAGTGATCTGGTTTGAGCAATCATTCCATTCACTAAAAAAAAAAACTTGCACGGTTCTTCAGCGACCCTGCATCTAAAGTTTTGGAGAACAGACTCAGTGTTTATTAGTCCTGAGACAATTGTGTGTACTTGTGGTTACCCCTCCCTTCTCTTTGTTTTTCTATCCTATCTTTTATTTGGCAAACATGGCTACCATAGGAGCAAGTTGGTTCGAAAAGCAGAGCAAGGACACTCTTGTGGGAATCTGCAAGTACCACGGCCTTGTCCACACGAACCGAACCAAAGGCCAACTGGTCCAGGCCCTGAAGGAGCTGGGCGAGCATCGGAGCGTGGCGGGCGCAGGAGCCGGCCCAAGCCAAGGTGGTGCCGCAGGAGCAGAGGCCCAACCCCTGACTGCTTACACCCAGAGAGAGGTGGACCCTTACCTGCAGGCGGCCCTGGAGGGACTCACCGCTGACAACCAGGAAGAACGCCTGAGGCTGATCCAGCAAGCTCAAGAGAGCCGACCAGCGAGAGGCCAAACAGCGAGAGGCTGAGAAAGCCGAGCGCCAAGCCCAGCGAGAGGCCGAGCGGGAGGCTGAGAGGGCCGAGCGGGAGGCTGAGAGAGCCGAGCGGGAAGCTCAGAGAGCCCATGAACTGGAGCTGCTCAGACAAGGGGCAATGCCCTCCACAGCCCAGAGCGGTACACCCAGCAGCTCTCAGAGTCCCAAGCCCGGCCGGAGCACTTTCCCGTGCTGGAAAAGGAAGGAGACTTGGACACTTTTCTGCGGGCCTTTGAGAAAGTCTGCAGACAGTACCGGCTGCCTGCCGACCAATGGGCCAGGTACTTGACCCCCGGGCTGAAGGGCAAAGCTTTGGAGGCGTTCGCTTCCCTCGCGCCAGATCAAGACAGTGACTATGAGGCCATCAAGCAGGCCCTGATTGCCAAGTACCAGCTAACCCCTGAGGTATACCGAAAGAAGTTCCGGAACCTCCAACGTGGCCCACACGACAGTTATAGCGATGTGGTGCAAGGACTCAGGAACCACTTTGACCAGTGGATCCATGGACTGTCAGTTGACACCTATGAGGAGCTGAAAGACCTGATGATCAAAGACCAGTTCCTGCATCTGTGCCCAGCTGAGGTCCGACAGTTCATCCTGGACCGAGAACCAGAGGACGCGGTCACAACAGCCCGGATCGCCGACAGCTATGAGGCCAACCGGAACCCGAGGTGCGGAAGCCCGTCACCCCCCGCTGGGGAGGGGGTAAGCCTGCAACCAACCCCAGTGCCCCTGCCAGTCGTCCCTCTGGAGGCACTATCCCCTTTGCCAGCGCCAGGCCTACATCAGACCCCCGCCAGTGTTTCTCCTGTAAAAGGACTGGTCACATCAGCGCCACCTGTCCGGAGAGGCAGAAGAACCCCCCAGCCAAGGCCTCCGGGCCCAACGCCTCTGTTTCTTTTGGTGGGTGGTGTGGTGGGGAGGGTTGATGACAACGTGCAGCCCGTCCGCGTGGGGGCCCGTCTTGCTACAGGCCTCAAGGACACCGGGGCTGAACGAACCCTCATCCGACCCGAACTGGCGGCCCCTGAAGAGTTGATTCCGGGGAAAACCTTAACTGTCACCGGGATTGGGGGCGTCCACTACCCCTTGCCGATAGCCCGAGTTTTCATTGACTGGGGTACCGGGAGCGGGGTGAAGGAAGTGGGGGTGTCCGAAAACCTGCCCACTGATGTTTTATTGGGGACTGATCTGGGGAGGATGGTGGCGTACTACGTCCCTGACACCCCTGCCCAATCTGATGATAAGGTTAACGTTAACCATGATGATGATGTTGATGATGATGGGAAACTGAATGTGTTACCTGCCAATGCTTTGCGAAGTGATTATGCAACTGATAACCTTTCTTTCCCTAGGAATGATGTTGATAGTGATGTATCTGTGCCATCTGAATCTGTTAACCCTTTCTCTGAAGTGGTAGATGTGTCCACAGGTACAGGAGCGTTCAGCCACGTCGCTCTGCGGAGTGAGGCGGCTGAGGAACCCCTAGCGGGAGAAAACGACAGTGCTCAGGGAAATGGGGAGGTGCATGGGAACCGTGAGGAAGGTGACGCCATGACACTGACCAGTGCCACCGAGGAAGGTAACTGGCCCATAAGTAGCACTGCTCCTGAAGTGTTGGGGGTGGATGGGGAGGTAGAGCCCATAGCAGCGCAGGCTGATGGGTCTATAGAAATCCCGGGGAGACTGCATATGTAGCTGCTGTCACCCGCAGTCAGAGTGCCCGGATCGCAGGTAGCGCCCTGCCATCTGGACCCTCCTCCGCTACAGGAGAGACTGAACCAGAGGTGGACCCAGAGCCGGTCCCAGAGGGTCCCAGTGAGGAAGGAACCCTGACGTCACTTCTGGCTGCCTCCAGCCAGGAGTTCCAGGCCGCTCTGCACTCAGATGCGAGCCTGGCGAACTTGAGGCACCTCGCCGAGACGCCCACCTCCGTGACTGATAAGGAGAGGGTGTTCTGGGAACGAGGAAGGTTGTACAGGGAGACAGTACCCGGAGATTCCCAAAAGGAGTGGTTGAGGGAAAAACAGCTGGTCGTCCCGCACCAGTTCCGAGGTGAGTTGTTGAGGATTGCCCATGAGATTCCACTCGCTGGACACTTGGGGATCAGCAAAACTAAGGCACGGCTGTCTCAACACTTCTATTGGCCCAAGATGGGGACAGATGTGACTAACTACTGCCGCTCCTGTATCACCTGTCAAAGAGTGGGGAAGGCGGGGCCTGCTCTTAAGGCTCCCCTGATCCCGTTGCCAGTGATAGAGGAGCCTTTCCAGAGGATCGCGGTGGACATTGTGGGCCCGCTGGCCGTCCCCAGCAGCTCTGGAAAGCAATACATCCTGACTGTGGTAGACTACGCTACCCGGAGGGGCGGTAGCTCTGTCCTCAACTAGGGCAGATAAGGTGGCAGATGCACTGGTGACCATCTTTTCACGGGTAGGATTTCCCAGGGAGATGCTTACCGATCAAGGGACCCAATTTATGTCTCGCCTAATGAAGGCTCTCTGCAGCAAAATGCAGGTGACGCGTATGGTATCGAGTGCGTATCACCCACAGACCAATGGTTTGTGTGAGCGCTTTAACGGTACCCTCAAACAGATGCTCCGCATGCTGGTTGAGACCCAGGGACGCGATTGGGAGCGGTACCTCCCACACCTGCTATTTGCCTACAGAGAAGTCCCACAGGCCTCGATGGGGTTCTCCCCCTTCGAGCTCCTGTATGGTAGGCGAGTCCGGGGACCCCTTGGGTTGATAAGAGAATCCTGGGAAGATGAGCCAAACCCCACGGAAGTGTCCATCGTGGATTATGTCATGCGCTTCCGCGACAAGATGCAGACCTTGACGCAATTGGTGCATGACAACATGACGCAGGCTCAGGCTGACCAGAAGCACTGGTACGACCAGAACGCCCGGGAGCGGACCTACCAGGTGGGTCAAAAGGTGTGGGTGCTGGTCCCCGTACCAAAGGATAAGCTTCAGGCAGCCTGGGAAGGCCCGTACGTCGTGCACCAACAGCTCAACCCAGCCACCTACGTGGTCACGCTTGACCACACTCGGGGTAGGCGCAAGGCCTTTCACGTCAACATGATGAAGGCCCATCACGAACGTGAAGCCTGCGTCCTACCGGTCTGCAATCTGCCCGAGGACGGGGAAGAGGATCCCCTCCTAGACATGCTGGCCCAAGCTAATGCCAATGGGTCCATTGAGGACATGGAGGTAAATGCCTCGCTAACCGTCTCCCAGCGGTTGCAGTTGCTGACCACTCTGGAACCCTTCCGGGCCGAGTTCACGTAACCGACCCGGAAGGACCGAGTTGGCAGTCCACGAGGTGGACACCGGGAATCACGCCCCGTTACGGCGGACACCTTATCGGGTCTCTGAGGAAGTGCAGCAGATTATGCGCCAGGAGATCCATGAGATGTTGCAGCTGGGGGTGATCCGGCAGTCCAAAAGCGCGTGGGCCTCACCTGTAGTTTTCGTGTCAAAAAAGGATCGGACCACCCGGTTCTGCGTGGACTACAGGGGGCTCAACGCCATCACTACCTCTGATGCGCACCCAATGCCACGCATCGAGGATCTGCTGGAGCGGTTGGCGAATGCCAAGTACATATCCATCATGGATTTGAGCCGGGGATACTGGCAGATTCCCCTGAGCCCTGCGGCGCAGGAGAAATCCGCCTTTATCACCCCTTTTGGACTGTACGAGTCCACGGTCATGCCTTTCGGCATGAAGAATGCCCCTGCCACTTTCCAGCGGATGGTCAACCACCTGCTTCAGGGACTGGAGGAGTACGCTGTGGCGTACCTGGACGACATTGCCGTCTTCAGTTCCACCTGGGAGGAACACCTTCAGCATCTCCAGGAGGTGCTCAAGCGTATTCACCAGGCA